>CM023948.1:37990808-38017475 GCA_013407115.1 Glycine latifolia
TATATATATATATATATATATATATATATATATATATATACATTCTTTAATAATTAAAATAATCCAAGTAACGATGAAAACACAAGTTGCATTAGTTGTTTTCGATGACTACAGTTCAAATAATGGTCATACATTTAAATCTTGTTAGTAGGGATATAAATATGAGCCGAGTTATTTATGAATTATTTTAGTTTAAGTTGGTAAATTTTTGATCAAATTTATTTATTTAATTAAATAAATAAACTTAAGCTATGAGGTCGAGCTCAATTATTAAAATGAATCAAATTTAAACATTAATTACAAGTTTGACATTAATGGTTTGTGAATAACCTAGTTATTTAAATTGAAGATGAATATTTTTTTAGTCTTTGTTACTTATATATTTTTTACGTATGTAAAACTTTGTTGAGAACGTTAAAATTAATTTTGAACTTTCCTTCTGCAGTAGTGAAGAAATCATGAATTTTTATTTATTGGATTATGAAAATGTAATAATATTCTAATATGTTTAAATTCCACATATCATGTATTGAGCACATATTTCTCTTTGTAGATTTTCACCTAGTATTAAATTATTTCTTAAAGACTAAATTAATAAAAATTAAATAATAATTTAGAGAGAAAAAAATCTAAAAGTAAAAATTAATAATTAAGTTATAAATAAGATAAATATGTTAAGTTTAATCATTATTTTTTTAAAATAAGTCAAACTCAAATTTATAAGTCAGGCCTAAATGTTAAGTACTCAGCTCGTCTCATTTTGTTTATATCCTTGTTGAAGTCATTAACTTAACAAAATAATTATTTTTTAAGGATGACCTAACTTATTCTTCAAACAAGTGTTGGCAGTGACTAGCGACGAGGACTTGATCGTGAAGAAGGAAACATTTCTCACTAAGTGTGGTTTCAAAGTAAACATAATTCACTAGAGGGAGGTGATTGGGAATTTGGTGGTAGGTGAAGAATAAAGGTGTCTGTATTGAAGGTTTTTTTTTTTTCTTTCTCAATTGGGCACCTATAATTGCTTGTTTTTGCTTAAATTGGTGTCCTTGGAGATTTGGGTGAGTGAGGAAAGCGTGGTGGTGATTGTGGTTTCGAAAAAGAGGTGGGTTGGGAAGTGGGATGAGCAGGTTGGTTCCGATCGTAATTTTCCTATGACAATGTTCATAAGGTACTGGGTTTGTGTTCGGTAAATATTTATATGTCAAGAGAATAAAAAAAGCAGATTGGTTGAGAATGATAAATTTTAATTTCACACACTTTATTTTTAACTTTTAAAAAATTTACAAATTTTACCCTAATTATTTTTCCATTAATTAACACGAAAATTGAGAATAAAATTTGTCAGAAATAAAAAATTGGATGTGAAAATTTGTCAAAATATAAAAGTTAAAAGTAAAAACTATAATTATATTAGGAGTAAAATGCACAAAATTAATTTGTGTGGATAAAATTTTTCAAAAATTTAAAAATTAGGGATAAAAAATACAATTAACCCATATATATTGCAGTACCAAACTACACCAAAAATCTCTTAATAAAAAATGCTTCCTAAAGATAAAAACAGAACACCAATGAAATACTCTTATATTCTCATAAGATTTATTGATAAAAAAATATTCTCAAATTTTTTTTTAATCATTTCAAATAAAAACATAAAAAATAGAAATATTTAATATTTTAATAACTTAAAATATTTAATCCGTACTTTCTCTTCCATAATTAAAACTGTCATTACTTATTACAACATCAGGAGATTTTGATGTTAAATTAATAAGAAGGCATGTTGCGAGTAAAATAGTATATGTTTATATATATGAAGGGTTGATTGTTTTTTTTTCTCCGTAATCAGTTTTTATTTATTTATTTTGAACTTGATGATGCCTGACGGTAAGTATTTTTCATTGTTAAAAATTAAATAAAATTAGAAGACCTCTTCAAATATGTAACTTAATTTAATCCAAAAAATCTACAAAATAGTGCTTTATTTGGCAATAAGGCCCATCATTTTCAAGAAAAGGCTCTCTGAAAAAGAACACAAACTCAATAAGGAACTTCTTCATTATTACATTCCGGGAAAAAATTGAACAATCCGTTGTTATCTTGGAAAGATAAAGTTACCAGTGGAAGTTCGAATTCAATGTACTGATTAGCTACATGACTAGCCCGATGCCATATATATCAAACGAATAATTTTTTTCTTTGACTTTTATGCGTTTATTTTTCCCCCTAAAGGAAGGGTCCTATCAAATTAGGATATAGGGTATGTGTTCACAAAACACAAAGAATTATTGAAGATCAAATCCCTATATAATCACTATATTATTTATATAATCCCCTGGCTCTATGAGAAGTGATAAGTTATGGAAAAAAGAAGGCACATTTATAATATATTAAAAATTATATCGTAAGAAAAGTTTGAATTTCCTACATGTCGAAGGTGAGACTATTTTTTCTCCAATAAACTAAATGATACTATTCATTAAGTGAAGTCAAAATGCAAATTATATATGACCATGGCATATACACACTATAACTTGTAAGCTTCCAGAGGGAACAATTTAATTAGATAATTAAAATTCAAATTATTTACAAAATGCTAATTAAGCTTTCTTGAGGTTTCAATTGTACGGATTAATCCATTCCATCCCATTGATGTAATGAGTCTCAGGAATGTAGAACACATCTCCATTATCATATTCTTCCACCCTAAACTCTTCAAGAAATGGTGGGTTCACAGCTTCTTCCATTGACTGTGAGGAACTGGAGTTGTTGCTTGGGGCTTTTTCACCACGCTCTAGTAGCTGCTCAATCTCCTTCTTTGCTTCCAAAAGCTGCTCCTTGAGCTTCAACACCTACCAGAAAAAAAATGAAGACATTATTTTTTCATTTTTTGATGAATTGTGATTCCATTATATAAAAAGGTTAATTTCCTTATTGATAAAGGTTTCAGCAATTTTATTTGGGGGGGTGGGGGGGTTCATTAATTAAGATGCAGCGTATTTGAACACGTAATGTGTATTCTTAGAAGTGCGCATTAAGCAATGTCGAATGTCAGCTCACAAAATATAGTACAGACTTTATCCAAGGCCGAAAGACAAAGGCTTTAGTACATACATACACTAGGGATATGCTTTTTTGTGTTTCATGTCAAATCATTTGCCAATGTCTTGTTCAGAAAAAAATTCCATTTAGCATACAATAATCTTTTTCTAAAACAATTTTTTGAAAATGCTTTTCTTAGATTTTTTAATTTTTGTGAAGTATTTTTAATATATTAAGTGATACATGAAGATAATAATATAATTATATACTATTAGTTAATTAGTATCCCATACTTGACTAATGTATGATGTTCAGATTTCACTGTCCAAATATTTGAGTACTCTTTAACTTATTGTCAACAACTTAGCAAATTTTGTTCTTGGGTTTATATTTTAAATAATCTTCATAAAGAAACGACTTTTAGCCTTTTAGAACTAAAGTAGCACTAGACTGTAAAATATAAGAAACCACACAAGAAGAAACATGAATAAACTTACCCAAAATTGACTTTAATTATTGTTGTGAGAAAGAAAACAACACAGCTTAGACCATGTTCGACTACCAAAGCCTCAGATGGAAAACGAGTCTTACTCAAACTCATGGTTTTCACAAACTATCCCCCCCAACAACAACACATTGTTTTAAGTACAAGAATGTTATAGGCCAATAATAATTATAATAATAATGAAAAGCTATATAGAAAGAAATTAATTAGGTGAACCTACCTCATTCTCAAGATGACATTTGTCGAGCATAGTGGTTTCATGAACATTCTTAAGATTGGAGTACTCTTCCTCCAATTTTTGAATCTTCCAACGAGAACGTCTGTTTTGAAACCACACCGCAACTTGTCGAGGGTCCAAACTAAGCTCCAATGCGAGCTGGTCCTTCCTTTCAGACTCAAGTTTATGTTCATTGCTGAAATTTTGCTCAAGAAGACTAATTTGCTCTACGGTGAGCTTTCTCTTCTTGGTGGTGATGGTGCCATTTTCTCCTCCTCTATTCTTTCTATTTCGCTTGTGCCTTGGCTTATTATTTTCCCCTATAGCATAGACATGAAAAAATTATTTTAAATTAAATTAAGAAGGGTGTTTAATTTCATGTCAAAGATACAAATGAATTGAATCAATATATACTAAAAAAAATGTTAAAACTTCCCAAAAGTATATGGATGAAGACCTTGTTGAAGAGTTGCTTCAGTGAATGCACCACCAGGGTATAGCCAAGGGAAGAGCATCATATGGTCTTCGATATGCTGATGATTCATGGTGTGGTGTGGATGTATTATGTATAACTCTCTCAAGATGAGGGAGATGTTCTACTTGAAAGAGCGAAATGTCTTTGGAGAAACAACATACAATACTACCCTATATTTATAAGGAAAATGATAGGAGTATCCACTTAATCACTCAAATTGTGTAGTTGAAGAAGACAATATGATGCCCCCCAAGTTGAGTTAAAATTGCAAGTTAGTGCCATCCCATGTAGTTTTTTCTTTTAATTAATTATGAGAATTTGTATTTATAAATTTCTTGTATAAGTAAATTTAAAATAGAAAGAAAAATGAAAACACATGTAATAAGATTATTCATGTATAATAATAGGAAGCCCACTCATACTAAGTCCTTCTGATTTAATAATTTGCAAAATGAACGACCATAATGAATACAAAATGGATTAATATTGCAAGATATGCTAGTAGCTAATGCTGCGGTGTTTGTATATAATGTTGGATTTTTCTGGTTTAGCAATATCAATTTAATCTATTTGTTGAATGAATTTCTGTTACTATTATTTTTTGGGAATAACTGTTTTTAATTATGGTTCATTTTTTGTTTAAGTTTAATCCACATTAAACAACGCTAAATAACAATGCATGATCTTATTCCAATATTTTATCCATATTCAACTTCTAATATCCAAGGTTGAACTTTGTAATAATGAGAAAATTCTATAAATAAAATTGACTGTTCTTAATTTTGCATCATCAAGTCTATTTCTTTCTACATAATAACATAATATCAATTTAAATAAGTGAGAGTCTGAAATAAAGAAATTGAAGTTAGATTCGAATTTGAGCTACAATAATAAGATATACACATTATATTCTATTTAACTTTCGTTATTTAATCTAAATATGTTTGTTTTAATTGTTTGGAATGTTTAGATTAAAATATAATTGCATAAAAATATAAGTGGTAGCCATCGCTGCGTCATAAGACTTCCTCAAATAAACAATTCAAAAAGAAAGAGATTACAACATCACGAAAAGAAGATTAGCCATACAGATATTATATTTCCTTCTTTTGTAGAAATGGATAATGGGCTTGGGATCCCAAAGCTGACTTAGACCTTAATAAACAATGAGATACAGTTACCCTTTGGATTTTTTTAATATATATTTGAGAATTTGTATTTATATAATTTCTTTAACAAAATATCCAGATGGTGTTCTCTTTTGAGTTATATTATTTATATAATTATATATAATATATACAATTTTGGCTATCATACAACACTTTGTATAACTATATTTTCTCTCTCTATATTTTATTATAAATTAACCCTCTTATTTCAACTTCTCTCTTTTCTCTTTCTCTTTTTCTTTTTATACAGTACAATTTCTCTTCACTTTTATATGTTCGATCCCCTAAAAAAATTCCTTGCAGCTAAGCCAACCTCATATACAGCTTAGCCCTATGGCGGCTTTGTGGTTTAGGCGACGCATGGCTCGAGAAGAGTGAAGATAATTTTAGATTAATGTTTGAAAAATATTGGAGAGATTTTTCGAGAAATACTGTTTAGTTTACTCGTTTATATTTTTTTCTTCAATAAGAGGAGATAGGAAGCCCTAAAAAAGAGATAGGAAAAGAAATAGAAAGAAGTGTGAAATAAGATAAATGATTTTGATTGTAAAATTATATTAATAAAATAGAATAATTTTGATTGTATCTGTGTTTGCCTTTGAAAAAGAAAGAAATAATTGGAGACAAGGAACATGAAAAGAAGATGACAAGCTAGTTAACAGAGAAGTAAACAAGATAAAAAGAGATAGTGGATCCCACGCAAATTTTATTCTCAACGCATTTGAAAAGAAAGCAGAAGAGTTAACTTGTTTTTTTCTTCATAAAAGGCATGATGGACAGTATGGTAGAGTAGTACCAGTGCCAAAACGTGATAAAACTAAGGTTGATTTTATTTTAATTAATAAAACATACTAAAAAATAAGATTGAAATAATTAATGATGATAATATCATAATATAAATTTTGTATTCTTTTAAGGGATATAATTATGTATTTATTATTTTTCATTTTTTGTACAACCAAAACGGTGAAAAGATAATTTATTCTTTTTTCTCTGCTTTCATTTTCTTTTATATCACGTAACTTAAATTTTTCTGATTATTTTTTTTATTTTCATTTTGTTTCCTTTTTCTCTTGTCTTCACCGCGTCCCTCCCTCCAACTCGTGTCAACTAGTATTAGACAAAGATATTTGGAATGTCATCATTGTTGACGTGGCACCTACCTCGTGAATACATTCATTGAAAAATGAAAATGCATGAAATTAAATAAATCAAATTAATTTAATTAAAGAGGATGCAATAATGTAAATAAAAGTAATTGGATAATGCAAGGAACTATAAATAGAAGTAATTAATTCAAAGACAGAAAATTGACAAGAATATAAAACAAATGTATTGAAATTGCGTGAGAACAAACACGTTACGTATTGAACCAGTAGTCATAGTTGATCATAGTGTAGGCATTACATAAATTTATGTAAGCGTTTCAATTAAGACAAAAATAGATACCTTGATTCCTTATTTATAGATTTTTTTCCCTAACGGTCAAGAAACGGTTAAGAAAGAATGAAAGATGAGTAAAATTGGGGTTCAATTCCCTCAATTAACTAAATTAATATTTTAACATATTAACTTATATAAAAAAAAGTGTACCTTAATGAATATATTTATATGATTCAGTTAAATTTTATAATGATAAGTAATTTTTTTGGATAAACTCAAGTATCCCTTATCATTAACTAATGACTAATTATTCAAGATATTAAAATTCATTTAATTAGAGAATTATCTTTTTTTAATAAATATTTTTCATATGCACAAATCAATGATTTAACATTTCATCACCTAATTAAGAAACATGATTCTCTATCATGCAACTGATGCAAGCATGTCATACCAACAATAATAAACAAAAACTCTTACGTACTAAAGTTAATTTTATTCTCTCTCTTTCTAAACTATGGTGCAAAACAACCAAACAACAACTTGAACAACCGGGTGGGTCATCCATGATCATCATCTTGTATTTTCTTTTACATTTGTTTTTCTGATCTTTACCTTAGTCTTGGCCTCTATCTGCAAAACAAAACTGAGTAAGACTTGGCCACAATCTAGTCAACCTTTTATGGAATATTTGAAAATCAATTCTCAATGCTAGACAAGAAATGAAAGCATGTCCGCTTTGTCTGTCCTTCCTTATGTTAGTGTTATCCATCTCTATCCTAATATGTCGCGATATACGGGTGAACTAGCTTAAAGCTATAGCTAGATAGTGGGATTGAACTGGATTTGCGAGAAATATGAAAAGTTTGTCTCACATTCTCTTGCTTTCCAATATCATATCCATGACCATTTCTTCATGATACATTTTCTTTAGGTTCTAATTAAGGTCATATCGATCATTTTCTCTAATAAATGCAAGGATCCAAACTAGCTTATCTTTCAAGTTTGAAGGCATATTAGTACTAGCTCTATCCATCATCACCTTTCTATCCATTAGGCATTAGCGGTCAAAAGATTAAATATTAAAGTAAAAAATATTTAACAAAACAGAGAATAAAACAAAAGGCTCTATCCTACTATACCACTTGTAAGTACTGAATATCTGAGTTTTCCAACGTTTCTTTCTTTGATGAAGAAAACTTTTCGTGTTCTTTAGAAATAAGCTTTCTATGAATAATTATTCTCCATTTACTAAAGAAATTGAATCCGCTTTTTTGGCCAAGTTTGCTTGTAATTTCAATGAAAATAGGATTTGGTTCCTTCAAATAAAACATAGGGGGAATGATACCTGTTGATACCGGATTCAAAAGAATAATGCACCGTTCAAAGAAAAGGCAATATAACAAGATGACTTCGGAAACAAAAAAAAATAATTTATTTGAGGGCGAAATGAGAGATATTTTGTTTCACCACAGAGAAATATTTTTTTTTGTTTCAAAGAATTTATGCTTGTAATTTCAATGAAAATAGGATTTGGTTCCTTCAAATAAAACATAGTCCACTTCTTTGTCTATTCTCTATAGTCTATACTTATTTCCCCTTGTATTAAATTTTAAACATTTTTTTTCTTTTAATATAAACTTTTTTAGACTTTACATGGGCTACCGTTACATTTTTTTATTTATTCTTAAATTTGATCTTTTTGTACAAAAGCTTACCGTTTATTATAAAAAAAATAAATCAGTATCTTTTAAACGTTGTTAAGAAATTCAATAAAATATTTATTATTTATTAAAATATAAAAACAAAAAGTACTTACTTTTAAGTGTAGTTAAAAAATACTTAATTAAAGAAAACTAGTAATTTGTGAAAGTCGAAAAGTTGTGGACAGGGAGTTGAGGGCTTAGAGTCGATGTTGTACATGCATAAGAGAGGCACATGGGTGTTACCTAAAGACCTAAAATGTGTGTCATTGTCCCATGTGGACTTGCAGGAACCACTGATTCTATTCACATCCCACGCGTAAGCTTCCTATTGATTCATGGCATACTGTGTGTTGAGATTTGAGACGACTTCATATTAATTTTTTGTGAACTCTATATTATCATATCATATATAAGATTACAGACTTTTTGAATTTTTTTTTATTTTTTTTCTTTAATGATATATCTAATTTTAAGATCTTAAATAAATTTTAATAAATCTCACATAAAATTTATTTTTAAATATTTGATATTTACTAATTTTTTTCTCCTTTTCTTTAAGATTACTCTTTTCTCTTCTCACTTCACCCACTTCTTTTGCTTCCTTCCATTTTTTTTTATTTTTTTCTCCTCCTTCTCTTTTCTTTTTACATGACTTTTTTTTATTCTTTTTCTTCTCCTCCCGCTCTCTTCTCTTTGTACCACTTTTTTCTTTATCCTTATTCTTCCTACTCCTCCCTGTCTCCTTTCTTCACACCACCCCTTCCCCCCTTCCCCTTTGGTATGTCTTTTTTCTTTCTTTTTTGTTTTGTTTTTTGGTTTGTTATGTTTTTTTTTGTTATGACTAGTTATTCATTTTCTTTTAGATTTTTTTCTCCTTATGTTGATACCACCATTTTTTGTTAGAAAGAAGTTTTTTTTTTGCACTATACAAATCTTTAGAATTGTTCTACAATAATTCATTATTTATGTTTAAAATTTATTTTTTATCTTTTTTATTAAAAGATTTAATGAATATCAGATTTTAAACTTAAAATATAGCATTAATGAGACTCTTAAACATGCCCTAACCATTCAAAGGATTACCACTTTTTTAACCACAAAAACAAAATACTATAACAAGCATTTTTTTATATTTTTTTAAAACATATTAAAATAAAGTACATAATATGATGCATGCGCGCGCAAAGAACAAAATGCTTAACAATTACTACATTTGCTTTTGTCAATTTTCTATAATGCTTAAACCTATGTGTTAATGTTGTCCATTAAACATTTAAGCTCAAATTCTTTTTAAGTCTTGAATTTTTTTCCTAACGATAACTTTCCAGTTTATTGAATTAAAAACTAATCTTACTTGTAATATTATGACTGTTATTAATCTAAAAGATTTTTGTACAGAAAAAATTAAATATGAAATTCTCTACTTAATAAATCGTCCTCACAGTGTATGAGGTACATTGTGGGTAGAATATTTAACCATTATATCAACCGTCAAATTTTTAATTAATTCTTTGAGTTTAATTTTGATAGGTCTGAGCCTAAATTTTTCTAGACGGTTAGCTAATTAGGAATGAGTTCAAATAGGAGTTTGAATTAATTATTACAGCAGTCAATTATTTTACTACACATGATTAAATGACATCACTATATATATATATATATATATATTCTACATTCATTCTTTATATATCATCAATGAAAGGAAAATTTGGATGCCCTAGCTATATCCATAAGCCACGTGATGATGTGAAAAACCAAAATCCACAAAATGCGTGTATAAGCGAATTTGCAGTTTTTTCTGAAGAGGAGTTATATATACAAGATTGAAATTTACCTATTATGATTAAAGTTCCTTCTTAAATAATCATCAAAGACAAAGATGCTTTAGTCAAAACAGGTGCAAAAATAATACTCTATTACTGGTAGAACGAGGCCGGGTTCAATGGATCATACGAAGAAAGATAGAAAGTGATGAAGGAGAATCTGTCAAAAGTGTCGGGAGCTAATGAACACTGATTAGGATAGACTTTTGTATACATTTTCCAAGCACCCAGTAGACGTATCGTTTCAAACCAAAAGTAAATGTTTGGGCTTTTTATTTTTCCATTTCTAAGGGGAAAAGGTGGCATTCTGGTGTACTAATATTTTAAGTGAAATAATTAAGATAAGAGCTTACAAAACAGTAAATATATATATTCACTAATTTTAAAATAATTTTTTTAGAGTTATTTATTATTCTCATTATTTGTTTTCTTAAGATATAATAGTTAAAATTAATTATTTATTATAATTATTAAATCATAAGAAAATGAATGATAATTTTATTAAAATCATTAAAATAAAGATAAATGTGGTACAATGTAATAACGTTGACAAATTAACACATATTTTGTATACATTTTTCAGTCACATAGCACGCGTCATTTTCAAGCCAAAAGTAGTATGGTGTTTTTGGTTTCTTCTTTTCATTTCTAAATGGGAAAGCATGGGATTATTGTTATGGTAGTACAAGTAGACATGGTTGTTTTAAGTGAAATAAGATAAGATCATGAGAGCTTGCAAAACAAGATATGCATAGTTAATCATATTAAAGTAAAGATAAAATTAGTGGTACATATATAGTGTTGAAAAATCAAGGATAAGGATGAAGACAATAGAGCCAGGGTGAAGTAACAAAATGAGGAGAGAGACAAAGAGATTTGCTCCAGTTATGTATGCTGGCAACAGATGTGCCGTGCTTACTTTAAATTTGTTAAAATGGAAAGGATATAATATAGAAGATACGCGTGGCACAGATTAGATTCATTGAGTGCAATCTTAACTTTGAGTAAACTAATCTTAACTTTAAATTTCAGTTAACGGTTACAAAAGCTTTAAAAAAATTGTGCAGTGTCATGTTTATCCCAACAGGCCAACACCTCGTTCACTTGTTTCCAATCTTCCAACTTTCATTTAGTTTGCTTAGTATTATTCCGATTGAGAATTCAGTCATACATTACTAATCAAATTAAGTGCACATCCTTGATTATGGAATAAGTATGAAATATTGTTCTTAATTACCACATTCCAGAATCTGAATGCTTGAGTGAATAAATTAAATCTAACCTTAAATATGAGTTGCTAATTGCTGTGATTGATTTTTTCCTCTCTATTTTTGGCTAAGAAAATTATCAGCAGTAATAGTGGTCCCGCACTTATTTAATTCCATTCTTGCATAAATTAAGGGTTAAAATGTAATTTTCTTTCTCTTATTTTTTAAAATTTATGATTTAATTTTTTTTATTTTTTAATTGAGACATTTTGTCTTCTACTTTAAAAAAATCCATAATTTTAGTTTTGCTATTTTTAATTGAAACATTTCATTCCTACTTTTAAAAAAAATTAGAATTTTAGTCCTCTCAATCAATTTTAGATTGATTGACTTTGTACTTTTTAATTCTTGTTTTTTAATAAATTAAATTTATTAATAATTAAATAAAATTTAATTTTATTTATTTATATAATAAACAAATATTTGTTCGTTAACATTTATAAAATACATATATCACGTTTAAAATTGATTACAATGATAAAAATTATAGATTTTTTAAAAATAAAATGTCTCAATTAAAAATAAGAGAATAAAATTATGAAGTTAAAAAATGTAGATGAAATATATCAATTTATAACTATAAAAACTAAAAACATAAATTTAAGAAAATAGAATCACGAAAATTACATTTTACTCTAAATTAAAACCCTTCGTCCATTTTCTGTAGATTTGGATTTGTGGTATAAGATACAAGGGAACTAAATGGAATGATATTTTACTATTTGTTAGTTTGAATTAATAAAATTTCAATAGGATTTGAATATTTTCTAATTGCATGGACATCATTATTCTATCTAATCTTTTGATTGTTGTTCCTTCTCCCATTTACGGAGTATGAGCTGGAGTCAAATTCTGATTTAGCAATAAGAAAATTAAATTAATAGGAAGATTAAATTGTATTTAATTTAATCCTTATACGCAAGGCAGTACACGAAAGAAACAACTTCTCCCTAACTCTTCAGACCACTATTATGTCTTCAAACTAGATTTAAGCACCAACTAACGAAAGAAATTCTAGTCAAACACTCAAACGATGAAACAATTCCCATGAGATCAACTGATTAACACTACCTTTCTAATGTCACTTTCATCGTAATTGCAGAATGGCTGTGCATAATAATTAGTTATTTATAATTATCGGCACTCCTCAAAGCTCAATGTGTTTGCATTTATCATCAATTTAATTTATTCAACATACATAATCTATACGTTCTTTTTATGAAACACATTCTTGTATGTCAGAATAAATTACAATTGCATGAATATTGATCGTATAGTTCATAGCGGGGGCATGTGATCATTGTCATAAGTTTGGGTTGTATATATGTCCCATACACATAAATAACTTCCAAGTTTCCCTCTCCTTCCATATTTACTTTTTTTTAAGAAGAAAAAAAATGTGTTTTTAACTAAGCATAAATTTGAAAATTTTATGATATTTAATGATAATTTTTACAGAAAAAGAAAAAACTTGGGAAAGTCTGAATATTAATTTCAAAAGTTAAAACAAAACAACTTTCAGAAAAATATAAAAAGAAAACTATAATTGTCCTTTGGAAACTTATCCAAAATACACGTTAAATGGAATTTCATTAGTTCTTTTTTTTTCATATGTAATACCCCTATTTCCATTTTTTATTAATTAAAAAACATATTACATTACACTTTGTATGATGCAAGTTTCAGTAAAATTAATAATTAATACTTGGACATATAGGAGGGAAAAGTTATAAAAAGAAGGAAATGTCGCGTCATGACCATTGTCTTTGAAAGCAAAATTCCAGAAGATCTTGAGTGGAATCAGAAATTCGGTTTTGCTCCCAAAGTTAACATGTGTTTGAACGTGCACTCGAGACCAAAACACGATGGAGCCTCACAAAACCTAAAAAATATAGAGAAAATATGGAAGGCGGAGAAAAGAAGTTGTTGAGTGTTTTCAATTTCACGTTGCTTACTGTTTATATATTGTGAAATAGTTTTTTTCCGTGGCAATAGATTTGAAGAAGGCTTTAAACCGAATAAAAACTGCTGAAGAATAAATTGCTAACGATGAGGAGTAAAAAGCTAATAATGTAAGTAACAACGGATACAACATTTAATTGTTTTTCCTTAATTCGCAATCAATGTTAAACAACAATGTATCACTTAAAGGCCATTATTCCAACAATACCTATAGAGATTTTGATATTCAAGTTAGTGTGTTACTTATCAAAAAATTATTAAAAAATCCTTTGGAGTCAAGACGGAATCCCTTGTGCTACAATACATGAGATGAGAAAATTATTTAGGCCAATCCTCGATTTGCAGCAGATGTCATTAATGAAGTGTGTTCAAGATCCAATGCTTGGGAGCAAGGCGGACACGCTCACCCCCTAAAATTTTATTTTATATATATATATATATATATATATATTAAAAATTAAAAAAATAATTTGACAATAAAAAAATATGATATTATAAATAATGAGTAGACCAAATGAATATCAACTCATACTCATCATATCTTATCTTATTTTTGGAGTTTAAAAATAAAATAAAATATTTTTTAATATTATATTAAAAAATATGATAAAATATTTTTAAAATTATATTACATAATATAATAAAATATATGTAAGATTACATTGTATAATAAGATAAAATATTTTTTAATATTATATTCAAAAATAAGATATAATATTTTTAAAATTGCCTTACGTAATAAATGGTCCTAGAGCATAAAATATTTAACTTTACCGTTTCCTACAATCAAACAAATCAATTAAAACTCAACATAAATTGACAAAACTCTTTATTACATCCCCCCGGTGCCCCAAACCCCAAAAGTCTCTGCTCTAGCAATTAAAAGTTACACAAACTCTCTGTAAACATCAAATTTTTGCAGTAAACAATTGCATTGCATTAGGCTAGCAAACCTTTGTGAAGACGCAACTCCCCAGCTGATTGCTTCTTAACAGGTGGTCCTCCACTTGCATTCTCTGCTTGTTCTCTTTGCTTATCGTTCACATTAAACAGTTTCATCACCGTCCTGCAATAGTTACATCAACAAACAACGTTTTATTTATCAAAATAAAAACTAAAAATTACAACTTTCTTCCAAAAAGCATATCAAAATATCAGATCGAAAATTGGGCATAAACCCAATATTTAGTTATTCCAACAATGATAAAACTATTCGTCTCGTTTTTAATCGAAAGCATGAAATCCTAACAAATAAATGAGCGTGCGATATAAAAGCGAGGATAGGGTGAAGGAAAGGGAAATCTGAGGCAGAGGAAGAAGGGATCAGCGAGTTTAGAAAAAATATAAAAAGCAACACGAGAAGGAAAAGTGGAAGGGGGAATTTGAATTGAAAGGAACCTGTTTGAGAAAAGTGCAAAGATGGAGAAGAGAAGAGAAGAGCAGAGGACGAAGAAGGAAGATATTTCGGGGGGTTTTCATAGCGGGTTGATTGGTTGGCACCGCACACAAAACACTGCACTTGCGATCCGCAATAAGTAACCTTTTTTCTACCTTAATTTTCCATAAAAAGCCTTTCATCATTTTGGATAGATTTTTGGCAAACGGCAACAATACGGTGCATTTGCACTCTGTAACATTTCTCTTCTATTTTTACATCTTCCGACTAATGCTAGTTTGATGACCCGCGATGCACGGCGAATCATTGTACTAATTTATATGAATTTATAATTATATATGAATTATGACTTATATATAAATATATAAGATGAAATAAATTTTAATTTTTTTAGATATAAGAAACATTGCAATCTGATGCGTATTCAAGTATGTTAATCAAATGATACTCGAAAATTATATAATTTCATCGTGCGCTGAATATCAGGAAAATGAAAACAAATTATAATCATAATAATCATATAATTTATATCTATTTATCAATAGAACAATATTATAGTTTACCAAAATTCTTAGACACGAAGTACACATACACTTATTTGTCACGCACTATGAGTTTTTATTTTTATTTTAAAAATATGACAGTCTTAACAGAATTGTTATCTATATCAGTCTCACTGTAATACGGTCATGGTCACTGCACCTTGTCACTTTTATCAACTTCGTAAGAAACAAGACCGCCGGTGCCTCCAACAGATGACTTTCTTTCCCCTAAATCTAAATTTGGAAGAATATCTCATTTCCACCTTCAAATGCATATGAATATCTTGTCACCGAATGTTTTCTCTAATGTTTGTTCCTGATGGACGTCATTTAACGCACGTTCTAATTATGAATGGTAAATCAACAAAACCAAAATGATTGTAGATAAATGTTATATAAATGATTGTAGGTAAATAATAAAACCAAAATGATTGTAAATCTTCCGATATTTACCTCCTCGATATTTAATCCCTCGATTTTCCATCAGAATGTTGATGAGATCAAAGAGTATTATGATTGTAGATATGTTTCAGCATGTGAAGGAGCTTGGAGAATTTTCAAGTTTCACCTACACTACAAGTGGCCGCCAGTGCTGAGATTAAACTTTCACCTTCCAAATCAGCAAGCTATTCATTTCAGTGACGATGAAGAAATTGAGTCATTTGCTGAAAGACATGGACAAATTCAAACAATGTTTCTTGCATGGTTTGAGGCAAACAAGAATTTTGTTGCAGGTAGGGATCTAACATATTCAGAATTTCCCACTAAATTTGTCTATTGCCAAAAAGAAAAAAAATGTGGCAACCAAGGAAGAAAGGACAAAGTATTGGCAGGCTTCATTACATTCCCCCTGGCATTGGGGAACTTTATTACATGAGAATTTTACTTACTATGTAGAGGGGTTGCACAGGCTACGATTGCCTGAAGACAATTAATGGTGAAAAGTATAATACTTTCCGGGAGGTATGTTATATGAGTTGGGTTTGCTAGCAAATGATAGGGAGTTCAAAGATACAATCAATGAAGGAAGTGAATTGGCAACTAGTAATCAATTTCGAAGGCTATTCGTTACATTGTTAGCCATGAATACAATGACAAAACCATCCAATGTTTGGAACGAAACATGGGAGTTATATTGTGTGATGGAATATTATATGACAAGAGGAAGAAACTAACTATTCGAGGTACAATTTTTTTGGCCATTTCTGTCATTTTGTTGATAAATAGTTAAACAAACGACTAACACATTTATAAATTGTCCTGATCTTCACATTTTTGAAAGTGAATTGAAGAATCTTCGTCTTATTGAATTTGAGAATTTGCTTCAGTCAAATGGGAGATCTGATTATCCTTCCATGACTTTGCCAGTGGTGTTGGCTATAGTTGACTTTTAGAATAAGTTAATTGTAGATGAAATGAGCTATGATCGAGATGAGATGACAAAAAATAATTCTTCTCTAGGAAGATGTTGCCAACTGAGCAAAAAGGTATAGACCAAGAAATCATGAACTCTGTCATGTATGAATTAGTTAGATTTTTTTTCTTATATGAATATGGGGGTACTAGCAAAACATTTTTATGGAAGATTTTATATACAGGCATGCGATCAAAGGGATTAATTGTCCTCAATGTTGCCTTAAGGGGCTTTGCTTCTATGCTTTTGCCTCGAGGATGAACTACCCACTTGTTAAATTATTGGCAAACATATTAATATGATCGTATGTTACAAATTTTATAAAAGAGATGGTGTCTACAAAGACTTAGGTTACTCAATTTTTCTATCTAAAAATAAACATTTCAATAATTATTTGCTATAAATTTAGTCAAAATGTCCTGGGTTTAATGAAAATAATGGAAATGACAAAAGTTACAAAAATAACGAAATTAGTGTGTAAAAAATATGAAAAATTATGAAAATAAGTAAAATGAATTTAATTAATTCAAGAAAAAACTTAGGATTTGATTTTATCGTTCATACCTCAATATCCAAAAATCATTTTTTAACATAATTTTTGCACACATTAAATCATCCTAAATCGATCTCTTCCATTCAAGAATCCTTAGAATATTTAGTGAATATTGATTCCTTTCATATGAAATAAATATCTCATCATTATAATCATTAGAGTGAGAATCTTTCATATAAAATAAATTTAGTTGATATTTTAAATTATTTTTATTATATTTATAATAAATATCTTTCTTATTTAATATATATATATATATATATATATTTAAATAAGAGTAAGAATAAAAATAAAAATTGATCCAATCAAATCACTTTAAACTGGATTAGATCAGATTGGATTAAAATTTCAAACTAAATCAATTGAATGATAAATCAAGAAAATCAAAATAATTAAATTCAGTGATTTTTTTTTTTAAATCGATCCAATCCAATTCAATATGTAAACAAAATTATGATACATGATAATGTCATGATGATGTTATAATTTAAAAAAATGACATTTTTTGCTAATAAAAGGACTTAAAAATGAAAATGTGTGAGCTTATAAAATATAAAAAAAAATTATAGTGATCAAAATTGAAAAAACTAAACTTAATAAACTAATTTCAAATTTAAGTCCGTTTAAAATCATGAATATCTGTTTTGAAAATCATATCTAGAACAAAATTCATGAAACTGAATTATCAACGGCAGGGGCTGACTTTCCACATTTAAAAAAAAAGGACTTTCTAAGTTACCTCTCAAACAAGGAGCCATCAAGATTTATATAATTTTGGATTAAGAACAAGGAGCCATCAAGATTTATATAATTTTGGATTAAGAACAAGGAGCCATCAAGTTTGATCTTTGATGAAGTAATTAACTCATATTAAAGTCGGAGTAGAGGCGTACAGAGCTGACTCTCGACAACAGTTGATGATATCAACCCATGGTACAATTTCAATCGAGAAAAACGTTTTCATTACATCATTAACCAGTCAGAAAAATATATCAGGCATATTTTTAAATTGGATTAAAATAAGATTCAATAAAATTATCATACGTAATAGTAATTTTTAATTTAATTAAAGATATACTTTATTTTCCCTAAAATTAATCTGACGCCTGAAACATAATTTTAGCGTAAAGTCATACGTCAATTAAAAGCATAGACACTACTACACCATTACGAGTTAGTGAGTTAACAAAAGTATATGCAATTCAATAATCTTATCGTTATTATCGGCACCCAAAGGAAATGACACGACACAGCATAAAGGAATTGGGAGAGCAAAGTGCGGGAACGCGATAATAGATGCGTTGTGTTGTGGCCTGTACCTGTGCGTGCTACTTGAATATCATCTAATCCTCGTAATTCCTCGACTCATAGGTGGAACTCTTTGCCTTTGCTTATCCATTATCATCTCTTTCCCCTCTCTCATTGATTTCTCTCCATTACGACACCCCACGCCCAACAACGTAATAGCCAGTAACACCGTAATGTCTCATCTCTCACGCATCAACCCACACTCGTGACACTTTCTTGATCCCTAACCTTTTTTATATAATATAACCCCCCAAACAGAACCTTACCCACCAATCATCATGAGTGCCGTGAATTTGAACACATGGCCACGCCCCAGCTTCATTCTGAACCAAACCAGATCCAGATCCAGATCCCCAACCTTTCATTTCTTTCGCGGCGTCAATAAGTTACCGTTACCCATTTCCTCCTTCTTCACCGTTACCAAACGGAGAGCATTCTCGGTCTCTGCGGTGCTGACGAAAGAGGACACGGTGGAGACGGAAGAGAAGCCACCAATCTTCGACTTCAAGAACTACATGGTTTCCAAAGCGACCGCGGTCAACAAGGCCCTCGACGACGCCGTTTCGCTCCGCGAGCCGAAGAAGATCCACGAGGCGATGCGGTACTCGCTCCTCGCAGGCGGCAAGCGCGTGCGGCCGGTGCTATGCGTGGCGGCGTGCGAGCTCGTCGGCGGGGACGAGTCCACGGCGATGCCCGCCGCCTGCGCCCTCGAGATGATCCACACCATGTCGCTCATCCACGACGACCTCCCCTGCATGGACAACGACGACCTCCGCCGCGGCAAGCCCACCAACCACAAGGTCTTCGGCGAGGACGTCGCCGTTCTCGCCGGCGACGCGCTCCTGGCCTTCGCCTTCGAGCACATCGCCGCCTCCACCCGGGGGGCCTCGGCGCCCCGTATCATCCGCGCGATCGGCGAGCTCGCGCGGTCGATCGGCTCCGAGGGCCTCGTTGCCGGCCAGGTCGTCGACATCAACTCCGAGGGCCTGTCCGACGTTGGCCTCGAGCGCCTCGAGTTCATCCACGTCCACAAGACCGCCGCGCTCCTCGAGGGCGCGGTGGTCCTCGGCTCCATCCTCGGCGGCGGCACCGACGACGAGGTCGAAAGATTGAGAAAATTCGCTCGCTACATTGGTCTACTCTTTCAGGTTGTTGATGACATTCTCGATGTTACTAAGTCTTCCCAGGAATTGGGAAAGACCGCAGGAAAAGACCTTGTGGCTGATAAGGTTACTTACCCCAAGCTTTTGGGGATTGATAAGTCTAAGGAGTTTGCTGCGAAACTGAACAAGGATGCTCAGGATCAGCTTGTTGGGTTTGATCCTGTTAAGGCTGCTCCTTTGATTGCTTTAGCCAATTACATTGCTTATAGGCAGAACTAGATTATTGTTCTTGTCACTAATTTACAAACAAACAATTGTTTGTTTTAGGAATATTTAGTTTTTAATGAAATGAAAATCATTGGATTTAATGCAACTAGGGATTATAAAATAATAGCCTCCCCTGCCCTTATTCTATGTACCTGCCATAGTCGTCAATTCTGTATGATTAATTAATATAAATATTATAATACCTTTAATTTGTAATTAGATATTATATTATATTATATCCTTTTACCAATATTAAGTTGAGTAAAAGTACATAAGTTTATTGAATGAAGGTGTATGATCGGTTGCCCGCCTTTTATGTTCTGTTGTTTACTTTGCATATTTGAGGAGATTTGAACTAGAGTTAATGAGCCAAGGTCTTGAGAGACACTAGCAAATGGGTTTAATATATGATGATATGTTGGTTTAGGATCATAGATCTCTAAAACGTATATGGTTCGGTCTGAAATTGAGACGGTACATAAATTAAACTCTATTAACTTTGGATGCAGTTTGTTTTTTCTTTTTTTACTGTTTGCAAAGAATTCTGCATGTTGAATAGTATTTCTCAAGAATTAAACTGGTGAGGTGAGTTTTACTTGGTCATCTAAATGTTTCTCTGAAACTGGCTTTCGAGCGTTGAATTGACAAAAGGTATATCATGTGATAAGTTGGAGCTTGCTTTAAGTTTTTTCCATTTGCTATGTTGTCTTTGGATCCTGGTGTTAAGTTTGAGTGAGAGTTTGCTGATAATTTGGTGTGGTGGATGCTTTGTTGGGGATAATCGAACAGTGTTTAAGTCTATGTAGGTATAAATTCAAACATGTTTCTTTCTGCTGTTTAATTTTCAGCAGAGAAGGAATAATCAGCCATACTAGTGGAACCTGGTGAAGCAATCAGTTTGATCTTTAACCTTGGTTAGGCATTTTCTTAGGAGACGCCTTCACGTCAATTATTTATTATTATCTAAGATTTGCAATTAAGTATAATCAAATGAAACCTTTCTATGTAGTTGACTCCTTATTTTATGAGATTCTTTTAAGCAACATAATTGCTTGATATTTGCCATCTTAAAGACACGTTTGTTGGAGTATTTGTTCTGTTTCAATTTAAATCCGTATCAGATACTACACAGGTGGACAAGACTATTCAGATCAGTAAGGAATCTATCAAATTTGTTAGTTGTAAATTGTAATTTAATAATTTAATGCCTGTTTGTTTTCGGTTCAGTAAACGGAGCACAATTTTTCAAGCGAAATCATCAGTTAATTGACTTTAGTCAAATCAATTCCACATGTTTTTCAAAGGGAGCTTTAGTCTCTGGCTGACTTTGAAATGGTTTTTTCACTTGATGTTGCTGTATTGTTAGGCAAAAGGATGGTATATTTCAAGAAAGAAGCTGATACCTGATGACTCTATTTGACTCTCGAGTAGTAGTGAGAACCTTGTGCTTTTGAATGCTATTATTTATTCTCCATCCCCAAACTTTGGTTGCTGCCTGGCACTTGGAAGGGTTGTAGAGGACCAAGTGGCCAACCATAAAGCAATTTGTCACCATATTTATCAGAATATTATAAAACTGGGGTCTTATGTTCTGAGATGCTGACATTCAACTTAAATTATGTCTTCTATCTCGAGTGTTAAGATTAATGGTACCTAACCTTTCTTTCAGTGCATTTAAAAAGCATCTTCTTTGTCATTTTTTATTATATGATAGTCGTCTGATTCATTGTTCACTGGAGCTTGGTATTTTTTATTTCTTTCTTCTTTTGATATGGGAATGACACATTGCATTAAGGTGCAGTACACGCTAACGCACATCCATCATGGACCCCATAAGCAATTTCGATGAGCATCTTCTACCAATTCATTTTTAATCAAAGTACCTTGCACATGCTAGAGGGCGAGCCCTGACATAGTGATATAGTTGTGTTTTGGTGATTTGTTGATCATGAGTTCGAATCCGAAAACAACTTCTTTACATATATAAGGGTAATTTTACATACAATATCCCTTACTTGCACATAAGATGGAGTCTTCGGATAATAAGATATGTAGTTTTTTTTTTTTTACCTTACACATGCTAGGACAATATCAATCACTTGTTGCAAGTGCAAGTTCACCTCTAAGGGCAATTCCATTGTGGCATCCTTCATGTAAAATTTTGGTATATGGTTAGTATTTCACATGACACATGCCAATAGAGAATTTGATGACTGCGTTATTCTCCTAATTTGTTTTACCAATAATATCTTGTTAAAAGCTTGAAAACTCCAAACCCCATAATAAGTTAAAATGTATACTTTGCTATCTTGTCAAAATGTATTTATAATAGCCTCAATACGGTCACATGTAATACATGTAGGAATAGACAGGGTCAACCGCTTTGTTGAGGACCTCCACAAAACGTGTTTTTTGAATTTTCTCACATTCGTAGAAATCCCATGATACATATTTAAAGTGGATCTACTTATCTAGACAACTGTAATGTCCAATCTTGATTGGATCATGCGTTTCTTGTCATTTGGCACATTTTGTTATGAGTTTTGACTGAAGAACTTTTATTCTATAAATTGACATGGTTACGCAAAGCACGTTGAAAAACATTAACAAAAGAATGAAAACTATTCATTTCATCTCAGGCTAAAAAAGACTTGTAGAAGACTATACTATTGGCGGCAAAAATTAATAAGTGGGGCAGCTCTTGCAATCTGTATACCATTTATTCTACCACAAGACTGTTTATTTATACTACAAAGCTAAAGAACCTCAGCACACGAAATGGACAAATAAGGGAAAAGTTGATACTTTATTCAACTTAGATAGTAGAAGGATTTTTAGTATGCATCACCACATTTATTGGTGCACTGGTGTACCACAAATAAAGATCGTTGATGTAATACTAAAATAAATTAAAGGGTTGTTGTCTAAGTGATGGAAGGTGAATCAACTGTTCCAAAGTAGACAAATAACGTTTGTTGTCTACTTAATTTGCAAGGTGTTGGTGTTTACTTGGTACTTTTTCTTTAAGTGTTGAAAACATCATTTTGATGTTGACTAAATTTCAATTTTTCGAAAGACAGTGATATATACTTGAAATCTAGAATTGATTTGTTGATAGAATAATGAAATTTTTTAAAAAGAATCAATTCGAGTTTGAAATCAAAACTAGTAAGCCAAGCATGATGAAGAAAGAAAAGGAAGAATTCAAAACAAGAGTTCGAGAATTCCAAGTTAGAAAGCAATTTTTAGCCTTTATTGATGTGTTGCATTTTTACTATATTTTTCTATTATTGGGTTTACTTTGTTTATACTTTTTGATATATGCTAACAACACACTCTAACACAATTTTGAAAATTATAAAATTATGTGTGAAACTTGTTAAATAAGGTATGAGACCTACATAAATCTTATGATTTTCAATAAAATTTAATCAAGAAGTACGTTCAAAAGAGTGTCTGGCCAATTCTTATCTTTATCTTTAGCTGTTTGTAAAGAATTCTGAAACTAGAAAGATGTTAAATAGTTTGTCTCACAAACTATGCTGGCGAGTTTTACTTGATCGAGCATTAAATCCACAAAGCTCTCTTTGGATGATGGTGTTCAGTTAGAGAGTTTTCAAATGATCTGGTGTGGTGGATGCGGTGTTGGGGACAATCAACACACCTTTCTTTAATTCTATCCAGGTATATTCGAAGGTGCTTCTTTCTGCTGTTTAATTTTCAGCAAAGAAGGAATAGCCATATTATGATATTATTGGAGGGTGATCAAGCAATCAGTTCGGTCTTTAACCTTTGGTTACACATTTTCTTAGAAGATGCCTTCACATCAATTATTTATTTTCTGAGATTTTGCAATCTTATATAATAATCAAATGAAACCCTTCCATCTTCTTGACTTCTTATTTAGAACCAAGGCTAAGGCTAGGAGTGTTTTTGAAAGTTTCTTTACTAGAAAAAATTTTATATTTCCGATTCTTCTAGGCAAAGTGATCGCTTGAGATTTTCTATCTTAAAGACATGTTTGTTCTTCCTGCTGTTTCAATTTAATCCGCATCAAATACACCACAGGTGGACCAGACAATTATCAGATGTTGCAAAGCAAGGAATATCAAATTGGTTAGTAGTAAATTGTATTTTACAAATTTAGTGCTGCTTAGTTTTCCAGTTAAATAAAGCAAGATCATCAATTAATTGACTTTAGTCTAAATCAATTCTACATATTTAATTTACAAAGGGAGCTTTTTAGAGTATGTTTAAAACGTTGAGATACACCTAAACGTCCATTCAACACCAATGAACACAAAGTTTTCCTTCTCCATTTGATTATAGTGGGAACCTTGTGCCTCTGGATGCTGTTATTTATTCTCCTTCCCTAAAATTTGGTTGCTGCATGGCACTTGGAAGGGTTGTAGTGTGGTCCTATAAAGCACTTTGTTGCCATATTCCTCAGAATATTATGAAATTCAGGTCAAATATTTTGAGATGCTGACATTCAACCAAAGTCTTAAATAACATCTTCTATCTTGAATGTTAAGATTAATGGTACCGTACGTACATGCAATGCAATTGATGGAACTTTATACTAATGTTAAAATTTCTTACCGTGAATTTAAACAGGAACTTCTTGTTTTCTGCATAATATTTTCCACTATCTGATTTCATTGAATCAACATCTAATTTCTGTGTATATTTGAAGTTATTTTTTTAGTTCCTAAAATTTGTAAATTGTTTTTTTCAATTCTTGTATAAAGTGAAAGTCAAATATAAAATAAGATATTCACTATTTGAGATATAACTGTTTACTTTTAGAATTTGATTTTTTTTATTTTATATTTTAGCATATGATTTGCTGAGAGTTTAAAATTGTCATAATCAAATCGATAAAAAAACTAAAGTGGTACATAAAGCTATTAATTTGTTTTAATTTATTTTACTTCCAATTGTATTTTATTATAACATCTATATTACTTAATTGGATTGGGTCAATTTTATTGAACTTAAAACTCATAAACTCATTATTCAATCCAATTAAATTGAATTTATTGAAGAATAAAATATAAACTTAATGCAATGACCCAACCCAGCCTATTAAAATGTAGTTGAGTTGGGTTGAATAAAATCGCAATTTGATATTAACTTACTTATATCCTTGTTGAAACTTATAATTGATTTCATGACAAACCCAAGGGATGGAAGTTGGTGGTGATGCTTTATGATCCTTTGCAAAATCAAATGTCTTAATAACCATGATTATAAAACAAATTTAAATGTATATTGTTATTGTCTATTTAAATTAGTTTAAAAAGATTTTACAAAAAGATTATAATACACATTTGCGTGCTCAAGTTCTGTTTTGTAATTTTTTTAATTTGCTAATAATACACATTCATGTGGTCCAAGTATTTGAGTATAACTTAAACATGAGAACATTGATTAAATTAAAAAAATAAATATTAATTGTATGATCATTTTTTTAAGATATATGACCATTAAATTCTTAATTTGTTAATGGTTGAAATCTAAAAATCGTTTGGTCGTCTGATTCTCTATATTCATCAATCAAACGTGGGTGTAAATGGTTGATTCAGTGGCAATTTGAATCGGTCATGTGAACACATGAAACATCTCCGAGGTTTCCAGCTTGGTTCCTACAACTTTCATTACATTTCATTTATATTTCCACGTAGAAAAAGTCTGTCGTTGAACTTTGACCAAGAAAATATATTCAAGGAACAAGAGAAAAGTTATGAAAGCATAAAATAAGATCAAATTAAAATTATAAAGAAACTTATGAAACAAAAAGAAATTGAGTGAAAGTTATATGTATATATAATGCGATAAAAATAAATTTAAATAATATTTTTATCTGCTTGCATTGTTTATATGAAAGTGTTAAACTATATATGTGCTTGATTAATACACAGAAATATTATGATAAATAAATATGATAAAAATTAATTCACACAGTATTTCAACTTTAAATAAGCTTTTTTATATTTATATTTTGTGTTTAAAAACTTTAATTGAAATTTAAATTTTAAAATGACCATTACAAATAACAAGGTAAAATGAGTTGTTAAGTTACAGAAAGAAGTTATTTTTTCAAAGAAACATAAAAGGGGAATAAATACACTTGTTTTATAACTTATATGTTTAAGGGTTTTTTTTTATACTATTGTTTACTTATCAATTTCCATATAAAGTAAAATTATTACTTTTGAAATAATTAATTTAAAATTTATATTTATGATAATTTTAATTGATGGGTAATTATACAAACTTTTTTAACAATAACTAAATTTTAATTTAATTTAAAATAGTTAACGTTTATAATTATCATTTTAAAAATCATAGTCTGCAAATGATAATATTAATATTAATATAAAAATTACTTGGAAATATAAATATATTTACACTAATAATATTAATATATTAAAATTAAAGTCTAATAAAAACACTAAAAAGTCAAACTCACGTGATATTCCTTTCAGTTAATTTTATACTCAAATATTTTGAAAAAATAGTAATGAA
>CM023948.1:38017875-38038185 GCA_013407115.1 Glycine latifolia
TTTTGGCACACAACACAACACAACACTGCATACTAGTCAAAGACAACTTCCTCCTTCCCTTGTTTGCTTTGACTTTCTCTCTGCAGCTTCGCAAGTCATTGAAGCCACCTTAGTTCTCAATTCAAGACACAATCTCAACATCTAAGTACCACTTCTTCCTATTCCGAATCAAAGCTTGAGTTGAAGCAATAAGTTTCTGAAGAGTATCACAATTTTTCCTCAATTGGGCAGCAATCTCCATATGTAGCTATTTCTGCTCTTAGGGAAAGGAATCAGAATGAAGGACACCAACTTAATCTGAATCTATAGCTGAATCTCAGGTAACAAACCATAAAAATTGCAACTTTCATTTGGGTGTTCATAGTTTATAGTCAATACAGCTGGATCTAACCAAAGTCAACGCATCTTTCTTCCTCGTTCGTCTAGCTAGCCGTGGATCCAATTGAGCCCAATCTTGTAAAATTCTGAAACTTTACTAATTTTGAGCTCAGTGGCGGAGGCTTAGGACTTTTTGTGATTGATTGGTGTGAAAAGGAGGAAAGGAAAAATTGACCTTTTTTTTAATATTTTGGATCCTAAATTTTAGAAGTTGGATTTGATCTTTCTGTTTCTGAGCTATCAAGATGGGAGCGCAATCAAGCAAGATGGTTAGTGTTGAATCCCCGACACCCATTACAATGGGTACCCATTCTCTGTATGCTGCTGATTTGAGCTCCTATGAAGCTGCTTGTGTTAAAGATCCAAACTTGCAAGCCTTTGATGTGAGCATTCAGGAGCATACCAATAGGGTGATTAGTTCCCTTGCTCATGGGATTGAGGTAAGATCCTTATCTTTTGATTCACTGAGAGAAATGACTGATAGTCTTCTTGAGATGAACCAGGAGGTAGTCAAAGTTATTTTGGATTGCAAGAAAGATATATGGGGAAACTCAGAATTGTTCTCCTTGGTGAATGATTACTTTGATAATAGCCTCCACACATTGGAGTTCTGTAACTCACTTGAACAAAGCTTGAGGCAAGCACGCGAAAACCAGATGATAGTCAAGTCAGTGGTTACCTACTTTGAGCAAGAGGTGCAAAATGGGGCTGAAGGGGTGACTTATGTGAAGACATTGCAAGAGCTTAAGAAGTTTAAGGATGCCGGGGACCCCTTTACTGAAGAGTTTTATTTGTTGTTTCAATCGGTTTACACGGAGCAGGCATCGATGTTGCAGAAATTGCAAATCAGGAAGAGAAAGCTCGATAAGAAATTGAAATCCCTCAAGACATGGAAGAGAGTGTCAAATGCCATTTTTGTTGCTGCTTTTGTTTCTGTCTTGATTTTCTCGGTTGTGGCGGCTTCTATTGCTGCGCCACCGGTTGTGACAGCCTTGGCTGCTGCATTGGCTGTTCCAATAGGGTCAGTAGGAAAGTGGTGCAACTCTCTCTTCAAGCGCTATGAGAAAGCTCTAAAGGGACAACGGGAAGTGATCAGCTCAATGCAGATTGGTACTTACATTTCACTGAAGGACCTGGACAACATTCGAGTGCTTATCAACAAATTGGAAGTAGTTCTTGAATCATTATTGCAGAATGCTGATTTTGCTATTAAAAATGAGGATGTTATGAAGTTTGCAATCGACGAGATTAAGAAGAAAATAGAAACATTTTCAGAAACTATGGAGAGTTTAAGTGCTCATGCTGATAAATGCAGTCGCCAGATACGGAGAGCGAGGACAGTGGTTATACAAAATATAATCAAGAAACCTGATTGAGATTTGTTTACTTTCTCTTGCTGGATTCTTCCTTTGCTTCAAATAGGTAGACTACTTCAGTAAGATGCTTATAAAGATAAATGAATATAGAACTTGTACAGAACATTCTGTACTTTCTAATTTCTCTGTATAGATATTTAGATTATAAATGATTACAAATATGTTTGCTGCTTAGTTGTTTCTGCGTACACTTTTGGTAGATGCAATTGAGCATCATCTGAGTACATAATGATGAAATCATGACAAGCTCACAGAACAAAGTATAGGACTGTTGATAATGAAGTGTAAGTACAGACTACCTTAAGTTTGGAATAAATCTAATGGAGCAGCTCCATGATTAGGAGATGGATAAATATCAATTTCAAAATCGAGTATGAGATCCGAAGAAAATGAAAATTTATATTTGTTGATATTTAGCAAACTAGTTTTGATTCTTTGATACCTACATTCTCATGTTTAGCTGCGCAACATGAAAAAAAATACTGCTTATAGCAACTATTTGGGTTTTCAGTTTCTATTTCGGAACATGGATGTGGAATGTATAGCTGTTTGCTTGTATGCATATAATTTTTTTGGGGTAAACTCTTACATTAAGAGGATACTTGCTATGGTTGTCAACTCCAAATGTTGTATCATTATATTAAAAAAATAAACAAAAACGAAAAAAAAACGAAACCATAGCAAAAATATACTTAGATAAAAGCACAAAAGTATCCGCTGTCTAAGTTAGACCAATTTCTTTTTAAATCCTTTACATAAAACCCATGTTCGAACCTAAAATCCAACATTCATTTTTTTGTCACTTCACCTTCGGTCAAAGAGAAAATTATTAAAATACTTAATAAACGAAAAGGATAAGAGAGAAAAAGAATGAGTACTAACAACTTTTGGAGAAAAAACATTGAAAGTTAAAGTTTAATGAAATTAAATAAATAAAAAAATCACAAATCAATTTTTATCCTATTTTAAAACTGATTCACATGAGAGAATAATCTATTTAGCATAAGAATTCGTGTTTGATTTTCACATTATCCAAAATTTTATTGGACTAACAAAAGTCGTGCATCGTGATCGAAATTAGCTTCTAATTTTGTGGATTAGGAGATGCACATGATCTCTAACCTCAGTGAAAAAAAAAAAAGAACGATCCCTAATACCACCTCAAGGCTCTAATGCTTCCTTTGCAATTATGTATTTTTAATTAATGGTGTTAAATTTTTATTTATTTCTAAAAACTATTTTGTCTTCTTTTGATGCAAAGTCGCATGATATTTTTGACAAGAGATAATCCTAGTCAAGATGAATAGAACCACATTAGGAGACAACTTTTTGTCCCAAGTATTTATATATATACATGAATGTGAACGATCTACATTGGGAAGAGAGAGAAATAACCCCTTCGAATGCCAATGAAAGACAAACCTATGTGAGTAAGAATGTAAAGCATGCAAAAGACTTGCCCTCTTTGGTGATAGACAAAATTCCATCCTTTCCTATCCCCCAAAGAAGTGGTAAAGTCCCCTTGGAATAAAGAGAAACATAATTACGAGGTCATGTCATAAGAATAATGAAAGTTTTGAGCGCAATACTTTGTAGTAAAACAAAAACGAGGAAAAGTGTAATGTTAAGCATGCCAAAGTTAATATAAATTTATGTTTATGATTATATATGTTTAAATAAAACTTTTATGTTTATGATGCTTCCATGGACATATATGTATGTTGTTGCATGTACAACACTCACTAGTCACTAGGACATTATCTTATTAGTTTAGTTTTCATGTTCTAAATTGATCAGGTATCAGGGGCGGAACTAGGGGGGCTAGGGTGGGCCACCGCCCCCCCTAAAAAATTAATAAAAAATAAAAATGAAAGAAAAAAAAAAGAGGAAAGAAAAAATATTAAAAAAAGGTAAAAGGAGAAAGAAAAAAATATAAAGAAAACGTAGTAAAAAAAAGAAAAAAAATATGAAAACAATAAAAAGAAAGAAAACATAAAAGAGGAAAAAATATATAAAAAAGAAAAGAAAATATAATAAAAATAAAATGGGATACAGAGATAACAGAAAAAGAAAAAAAAAGGAAAGAAAGATGATAAAATAAAAAAAAATAATAAAAAGGAAAAGAATAAAGAGGAAGAGGGAGAAAGAACACTATAAAATGAAGAGGTCTGAACACAAAGGAAACACAAATCCCAAGAGAACAGAAGGAATCAACAAAATTGTTTCATTTGGTAAACCAGTGAAAAAGAAGAGTTTCAGGTATTCCCTTATTCATTTCTTTTTCCCTATTTTTTTCTTTCTTCTTCTTGTTGTTATTCTTCTAAAATAAAATAAACTATTATTTGCACCCCTTATTTTTACACATGTACCCCCTACCATGTTAGGATGAACACGTTTTTGTTAAATCTGAAACGAAATAAAAAAAAAACATAAACTACTGTTTCGGTTGTTAATGTTGTACAATGTGTTGTGTGCATCTCATTCAAAATGTAACAGTGATTTACTTTACGCGATTGCTATTGATATTTAAATTGTTTGTGATTGCCGCGCAGAAAAATTATGGGGAAGGGTGCTACTACCATTGGTGCTTATTTTAAGAGAAAAAATGCTGTTGAATTTTATAGGGTAAATATCTTTTGTGCTACAATTGATTATCAATTACAAGAATTAAATAGCTGGTTCAATGATAATATTGTTGAATTACTTGCTTTTAGCATGACTTTAGATCCAAGAAACAAGTACAAGCCATTTAACAGTGATGATATTTGCAAACTTGTTGATAAATTTTATTTTAGAGAATTCACATAACAGAAAAAATTGCATTTGAAAATGGAGTTACAACATTTTGAGCTTGACATTCCTAAACATCCAGATTTGATTAATTTATCAATTACATCTGAATTATGTTAAGGGCTAGCAAGAACTGGAAAGTCCATCATTTACCCTCTTATTGATAGAGTGATTAGACTTGTACTCACTCTTCCAGTTTCTACAGCAACTACTGAAAGATCTTTCTCAGCTATGAAGATAATCAAAACCAGATTTCGAAATAGAACGGAAGACCAATTTCTTAATGATTCTTTGATTACATACATTGAAAAAGAAATTGTTTTGAGTTTTAGCACAGATTCAATTATAGATGATTTTAACAATATGAAAACACGTAGAGTAAGAGTCAAGTCATGAAGTGATTTTAATTTCTGTAATAGTTTTTTATATTAGATTTGTATTGTCTTCAGAATACTTTTATTTATGATATAATTTTTTTTATGTTCGCCTCCTCTCAATAAAATTCCTGGCTCCGCCACTGTCAGGTATAAAGGATGAAGACGTACACGTGGTCCTTAAGACATCGTGTTTTGTGTATTGATATATTTTTAAGCTAGTTATTTGGTAAGGCTTTTGTTGTATTATTTTCTATAAGAATCACCCTCGTGATATGTATATGATAATGCTACTTGCAAATTCTGTATGACTTTAAACATTAAATTATTGAGTAATGAAATAATTTATGTCTTCATTATCCACATTCTTAAAAATGTAAAGTTCTAGGTAATACTCCTTAGAGTATTACAAAAAGTTTTGATATATAACAAAAACATGTTTTTTCATTGAATATCAAATTTTAGCACACAACATAAACACATTGTTGTTGTGTATAAGATTTTAACACACAATGGAAACAAGCTTGTATTGTGTATGATGCACAATAAAAACATGTTTCCCTTACATCGTAAACACACAAAAAAATCTTCAAACTCTCGAAGTTCAATGAGGGGGGGGGGGCTTATAGTGGTGTGCACCAATGGTAATGTCATAAGGCTTCCAAGAAAAGGATAATTAAAGACAAGGCAAGGGGGTGAGGAGAGGAGTAAGTAAGAAAGGAAAAATGGCAGGGAGGGTTGGGGAGGGGAAAGAGTTAGGGTAGTTTAGGAAATTTAAATGTTTTTTACAGGGTGGGAGTGAACTTAGCAATAAGGATTGTAAGAATGGCAAGGGCCTTTTACGCTATTGGGCTTTCGTAAAAGAATGTTGGTTGAGTTTTAGAGATCTGAGAATCCACCCTTCCCCGTCCATCTTTTCGTTTGGGCTAGTGTTTGCTTCTCTGACTCGAATGTTGTACGGGGTGCATTTTAGGGTAGGTACTTTCCCTTATAAAAAAAACAGGTAAAACGTTTGATAAATAGAGAATTAAATAAGCAAACGAAAATGTCAATTAGATAAAATACGGTAAATACATATGAAAATGATAAAAACAAATAAAAAAACATTTTGAGTTATTGTGGGCAGCTGTATCAGCATCATCATCATATATTTGTGATCTCAAATAAAAAGTTCAAACACGAGTTAGAAAGCATGATTTTATGTATAAAAAAAAGTTAGACAGCATGATGGTTTTTTTGTCCAGACACGGTATAACTAATTAAGTGGATCAGATACTAATCACGTTCCTGATACTCTGATTATCGTTAGCTTGAAGGATTTTTGCATACCACATGGATTAAACATCCAGCTAAAATAAATTGTTCTCACAATGTGTGAGTGTAAGATGCCTAACCACAATTTCAACCCTTTAGATTAAAATGAATAAGAAGAATTTGATACTAAGGTGAACATTTCGAGGATAAAATGAATAAGAATGAGAATATTTATTTTCTGTTGAAAGTAGCAATTAAATAAGGGATGACATCATTTAATAAGTTGTTAGTTTGAGTGATACTAAATTTAGTCCCTTTAACAAGGTTTAAAGTTGATTATTGTAAATGAAAAAAATGTGATTGAGAAAAAAGATTATACTAAAGATAAAGATCAACATCAACATCAAAATTACCTTTAATTAAAGCTAATTTGAGTCGGTGGTAGATAACAATGATAGATACGGGGAAGTTGAAAAAAAAATTAAAAAAAGAAAAAAAGATAAAAGAAAAGAATGATGGGAAGATGAAAAAGAAAATGACTAAAAATGGATCATCTTAAATATGAAGATAACAACAGATTTAATCATTTACCAAACTTATAATTTGTCCTCATTCCGTTCTAAGACGCATTGTTTGTCAATCTATATATTATTTTATTAAGTCTTGTTTAACTAACTTTTTCTAGTTAACTTCTGATCTACCTCTACCTCTCTTTGTGTCGAGCTTTTGATAACAAACATTTGTTCTTATGGAAGTATCTAGTGACTGTCTCATTACATGTCAAAACCACCTCAATCGATGTTCCCTCATCTTTTCACTCATCGATACTATTATTATTTTTTCTTTGAATATTTTCATATCTTATCTTATCTATTTTAATATAATCACACATCCATTTAAATATCCTAATTTACGCTAAAAATAAATATAACTAACAAAATTCTTCCATAAAAATTAATTATCAATAAAATTAATAAATATTACACTCCCATATGATAGTTAAAAAGAAAAAGAATAAAAGATGACATCCTCAATCATATCGGACAGTAGGTAGTACTAGCATGCTAGAAAAGATCAACACAAAAATTACCACACCGACTTATTTCGTAAGCAGTTTTAACCAATTGTGATGCTGAAAAGTAAGTTGAAGACATGTTATGGCTTTCTTTCTTAAGAGAATTCAGCTTTGTTTATTGGTGTCGTAGTCTTTATATATTTTTGCCATGTAGCTATTTTTTAGTTTCATTTATTATTTTTCTTCTCTTAGTGCCGGCATATGCATGAAATTAACTTATTATAGTCTGATTGTTTGTGATGTTGGAAATAATTTGTAAAGTTTACAATAAAACAAATTAAAGACTTAATCTCCTCCTAAAAAGAATTAAAGACTTAATCTCACTTATTATATCTTTCAGCTATGGATAATGTGTGACTTCTGGCTCTTTAAGAATTCTTGTTAGGTCCAGTAAAAAATATTACTCCCTCTATTCCTTTAAAAAAAAAATTTAAGGTTGCTGTGTAGAAATAAAAAATGCAATAAATATTTTTTATTCTAATAAAACAATTGTGAAATTTCATATTTTATTTATTTTTCTTTTCACTGCACAATAAATACATGTATACATTAATTAATATTAGGAGACAAGTAAAGGTATGACTAACAAAAGAGTAATTAACTTTTTAAAAAGTAATTAATATGATCTTATAAATCACAGATAAATAGAGATAAAAATTCTAAACAAATTGACAATTTAAAAGGAATACAAGAAATGAGAGATTGTTTATTTTTCTAAGAGATATAATGTTGACTTAATAATAAAGAGTGAAAGGAGGGGAAAATAGGTTGTAAGTTTAAATTTATTCATTAACAAAAACTAATAAATTAATCATTAATATTTGTTGACAACAACTAACAACTAAAATTTGATCAGTAGATATTTTAAATATAAAGAGAGAATTTAAGGATTTAAGAAAGACTTAATTATAAGTATTTTTTTACAAACACTTAATTATAACAATTAAACAAAGTAAGAGATGGTTTTAGATTTTTTTTTAGGGGTTAAAATGACACAGTAAAAGATTTAAAAGTATAGTTTAAAAGAAAGAAAAAAAAGAAGAAAAATCTAGTTTGCAATGTTATATCATACATGCTTTCAATACCAAATAAATAATATCCTGCATGCAGCATGCTATGGTCTTTGAATGAGGTTAATATGATAGTATGAGCATAAACTGTAAATTTTTTTATAAAGTGTGTGATTTATTTAAAAAATATAGAGACTGTAGCTAATAATTTGAAATTTAACAATTGAGATTATAACAAAACAAACACGTATCATAAATTATAAAATTATAAATTCTTTAAATTTGTTTCTTTAATTTTCTGGTAAATAAACTTAACCCCTCAACAATGAAAGTGCCATTTGCTTTGTTTTGAGTGTTGATGGCCATAGTTGCCAATAGCCCAATATGCATATTTTTCCTGACCGTGACTAGCTTTTGAAAAGTACCTTTCGTGACAATTCTCTGTGCGTTAGGAGAAGTGATATTTGTGACGGCTTGATTATGTTTTACTACATCGACAATAATGAGTAAAAAAAACTACATCGACAATAAAAAATAGATTTTTTAGGTAACAATAAAAAATAGTTTAGTGATAGGATACATTTATAGGTTTTTTCTTAGCATGATATTAACGTAAAATATTTATTAATTTAATTGATCATTATTATTTATTAAAGAATCTAATTAATTAGTTTATTATATTTAATAAAATATTTTTTAATCATATTTTTATTTATAATATTTGAATACAAAATTTTACTTAAAAAGTTTTGAGTTTATTTTACTTGAATTAATAACAGGTTGATAAATAGATTTTTTCTTTAAAAATAAGGGAATTTGACTTAAATTTATTATTTATTTGAGATTTCTTTTAGAAGATTATTTAAGAATAAGTAATCAAATTAATTCTTACAAGATACAACCATTTTCTTATACAGTAAATTAAGATCCAACCATATTAGTCATTTTTTTTCTTTGTAACACTGTTCATATATTTTTTGTTTTATAGATAACATTACACAGTCCTACTTAACTTAGAAACATTATAAAAGATAATTTTTATAAAAATATTTAACATAATTATATATTCAAAACTTAAGTTAAAAATCATTAATTGAGCTAAAATAACCTATGCACTGCCTAACCTTTGATTTTGCCTATTTTGATGTCATCACCTAAATTGAACAAAATAAAAATTAGATTGGAGTTAATTTTTTATTCAATCATTATATTGATATGAAGTATTTTTGTTGAAAATAGTGACTAATCTTTATTGAAAACTATAAATACACATATGATAATTATTTTTTTAATAAAATTTATTTCATATTCAAATTTAGAATTTGAATTCTAGATCACAATTAAAAGATATAAATTGATATCATTTATGTTAACAGTTTTGGCAATAGATTAGAGTTATTACTACTAGAAAATTTCTTTTGGACCTTTCTAAATTCCTCTTTCTCTCAACTTCTATATATGTGAATCTTTCTGAACCCGTCGATTATGTACGTGGTGAAGTTAACACAAAATGGAGCTGCAAGGAGTGCAAAGCAATTGATTCACAAAGGCATGCATGTCAGCATGTGTTATGTGACTGATTTATTTAGAGAATAAATTTTAAAATCGTAGTTATTTATTGATTGATAGGCCAACCATTAAGATTATGGTTAAAGATATGCACAAACATAACAAACAATTTAATTATAAAAAAATTATTTAATTAATGATTTTAAGTCCTTACATTATTTCTTAACGTTAATAGTCAAATATGTCCACTAAAAAAAATAGTCAAATATGTGTTCATAATCCAATTAAAATTTTATATAAGAGGGAGGGAGACCAATCTTATTTTGGAATTCGTGTGAAAGTGGATTTGCTGCAAGAAAAACGTAAAACACATGGAACGAATGGAAAACATTAATTAATTTGCATGTTGACAAGTTTTATCCTCCATCCCATTCCCCATATTTCATTTCATTACACGTGAAAAATGAAAAATGAATGTTAAACAGTATTGATAAGCTGCTTCATTCTTTGGAAAAAAACATTTACTAGATTAGATATTACTTTTCGATTGTGCTAATATTTTTTATTTTTCCAACTCAGGCCTCATATATTGTTTTACCTTGGAATCAATTCCCCTCACGGTGAATAAGTTCTATTGAAAAAATTCTGATTAAAGTTAATATAAGTATACATCTTAGTTACGTTCAATAATTAAAATAGATGAACACTAAATAGATGAAATGACGAATGTCATTAAGTAATTTTTATCAAAATCGTTTGTACTTAACTTTAAAATAGATGAACACTTAACAGATGAAATGACAAATGTCATTAAGATAACCACAAATGAATTATATTATTCATATAACATCATCTCATTTTTTTCGGAAGGCATATAACATTATCTCATATTCTATCTCTCTTTTTCTTTTTTCTTTTTTTATCTTATCTCTCTTTCTCTTGTACAAAAACAAATGTAATTTCTCCTTACAGATATATTATATATCTATAATAACCTAACCTAATGTTTCACACGTTATGTGCAGGCCGTCTAAAGGAGAGGCTTCATCATTCTGATCTGGCAGATTGATCTACATCAACTTCCTATTTTGAATGTGTCGTAGGGAAATAACTAAAAAATAATTCTTAAAGAAAATATTTATCATTAAGAAAATAAATTAACAAATTCTTGCATATACAACTGTTATATATTTTTTTTTCGTTGTCTATGTATAGAATTTTTTTAATTTTAGTGCGTGTGTTGGAGATTTATCCATAGCCTGGAGACGTGTTTTCTGCTAATTTAAAAAAATATCATTTCCTGCATTAATCAATAGCTTAAGACCATTTGCTTAAATCAACTATTTTTTTCAAAACGCTTCTTGTTAATTGGATTATCATCTTCGAATATGAGTCAGATAATGTAATACAACCTTGTTTTCAATATTTCCTTGTATAATTAATTAATGCATGTACTCACGCCATTACCTAACATCTGGCAAAGCTATCTCCCAAGCATTTCAAACTATAAACTAGCTAGAAAAGAAATTAAAATAAGTAGAACTTCTTAATTAGGAGACCAAACATACATTTCAACAATAAAAAAGGAATAAATTATATATTCATTTATATCTTGATACGTATTTAAATTACATTCTTATTTCTTCATGTTTTAAAATATATTTTTTCTTTCTCTCATAGATAAATCATAAATATATGCCACATTTACATTTTTTAATAAAAAATATTTTTGTAGGTATTTTTTTTATTCTGACCAGCTTATCCTATTGAGTTAGTCTAGTGTATCCTGAAAATTAAAGGGAGTTGAGCTAGTCTAGTATAAATTTGAAATATATTATTAATTTTAAAAAATATTCAAACATTATTTAAAAAATAAAATAATAGAATTTATAAATACTATATTATGATAAAAAAAATCATATCGGTTGTTTAAAATATGTTATAATTACATTATAATCTTTTATAAAATATTTAATGTTCATTGTGTCATTAATCTTTCAGTTGAATTTTATTTAATTTTTAAAATTTAAAAATGAAGTAATGTACAAAATTCAAGAAGGAATATCGACAATAATTTTTCATATAATTTTAAAAGATGATGTTATAAAAGTTTAGAAACATATTAGGAATTAATTTATATATATATATATATATATATATATATATATATTATGATGAAATGGCTTAAAACATGTACAAAATTTTGTCACACACATATATTATCTCATTCTGATATTATTTAATTCATTTCAAACACAAAATAGGACAACATATGTATTATCTAAAAAAGAAATTTTGCACACATCAAATATTTAGTAATATGAAAATTTATCACGTTTTTCTTCTATTTTATTTTATATATATATATATATATATATATATATATATATTATCTTATTCTATCTTTATCTTAATTTTCAATCGAATCCATACGAAATGATAATGTAATTTAAATACATTTTAAGGACGCCGTTGATTTACTCAAAAAAAATATTTTTTTTAAAAAAATCAACTTTTGTTATCGTTATGACTCCAAAGAGTCGCCCAATGCCTCTTATTTTAAGAACAAATGACATATGGATGAAGGTGAATTAGTAGCGATAAGTTCCTTCATCAATGTCAACGCCCTACTAATTGCATGCCAACTGGTCTCTTTCCCCCAATGGCAAAGTATCTATTATTACATGTACAAAAAGCATTTATTATTGCCAACACTTATCATATGATATTATTTCACTGTGTAATTGAGGTCCCATTGCATGTAACTTGAATTTTATTTAAAGGAATTGTTCAATGTTTTAAGCCACAATCTTCAATTGAAAGTAAAATAGGCACGACTAGGAGTCTAGGACAACACCTTAGAGGCCCTTGCCAAGCACAGCCAATAATTCATATTTGAGAGAATATTACAAACAAACCTTGAATGACAACAGAAAATTAAATCCCACGACAACCGTAGAGATGATAAAACTAATATATTCCATCATGCTGTAATCGGAGGACGATAATGATACAGAATATATCCTCTAGAACATATTGCAGATACACAATAGTTCAATCAGAACTATATATTTGTTATCAAAAAAGAAAAAAATGTGAGGTCATGGTATTAGTTATCAAAAAAGAGAAAAAAATGTAAGGTCACAAATATTGGTGCAGCATTTTAAGATATGGCAAAGTTCCTGTTCTATCTTTTCCATATAGGTTCCTTACGTTCCCAAATCGGCTTCGCTAACTTTTTTTCAATTTTTGGTGTTGAGTTGCATGGTCCCATAAAAACTAATATATTCCATGAACACTTTTCTTTCAATATCTGTCTTGAAATCTGATAAAAAAAAAATACCCTTGTGTACTTCATCTGCTTCATTATTTTGACAAATTACATTAACCAAACAATTAGATTCTGGTCTTCCTCACAAGTCACGGGGTATATAAAAATCTTACAAATTAAACTTCTTGCCGCCCATTATAAAACAGTAAATTCGCTAACCTAACTTCCTGATGACCAAATCGACCTTCATAAAAATTTAATTTATTAGTTTCGCGGAGTCTTTCTTTTCCTTCCATACATAAACTGATAAAAGCCACTAATTCTTTTCTCTCTATACTGCAACGATTGGGGAGTGAACAATATGCATTAATTATGAGAATAGTGACCCCTAAGGCTGTGGCCGCTGTTACTGATTGTAAATAAGATTTTTTTTTACATTCAATGTTAGTTGACGTCTTGAGAGAGAGAAAAGAAAGACAAATATAAATATGATAAATAATATGATTTGTTAGGAAGGAATAGGAATGAAGTCAACCAAAGAAGGGAAAACAATTTGGTCTCTCTCTCTATATATAATTTCATACAAAATATCTAAAATATTAATTATAATAACAATTTAGTAGTATTTACGTTAAATTTTTACATTAATTATAATCAAGCCCCCTCTTACCCATGAATCTATATTCATCTCCGGAAAGAAAGATATAAAGAGAAAATAAAAATTAAATGTTTAGAATTTGTGAGTGTAAAAAAATCAAGACTCAGTTGTAGTCTTGTAGATATACTTGCTCAGTTCATTGTCTTTGCATTAGTTTTATTTTGCCTTTTAATTTAAGAAAAAAACGACTCGCCCAGCAAAATTACCAACAACTTCAACAAGAATTTAAAGTAGAATTTTGCCATTCTTTTTTCATTTAGAAAAACAAAAAGGTGTCATATTTTTGACATTTTGTTTTCGTATATTTTCTTCTTAGGGTGTATCCAGTATGTTCTTTGGGAAGAGAAGATTAAAGGGAAAGATATGAAAAGAAGAAGAAAATATGCAATCAATATTAGAAATGGTTAGAAAACAATTGGAGGAATAAAAACGTGTAAGTAAAAATAAATGAGTATTTCATATATTATTAATGTAATTTTTTTAAGAATTTAACAACTACCATCCAATTAGAAATCATAATTAATATGATTTTTAAATAACTATTGTAAGAATAAAAAAATTTACCATAATGATTGATGATTAGACAACAATATAAAATTATTTTACATGATTAATTAGTATATAATTTTTTTAAATTATAATACTATTAACTAATGTGAAATCATTTTAAGTACGTCACTTAAAATAGTTATTATATAAAATAATAATTTTATCATACAACTAGGGGGAAGAGAGGCACTCGGTGTCTCTCTAAATTTTTTAAATAAAAAAAAATAAAAGTTAAGTATAGTTAATAAAAGATAAAAATAAAAAAATTAATAATATAAAAGTAATAGGAATTTAATGTAGATTAGAAGAAAATTTTGAAATTTAAATAGTTATTTAAGAATAAAATTGTTTAATAAATAAGAACACCAAATAGATAAGTTTTATTATTAATGGTTATAGATAATTATGATTGTATAAGGTATGCTTTGGTTTGGTCACTACTTGTCACTTACCTTTGATATTTTTAATATATGTGTTTTGCTTATATAAAAAAATTATGGTTGTACAATAGTGCAGATAACATTTAAAATATAACAATTATGATTGAAATAATTAATATAAATAATATTTATGTTTTCCGTAATTAAATTTAATTGAAATAATTAATAACTATTGATTTATAAATTATTTAATTATGTAGTTATATATATGTATATATAAGTAATAATTATTATTTTTATAATGATTATTTTAAAATATATTTAAAATAATTTTTAATTAGTTTTTAATGTAAAATTAATAAGCTTAATTACGTTTTTATAGTCTTTCAAATTAGAAGTATGTTATTTTTAGTCTTCCAAATAAAAATTAAAATTTTTTACTTTTCAAATTAAAAAAACACTTTTAAGTTTCTCTGTCAAGATTTGAGGAACTAACAAATACAAAAATTTATTTAAGAATGACTAATTTTTTTTTTTCAAATTTGAGGAACTAAAAGATATATAAAAAATAATAATTGAAGACTAAATAGACCTCCAATTTAAGGGGAAAACATAATTAAGCCAAATTAGGGACATCAAAATTAAATTCTTTAATTAAACTTAGTGGATGATACATAATTGATCCATTTTGGTTATGTTCAGTAAAATTAGTTGAAAAATTAACTTGCAGCTAAAAATTGATTGTTTAAATCTTTTAAGTTAACTTATTAATTAAGTCATAAATGTTTGATAAAATTAATTATTGAAGTAGTTGAAAAATATAAATAATATATTTAAAAAAGATAATAAAAAATTGAATAAATATTTTAAAGATAAAAAAGAGAATAAAATATAAAAAATTAAAAATGATTATTTTTAAAAAAATTATTTCAACTAACATTTTAAAAATATTATTTATCAAATAAAAGAAAAGTTAAAAAGTTGTAGAAACAACTTGTGAAACATAACTTTATTGTTGAAAACTCCAACATCAATACTCGAACTGAAATTTCTACGCAGATGGATTGCCATACCTGCATACATTTCTCATCTTTGAGATACATCTTACAAGCTTTTGTGTAAAATTAATTTAATATTTTTATCTTTAATTAGTTATGCAATATAATCATATGATTTTTTTTAATTATTTTAATCAAATTCATTATTGAAATTTCAAAATATAGGTTGAAGTTTATTGAGAAATTATATTTGTATAATATCTTGTACAACAAATCTTATGATAAAGAGAGACAAAGAAAAAAAAGTGAGAAGAAAGAATTTTAAAATGTAATAAAGAATAAATAGGCATTTTCGTCTTTGAATATATAGAGCATAGACAAATTCGTTCCTGTAAGATGAAAATTCAAATTTTAGTTCCTGAAAGTAAAAAAGTGTAACAAATTCATCTATCTGTTAACTTTCTTTCATTACCATTAATGAAATAACATACATGACACATTCATGGACGAATTTGTCAGCATTCTATATATTTAGGGATAAAAATAACTATTTACCCAGAATATAATTTAATCTTCATCTTTTCCTTTTTAATCGTTATAAGTATAATATTATAATAAGCACTTATAAAATAGGAAAACAAACATAAGTTAGAACAAACATAATAATAAGCATAAATTGATAAATATAATTTATTTGTTGCTCTAAAATTTCTATTGTAACATTAGGTAGTGACAAAATCAAATTGAGTTTCATTTTTTTGTAACGATTAACGTAATGGTTGTCCATTTTTGTTTGAATATCATATTTTGGATAAGGTATTATCACATCAGAAATTTCAGAGAAATATATATTATGTTTATTAATTAGTATTATGATTATTATTATTTTTGTTCTAACTTATATTTGTTTTTCTATTTTTTTAAGTATTTATTGTAATGTTATGTTTGTTTTTCTATTTTATTAAGTGTTTATTGTAATTATATGTTTGCAATGATTTAATAAGAGAGAACAGATGAAGATTAAATTATATTTTAGATAAATAGTCATTTTCGTTCTTAAATATGTAGAGCACAGACAAATTTGTTATTGAATATGTTGTTTCACTAACGGTAATTGACAGAAGTTAACATATAAATATATTTGTCATATATTTTTGACTTTTGGAAACTAAAATTTGAATTTTCATATTTTAGTGATGAGTTTGTCAATATTTTTACGCATTAAAAGACAAAAATGAATATTTATCCATATAATAAATGATATTATAGAGAGAGATAAACACATAAAATAATATCATAAAAATTATTGTAAAAATTATGGTAGATGTATCATATCTCAAGTTTATTTATAACATGTTAGCATGTGCGTCATTTATTATTATTATTATTATTATAATAGGTGTTTCTTTAAGGATTAGACTTAGAACTTTTAATAAATAAATAAAGCTTATTTAGAGTATTTACATCATATATAAATCTTTGCATAGGTCAAAAAATTAAACTTTACATTTTTAAAAAAATAAATAGGCCAGTTTTAAAAGGTTACATTCTTATTATACATTTTAAAACTAGGCCATGAATTTATAAGGCTAGATTGACTTTTCAAAAGCTAGCTCCAAGGCATAATTTGCTTAACAAAGTCTACATAATTGAATGCATAAATATCATTTATGCTATCAGATATTTATATAATTATTAATTTATTAGACACAGAAGTAAAATAATACAAATATTTTTCTATTCAAGATATTTTTTTATGGTATTATTCAAGATATTGTTGTATCGTGTCCTTTAAATAATAAAAACAATCATAACATTAAATTAGTCTGCATTGTGTTAGAGTATATATGTACGTGCTCATGGACACCATACTTTATATTTGTATAGTTTTTCTCTCTTAGATTAAGATTGGTTTTATCTCATTTTTCTTAATACTTATATTTTGATTTCCAATTGTTTGTGCTACATCTGGTACACACACTTGTATACAATATTTTATATTTGCATTGTTTTATCACTTAGATTGAGATTAGTTCTATCTCATGTTTAATTGTGATATATTTATATTTTTGATTTTGTCACGTATCCTAAATATATATGGGATCATGCAGTAAAAAAAACGCTCTTTGGGCATCGTAACGTTTGTTTATTTTTGTATTGATGGGTTCGATCGATGGTTGGTTAAACAAGCAAATTTATTTAATTATTTTTATTAGATAATATTTTGGTTAGCCTGGGTTGGAATACGAGAAAGGTATAATATCAGGAGATTTCTACCGTGACATCACGAACCAACCGTAAGTGAATTTAACACTATATTCAATTAAAAAATTTAAAACATTAGATTTATTCATCTTTCTTTATCTATGCAGTTCAACTTGTCTATTCCTATTTAATGTGGATTTTCATGGTCACATTTACACTTTAACAACTCGTATTTTTCTCCATTATCCAATCAAAGTCCACTTTAGGTCAGGAGTTAAAATGTATAAAGATATTTCTTACGGACCTAACTTCAAATAATTAGCAAATATAAATAACATTAAAATTTCTTTTCCATGTTCTTAAGAATTAAATTGTCATTTGTCACCATAAATGATCAATATGTATAAAAATAACACAACAGTACTTGCATCACATGCAAGTCCACCACTACACCAAAAGTTATTTTTGGCGATAATTATTGTGACTAATAATTGAAGTTAAAATTTAAAGAGAAAAGACAAACAAACTTGTATGAATAATTAATAATTATTTGAGAAATAAGAACTCGTAAAAAAAACATGGCGAGTTTGAATTATGTAGTGGATGATTTTCTATGTAATAGCTAATATGCATGCAATTTCGTGGGTTTTTCCTTTGTTTGCATAATTAATTTGTCAAGTCACTTTCATGCTTTTTACCTGATTTTGTTTATTGAAATATGATGAAGGAAAGACATATACTCAATAAACAAGGTCGTTCACATAAATTCCCTATCGTGCGGAGATTGTCTATTTATTTTATTGGCTATAATCATAACCAACAATTAATATCAAGGTGAATTCTCCATCCAATAATTTTCTCTATTCGAACACATGCCAATAGTTTTAGCCATTCATATATATCACCTCTATTGCGTCTCAATATGTAAAAGATTTTAATGCGAATGGGCTCAGCATATATCACGATGAAGATATATGTTTTTATGAGTTACTGATAGGCAATCAATATTACTATCGTAAGGAAGAATTAAACAAATAAATTTCTTTTGAAATGTTACTGGATGCAGTATTTGGCAAATAGTTGACAGATTTTGATCTTTTTCAGTAATAGGATCATGTCAAGGAGCTAAGATATGTTCAGATGTTATACATATCAAACCAGTATAGTTTCTTTTTAGATTTTGTGGAAGTGATCTCAAGTAGCTAGATTATTTTTATCCATTACCTTTCATCTTAAATAACTTGTTTAATTTTAGTCAAGGTTCTATCTGTAACATCCTAAATTATTTTATTTATTTATTTAATTACTTAATTATTTGATTATTTGTTTTATTTTATTTTTATTTTGTTCTTTTGTCTTTCAATTAAAAATAGAAATTGAGGTAGAAACAAAAGAAATTAAAAATAAAAGGAACTAGATATATACATATACCATATTACATGCCCCTTCTATTTTACATCATCATATTTATACTAGCTCTATTTTACATTCCAACATCATAGTGCTTCAAACCGTTTTATTTATTTACAAAGTTCACAACCCCTCATTTAAACATAGTCTCCGGTACTATCTTCTTCACTGAGTACGATTATGGGGTCCGTGACCGGATTCGGATACATAGGAGTAAATTGAAGGAACGGATCGGCTGGATTAAAATCTTCGCTAAACACAGAGATTGGAAAATGGGCGCCGAAATAAATATGAGCACGCAGAATAGGCTGCATAGTTACTACATAACAGTTTCTGACTTCATCCACATATCATGCAATATCCAGTGCGTCAAGAAATAGTATGATTGAAGCCATCTAAAATAAAACATTAAATAAATCTAGTGAGAAATAAATTTCTTAGTAGGCGAATCTAAACCATCAAGCATGTTAGAAAGGTTAGTAATTAAATCAGCATATTTGAATAAATACATAAAATGCTTCAATGATGGAATGAATGCATGAAATGAAATGGTCATAGGTACACATGGCCTCTACATATGTACAATATGTAAGAATGCTGCGGCCGTCTTACGCTAATCATGCATGAATTTCCATGTATTAGCACCTGATCTCTTGTAATATCATAGGCCCGGTCTCCAACATTTGAAACTCGGGTCATTCTCATAAAATCATAGGTATGGTCTTAAAACCTAGATCAATCTTATTTATATCTAAAAAAATTTATAATATAAGGAAGTTATTATTCTTCTTCCATAAAGTAAGGTAGTTAACCTTTTACAACTTATCCACGTAAAATTATACCAACTAAGATAAATCTATTTAATATTTATAAGATATGATTTAATTTCTAACCAAGACTGGGTTGGTGATATTAAAACGGTAAAAATTTATTTTCTACTATATTTTACCAAGAATTGAATATATTTAATAAGAGTATATATATATATTATTACGTTGAATTTCACTTGGTTAGTTTATTTAACATAGATATATATATATATATATATATATATATATATATATATATATATA
>CM023948.1:38040101-38138587 GCA_013407115.1 Glycine latifolia
ATATATATATATATATATATATATATATATATATATATATATATATTGATTTGAGGATTTTACACTATCTTCTAGATCTACTACAATCTAGATCTTTTTTATGATTATATTTATAAAGGAGTCTTTAGGTCTATCAAATTTATTTTGTAATCTATATATTCTCTCTGCCTATTACACATGGATGTGATGTATAACATAATTTAATATATCTAACACTTAAAGAATGAGGACCACACTAATAAGATTTTGTAGTTACAAATTATAATGTTTAGTACTTATATATATAATTCTTGTTAATGAACTAAAAATTTATTATAATGATTATCAAACTTGCGAGTTAACTCGTTCACTCATCCAAGTTTATGAGTCTAAATGTGAGGTGTAGGTTAATTCGACGTTAAACCCATTTTTGTATAAACTTAAACTAGCTTGAACAAACTTGAACTAATTCATGAGTTTGTGACTAAGTTGGTGGATTTACTCATTCGAAATATTTTTACCCAAACACATGTTGTTTGAGTCATATTTTATGTGTTTAGGGTTACACCTCCTTCGATTTATTTTGAACTTGCACCTTCTTTTAGCTGAATCTTTGATCTAAATTGTCTTTCTTCTAATTGATCAAAGGTTTTCAATCTCCCAACCGTAAATTGCATTACTAATCTCCATCATGAATCCAATTGATGGGGGCACCATTTTTTTTTCTGAAAGAAGGAGGCAGGTGGTAACTCAAAGATGATGCATGAAAGAGAAACAAAATCTAGGATTTTTTTAGGTCAATGGGTATTGGATTATTGGACTTGTACTCAAAATTGGCCTACCTACTCTTTATAAGTAAAAAGTGTTTAATTGAATAGAATTAGTATAATAAGAACAAAATACATAATTATATATTAGAAATATTATATAATAGAGATAAAATATATATCACATAATAATATATAAATATACATAAATTAAAAGTGTAGTAATTAAATAGAATAGTATAATAATAATAAACAAAATAATTAAAGCATAATATATGATATAATATATTAAAAATAATAGTTATAAAAAATATAACAAATTAAATAATAATAGTAATAAAAATTAAATAAAACATAGTATATAATATAATTATTTAAACATATGGGTTGAATTATTATGTTATTTATATGTATTTAATATATTTTTTTAATATGAAGTAAACTCTTATAAATTTATGAGTTGAGTCTACTTAGATATTGAGTTTAATAACCTTGCTTGTTGTAATAAATTAACTCACCATAAGTTAAATTTATCAACAGATATTTATATTTCTATAAAATTTCATTGATAAATTTTATTAACGACCCCCAAAACCCTTGATAATAAATGAATTCTTTCATCAGTCATTTGACCTTCAATAATACCAAAGAAAAAGTTGTTGATAATTTATGAGTAAAAGTGTAAAAGTACATTCATGAAATAGTGTATAAACAATTGGAGTGGGTTAAATTATTTATATTATTGTGAGTTTTATCCGCTATAAGAAATTCACTATAATATAGAGGTTTGGTGCTAAGCTTGTGAGAATCAATTCTAAGTGCCAATTCTCCTTTATGTTATTTTCAACAAGGGTTTCAATTCTCCTTTCTAGCCTAGACAAAACATAATTAAAACTAATAAAACTTTAAAGAATTAATAACATTAAACCTAAACTAATTAATTACTTACATTATTAACCTAACAAGGATTAAAACAAAGCTTTAAATGAGAAGATAAGTGATTATATATGCACAAAAAAGGTAGGCATATAAGACACTTTTCAAAACACCCCAAATCTAGAGCTTTGCTTAGGCTCAAGCAAAAGTAAATCTAAACTAACTAAACCTAATACTAAAATGAACAGAGAATACTTAAAACTAGTGATAGTTTTGAAATCATTCACACCCCCACACATTCATCCATGCATGCTTTCAAACTAAGTCTTAGAACAAGATAATCAAATATTGATCTATCATGCACAAAGGTGCTTGCACACAAAGTCATAGCAAATATGTAGGTCAATCAGACAATTCCTCAAGATTTTAATAGATATGGCACAAATTAAGACTGTGAAAATCAAAGAACACTTCACTCCTTATAGTCATAGTATTTTTCTAAAATGCATAAGTTTATCTGAGTTGACTTATTTTTCAAAATCAACACTTTGAAATCACACATACCAACTTTACTTTCCATCTCTACTGAAACCATAAAATCACACATTGACAAAGATCATAAAAGACTTATTAGGATTGTAACATGGTTGAGCTACAAAAATATTGTTTTTGCAAGATGAGCAAGTTACACCATATGAGAATAGTAAAGCATGTTTTGATGATTCAACATATTGTTCACTACTTCCCTTTTTCTCACATCTTTAGATAAATTGAACACACTGTATTTCTAATTGTATACAACACTAGTTAAACATCATCTCTTTTTACAACATCTACCTTTGTTCCATTTTTTTGTTTTCATCATCATTTTTTATATACATTGATGATAAAAACAAGCATTGACCACAAATGTAACAAAATATGAAAATAGTCACAACTTAGGATCAATACCCACAACTTCATTTTTTACATGATTGAAACCACAAAAATAAGGGATCTACAAAGACATCACAACTTATGCATATTCAAGTGTGTTTTTTATTGAGTTTTTCCTATATAGTTTTGTTCCCTTAGGCATGATTTGACTTTGTATTGATCCCCTAATTGTTGTAAGTGTGCTTAACTATTTTTTAGCACACAACTAGCTCAATGTAGATATAACCATGACTTCAAGGAGAAATCAATCTATATTAAACCAATACCAAGGCAAAAGATACAAATAAGGGACATAAATTGTAAGATTGATTCATGATAGATATTGTATTGAACTACGTAATTAAATATCTTGCACGAAGAATATACAACCCTTTAGTCTTAAGCTCAAGATCATAATCATATGTTAATCTCAAAATATACCTTTCACATGTCGAACAACGTGGTCAAATAAAGAATTCAAAGAATATTATTAATAATTATATATATATATATATATTACCAAACATGCTAAAACTACATTATTTTCAATTGATGCAAGTCTACAACTCCACAGATATGAAGTCCGAATTCTGCAATGTAATTAATAATAATAATAATAATCCGCTACACAAGTGAACAAATACCAACTAATTAACATGGCCTAATATAAGTAAGACCCCTGTGGCAAGGGCCATGAACACGTTTGCATGGACGCAACCCGTCGTTGTTGGTGGCGTAACAGCCACTCCCGCTAATTGTTTCTGGGTCTATCCTTCTCACCCTCCTCACCCCTCTTCCCTCCCATGCAAACCATGCCTAGCTATTATTTTTAGTATTCTAATAAACAAATTCAATCCTCTCTTGCTTCTTTATCTTTCCCATTCTATTGGATCAGATAACGATGCCAACCTTTTCTCTCTTTCTTTTTTCCTTACCAAAAATAAAAATAATTAATCCTCATCTCGTTAGTTCGCACGCGCACCCTCCAAGCTCAAACCTAGTCAGCATCCTCCCCCAGCCACCACGAACCAACCCATAAGGCATAAGCTAACCCATTCCATTATTATTATTATTCTAAAAACGATCACACGGTTTGAAATTCGCAATCGACCTAGTCTTCACTCCTCATCCAAACACGTGTGCACCACTCACTCCCTCGTTATTCAATAATTTCAATTTATCGCCCCCGAATACTCGTGTCCTTCTCCTAATTCATCCACACGATGACGATGTCACAGATACTACTAGTAAGTTCCATTAACCACATTCTGACATTCTTCTTCTTCTCCTAATGATTCAAAATCTCACCGACGATATCGCGTCCAATTTCTCGCGTCTTTTTTTCACCAACGTTATCTCTTGATTTCTCATTTACAACATGCCATAATACAACAATCACAGAAAAATTTGAGTTCCTTCCAGTTCTTATGGGGCACCTATAAATAAACTTCCCCCAACACCTCTTTCATTTCAATTCATCAAAAAAACGACACAATTTTATTCTCCTCTCTCTCAATTCAATTATGGCGTTTAAGAAAACCCTAGCCCAGCGGCTTCTCAACATCACCAAAATCTCCAATTACCGCATTTCCTCCTCCGTAGTCCGTTCCCCGAACCCGACAAAACCTGACATTGCTCCGGATCCCGGAGACAGCCGCAGGTTCCTCCACAAGAGGGCCGCCGTGCTCCCGCCGGAGCTCTTCCACCCGCTTCCCGCCGGCAGCCTCCTCCAGAGGCTCCGGGAAATGGACATTGCCAGGAGCCGGATCCGGCTAGACGGTCTCGCTCCGCCGGAGACTGAACAAACGGTGGCGCCGGAACACGTGAGGAAGGTGCTCAGAGCGGTTCAAATCGAAAAAGTGAAATCGAAGCTGAGAAAAATTCCGCAGAGTTGCATAAGCTATTCAGAGTTCATTCGAATGTGCAGTGAGAATTGCTCCGATCAAGAGCAAGCAATGAGCGTTGCGAAGATGCTCGACGAGTCAGCATCGGTTATTATCATCGGAGATGTCGTGCTCCTCAGACCCGAGCAGGTTAATTTCTTTTCCTCCTTTTTATTTATTCAAAATTACAAATTTAATTTCTTTTATTAGTTTTTTCTTTTGCTATTATTGTTGTGTTGGGTTGATACAGAGAGGGTGATGATGGATAATAGGAAAATAAGATCCGACATAGGTGTCGGTCTAGTCTGGCTTTCTAGCGAACAACGTATAGTTTTTTAAATATAATTTAATATAAGTTTAGGGAGCGTTTGTTTTGGAGAAGGCCAACGACTGATAAGGTTTTGTGGTGATTTGTTTGTTTTGTGCTTTTTCAACAGGAAAATGAAAGTTTGTTGTTTGCAAACGTGAAAAGGATTCTCTACGTTTGAGATGGTAAATTTCGGGGGCTTTTTAACGGACCCGCCACCAAAAAGCCCTTCTGCTTTCATACCACCCGTTTTTTCTCCTCCTGGGGATTTTTCTTTCTTCCATTTTTGGCCTTTTACTCTGTGATACAGAGGACATGGCTTTTGGTTTTCTACTTGGAATCTCTAAAATTTATAATTTGGATATAAATTATCAGATAATTTATATCTAAACTATGATTTGAAGATTTTCAAATTCATAACCAATCTAACACCGTTATTGAAAGTGGGATTGGCCTAATTCTCTATTGGGATCCAACCCTTTGAAAGAGAGAACTTTTAGCTTATTAATTGAGAACACCATAATAAAAATCATTTTTATACAAAAAACTATTATTGTTAAAGTTAATTATGCATTGGTTTGCATTATATTTTTAAATACTTTTTAAAAATTATTAAGTAGATGCTCGTTTTGCTTAAATGAATTGCAGCATCTATTATAAAATAATGTTGCCCAAGATGTTTTTCTTCTTCTATTTTTTATTTTTTAAAACTAAAATTTGGTGGAAGAGATGACAGATTGGCAGGATAAAATGCAGTCAGAGCAATAATTTAATTTCATTATTAATGTAATTAAAGATTTTGTCTTTCCTATCATCTTGAAATGTTAAACAATTGTAACAAAAAATGTAATATAATTGCTGGTCAGAAAATAAAAAATAATTGCTCAACACCAAAACACTATCTATTAGTAGATTCTATAATAATTTGGTATTGGTTACCTGAATATAAATGATTTAATAACTCATTTTCAGTACTTGCATAGATGATAAGGATGAATACTAAGAGTAATTTCCTTTGCACAGCCTGAGGTTTTGTTGTGGAATGTGCTTAATGTTATTAACCTTTATTTGGACTTTCTTTTGAAAAATATATTAAAAATATTATTCAATTAGTTTTCAAGTGTGTTTTAAAATATTTGATTTTATTGTAAGCTTTTCAATCACAAAATACTTTTGTTAATATAAAAATCAAATACTTACAGAAAATTAATTTAATTCTATCGATTTTTTTTTGTTTTGACAGTGAATTCTATCGATTTTTAGTTAGCAATTAATCTTAGAGTATGATAAACATGTTATTAAGTATTGATTGTGTTTCTATAGTACTAAGTGTCTGTAGAAAGAAAAAAAAAGTCCCCATTAATCATAATATAATCATAATATTAACATTTGGGGGGACGGTGGATTATGGGGATTAGAAAGCAATGCTTTATTTGGCGGTGCCAGTGGGTAGGCAGCTATTTTCATAGCTTTCAGAATTTTGGGATGTTTGCAGTGATACAAACAAATCAATTTATTCCATAAAAACATAGTATAACATAAAAATCAACTTATGTTTACATTAGGATGAAAATAATATGCATTACGCTATTAAGTATTTAAGCATAAGCTTTGTGTTAGCATGGTTCTTTGTGTTTTGTGTCAATAAATGGACATTGGATTGTGGAGAAAGAAAGTCCGGCTTATTTCACGGTCCAAGTGGGTAGGCAGCGTTTCATAGAAATCTGGGAGGTTGACAAGTGATACAAATCAACTTATGTCATCAGGAAAAAAATATAATACAAAAGTAACACTTTAAATTATTAAATAATACTTTAATTAAAATGTTATTAGATATTTATAAACAAGTTGATAAAAGTTTTTGAGAGAGGACAAACTTTAGACGTCATGATCTTCAACCCATTTTTCCTCAGATCGCAAATCTTAAATTTGTCTTTGAAAAACTGATTTGGTCATATCAATGCTTATAATAACTTTTTTTGTACAATACTAATTTGATAGAGCCTCATTGATTATTTTCATATCAGTGAGATAAAATTAAATTTTATTTAATGACAACTCTATCATAAAATTTGCCCTTAAGTATCATCAAGCAACACGTAATATTCTCATTAAATGTTTTCAATTAATAATTTTTTAATAAATGTTTTTAATATTATTCTAACTTTTTAATTTTTTGGTATCGAAAATCTTTTTTCTCTATGAAAATAGCCATTCTTATATTATTAAAATTTAGGACAAGTATATATGATTTATTAATTGTTATAAAATTGTGTGTTCATCAAGTATCGTCGTCCTTGTAGCGTACAGACAATTTATTATTTCCAGGTTTGTTAGTGATTAATTAGTGAGTGTTTAGGTAAATGCTAATTCCTCACAATGAATCACGGTTAGAATAAGTGTTTATAATTAGTCTCGAACATAATTAATCTTACAAAGAGGATACATATGAGAACTAGAAAAAAAGTTAGGTAGTGGCTATTATCTTTTGGGTGACAAGGAATATGCCACTTCAATTATTAGTTATCGTATCTTTCGGAACACTACATTTCACAACAACAAAAAAAATCTTTCGGAACACCACAATGGAATATGCCCTGGTCCATTTTCAAGAGTATTGAAACTTGTATAAGAATTCTCCATTTGCGTACTAGTGGCGCGTTTACAACACCGTTTCAGGTCAAATCCTATTTTCTCCCGTGAAAATTCATGTTCAAATAAATAGGCTTGCTGAAAGAGGGGTTTTATGATTTATGTCTCTTTTTTTCTTTATTAATTTTGATCCTAAACATTAGAAAAAACATCAAAATTGAGCAAATTTTTACCCAAACTCTCTCAAATTTGTGACACAGGTAGCACAAACCATCCAATCTCTACTCCCTGTTCCAGAACCCAAGATGCACGAATCAGTAAGAAAAGAACTCGAAGAATTGGAGAAAGAGAAAGCAACAATTGACAACAAAGCAAACACAATGGTTCGACGTGAGCTTTGGGCCGGGTTGGGCTTCCTATTGGTGCAAACAGCAGCATTCATGAGGCTAACATTTTGGGAACTTTCTTGGGACGTGATGGAACCAATTTGCTTCTACGTGACCTCAATGTACTTCATGGCTGGCTACACGTTCTTCCTTAGGACCTCCAAAGAGCCTTGCTTTGAAGGGTTCTACCAAAGCCGTTTCAGCAGCAAGCAGAAACGCCTAATGAAACTTCACAATTTTGACATTCAAAGGTATAATGAACTCAGGGCTAAGGCACCACCCTCTTCATCCATTATTGGTCACCACCACCCATTGGACCAATTTCACAAAAAATTGTAGTGATTATAGAATACTATAATTGCACAAATATCACCCACCAAATTATTGGGAACCATCATCCAACTCTTTTTTTCTGATATCATAGTCATCACCGAAATCCATAGAGAGAGAGAGAGAGAGAGAAATCATAACAAAGAGAGAGGGAAAAAAAAAGAAACTTAATATTATGATTAAGATGAGTGTTAGCATTAGACGCGGCTTGGTGTACAATATATGCAGACTGATAATTTATTTTTTAATTTCTTTACCCTCCTTAATTTCACCCTTTTGAAACAACATAGTATTACATCAACCTTTTCAAAATAATGGACGTCAATTTTAATGTGTCGTGGAAGAAAAAAGAAGATAAGTTTTCAAGAAAACGAACGCCAAATATTATGACAGGCTCACCTAATTTGATTAACAAGAAAACAAGGTCCATTTTTCTGTTCAAGCCTACTTTGATGAACAATAAACAAGGTCCTTTTTTATTGTTCAAGTCTAACTACAAAACAATGGCAGGGATAGATATATATTTTGGCATACCAAATTATTTTAGAGAAAGGTAAAGTATTTAAAGGGTATATTTATGTAAGCTTACCTGGAAGTACTATTAGGAATTAAAAAAAGTTCCTCAATTTATAAAATTAGCTTATGTATTAGTTAATTTTTAGGAGCTCTATTCAATAACTCCTATAAAAAAATGAGAGAATTTTTTATAAATTAGTTAATGCATAAGTTAATTATAGATTATGAAATATATTTTTTACTAAAAATATTTTGGAGAAATTTATTCAAATTGGTCCAAATTCTAACACATACTAAAGGGTTGTTAATTAGTTAGAATATTATCTCTAGTCTAAGAGTATATATAGATTTACTGCAGATTGATTAAATTAGTCTAAAATTAGAAATAAAAATTAAAATGGGGTTATTAAAACAAATATTAGAGTATAGTTATTTTTGTTATGTCATATTAAAATGATTAGAATGAAGTTATAAGATTAACTTAGGGAAAGAAATCATGATTCAAATCTCAATCTCTTTCACTAACAATAAATTAATAATTAATATTTATTGATAAAAAAATTAATAACTATCACGTACCATGATAAGTAAGAATAATCATTAGTCCATACATTTTGTAAGAGCTACATCTCATACGTCCTAACTATTTCATGGGTTAGAGCTAAAAATAAGGTTTCTTATATATTTTATGGGTTTAGGACATCATAAATAAATGGGGGAGTTAGAACTTAGGCTTTGTCTTGATATTTTATGGGTTTAGAACAAAAAAATAAATAAGGTTTCCTTATGTATAAATATTTAATTTTTTTACAGCCATATATAAGTATTTAATTAAGAACACAAATATATATTTGAAGTGTAATATGCCGTTAACCGATAAGTTTATTAATCTATTTATTTTGTGATAGACTGATAGTTATATTTTTTTAAGAAAAGACTGATAGATATGTTAGCCTGTAAATTTATTGGTATTTTTAGTGATGAGCCTATTAACTCATAAGTCTATTGGCCTGTTTAAGGATAGATCAATCGTGATCGGCCTATTTAAAACTTTAATATGAATATGAAATAAACTTATAAATAGACAACCAAGTCAATCCAAACTTATATAAATAGCAGGCCAAATTAAGTTTGTAATAACTACAAAGTTATAAAGCAGGTCATGGTCAAGGCTTAGATAAACCCTGTCTATTTCTACCCGAATTTGGACTATGATTACGTTAATTTTGCTTTCGTCTTGTATTTATTTATTAATTAATTATTTTATAATTAGTAATAAACCATCTATGGAGGTTCAAAGCTGCAAAGCTACAAAGTGCAAGACGGTATACTAAACTAACTTTTCTACTTTTTGTACACTATCTTTTGTCATTTTATATTCTTAACTTATACATGAAATACGCATACACACACGTAATCACCGGAGATAAAGTTATAAAATTGATTTGTTGATTGAAAAAAAACGAAGGAGAAAAAAGCTGTGGATTTAATTTTTTTTATTAATAAAAAAGTAACAATAAATGATAAAAAAATGTTAGCATTTAATTTTTAATGTTTATCTAAGTTATGTTTGAAAATATATTTTAGTTAATTTTTAATTTTTTTGACTAGTTGAAAAACTTGTTTAACTATTTAGTAAATAAATTTTTTAGTAGCTAAATTGAAGTAGAGTTTTTTAAAATGCTAGTTTTTAACTTATATTTTTTATTTTTTTCATTAATATATTTATTAAATTTTCTAATTACTCTTTTAAATAAATCATGGTTTTATTTGTTATCATTTTACACTTTTTAGTTACTTTAATATTTAATTTTATCAAACATTTATAATTTATGTTATGTTCGACAAAATTAGTTACAAGTTAAAAGTTGATAATTGAAAGTTGAAAAGTTAGTCTATTAAATTAGAAATGTTTGATAAAACTAGTTATTAAAATAACTGAAAAATGTAAAATGATAGAAAATAATAAAATTATGATTTATTTCTAAAAAGATAATAATAAATGAATAAATATATCGAAAATAAAAGTAAAAGAAGATGTAAAAAGCTAGAAGTTATCATTTTAATTGACCTACTTCAAGCAGCATTTAAAAAAAGTTACTTCAAGTAACATTTCAAAATACTTCAAAAGCTATTGGAAAATTATTTAAAAATTTACTTAGTGAACATTCAAATGAGATTTTCAACTAATAAAAAAATTAGAAGCTAACTAAAATGTATTGAGAAATATAATATTAGACTATGCTCAACAAAATTAGTTGAAAAGTGAACTCGAAGTTCAAAAATTAGTTCATTAATTAGAAGTATTTGATAAAATTAGCTATTGAAGTAGCTGAAAAATGTAAAATGATAGAAAAATAATAATAAATTATTTATTTAAAAAATGCAACAACAAAAATAAATAAATATATTGAAGATAAAAGTCAAAGAAAAATATTAAAAGCTACCATCTAGAAATTAGCACTTTAAAAAATGATATTTCAAGTAGTCTTTAAAAAATGCTAAAAAGTATTGAAAAATTACTAAAAAATTTATTTATCGGACAACTAAATAAACTTTTCATCTAATAAAAAAAAACTAAAAATCTAATAAAAAAACTAAAAATTAATTAAAATATTTTATCAAACATAATTTTTTAACTTCTAATTTTCTAACTAGTTTTTCGTGAAAGATGAAAGTATCAACTTATTCATATTGAGGATTTACATAAATGATAAATTGCATAACTGGGGAAGGTAGTTTCTGGACAGGCCTAATTAATTGTCTTGTTTGTTTCAATGCAAGGCACTTAGCACTGTACCATCTAAAATGTGCGGTCCAAAATTCGAGCGAGCACTTGTACTTAAAACTAATGCAAATCCATGATCATTCACGATGCAATAAAAATGAAATGTTGCATCACGACAACTATCTACTTGCAGTTCTTCCATCCCTTTCAGCAAGAAATTATATTATTAGGGGGTTTTTCTATACTAGGTATACAGATTAAATCAATGAGTAATTATTATTTTTTTACATTTAAAAATAATTTAATGTGTAATAATAATACTAGTGTACATAATTTATCCCATGAGAATATCATGATTCCATCAATAATTCTAGTACCTAATTTGAGTTCGGTGATTTGCACTAAGGAGAGAAATAACGTAGAATTGATAGAAACCTACACGAAACAACTCAATCCCGTAGCATACAGGTCAACATCATTTTCTGTGATTAAATCAAACTCTAAGCGTGCATTGAACTCACACCAAGATTTAAATGCGACATAAAACTAATAGACCAGACGAATTTTGCATTAAGTGCATTTGTCAGTTAAAAAATTAAAAGATTTTTTTTTATTATTATTGAAAATTATATAAGAACATGTTTAAAAACTACCGAGGGCGCATTTTTAATGGACGTCAATAAAAATTGGTAAAATAATTTTTTGTCTCCCTATCTTGTCTTCATAATTTTGATATCTTTCTTTATAATAGAGACATTTAATATCAGATAATCATAGATAATCATACAAGGTTATGCTTTAATTTTTAATTTTGCATATGTTTGATTTTTTTAATTATTTTTTTTATTATTTTGGTCGACTTGAACTCTAGATGTAATAACATATTTGTTTAAAATATCATCAATAAATAATTTAATTAATTAAAATATAAATAAATATAGACAAAATTGAGATCAAATTACAGATTGAACAAAATAAGAAAATCAAAATTGAATTTTAGCTTATTTTACTTTCTTAACCAATGTCCTAACACATTAATTAGCATATGTCCATTTTATTTTGTGTCAAAATAGTGTAATTTGTCTTTGGGCTTCATACCAATTTTTTAAAAATAGCGTTAGTTAAAATGATAGCCCTTGGAATATTTCTTTTTCAACAAACTAAGCATATTATATAACGGGTTAATAAAAAAACACTTAATCCAATTAGGATTTATTTGAATTTTTTTTTACCAATTGAAAACTCATTAGGTGCACAAGTTGACATCTTTTGATGCACAGCATACGGTATATTTTTGGTGAAATTTTCCATAATTTTTTGTTAAACATGAGCTCCTTAGATATAGGCAATGATCCTATCTTGCTGGCGCCAATAGCTTGTTTTCCTTGGGTTTGGTTTGATCCCCTAAGTGTTTTCCTCTTTCATTTTTAATATATTCTGGGTGTGGCTTTGTTCCTTCTTTGGTGTGGGTGGGGCACAGCATAGCTGGGATGTTCTTCCTTTTTAAAAAAAAAAAAAAACTCATTAACGGATAGATGTGCAAATATACATTAATCCATTGTACTCTACATGGATATCTAATTCATTCATTCGATTCTACGATATTTTATTTGATAAAACACACTCTTTAGCTCTCTCACTCTCTTTCTCAAATTAAGTAAAATTATAAAATACGTACACCTAGATTCTTTTGTGGATTTTATCTATTGAACGGAGCCAAGCCTAAACCACACAAAGGTGTACCATTTGGCTAGTGTAGAAGCATATACTTCCTTAACAACAGGATGATGAATTTTCCCTAGGAAAGTTGTGAGAAATTGTTAACCTATGGATTTTGTTTTGGAGTCTTTTATTAGGGCCGTTTAGGGGTTGATTTGGATCAAATTTGAGAAAAAATAAAATTCAAAAGTTTATTAGTTTGGATTGATTTGAATTTTCTGTTTTTTTACACAATTCAAACCAAATCAACCTAATAAAAAATGGTTTGTCTTGATTCGGACCAATCAAGGTCCTTATGTAAATGTGTAAAATATTGTTTTGAGAATAAATAAATAAAAACTACATAATTTTGCCTAAAAATTCATACATAATCATGTTATTAGAACAATGTACAACTAAGTTATAAAAAAAAATACAAATGAATAATAATAATACATGATTGTAAAGGTTATTCAATAAAAAGGATAAAAAATAATAAAAATTAAACTCAAATATTTTTTTATAACTATAATATAGTTTATTTTGCTTGTAATACCTAAACTTTTTTATTTTTTTTATTTTACTACCTAATTTTTTGGTTCAATTTTAGTATTTATAGTTGAGTCCCGCACTAAGTGATGATCTTGTGACACACGGTTAACATGTTACATCATTACTTATTAATTATTTTTTAGACTTTTAATTGTTTTTAATTTTTAACAAATTTAATGACTATTTTTACTGATCAAATCCTTAAAAAGATATTCAGGTTCAACCAAGTTTTACCTTAATTAATTTTAATTTTATTATATATTTATAATACTCATTCGTCTTGGGGCCACTCTCATGTTATTTAGACCAAAATTTCTGCTTTGATCCTTGTTTAAAATGAACTACAAATGTCAATTTTGCAAGCACGTATGTCAAGAAAGACTAGTTTGATCTCGGATGACTGCACCAACGAAACGACAACGGTTGGATCGTCATAGGTGATAATTACATGTAAATACTCCAAAACTCAAGTAAATATTAATTCTGATTGAATTTCAGAACTGGGGTTAGAAAGCATATCTGGAGCAGGGCTTACATAGGGTATTATAGGAAAAAGATGAATGCAAGGACAAGAAGAAAAAAAATACTAGATTGATCTGAACCATTATGATCCTTAATAATATTCATTTGATATACATAATTACGTATTATTAATTTTTTCGTAAATTATAAAAATTAAATATGTTGGTTAAGACTATGTCAGAAGGTGATTCGTAACTTACAACATAAAATCAGATCCTGGTAAAAAATAGCACCCGATGCTCGTACATGTACATGTTGGAGAAGCTGAAATGTGTGTTAGGATGGATTGAAGAATTTTTAGATATCCCTTATGGGTTGGGTTGGTTATTGGGCTTTCATGGGCTTGGTTATTTTAATTTTTGTTGTGTGTATAATGATCTTACTTGTTCAATCAACTGATCTAAACTTTCTTCATTCTAGATGAGTTGTTACTTGTTAACCTATTGTTAGGATGAAATTCATGTTCAAATATTGGATATTCTATATTCCAAATCATCTTGAGAGACTATGATACGTGACATCGACGGCATGCAATCACCAAATGACTCCGTCTTTACGTGCTTGGAGGCTTACAAAAAAAAAAGTTTCCTACCTTCAACCCTTTTTTTTAGTTTGATAGAGATAAAGGGAAAAAATCAATAAGAAAAGATCAAAATATTTAATTTTAATATTTATTTAACAGGCGGTGAAAAAACTGGAATTAAAAACACATAAAGAGGGGTTTAAGAGGAAAAAAAAAAAAGGGATGCACGTAGAATCACCCTTCACCCTTGTGTATTCCTCAACAAGTACCAAGAAATCACCAATTTCATCAGATTTTGCTTCTTTTAACCCCGGTCCGTCTAGGCAAGCTGCTTCAAATACACTGGTCCAGTTTCAGGCCCATAATATTCTCACTTTATTCGGTCATTCCATAATAATATTCCATCTTTGTTTACCCCATCACTTGAATGGGTTATCATTATCATCATTATTTCAAAGGCATTTTCGTCTTCAAATAGGTCAGATACTCTATGCTCATTGCTCAGCAGTGAATCAATTTGGTCAGATACGTGACAACGACAGCCTGCTTTTACCAAATGAATGCGTCTTCACCTACTTGGATGCTTTCTAAACTAACATTCTCACCTAAAAATAAAGGTTAGAGCTTAATTGAACAATAGAGACAATGCAACATGTCAAACCACCAGAAACGTGACCCCGCGAACTGCCAAACTAGACAATTTTTGTTTTTCATGTGTAGAACTAGAGATATTCTACCAAATAAAAGAAACCGTGCTATGCTGTAATTGATTCAGGTAAATGGACTCTGAAGGGATGCTCGATTGGTACTCCTCCAAAAAAATAACCCTCGAAAATGATATTACAGCGTACATTAAATTGGAGTCACATTGTGTGGATGCTATTCCCTTTCGAATTCGTACATCATCGATGATAACTAGCAAGAACTAAAAAGCTACCAAAATTTCCTCCACCCATATTATTCAATTGAAGCATAAGTATCATATATATAGTCAGTGTTTGGTATGAACATCGGTAGCTGAAGAAAAGCTTTCTTTTCAAACCAGCAACCAACTAAATACTCTAAGAAAATGTGATTGGAATCCGATATTATTGAAGTAAGTTTTGTTTTTCACAAAGTCTTCTGTTTTCACATCGTAAAAAAAAAAAGAATCTTTATTAGCATATTTAACAAAGTTATCTACCTACTGTGTTGAATTTTTAGTATAGAAATGTACTAATTAACTAATCATATATTACAACAAAATCATAATCGGTACCAAAAAAATAATACTATAATCATTGCTTTCCATCAATCATATACTATAATATCTATTCACCTATTCCATGCTATAAATGATGAACATTAAAAAGGGAACACACTTGGGACCCCAAATTGCAACAACCACCTGGTGTATTATACTATATTTTTACAATTGAACTTCAACATTTTTGCACTCACGCGCTTCTTAAGACAGTGCAGGAGCAACGCCAACATCAACAGTATCATCCCTAACTTTCCTCCTCTTGTGAACCACGTGCATTCTGACGTAGAAGTTAAGAAAGAGCATGAGAAGCGCAAGGTTTAGGATTGAGTTGAAGACCCACGCGCCGATGCCGTTGCAGCCACCTTTGAGGAAGAAGTGGAGGAAGAACACGGCGACGTGGCAGGCGACATTGCATGACAGGAGGGCGATCTGGCAGCTGAGGACGAAGGGGAAGCAGGCGCCACGGAGGCCGATGGCAGTCCAGAAGCGGTAGCCGTAGACGACGGCGTAGACGAGCGTGGCGAAGAGGATAGCTAGAACCTGATAATGAATAAGTCATAAGTGAAAGTTAGATAAGATGAAAATACAAATTAATTAATGTTTCAGTATAGAAGAATATCATAAAATATATTATTGTAGATGTTTTTACTTTTTACTCATTACCTGGAAGGACTGGGAGAACTCGAGCCAGAGAAAGGAGGCGAAGGCGGAGATTGAGTGGCTAAGCAGATGAAAAAAGGATAGCCTGCGGTGGCGTACGATTGTGAGGAGAGTGCGGAACATGTGGAGGAAGCGGGAGAGGTAGTAGACGTAGGACCAGAAGAACACGCGCCCCGATGGCCGCGTGCCAAGGGGGAAGCAGAGGAGCCACTGTAAGGGGGTTTTGGAGCGCCGCCAGAACCACCGCGTGTCGCGGATCTCGGCGGCGGCTGAGAGGAGGATGCCAGCGAAGATCGTGGCGGAGACGAGGGACATGGAGAGGCTGTGGACGGCGGGGAGTGGCCCAAGAGGGATTTGACGGCGGCGGAAGAGGAGAGCAAGAGAGAGGTGGAGGAGGATTGAGAGGAAGAGGTAGGAGGCGATTGAGGTGAAGAGGAAGGACCACGTGGCTCCCCATGATTGGGCGTGGCTCCACCGGAACCCCACGATAGCCGGGTGCTCCGAGAGATAGTAGATTACTGCTCTCGGTGCCGCCTTCAGCATCATGGTGTTTTTTACTTTCTTTCACTCCACATTTCGTCGTTCGTTTTCGTTGGAACTTGGAGTCAGAGAGTAGTCGAACGAAAGGTAAGGACACTCACTTTTTAGGAGTTGGGAAATGCGAACAGAAATTAAAGTGAGGGGGAAACGATTGGGGGTCACGTGGCGCGTTCTCATTGGAGACACGAGTGTCACAGATACGGACAGGGTTTGCCACGTGCAATTGAAAATTGTTTCCGGGTTACGTAAGTTTGCAGGTGTATCCGACTCCTTTGGGCCCCCGAGTTGGTTTTTCTATTGTTTTCCACCTCCCCTCGTGTTCTTTATTTTGTTTTTTAATTGATAATGAAGTGTTCTAGGACAACCACAACTATATATTTTTATATTGAATTAAATATATTTTAAAACATGATGGATTCTTAGAAAAAGAGATACTAACCTTTCATGTTTTTTTAGAGTTTGAGAATTGATATGAAATTTAAAACACATTTTTGCTTATAATTAATAATGGCAATGATATGAAAAATTGACTTAAGCTTTCACTTTAAAGAAGATTTTCTCCAAGAGGGCAAAAGACTTGATTGCTTGATGGCTAAGCAGGATTTGGTTAGGTTATTCCTATTTTACCCTTCACATGTATTTAGAATAAGGGTAAATTTGGATCCATTGAAGATTAATAAAATTACATCTTTTTATATATTATTTTGATCTCTCTTTTGATTTATATATTATATATAAAAATATATAAGAGAAATTTTGTGTTAACGAGAAGGATATACATTTTTTAGTTATCATATAATTAAAGTGATAAAAGTTTATATAATTTTTTTTTAAAAAAAAGAGTGATACTAAATTAAATTGTTATATAAGTATAATTTATCCTTAGAATAATTATTGTATGAGACAACTACAGCTAATAGAAAATTCAAAACATTAAAAAAAGCTATTGTTAAAATTATTTTACGTAGTATTACATTAAATTTTTAATGAATCATGCTTTTATAGAATGTGTTGGTACAAAAATCTCTACCTACTTGTGGACGTGTATGCCTGTCGGCCATTTATATATTTGTCCTTCCCAATGAGGGAGCATATCTTATGAATTATATCACTTTTGTTCACGACAGTGAATATCCTGTAAATTCTCCTTAGCTGTACGAGAGGGAGGAATTTGTCCCATTTATGTGTGTAGTTTAAATTATTGAAGAGACTGTGTAAATAGTATTCTTGAGGAGACACCAGAATTGGCTTATTGTCCTTTACGTAAAGAACCTGATAGTAGCATTTGGGGCATGGATGATGTGGCTAAGCACCACGGCCTTTACAGTGATGCTTAATCAGTTGTGGCATGTATGTACCTATTGTGTAGTAGTAGCAATACTGATTTGATTTGTTGAGTACATGGGCAATTTTTTGGGTTGCTGCTATAAAATTTTCCATGCGGTGCGGCCCACATTATTATGGTCCTGATTTGGACTTCTAAGCTCACAAGGCCAATAGGAAATTAATTTGAGAGTTATAATATTAAGTGCTTCTTTGAGAAATTACTAAGTAGTTCCAGATGATTGTAATTTTTATTCGATATCTAATTGGGTATTATTATTTTTTTAGAAATTGAAATTTGAATAGATACTATGTTAAAATAATTGAAACTATGGACAAGTAGTGATCCTATGCTATCTAATTATTTCTCTTTTAGTTTTATGTCATTTTGACCATATGAGTAATGCTAGAAATGAAGAAGAATTCTCTCAATTGGAATTTAACATGAGAGGTTAAATTAAATTCATTTTATCCTAGTGTGTTTGGTTCTGTGCTGTGGTGAAAAATATTTTTTTCTTTTCATTACCAAATATAATCATAATATAATTATTGTTACAGCAATATTCGGTTCATATTTTGTACCTCTCAATTGATGCAACTAGTAAACTATTGTATTAACATGAAATATTTGAGTCATGTACCTTTTGTTAAGTGAATGAATAATAAAACTAAAACAACATGGTGATGACTCAATAAATGTAACTTAATTGGCAACACATATTATATTTGTGGATAAGAATTTAAATTTGATTCCCAAAAAATACATTATTAGGGAGGGGCGAGAAGTTTCAAATGTGACTAAGTTCCGAATCAATAATTAGTCAATAGTTGAAGCTTGTGAGAATACTTCAAGGTTCTATTGGGAGCCAAGAGTCCTAATTATGATATTAAGAAAAACATGACAATGGAGGAACAACAACATTGAGGACTTGGACTAAGCTTTGGGAGACATTGATTTGGACCATAATCATGTTTCCAAGGCCTTTGTTCTATTCAATCCCCACTTTTTGTTAAGTACACTCTCTTTCCCTTTTTAAAAAAAATCAAATTACCTAAATAAACCTTTTCCTTTCAAACTTTCTTCTCTCCCTCACATACTCATCTTTTCAGCGCAAAAATATATACTCTCTCTTTCATAGAAACTACTTATTCCCCTTACTTTTATCACATTCCCACATCTCTTTCTCCTTCTTCACCCCCTTCAGTCTCTTGCTTTGCTATGTTTTTATTCCTCAATTACTCGGTCTATTACTCTAGAATTAGAAATCTTAAATTTGTCCAAGTTGCTATGGTGGAGCATTTTTGAGAGTTGTCCAAATTGAATCACTTATATTAATTATATATGTTTTTCACTTCAATTTCCTTACTATTCCACAAAATTTCCTCTATATATGTTTTTTTTAATAGTCTTAGTGTTCTGCTTGAATTTTCTTGAATGTTTTTCTTAACATTCTAAAGTATACTTTTCAAAATGTTAAAAACAAAAAATTATTCTAGAAAGTACATTCCAATATAATAATTTTGAATCAATGTTATGAGTATAAAGCATTTATATGATAATAAAAATGAGAAAAAAGAATAGGAGTGTAGTTAGTAAAAATGGGGACTAGATAGAGCAAAGGCTCGTTACAAGGGATGGATGTTAAGCAAAGAAAGTTGATATTGGCCCTTTACATTGCTATTGGCCCCTACAAATACGAGAATAAAACTTATTTTTCCTTCCCTTCACCTTCTTCTCACCCCCATCAACCCTGGACCACCGCACCATTATTGTGCCACTTTCCCCACTGTCTGAGCATCACCAGGTCACACACACCCCACCCGTCCAAATATGTCGCTTGCACGACACCCACGACTAGATCTGTCGCGTGCATCCCACTTACAACCAATCATTGTCACGTCACATTGGAGAATGAAATCGTACTTCCATTGTAATATGAAAATTTGTATATATGATCTATGTGAAAAGGAACTTTCAATTCAATAGTGGATTTTAAGAAAATATTATCTAATTGAAAGTTATTGAATGGTGTAATAGTTGGTCAAAGTTACATCAATATAATTTGATCTCTCATCTTAATATATATTTATATATATAATTATTAATATTTATAATATGTGTTATAATAATAGTAATGTAATTATACATTTAATTTTTTTTCAATCTACCCTGCATGGGGAATTCTCATTCTCATTCTCATATATTCTCAATTCAAAAGAATCAAAATGTAATGTTACTTTCAAGGCCATAGCTCCAGTGGACCACTTTGTTATGTCCATTTTGCGATAAGGAGTACTACGACGATCGAGGACACTAGTGATTTGAGCAAGGGAGTCAAATTCAGTTTGATGTATAGGATGTGGGAGACACAAGTACCACAAGAGGATGTTTGAAGGAATGAGGTGCAAACGAGGTTAGATACGATGTTGTATTTGACAGAGTAATGTGGGGGATGGGGCAAGGGAGACTAACGTTGTTATCAGAGGGAGGTAGGGGAAAGGGATGAGAAAGATAAGTTGTCAGAGAAATTAGTGAGAGAGGATTGAAGGATCCAGTGTGTGCTAATCTATAATAACAATTTAATCCAACGGCTGACAATTCTTGTCCATAATGAACAACCTTTCAAGTGGTCCACGATAGACTTAGCCTACTTTTAAACCCTAAAATAAGAAATCAAAACCCGTGTGTGGAGAAACTTATATGTCAAAACCTCCAATGCCTTTACTGCTAGCCACAGCTTTGATGCTAGCTTGCCACGCACCAACTCCGACAAAAAGCTCTAGGGTCACACACTGCCTTTAGGTTGATTGAGAAGGTATGTTTTTCTCTAGTATGTTTTGTTTGTCTCCTTTTGAGGTTTTGAGTGATTTCTCTATGATTTTCTTATCCGTTTGTAACTTGTGATTTTGATTTTTGTGTTCTAATGAAGGCTTTTGTAAATCATTTCAGTTTTGCAATTGGAGACTCACCCATTGAAATGTTTTGTCATCTTTCAATCTTCAGTGCATCCTTCAGTGATGAACAAAGCACATTGGCCTTGTAAGGCGCATTGGTTTGTTATAAGCCTTTCTATGCAGTAGGCTAATTAAACAAGCTTTTAGGTCATGTCAAACTTTTAAATAGCTTAGGCCTAGGCCTAGGCTAGTCCCTTTCCAAAAATATATTTTGTGGAAATTGTACTTAAGTAATTTATTACAAATTTAACTTGTGTTGTTAATTGAGTCAGTACATTAACTCCCTTAATTTATTAATACACAATAATCAGAGGGAAAACAATACATGGTCTTAATTTATGCTGGATAGCAAAATTTGTTACTCTTTCGTATCATCCCTAAAAATGTAAAACATTTATTATTGAGATGAATTTGAAGAATGTATATATTAAAGTTTTTAATAAAAAACTAATTTCTTTTAAAAAAATCTAATCTAAAATAATTTTTAACAGTTTAATTTAAATCAGGTCAATGCTTTTAAAAATAAGTTTAATATGAGAAAATTAGTTACAAACTAATTCGGTTTATATTTTCCCTCAATCACTTAATATCTACAAATGTCTTTAATTGGAAGCACATTGTGTATAACTCATCACCCTGCCAAGCGTACGACCGTCTCACATGCACCTATCTTTATAGTGTGAACGAACTTCATATATATATAGTGTGAATCGCTATACCAATATAGCATTTAACTTCAAGATTTCGACTCGTCATCTTGGAATTTAAGCAGGACGTAAAACTCATACACGTACACAATATTTGGCATTAAAAGCAGGCAAGTTAGGCATTTGTATATTGAGGCCATTGGTCCGTGGTATTTTAACGTTCATGATTTGACTATTTCGTATTTTTGATGGGTTGTTCTTTTTGCACTGTACGTAGACAATAAACAAGAGGAAAGAAAAGCTAATCTTCAGGTAGGCATGCATCAACTTATAATTGAATGAGTAGAAGACAGTTAATTAATCATTATTAATTAGGAAGTTGGTTCAATTTATGTCTCATTATACCAAACAAATCGTACCGGTCTCCGAGCATAGCCAAAGGAGTCAATAAAGGTAAGCGAAAAGGAAGTTGTTTAGGCTTGGCACGCTTATAATATTGTTTCTCCCACTAATTAGTTTTTTTTTTATAAATGAAAGTCAAATAGATACTCGAAATATATTAATTTTAAAAAAAGGCTTCAAGGATACGAAGCAAAATAGAAAATCATCCCAGCGTATAGAAATGTCGGTCCAAATCTTTAATGCAAAAAAATGTTGCTTTCTCTAGTATGTACATATAATTTGCTTCCAAATGCCAGACCCAAAATACGCGCTTAGGAGCATGACAAACCACTAGAGAATACTTATATGTAATGGGTTTGAATTTTGAAATGTTAATTTGTTTTCTTTAAGAGAAGAAAAAGAAAAAAAAAGTTGACACAGTGAAATAGGCACCTTTGACCAGAGATGACTTTTCCGGCCGTCTTTGGCCGCCAGACCCGGCAAGCCAGCCATTCCTTTGTCGGTGCTAATTTGACTTTTCTTGCACATCATTTTTTAATATCTGATTTGTAACAGTATAATGTTTTCTGCACAATGGAAAAATGATAACAAATTCATAATATAAAGAAGATAACTGTCCAAATGGAAAATATTAGGAGATAAATACCAAGTAAATCCTTAAAATTTTAAAAAAATGCACAAAGGAAATTTTGTAGCTCATAATACTCTTTTGAAGGATAAAAAAAAATGGACACGAAAATTATGAGAGCACCTTTTTCAGGTATGTTTTAAAAAGTGGGTATATACAAGATCCTTCATATTCGTGCCCAAGAGGTTTAAAATTAAAGGAGCACAGGTCCACATAAGGCTCACCATCTTTGGGCAATATAGTCTGAATAAATAAAATGGAGTAAAATTTATCATTATCATGTGATAAGAAGTACAGGTCATAAAACAATTTTTTTTAATATTATTTAACAATGTAGTTTGTCTTCTTAAATTCTATTAACTGAATAAAAGATCAATCCTTGTTTGGTATTTGCCAACTTAATAGTTGGTAGGCTTTGCCATGTGTAGCACACGTTGAGATTTTGTAGAAAATTGTTTCCATGAAACATGAAATGCCCTTATGAAACGGCATGTGAGCCGCACATGCCAATAAATGATACATTTACTTGGGATTTGTTTCGCAAAAGTAGGGCTTTTAAATGCAACTTTGTAGTCAACATATTCTACCTCGTGCAGAAGTTAGTCCAACTAACTTATCTCTCTGAAATAAGTGAGAATAAATAGCTATGATCTTATTTACCAAAAGAAAAGCTACGAACTTATTTCATGTTGAGTACGAGGAAGATCAATTAATTCATAAAAATATAGATGATCTCACATGATAATACCATATATAATTATTTCATTTCCTTCGTTAAACTATTTTTGTAATTACCATAATCCAACATTAATATATATATAAATTAATCAATGAAAGTAATTCATTGAATAAATCACATTATTTTTATTATTAATATATTGGTGATGAATATTGAACTTTAATAATATTTTCATAACATGTTTTTAATATAATTGAGATTTGCTTTGTCATTTATAATAATCTTAATTTAAACATGATTGTCTTTTGTAGATGATACATGTAGTTCTTACAAAAGAGAATGATTATATCTATTATTGCTTTTCTTATCATATGCTTTCAATCAATGATAAAAAAAATGAAGTAAAAAAAATCATAATGATAAAAAAGTATAACTTAATATAATATAACTTTTTTTTGGCTAAACTTTAAATTAATTTATTAATTTGGCTAAACTTTGCAAAAGATAATTTAAATTAATTATTTATTACATTAATATTTTATCTCTTTTCACTATATTGTTTTTATTTAAAAAATTACTATATCATATTAAATATTTTTATATATTTTTATGATTTTTTAATTATTAACATTTCATTAAATTATTACTTAAATACATTTTATTTATCTATCGGATATTAATTATTGTAATTGAATATAACACAAACTTGAGCTTTTTCATTTGAAATTAACTAGTTATGAATTATTTAATTATATATATACTAATACTAACACTATGTTTTTTTAAGTGAAAATGGACTTAAGGAAACTCTTAGCATCAATTTCACAGTACAAAAGAATAAATACATTACCTACTTCTGAATTTTTTTAAAATTAAACAAACTTTTCATGTTTTTTTAATATTTGCAGTAACCTTTTTTGTAAGAAAGTTTGTGCTGTATAATGTTTTCAAAAAATTGAGGAGAGTTAGTATAATGTATAAAAGAATGTTAGCATATATAATTTTAAAAAACTAAGAAAAGTTAGTGTAAGAATTGGTAAAATTTTAAAAAATTGCATAAATTATAAAATTTCAGAAGTAGATAATACAATTTACTAGTTGAAAAATAAAATAAAAACAATTGTTATTTTCAGTTTTATTATGTGTTTATGGAACTGTACTGTACTTTATATTTTATAAAGTTTACAGTACGCGCATTACCGATCTAACATGACGGTGACTTTTTTTCTACAATAACATGACGGTTACTGGACCTTCTATGCGGGAGATATATCATATATCCTTTACTAACAACCACATGGATTCAACGGTTTTGTAGCCTACAAGAATTTTCCTCCAATGAGTGCCTTCTCCGTGGTTTAACACATACAACTAGTATAACTTTGACCCTACACATATAAGAAGAAAAAATTGTATAAAAATAATAATTATCTTAATTTTTAATGTATTATTATTATTTAATTTATATTACTTATAATATTAATAATATAGATTACAAAAACAAATTTAAATTAATAATGATAAGATTAATTTATAAAATTAGTATTGTATTTATTTATTATTAGTTTTTTTCTTTGTAAAATAATTTAAGATAATATAATTATAATGAAATGGAGTAATTTCTTTTCCTGTAGTTTTCGCAAAGAAAACGAGCAAAAAGAGAAAGAGAGATAGAGTACAGTCTAAAGCATCAATTTACTTTTGTTTATCAATTTAATAATTATAAGAAATAAGATTAAAGGCAAAATTGAGGATCATAGACTTGTCTTTGAGGAAGCTCATTTTAGTTGAAACTCGAAAGGCCCACACAACAAAGTGAAACAATGAAGAAATGAACTCCTACCTATTCCTCTGTCTCTTTCAAGTTTTCGATTCTTCAAACGTTTTAATATCAACCTTCGCGTATCTCTCTCTCACTGTCATTACATACTCAAATCCCACATCCCTCAACGTACACATCACAATACCAAAGGCGCAATGGCAGCAGCTACCACCACCACACCTTCATTCTTCTTCGTTTTCTTTTTCATCTTAGTATTCTCATGCACCAGCGCCACCACCACCCAACAACAGCGTTTCAAAGAAGCACCAAAATTCTACAACTCCCCCACGTGCGCCACCCTCCGCCACCACCCCAACCCAAACCAAACGTTCCCCGACAACGCAGTCCACGTGGCAATGACCCTCGACGTTTCCTACCTCCGAGGTTCCATGGCCGCAATCCTCTCCGTTCTGCAACACACCTCATGCCCCGAAAATGTGATCTTCCACTTCGTCACCGCAGCTTCCAAATCTTCCTCCGTCGCAACGCTAAACCAAACGCTAACCACCTCCTTCCCCTACCTGAATTTCCAAATCTACCCCTTCGACGACGACGCCGTTTCGCGCCTCATCTCCACCTCCATCCGCTCAGCACTGGATTGCCCCCTCAACTACGCAAGAAGCTACCTCTCCTCCCTCCTCCCTCCCTGCGTCGCGAAAATCGTCTACCTGGACTCGGACTTGATCCTCGTCGACGACATCGCGAAGCTCGCGGAGACTCCGCTCTCCGGCACGGCGGTGCTCGCCGCGCCAGAGTACTGCTCCGCGAATTTCTCGGCGTACTTCACGCCCTCGTTCTGGTCCAACCCCTCGCTGTCGCTGGCCCTCGCTAACCGCAGGAGGCCGCCGTGCTACTTCAACACGGGCGTGATGGTGATCGACCTCCGGCGATGGCGCGAGGGCGAGTACACGACCGAGATCGAGGAGTGGATGGAGCTGCAGAAGAGGATGCGGATCTACGAGCTCGGCTCTCTGCCGCCGTTCCTGCTGGTGTTCGCTGGGAGAATTGCGGCAGTGGACCATCGGTGGAACCAGCACGGGCTCGGCGGAGATAACTTCCGCGGGCTTTGCCGAGACCTTCACCCCGGGCCCGTGAGCCTGCTGCATTGGAGTGGCAAAGGGAAGCCGTGGGCCAGGCTTGACGCCGGCAGGCCTTGCCCTTTGGACGCATTGTGGGCTCCCTACGATCTGCTCGAGACTCGTTTCGCTGCTCTTCAAGCTTAAAGACTAAAGAGTGTTCTAGCATTTCTCATTCTTTTTTAGTTTCATAAACAAAATTCTAATATACTTTTTTTTTCATGGCTTAATTAATTGAGGAGAGGGTTATATTAGGGTGAAATGTGTTTTTTAATTCTGTAAATATGTTTAAATTTGGATTTAATCTTTTAAAAGACTGGTTTTTATTAATCTTGGTTCTCCTATATTTTCATATAACTGCTATTAATTATGTAATCCTTCCCATTCTAATTATAAAACATTTTGACTAATTTATGTCATTTAAGAAAAGTATATAGTTTAATTAATCACATTAAATATGTCAATTATTTATTTTATAATTTTAAAATTATTTTTTTATTTTTTATTTTTATATCCATTTAATTTTTTCCCATTAATATTTGAAAAGAAAATAATTAAATAAAAGTATATAAAAAATAATTAACGTATCTAAAAATTAGAAGAAAATAATCTTAATAAAAAAACAAATAAATTTATGTAAATGATCTTATAATTAGAGAGACAGAAGAAGTATTATTTAGTGATTATGATTTCATATGATTAAATGCTTGTTATTATTATAAGTAATAATAGAGTTTTTTTTTTTGAAAATTTATGAAAATTAAAATGAATAAAAATGTTTTTGGATGACTAAATTATTGCCGTGTATATACAAATTTAAAGCTCAATACGGCCATTTTTACAAAAAGTAATAATAAATAATCTCATTTATCTTCTACTTGGTAGGATACACAATATAATTTTAAGAGTTCAAAAGGTCTCATCTTCTTGTGTAAACCTAACTAAAAAAATGAGCAAGTGAAACTAATTCACCCCAAATTTTAATGTGAAAAAATTCTCTTAATATGAGAGTAAACATCACGGGACATGGTCTAAAAAATCTCCCATTATATAAAATAATGAATGTATTAAAATCTTTGTAAAAGTTGAGAATCATACGATTATATTTCTACACATAAGTGATAAAAATAATTATGACTTTGTAAATTGAAGTCCCATAAAACTTTACGACTTCTCTCTATAAATTTATAAGGTCCTAACTACTTTTAGAACTTACCTCTAAATGAGAATTAATTAAAAAAATATCATCATCTAATAATTTCATAAAAATTTTACCCCAAATAATAAAATCATATTTTTTTACAGTCCATTGTCTTTAACAATAATCATCATTTGCTTCTCTCCTTCGCAAGTGTATATAGTAGATGTACTGCGATATTATCTGCCATATATTGTTTATGGTTACAAATCCTACTTTCTTCAATAGTGTATATAACTTATAGTTAGATGAACAAAATCAAAACAATAATCTGCATCAAGAAATGCATGTTTAGGATACAAAAATGTCGAATGCCCCGCAAATTATGGCATTCAACAACCATGACATATTAGCTTTGATGCTTTCCCATTCTGTAGTTCTTACAATAATACTGCATCAACAAATGTTATAATCACTAATTTATTGTACTTAATTTGAAGAATAAATATAATTGGATGCAAATTTATGTACCCTGGATAAAGATTGTTATCTTCCCACGTAAGTGACTTTAGCGACCAATGCAAAGACGAACGTGAAAGGATTTAAACCCTGTTGTGATAAGAAAAGGAAAACATATATAAAAATGTGGAGATACTAGCTAGTTAATCTTTGCACACATAATTCGTAACCAGACAGCAAGAGTTTAAGATTAATTGAGCATTATCTCCACACTGCATCTTTTAATCTGATCAATAATTGAGGATACAACAGCTTATCAGTAATAACGAAGCATGTATAAAAATATAATCAAATAGAATATTCTCAAAGATGAATATAGTTAAAAATGCTGAAAAAGAAAAAAAAAAGTTTATTTTGACACTTACGTTCAACCATATTTGAGGAACACGACCACTTATATAGATAGCAGCCATGAGCCATCCCAGCCATTGACCAAATGTACTATGTTTCTCGTACTATGTGTGTTAATTATTATATTGAATTATCGAAGTTGGATAGCTTGGGAAGTAATTTTCCTTTATCTCGTTATAAAGGTGATTAATTGACTTTATACATGAAGGATGCCTCTCGTATTTTAGTTAGGCTAGAAGGCCACTTAAAAATGACAAATCAATTCATTTATTCACTAATAGTTCAAGTCATCAAGTATAAATTTAACTAAAAATTTCATGGGTTAATTGAATTGAGTCATCATTTGTCATCGGAAGAATGATGAATCATCCAGCATACTTTATAATCCATTAGTTCAAATAGTAATTATTAAGTGCACATAGTTGAATTGAGAGTTGTGATGCTGTATAAACTACAGAGGAAGTCCTAGCATAGTCCTCCAACATGCTTGTCAGTTATTGGATCAACAAAACCACTTCAAAGTAGCGACTATCATGTCCTTAACAACTAAACAAGCATATCCTATGGGTGTGTACTAATTTCCCATAATCCCTACATAAACATTAGCAGCATACATACTTCTCATGAAGAATGTACACTATCTCAGTTTTGTGAAGGCGCCCATTAAGTTTTCAATCCAACATCAATTGGTTACAGCACACAGCTACAAAAATCACGATGCAGCAACTTTTCCCGCTTCTTCATAATCATCTTTTGATTCTCTCCTTCGAAAGTATCTGTAGTAGATGTACTGCGATATTATCTGTCATATATTATTAAGGTTTTGATTATAATCCTACTTTCTTCAATAGTATATAACTTAATAGTTAGATGAACACGATAAAAAATAATAATCTGCATCAAGAAATGCATGTATAGGATACGAAAATGTCCAATGCCACGCAAATTACGGCATCCAATAACCATGGCATATTAGCTTTGATGCTTTCCCATTCTGTGGTTCTTACAAGAATACTGCATCAACAAATGTTATAATCATTAAATAATTTCACTTAATTTGAAGAATAAATGTATCTGGTTGCAAATTTATGCATACAGGATATAGAAGATTGTAACCTTCCCACGTATGTGACATTAGCGACCAATGCGAAGACGAACATGAAAGGATTTAAGCCCTGTTGAGATAAAAAAAGGGAAAGCATACATAAAAATGTGGAGATAGTTAATCTTTGCACACATGATTCGTAATCAGAAAGCAAGAGTTTAAGATTAATTGAGTATTACCTCCACACTGCCTCTTTTAATCTGATCAAATTAACAATTGAGGACAATAACTTATCAGTAATAACAAAGCATGTATAAAATATAATCAAACTTAAAAAAAACATAGTTTAAACCCGAAAAAGAAAAATGGTTTATATTTGACACTTACGTTCAACCATATTTGAGGAACTCGACCACTTATATAGATAGCAGCCATGAGCCAGCCCAGCCATTGACCAAATGTACTATGTTTCTCGTACTCCTGTGATGATGAGCATTAGTTATTAGCAACTATAACTATGCAAAGCAAATCCAACAGTAAAGAAAATGATGTGTGTGAATTAATTAAGGTTTCCAGTACCACTGGCAAGTCCCACCTGCAAAAGTTTTCTTCCACCATATCCTATGTATCCTTGCCTCAAAGCATTGCCCTTGAGGGGCAAAATAACAGCAGCTGCTAGAAATGTTCCATAACTTCCCTAAAATGGTGCACAAAATTTGACAAACTTAGCAGTATTTGTATTAGTATAAGGTGAGGACACAAATGTGGAAGACTAATTGTACTAGAATAGAAATAATCATCATTGGGCAAGGAAAAAAGACTTGTGAGTTAAGGGTAAAGTTGACATGTCAAAGGTATTATAAGTAATCGAGGTGCCATTTAGATCATAATTATTGAAAGATGGAATAGTTAATATTTTATATATATATATATATATATATATATAAAATATGAAGGAATAATAAAATTGTAAATTATCTATAGCTTGAATTTAAATTGTAACAAATTTTTCTATCATATCAATATTCAATAGTCTAACAATAATAACCTTTTCTCAAGGATAAAATTTAGACCATAATAAACATGCAAGACAAATTTAAGAGAATATATAAAAGGGGTAATGATTCTTGGACACCCTTTAGGTGTCTATACTTTAAAGAGATAGAAAAAAAGATGAGATAAGTGATTAATATAATCATAGTAATTTGATGTGATAGAAGAAAAAGAGGAAAAAAAAGGTTTTATTAAGATGCTTGTAACTTTTGGGGTCAAAGGGATTTGGTATCTGGATGATGTTAATGTGTGTTTGTTTTTATGTTACATTCACTAAATGTGAGTCCAATCTTCCCCTTCTTTCTCTGTTTTTGTCTTGGAAAAAGAGAAAACTACGTTAAATGGAGTTCAAAACCGAAAAGCAAACACACCCACTATCCTAGAATTGGGATGAATACTATATATAACATGTTTGGAAACTCATTAAGAAGGAAAAAATCACGTTTGAGACGTGGAAATTATAATTATTACTAACTTCTTAAAATAACATTCAAGATGTGGAAAATCACCTAAAAAATGTGGAACCAAACACGCTAGTAATCAAGGTAGCAGCATGCTTGAGTTAAACAGTTGAAATACTTACAGCAACAGAACGTGGGATTGGCATAGCTTGGGATGCGGAATTATTTGAGGAAGCAGGAGGTGCTTCGTCATCGGAAGAAGAGTCATCGATCGATTCCATGGCTGAAGGACCACTTTTAGCAGCTCTCATGTAGGTTCCCCAGGGTGGAGTGCCACTCCCAGCCAATGATCTTGCTGACCTGCACAATTATTTTAATTCAATTCAATTAAAAACAAATACACTTTTAGTCCTAAGATTTTATTTATTTCTAAGAGAAAAAAAGTATGTTTGCAATGCACTAGGATAGACTAGTAGTGGGAAGTTAAGCTAAGTGTACAAAGTCATAGGTTCGATTCTCATTATCATCATTGTTTACCAAACGCACTATTGTTAAAACCAGTCACAAAATGAGAAGAAACTATATCCAACATATAATAGTACTCCTGTCTAGGTGCTGCCTTGGGTGAGCCATTTGGTATTGGGATTCCAGATTTGTTAGTTGGTTTCGGTGGCTTCAATGGATTTTTCTCTTCTTCGTGATCCTGTAACATAATAAAGTATGATGATGATGTGTTCTTTAGTTTGAAGAAATAACTAGTATTTAATTAATTTTGAGCCTAAGCACAGAGTGTGTGAATTTCACATTTGATTAATCAGAACGAATCTAAGAAATTGAAAATGTACCCTTTCGAGGTTGACCTTCTGACGATGTTTGTACCATCTGCTGATGTAGTCATAATATACGATTAGCAGTAGTAATACGATCGTAGTGATTGTGTAAAGCTGTGAATCACAACATTGACCGATCAGTAATAAGATCAAGGTTGTAATTTTCGTTGGTTAAAAAGATTAATGATAACAATAATAATAATGAAATACAACTACTGACTAGCTACAGCAGAGTATGGGGGAACTCTAATCCTACTTGATTTTAGTCACTTAAAAAATATGTTAAATTATTAAAATGATTTTTTAATCCAATAATTACGTAAATTTATTTTTAAAAAATAATAAAATGTACTTTCTTGTTTTTAAAGTATTTTATAACAAGAGTTCATTAAACTAATAAAATCTAAACATTTATCTTAGTGTGGTAGATGGTCTCGACAATTTGCATGTAATTTTAAATTCAAACCTCATTCTTCTCGTTGTTAGAAAAACACTGAACACTATATTATTTTATTGTCATGTTATAAATATATTATTAGCAGCATATAGATTATTGTTACGTATGAAAGGATATTTAGTTAGTTTTTATTTTTTTTATTAGTTGAAAATTTTATTTGATTATTCAGTAATTAATTTTTTTTTTAATTTTTTAAATGTTATTTGAAATAACGTTGTTTAATACTCTAGTTTTTAGTTTCTAATTTTTATATATATTTTTTATTTTTTTCCTGGTTATATTTATTCATTTTCTTTGTTATTTTTTTTAAATAAATCATGATATTATTTTTCTGTCATTTTAACTATTAATTTTATTGAACATTTCTTATTTAATAAGTTAACTTTTCAGTTTTCAATTTTGTCTATGTTTGCAAAACTAGATGGAAGTTAAAAAAATTAGCTTATTCAATTAAAAATGTTTGGTAAAATTTGAAGTAATTAAAAAGTGTAAAATGATAGAAAATTAATAAAACTATGATTTATTCAAAAAAGATAACAATAAAGAAGAATAAATATATTAAGGATAAAAGTGAAAGAAAATATAAAAAATTAGAAACTAAAAATTAACATCTTAAAAACAAGTAGCGTTTAAAAAAATATTAAAAGCTACAAAAGATAATTATTTACCAAAAAGTTAAATAAACTTTTTAACTAATAGAAAAAACTAAAAATTAACTTGAAATATTTTACCCAATATAATCATAACTTATCCCTCTCTCAAGAGAGGAGGTAACACTCATTTGAGTTCTTATTATAGATACTCAGTAAGCATAGATTTCTTAATGTAGATACTTAGTAAATATAGATTTCTTACTATTTGACAACGCAGATAACAAACGAACCCTGATTCTTCAAATATTTTTTCTGATATGACTTCTCTTGGTGCTTAGGTTACCTTTTTTCTTTTTGAATTTCTATTCTAGCTCCTTAGAAGAAGTTAAACTAAAAATATTTTATACTTTTTTAAAAACAACAAGTTATATGATTTTTATATTATAAGTAACTTTTTTATTTTATAAAAATGATATCTAAAAAGTGTTTAGACAAAAACTAAATTATATTTATCATCCTTCTCTCTCAGCTCCTCACACTTCTCTCTCTAGTCTCTATGCTTACTCTTATTCTTTAAGACAATGATATTTAAACACAAATTTTCAATCAAGTGACTAACATTTATAATTTTTTTATTTCTTTTAATCATATCATATCACTTATAATTGTTTTCTCGGTAGTATATTTTAGCAATTGAGGAATCAAAATATTCTCTTTATATTCTTTCATCTCTGTGAGAGATCTCTCACAATTATTTTAGTTGTCATTTTAAATAAAAAGTCGTGTATATATATTGTAAAATGTGAAATCATCTGAGGAAAAGAGAGAGAGCAAATGAGACTTTTCCTTTAAAATGAATGTTAAAGGCCGATTTGGCAGTATTTCTAGGCTGCGCCAGCCCACACCACCAACCAAGTGAAGCCAACGATGTTTGCCTGTGACTGAACAGCTGACACGTGTCCAAAACTAAATTGAACTCGGAATCCTATAGTAGAACTTGGAACCAAATCAGCACATGTAATAGTGCTTTATTTTATGATTTCTAATATAATCTTCAATAAATAAAAAATTGTTTGTTTATTCCTTAATCAATTAAGACACGGATTAAGGAGAAGATTAGATGATTTATAATCGTTAGTAGGACCTTTCAAAAATAGTACTATGTACTAAATGAACAATTAGGTGATTCTTATCATGTGCTTTCTATATAAGGATTCTTAGGATCAAACGACAGAAAGCGATTAATATTTTACGAACAAAAAAAATAGATACTACAAAACTATTAATTACCAGAGCTGTGTAGTACTGTGTTGGCAACTGCATGTCAATCCACCGTTCCCAAAAGAAGATAAAAACAATCGCATGAAATTAAGTAAGGGGGTTTAATTAAACAATTAAAAGAATAAAAAGAATTTAGTGGGTGAAAATGAAACAGAATATATGATGATAACAAAGAGACTAAGACCACCCAATTGCATGTCATATATGGACAGGACCACCACCATGCCCAAACAAATTATTACAGTTCATATGGTTCAGAATTTACTCACAGTAGCTGGTTCAAGAATGCAACCCGTCAAATTGCATATATCCCTGCATAAAATCAAAAACTATTTTAACAAATCATAATAATAGTTAGTAGTAATTATTTAAGTCAATTAGTGCTGCCTCTTTCAGTGGACATGATCCGAAAGATTTCGTTAACAAAATAGAAAGTGGAAAAATTTGTTAACGTGTGTTTGGATACAAGTCGGTTTTTTTTCCTATTAAAAATAGTTTTTTTTATAGAAGATCTCAAAAACATTTATAGTTTTGTATTCAAAGAGTCTCTTTATTGGATTGACTATGAAATTAGAGATGAATGGAAGAAATAAAGAAATTAAAATAATAAAAGAATGACGAACCCAGCAACCCAGGTGAGGAGAAAGACAAGGGAAACTCCATGGCTTTTCTTGGTACGAAAAATGGTTATTATTTGAGGAATTTCAGCTACACCCCAGAACACTAGACTTGTGAGCCCGAAACTAAACGAGATTTCATCTTTCAAATTGCAAAGGCAATCTTTGAAATATTTCTCCACCCATCTTACACATGGTTTGCTCTCCTTCACGCAGTAAGAAGGTGGCATTATTCTCTCTGTCTATCGATTTATATTTCTTCTTTCTTTTCTCTTTGTGGTGTGCGAGGTTCAACTGAGAAAACTAAGGTGTTTTGAGCAAAGAGATACAACAGGCTAGTTTTATAAATCGGAAGGAAAGAGAGGCCTTTGAAATTACGTAACAAGACATGGGCATAGAGTGAAAAATGTATCGGATTTTGTTGCCCTTTTAGGGTTGTGTTGTAATTTGAGAACAAATCAGAAAGTGAAATCGTACGTAATCATATCAAATAAAGAGAGAAATTAAATCACTATAATAAAAATAAAGTCTGCATAAAAAACCAATACTGCTATTTATTAATGGTAAAAAAAAAATTAAATAAATATTTATTAAAAAATATAAGAGACATTACAACAACAAAATTCAGTTTTTTTAACCTCTAATATGTTTGTAAGAAACGATCTAAATTTGATCCACATTACAACAACAATATTCTTTAATTTTTTTTTAAGTGTAATTAAATATCAAACAAATAATTAGTGTCATAATCAATCTAAATAACTGAATTATACTCATTATGTATGTGAATTACTGATTGATATGAGTTTTAGGAAACTTATTTGTAATAAATAATATTTTTGAATAAAAAATATAAAAAGAAAATATAAAATAAAAGAATTAATTAAAATAAGAGGTTTTGAGAAGAATTAAAATAATATTATTGTGCAGAAAATATAAATAAATAATTAAATAACACTACCTACCATAACCATATTAAGCGCTGTGCAGAAGAAGAAAATATGCGTAGCTGAACAGTGCGGTACACCGGAGCGAGCTAGGCTCATTCCATGTTTATCCGAAGCAGATATACACAAAGGAAACGCTTTCTAAATGCTTTTAGAGATGAGTGTTAGTTTTTCTGAAAGTAAAATATGAGTTATTTTATTATATTTTTCTTTAAGAAAATTATAAATAAAATTATATGCATAGTAGTATTAAATAAAAATTATTCTATAAGCAGTTTTTTAAGTTCTGTCGTCTTTTATTCTAAATATAAGGCTTCAATAAAAACTCCTTAGATATTTTTCATACCGCCTTTCAATACGTATTTTATTTATTATTATTTTAATGATCTCATGCTTCTAAAACATCTGTATTTAATATATAAAGTAAATACATATTATATATTCACCATAAAGTTATTATTTTTTCTCGTTGACAAAGGATTTTTTTTAAATACTCTTCTACATGATGCACGATAAATTGATATCCAGAAGTTTTCCAAGTGTTAAAATATAAACTCCTTGTAGTTATGTGTACGCACAAATTTTTATATTAAATTTAAGCATAGTATTTAAATTTAATGAAAGGTTTCTAAAATTCTCGTATAAAAATCATAACTTTTCTTTTTCTGTGAGAGTTTTCCTTGATTTTTAAACAATAAAATCAATATAATCTTATCAAAATAATTTGTGACGGTAAAACATATAATTTATCATTCATCTTCTCATTTATTTCTTATTTCTTAAACATGACGTTAATATTTATTCCTAAAAGAAAGCTAAACCATCCATTTTCTAAATTTAAAATCTTCGGGATGATCAGTCTCATTTTCGTGTTTATATCTTTTGATGTTAGGTTGTCGTTTTCTTGAAGTTGAAGTTTGAGTTTTTCTATTTTAATCCTTTTAAAAATTGTCTAATTCTCTTTCTTCAATTTATGTGTTACTCTTGTTTATTCCTTGTGTTATTATGTTCTATTTCATTCAGCCTTATTTTATTTTATTTTTATGATTCCTTTTTCTTCTTTTGTGTCTTTTCATTTCCCTACATCTTATTGTGTTCTAGTTGAATTGAGTTACGTCCAAAAAACAAAGAAAGAAAAAATCCATATAAGAAAAATAAAAATTAAATTGTGAATAAGAAAAAATCTATGAAGATTCAAGAGTGCATCAACAATATATAACACAATCCAATTTCAAAAAAATAAAAATAACAATTTGTTTTATTGAGCAAGAATGACTCTATGCTCTCATTGTGAAATTCGATCTTGTGATATCTTTATCTTTATTGTGTCTATCTCTATTACTGTTGTCATATTTTTTGTTTCTTTGTTGTCTTAAAAAGAATAATCAATAAGATTCTCTTAAAAACTTATAAGAGGGAGTTGAGTGGTGAAAAAAAGAGAGTAGTAGATCATTATTGGAAAGAAGACAAACTAAGCGACAAACACAAGTGTAATGTGAGGATCTCTATTCTTTCATCTTGTTCATTAATATGGCAGGTGATCAAGATAACCAAAAGATTGATGGAAATAAAGATTTGTTGGTAGCAAGAAGAGTGCTAAATATTTTTCTATTGGGAAGTACAATGATGAAGTAGTATGTGATGTGGTTCCTGAAGGATGAATGTATACTTTTTGGAACGTCCATGACAGTTTGACCACAAAGTGATCCACAACGAGTATATCAATCATCTCTCTTTTGTTTACAACCAAAAAAAGAATACATTTTGTCTATCATTACATAAGTATTAAGTCAATGTACGTTACTTTAAGTATAATTGACGAAATCTTGTCTGATGTAGACGATAAACTCGATAATCTTTTTTAAGAGAAAGAAAATGATGTAAACCTATCAAGGTTAAATAATTTCAAAGATTATTCACAATGGATTTAAGACTCATTGATAAAAAAAAGAGCTAAAAGAAATAAAAAGACTTTTAAAAGATTATTCATGAAGTTGCAAGCTGAAAAAAGGTTCAGACAAACTAAAATCCAATAAAAAAAATAAGTTAAAAAAATAATTTGGAGAATATAATAAACCCAACATTTGACAGTACTCTCAAAATAAATATGCGAACTGAAGTTATAAACTTGTGTGCAAGGGAATATTTACTCTATTCCTCCACTCTGCTACGTTTTTCGTACTGGTTCAATGTTCTTCATATAAATTAATGTAATGATATCTGATCCAATGGGACATGTTAGAGTTGTAACGTGGTTCTATTTATTAAAGTGCCAACCTGCTAGACTGAAAGATTCATGATGAGTACAGAGGAGAAGAGCTAGACGTCATTTCACAAACAAACAACGTCGGTCGCCGCATGCAATTTGATCCAATGCGGACGTGTAACTAATGGGTACTACTGCTTATCTTGCGAGTGCGAGCGAGCTGTGGCTAAGACAAACTCCACCTCGACCATATCCAAGTAATTACTTTGATGCAGCGAATCGAGAAAGAATGAAACTTTCATTTTGATAGCGAAAGAAAGAAAGACAAGAAGATAACATCGACCAGAATGTTCTACGCATTTTAACCAGCTAGCCACCCCCTTTGTTGCCCAACAAACAAATATCTTACATAAAATATTCATTGTAATCTCAATTAATTCACATATATCAACTTAAAGTAATCCATAAAACATTAACGAGAATGTTCTAAGCATTTTAATTAACTAGCCAGCCCTTGTTGGCCAACAAACATATATCTTTAAATATCCATTATAATTTCAATTAATTCACTTATCAACTTAAAGTAATCTGATCTGACTTCAAAAACTTAAAGTATATAAACTGATCAATATCTAATTAATAATGATTAGATGTAGAGGATGTAGAAGTAGAATGCTATTTTAGATAGCAATTTCGGATTTCAATATTTTGCCGTTTCAGTTGTCAAATATTAGCATTACTTTCAAACTTTTTTTTTTTGTAATTCAACTATTTATGTAAAAGGAAAAAAATATCCAACGTAATACAGAGTCCAAAATTGCCTACAACTAGATGGGATTATTTGGCCTCCCAATTGATCTTCACAGAATTAGAACCGGGTGAAGTCTAATTATTAAGAAAGGAAAGAACTTCTAATGGAATAATGGAGTGCGAGACCACTTTTTGTGAGCTGAAAGATCGTTTGCCTTCCTTATCAATCCTTGCAAGCTCAAATTTAGAATTATATAATAATATAAATCAAGTCATTTTCTACTACCTAACATTTGCCTACAAATAATTAGTTTCAAGAAATGACATTGTTTTATACCCAAAGTTTTGTGAGTCCACATACATATATTTTGGGTGGAAGAAGTATGATACGGCCCATTGTTTTTTAAGATAATTTTGATTCTCTTAAGTTATAAAATAACTTCTAAGGGTCAATTTATTCTTTAAAATAAGTATTTTTTAATAAAATAAAAAAAATTATATTTTTTTAAGAAATAAATTGTATTTACTTAAAAATACTTTTTTCTTCTAACATTATCTTCGATTCTCATAAATAAAAAATATATTTTATTATAAAAATCATTTATTTAAAATTAAACAAACTCATCTTAATCTTAAAAATAAGTTGAATGATGAATAGAGACATATGCATTTGATGTACTTAAATTTTAATTGATTCAAATGTTTTAAATAGATTGAAAAATTAAATCTTAAATACATGATATATACTTTCCTAGTTTTTCTTTTCTTTTCTCAAAAATTGAATTAAATATAAAATATAGCACGCCCAGTGGGACTCGAACCCACAATCGCTTGATTAGAAGTCAAGCGCCTTATCCGTTAGGCCATGGGCGCCATCTGTTAAGTTAAGATATTAAAAGTTATTTAAATTTACGATTTATTTAGTCACGCGTTTGTTGACATTTCGTTAAGTATTTAATTTTTTAAAAAATATATATTTTAAATACCTATTAATTAAATTAATACTTAAACTAGTAACTTACTCTATAAATTATTTTCAAAATTCAATTAAAAGTGATTTAAAATTTTAGGAACTTAATTGCAAACTTTTAAAGTATTAAAATCTTATTTAAAATTCTAGAATAATTTAGAGACATACAAATTAATTTAAGCAATATTCGATTAATAATGAAATAATTTTTTGCTTCTATAAAAACAGTATTAACGATTACTGATTTCGGACAATTTCAGTCTTCTACAAACCTTTGATGTTTGAAGAGTAAAATATGGTCTCAAGATCAAATAAATATTTCGTTTATCCTCAAACAATTGATTTTTTGAGTTCAAATAATAACATAGCCCGCTAAAATATCGGATTACTTTTTGTAGCAAAATATTTCTGGAAACATCAAAGAATCGTTTTTTTTTTTAATTAAAGAAGACAATTGATACGTACTAATTTGATTGGGTCTCGAGGACTCATTTTGAGCGGAGAAAAAGAAAAGAAAGTAGATAAATGGAAAAGAGAAAAAAGAGGGGTAGAAAGAACAAAAAGAAAAAGGTGGAGTCTACGGTGAAAAAGTGCATCAAATGATTTATGATCGAGTGCACCACTATTAATACTCCTTCGATTTATCATTAAAATATTTGAATGGTTGAGATTAAAACTAGATAGTAATTGAATATAATATAATTTTTTAAAAAGACTACTTTATCCCTATCTCCTTCATCCCAATCCCACCCTACCGTCGACATAATCATCCACCAACACAACAAAAAATACTAAATTGCATCATTCATTCTTCAGTATCCATGAACTTGGAAATGGAAATACTGACTTCACTTGTAGCTACAACATTAACTAATACGTCTAAATCTTCGAAGATTGAAAATACCTAAGCAAGGAACCCGAATTGGCCAAGAATGCGAGTGCTTACAATATCTAGCATGGTCACGTTACGTTTTAAAACAATGCTAGTTAGCAATGCCTTGCTCATATCCCTTATCTTAGCAATGAGACTACCTAGAGCTTTAGGGTTGTAAGAATTTATAACCGGAATATCACTTTCACTATCAATTGATGTGCCTCTTGCTGAGAAATACAACACTAGATGCGTTGAAGTTGTTGTTACATGTAGTGATAACGAATAATTGGCCCACATGAAAATAGATATAAGTAGTGACTAGTAAACAATAAACAAAACAAATTATTTAAAGGCATTCTCCATTAATTAAAAAATATACATAGGTATGAAAAATATATTACATTCACTATCAATTCATGCCCTTATGGACTTGCAGTAAGGATTGGTAAGGAAAAACAATTGCAGTTAAGAAAAAACAAGGAATTACAAGGACAAAAGAAAACCATAACCAATCATGAGGAGATCATGCACACAAAAGAGGGAGAAGTGGACTAGACGGTAATCATCCTATCTTCCCAAGTGCCAAGCTTAGCAAGTGCATTAACACAATGAATTGTTGAAAGAAAAATGTGTATTACGTTCACCTCTAATTCTTTGTTACTAATGCTTTGGCCGCCCTCAACCACTTCACTGAACTCATGCAGTTAAATTCACCTGACTTGAAGTACGTAGTTGTAAATTCCATAAAAGTTTTTTGTATATTAGGCTTACAACTTGGATCAAATTTTTAATACCACGATTTCATATTACTTATATTTTAAGTTAATTTTTTGTTGCCATTAAATCACTTCATTCCTAGTCAAGGCTTAACTTAATGATATGCTGCAAGCATATCTAGTTTTTAGGCTAGTTTTATTAGGAAAATAGGTAGAAAATGTGAAATAAAGGCTATAATAAGATTGAATTGAGTTACTTTTGGTTTTTATCATAGATTATTGATATTTTGATGTTTAGGAACAAAAAATAGCTGAAAAGAGGCAAAATAGAAGGTCAACCAAGACTGAAGACTCGCGCCACTCGCGCCAGATTCGCGCCATTCGCGCCAACAGCACTGGAGGATCACGCCATTCGCGCCAAATTCACGCGATTCGCGTGGGAAGAACTGGACTCTCGCGCGATCCGCGCGAGAACCCGCGCGACCCGCGCCAGCGCTCTGATAAGTCACATTTTTGGGCCAAAGTTATGGGGTTTTAGGTTTTCTCAAAGCTAAATATAAATAGAACGTTAGAGAACGAAAAAAAAGGGAGACAAAGAGGAACAGCAGAGGAGAATAACAACTGTTGAAGAACAAAGGAAGCACAACAACAAGCTTAAGGAAGAAGGAGATTGTAGAGAAGATAAGATTGAGGGGTGGTAACTTCCCAACCTAGATTCTTTCCCTTCCCTTCTTATTATTGTATGAGGCCAGGCATCTCCATGTCTGGCTAATTCCTTTGTAATTATGGTTTAGCCAAAAGCTATGGTGAACCCTTGTTGTAGTTGAATTGAATTTAATGGAAATTAGTATTATTGTTTTACTCTGTTGTGTTCTTCCATTCATTAAATCTAAATAGACTTGATCAATCTGTTAGATTACATAGGATTAAAATCAACAAAGAGGAATCTTGAGATTTTAATTCCTGAACCCAATAGATTAACAATTACAACATTACCTAGGGATAGGGATGAAGTATTGTGAAGCTTAAATATGTCAGCTTAATGCTTAATCTAATAAGAATCACTAAGGAATTAGGATTCCCAAACTAGATTAAATGGCTAAATAACCGAGGAATTAGGGTTTAGCTAATTAATTAGACATATCTTCAATCAATTTTATTAAGAAGTAATTAAATATTAGTTCAATCACACAAGAGGGAACCATAGTAATTGTGCTTAAGCCATAATTCTCTGTCATAATTAATAAGTTTGAAATTACATTATTGCCTTGCGTTTTATTTTAATAAAGTCCATTGAACAACCTATTATATTAAATCTTTCGTTATTATTCGTATTATTCCAATAGTAAAGTTAGTCGATTACAATTGAATTAGTATTTCAATCCTCGTGGGAACGATCTTTATCTATCATTATATTACTTAAAACGATCGGTACACTTGCCGTGTAAAGATTCGCAACACTTAACATAGGAGTCATGAATCTTTTAGGTGACTAACACAACAAGTAATGATTTTCAAATAATATCGTTGTTGCAGATGACTAACATGAAGTCACCAATAACTTAATTTAATTAACCACTAAATCATGGGATAATTGAGTGGAAAAGTTGGACCAGATATTGCGGGTATACAACACAAACCCCATTTTACAATGTTGGAGTGAAACCCTGTTTAGATTAATATAGGGATGTGGGGATGTGATATGAATTATTGGCGAAGGCAGCACCTCACACAGGCAGGGAATGCCAGGGTATTTTATTGATTTAGATTGCCTTAATGAACTTGGAATACCAAACATGACATTATTTTTTTCTAATAAATTAATATAGGGGTTCATTTATAATATAGTCGTTCATTTATAATTTCTAATAACATTTCAATTATATTAAAAAATACTTCATATAATGCATGAAAATTAAATCTTTTTTTGTTGTATAACAATTGATGAATTTCATCCTTACAAAATACAACAATTAGATTAATATGGAAGCTATAGGCAATTGTTTAATTCCCCAAAAATATTGATTTTTTTCATGTTTATCTTTACTTAATTATTGCACAAATTTCGCTGATTGTTATACTAACATTACCGAATTAAGGAAAGCATTCAAAACTACCTCAACCTCTTGTTTTCTATTCTTAATTTTTCTCTCATCACAAAAGTCTTTGGCCATAGTTTGATGCAACAACCTTAACAAATTTCCAAGTCCTAAGCTATTACTAACCAATTTCAACTTCTATAATAACTTATATATGCCACTACTTCTCTTTTAAAATCAAGCAAACTTCCCACCTTGCTTGTTATCTCCCTTTTCTCAATAATTTAATTATTTATCTAGAAAATTGGAATTAATTCAAGAAAAAGCATAGTGAACCATGACTTATCAAGTAATCAATTTCATTCTTTGGTGCTTTGTTTTAACTGTTGTGAGTGTAACAATATTCACTCCAAAAGTTAGTTATGCAAGAAAACAATCCAAGTTAGAAGGCTTGGAAATGAATGGGATCGATTAGTGTTGGAGATTGAATCCAGAATGAAAGAAACAATGTTCACAATGCAAGTTCAGTGGGCTATACAAGGAAGATGACAAATAATATTGGTAATGACATCATTCATTACAGAGTTATTGATCTTAGTGACAATCCAATAAACCCCAAATATGGCACCTTGAGATATGGAGCTTCTAGGATTCAAGGCAAAGTTTGGATCACATTCCAAAGAGACATGCACGTTAGCTTGAGAAACCCCTTCTCATTAGCAGTTTCACCACCATCGATGGTCGAGGTGTTAATGTTCACATTGTTGACAATGCATGCTTGATGATCTTTAAGGTAATTAGTAGTGTTAATTAAAGAATACATTCCATAACGCTTATTTATAAGATTTTAAAAAAACTAATTAAAGTTAATTGAAGTTATATTGTTATCTAAAAAAGACTTGTTTTGAAGAAAAATCAAGTTACCAAACATTAACTTAAACTTCTATCATAAGCATTTTAACTTGTTTATACGTGCACGTGCGCACATACACACACATCTTGCTTTTGAAAATGGTGCGTCTTTCATAGAAACACAAGTTGGACAAGAATCAAATTCAAATTATAGTCCTAAAGAGAGTTTTAAAGTTGTTGATGTCAAATGTGTGAGATCATTGACAATTTCATCTAAAGTGTTACGATGTAGTAAAACCTCTATCTGTTATGCATGTGTTTGGAGTGACATTACCAGCAAGCATACCCATATTTTCATATTAAATCAAATAAATATGTGGAAGCTATAAAGTGGCTATGATTTCAACACACAAGATCAAATAGTTTTAGCAACGTAACCAAAAATGCATTATGAAAAAAAGGAGGAGATTAAAGTATGTTAAGTTTGGCATTAAAACTAAATAAATGAAGAAATTTGGTTTTCGTCTTTATTGAATCTCCATTAATTATAGTTTAAGAATAGAACAATGAGTGTTGTACAAAGGGAAGTATGATTTAGGGGTAAATCCGTGTTGTACAGTGGGAATTTGTGTTCTAATTAAGATAAAAAAAATTATTACTATTATTCATCCAAAGAAAAAGTTTATTAGTATATAGACATTTGTTTAAAGTGATTTTTTTTTTACTAATATGATATTTACTGGAAATACTCCTAAAGAACATACAATTTCAATTCAACTAATCACTTAAGAAGATACACCTAGAAAAGATAACACTAACCCCATGTTACATAATGAAAAAACTACCAAATGTGCTTTAACAATTTTACCACATACATAGTTAACAACCTTTTAAACCCTAAACAATTACTAATAATTGAGAGTTTAGACAATCCCTAGGATTATTATGCTGACTTGAAAATGGATAAGTAAGATTTAGAATTTCAACTTAATTTGAATCATGATACTTTGATTAACTCCATAACTTTAGAATAAATAACAATCTTACTTTTAAGTATCATTTGATTATGTACTTCCCATATAAATGATAATGTTGTGGACCATATATAATACCTGCCAAACCTTCCATGTTTTAGAATTGCAACTCAACAAATACATAAAATATATAAACTGGTTATAGCAATTCTTACGCAATTAATGTTGTTGAGAAATTGAATCATTTTTGACATTTTAATCAAACTTGAGTTAACACTTTGTTTTAGAAGAAAATGTGATTTGTTATTTCCTTCTCGATTTCAAAATCTTATAGCTAGTATTATTACAAATCAAAATCCTTCTTTTTGGCTATATTTTCCTTAAAGACGATTCTATTTAATGAGACGTTCCATGGAAGTGCATTCACTTTTAAGGTACCAAATTTTAGGTTGGGAAAGAAATATTGGTGTGTGCAATTACTATGGAAAAAAAGTGTAATAGATCATGTTTAAGAGTAAAGTTGCATAAGGAGACATTTGGTGCGTGCAATTTGTTTGACCGTTTTCGTTTCTTTTACTTTATGAGAGATAATTCAAGATGGGAAGAGAGAGCAAGAAAAAGACACTGGCCCCGCTTACTTTTTTTACAATTCTAAAATTACTGAGCGTTCTCTTTAATATTTTAAAGGTTAAAATGCATTTTTTATTTTATTTTGTGAATCTGTAATTTTGATCCATACCTTAAAATTATATTTAGTTTTCTTTATTTGAAAAATCATTGAGTTTGGTGTTTTCATCCAAATTGATTTATTGATAGTCATTAATATGTTTTTATTCAATAAATTTAAATGTATTTTAATTTTTTAAAAGACGATTGAAATGTATTTTAATTAAAAGAAAAAAAAGTAGTAGTTTTTCCGAACTGGAGCTTCCCCATGGACATCTCAAATCGGCACTTTCCACTGGGTCCTGAACATGAGCACTTTCGTTTGTAATCTTAAACTTAACTAAAAACAACACATTATATTCTCCGGAAGCACATTATTTTTAATTGCCCTAACTTTCTAACGTATGCCGGCGAGGTGTACAACCAAGTGCGCGACGTTTGCGTCTTCCTCCTCAACGGCTTCACGCTCCCGCCGGAGAAGGAGCTCGTCGTCTACATCCAGTCGTTGGCATCATCATTCGTCTTTTGCGGCGCCATCACTGTGGGACGCTGCAGCTGACGGCGGACACGCAACCTCTGCCGGTTGAAGATCTGGCGTCGTTGTCGTCGCTCGACATGGCGGCGGAGAAGCAAATCGAAGGACTGGTGATGAAGGTTGGAGAGAATCTCTTCAATTTCTTGCAATCGTTTTGTTAATTGGCTTTCTCCAAGCACAAAGACTTCCTAACTTCATGAGTGAAATCCAGAGTTTCATCACCGTTAATTTTAAAATTAAAAAAAGACTAAATATTTAATTTTAAAATAGAAGCTAGAACAAAATTATATATTAATAAAAATAGGAGGGATAAATTTACATTCTAGTCTATTTTAAATGGCACAATATTGTTTCTCATACTCATTTTCTCTAAAATAACTCTCTCCATGTATACAGCCAAAGCCTCTTTATATAAAACTCAGATTCCCCAAAGAGCTCGACTCATACGTGTTCGTTGCCTCACCACGTATGCATAATAAGTTTTTTACTGACACTTTGCCTTTTGCAATTTGCATTATGTTCTTTTACTTATTTTTTAATTATAATTAAGAAAGCAATTAAGACATTAACATGGTCCGTTGCAATTAAGGCACGCATCTTGCTTCTTTCATGGACATTTTCTTTTTCTTTTTCTTTTTCAATTATACAGTAAAAAAATAAATAATAAAGAGAATTAAAAGAACAATAAATAAATAAAATTCTGTATTATTTTCATGAACATATCAATAACATATATTATTTTCATCAATTTTTTGTATGATTTTTTTTATAAATTCTGTACTAGATATTTAACATAAGATATTTATATATAATTAGAAAAAAATATTCATGTATTATGTTTTAAGTATTAAAAAAAAACTTGATAGCAAAAATCTAAAGACTTTAATCTAAAATTTATGTATTGCCCCCCCTACTGGTGAAGTCCGGCTCCGTCCCTGGATGGAAGAGAGGAGTAAGGAGTGGAAAAAGAGAAGAAAGTTACTTTTTCTAAATGTTCATTCACTTAGTTTTTATTTATTTAAAATACTTGTTTTCCTTTTTTCTTATAAAAAATAAAGTATTTAATTTTTCAAGCTGATTTCAAAATATGTGTTTGACTCGACTTTTGTTTTTGAGGGAAAAAACAATGTTAAAACAAACACTACTTCAATAATGATATTGTAAATTAAAGAGAAAGAAAAATAAATAATGAAGTGTAAGATAAATATAAATGCTAGACTGTGGAGTTGAAAATGAAAATACAAAGAAGAGGTGATTCATGACTCTGTTCCATCCACTTGTTGGGACCCACTAGGAAACTACCATGCACTTTCCTTCCCAACAACATGACTTACGTAACCTTTATTCACATTTGTTTTTGCCCCCCAGGCAGTTTCATAGCAATTCCCTCAATAGTTCTCCTTATTAATATACATCATCATACATGATACATTCACGTCTCAATCGTTTCATCTGCCTCTTGCGTTATATTAAAAGCTATTTAAAGTGCTCCCCTCACTCCATATTATTTATGTGTTAGGAGAGGCCAATTGCCTTTGCATATTCTATCTCATATCGATCAATTTGTAATAATGGCCACTGAGAGAATTCTCAAGCCATCTAAATGGTTCTCAAACAAATCACTAAAGCTTAGTCTTCATCGCCGAAGATCAAGATCCTCCTCCGATAACTCATTATCGAGTAACTCTCCCAGTCCAAGATCACCTATGTCGAATAATGGAGAGATCAATGGGCTAATGGAGGCTTTTCGTCACTTTGATAATGATGGAGATGGGAAAATATCGGCCTATGAGCTAAGGTCATATTTTGGGTCCATTGGGGAGCACATGTCTCATGAGGAGGCTGAAGGGGTCATCCATGACCTAGATTCCGATGGGGACAACTTGTTGGACTTCAAGGATTTCACCAAGCTCATGAAGAGGGATGTTGGTGATGATCATGATGATGAAGGGGATCTAAGAAGGGCTTTTGAGATGTTTGTGTGGGAGAAAGAAGGGTGTGGTTGCATCACCCCAAAAGGGTTACAAAGGATGTTGCATCGCCTTGGTGATGACAAGTCCTATGATGAGTGTGTGGCCATGATCGATGCCTTTGACATTGATCACAACGGGATCCTTGATTTCAATGAGTTTTACCAAATGATGTCCTAATTATCAATATTGGTCCGTTAAATGTTAATTCATATCTAGTATGCATGTTTCTTATGTGAGAAATATGTGTGGTTAGCATTCCTTATGTATATGGTTTGCTTTCAATCCAAACCCGATCCAATGGCGGAGTTTAATGGATGCTTCAGTACTTGAACTTCTATGTAAATATGCACATGGAGGCCAGTGGAACTAGTACTTGTTGTATTTTCAAATAAAGCACGGTTTAACTGAGGTTTCTTAAATGCGAATATTATATTATGTATTTTAACCGGTATATTTTAAATTAATGGTGTTTTTCAAGTTTTCCCTAGGATTTGTTTATTCAAATAAAAGGTTAATTACGAGAAATGTTACTAACATATTTTATCATACAATTTATTCAACATATTCTTATTATGAATAGAAATTTATTAAAAATTATAAACTTTGTATCTTTTATTTTTTTATTTAATGAGTCTTGATTTTATAATTTTAATTAAGTGATCCGAGAAATATGTTAAAGGTACTTATTGTGTTTTTTAAAATGTTTATTTAATTAGGAAATGTTGTTAAAGAGTGTATTTATAATATTTTTGATTAATTATCATATAAATAATCGTTAATGGATTTGAAGCCCATTGAAAATAATTTATTCACTTGAGCTTCAGAATTGTACTTTTAAGAAGCCTAATCGTTAATGGATTTGAAGCCCATTGAAAATAATTTATTCACTTGAGCTTAAGAATTGTACTTTTAAGAAGCATACACAAGTTGGAATGGTTTTTTGTCAAGTCATTGGTGGTATTGTATTTTTACCCTTGGAGCTAAAGCAAAAGTGATAAGAACAAATAGGAAAAGTGCACAAAACAACATGCATTCATGCATTGTGGCTTTAATTCATTACCTTTTAGTTGTCCTAGAAGTTAGATACATAGTATCACTCTTCCAGTTTACTTTGTTGCAAGAAATATCCTATATGTATAATTAAGAGTTTAATATTTATGTACTGATAATTGTAAAATAATTTTATACCTTGATTCAATTATAGATTATCATTTAAATTATTTTAAGATAAAAATATTTTAAAATTTAATAAAGTTGTGATTGAATGATAGTATAAAACTTTTTATATTTTTCAGTGCATAATCTTTTTTTCTCTATAATTAAAGATTATGAATCAAGTTTTTTTTATTATTTGTAAGAATCAAAGACAAAAAATTTATAAAAATTAATATATCTTGTTTAACAAACTCAGCTAGATATCTTGATAATGGAGTTTCTAATCTTATTTATTCTAGTTTGTTTGAAGGAGTTTATTATAATTATTTTACAACATGGTATATGCACAAGTATTTAAGAGAGCTTAAATTAAACCATCAAGTCTGTACATAAACTGACATGAAGTTGTTAAGCTTAACCAATGATTTTGGATTTAAGTTTTAGGTATACAAGTACGTTAAATAGGAGAAAAATATTTTATGTCCATAATAATTTTATCCTACTCAAACAGAATTGATTCTAGTGGATGATACATATGGTATAAACAAGAAGAACTTACATTTATAAAAATAAATCATGTCATATTTAGAAGACATTTGTAGTTTATTTCAATAAGTTTTTCAATATCTTAACAAAACAACATATAACTTGTAAGAATATAGTTTTACTTTATTTTTCAATTATAAAATAACTCATACATAAAATTTTATATGATAAATAGTTATTAATTAAATACTTAATTACAAGTGTTTCTTAAATGATTTAAGAAAAATTATATACTCTACTCTATCATTGAGTATTTTTATATCATGATTTTAAACTACAATTGCAGTTGAGTGTATATATTAATAATATTGTGAGAAATAGTTGAAAAATATAGTTAATGCACAAATGCAATTACGGTAAAATTTTAAATCCTCAATCTTAATATTACAACATCAATTACAATCATAGACCACAACTCCAAAGCATGTTCTCTTGATATGTGCTACTGATTTCCTACATCAAACATTATCGAGAAATTGAAACCAAGATAAAAATGGAAAGTGTAACATGGTATTCTTTTGTGATTTTTAATATAATGGGAACGTAATTTTAATAAAAAAAATTTATTTATCGATTTTTAAATCAATTTTCATAAAACACTTGTAAACAAAATTTGTTATAAATTTTTACAACACATTCAATTTTATCTTTCTCTAAAAGAAAGAGAGACAAAACAAACTATAGAATCAACATAATGGTGTAAATTTTTGTTGTATTCACATGCGAAAAATACAATTTATTTAATGGATAAATTCATATTCAATTTTCTTTATATGCAAAATTTTCTTGTATTAGCAATAATCACACACCACAAATGAAATTAATTTTATCTCAATGGGTTGAAAGATACTTGTAGACGAAAAAAAGAAGACTATTTTCTTTCTCAAAATTATTGTCGGTTCAACAATTGTATCACCAGGTCACACGCTCCGTTAGACATGTACATACAAATGAGATCATGGTCGTGTAAAGGTAAGGTCTAAGGCCAATTTTTTTATAAAATTTAAAATAATATAAATTATTATTTTTTTAGTAACTTTCTAGATTTCTAAGCTACAAAATTATTTATTAATGTTTTATGATCAAATTATTCTAATGTGTGCATGTGTGCATTGTATGTTCATTGTTATCTATAATTCTACTCCTTTTACTTTTTTTTAATTATTTATTTCTCTCACCAATTAATTATTAAAATATTAAAACATAACACAATTATGTTATTGTGATGTAAATTTATATTTTCATTCTCAATGCACCTGAGACAAATGCCTGACAAAAGATAATTCAATATAAGTTTTTTTTTAAGTGAATGGAACATTATTTATACGTATCAGAAAGGCTTATTACTATTATGCAACACTTTTATTTTTTATCATTGAAAGCAACACGTTGTTATTCTATTCCAATTTGATGCTCACAAGTTATAAATGAATGATATGGAAGACAGAGTCATGCAACTCTGGTAGCACACATCTTTGTTATGTCAATGAGATTTGGTCAACGGAATGACATTAATATCCCATCAAACCCTGCAAGAATATTCTAATATCAAACCACCAATTCTGACCAATGGCAATGAAATAAATCAGTTTAATTAAGATTGCGCGTTCCATCTAAACTTCTTCTGACTAATGAAATAAATTCGAAACAAAATATTCAAATCACTATAACACACTTGTTCTCCAGAAATAGTGTTTGCATTAAACCCATTTGCAGCCATAATCTCTATTAATCCATTATCCATCCTTCAATGAATCTCTTTCCTATGATCACAACAACAATCTTCACTTTGATTATGTTATGTAGCATCTCAGTGGTGGTTCATGTTCAGGGACAGCAACCTTACGTTGGTTTGGCCACAACAGCATGTGGCCAAACGGGGAATTCAAACTCTATGCGTGGATACATTTGCAATGGCGTGAATCCTAGTTGCCAAGCTTACCTCACCTTCAGGGCTCAACCCCTTTACAACACTGTTCCCTTAATATCTGCTTTGTTGGGTTCAGACTCATCTCAACTTTCTGTGGCCAATTCTGTTTCTGAGGATGGAACCTTTGAAACGAACAAGTTAGTGATTGTTCCAATCAATTGCTCTTGTTCAGGTAACAACAACAACCAGTATTATCAGTTTAACACATCCTATGAGGTTGAAAGAGGGGACTCGTATTTTGTGATCGCTAACAACACTTTTGAAGGCCTTTCAACATGTCAAGCATTGCAGGACCAAAACAACATTCCCGAAGGAGACTTAATGCCCGGAAATGAACTCAATGTTCCTCTTCGATGCGCTTGTCCCTCGAAGAATCAAACTGAGCAAGGTGTCAAGTACTTGTTGAGTTACCTTGTGGCTTCTAATGACATTGTTTGGCTCATTGGTGAAAGATTTGGTGTCAGCAGTGAGACAATTGTTGAAGCTAATACTCTTTCTTCTCAACAACCAATAATTCATCCTTTTACCACACTTCTTGTACCTCTTCAAGACGAGCCCTCGAGTAATCAAACTTCTGAGCCATCTCCACCACCACCACCGCCACCTCCACCTCCCCCTCCATCTTCTTCTAGTGGAAGATCAAGCAAAACATGGGTGTATGCAGTGGTAGGAGTTGTTGGAGCTATTGCATTAATATCATTAGTCCTTTGTGCCATCGTTTTCAGGACACATTATCTCAAGGGTGGTAATAAAAGGAAAGATGATTCTGTGATTGTGTCTGATAGTTTTGTGGCTGTGGCTATTGAAAAACCACAAGAGAAGAAGCTGGAAGAAGAAGAATCTGAAAATTTGGCAGAGATCATATCTGGCATAGGTGAATCGTTCAAGGTGTACAGATATAAGGAACTGCAAAGTGCAACGAATGGTTTTAGTCCTGGCTGCTGCATCAAAGGGTCAGTTTATCGCGGTTTCATCAATGGGGATTTGGCTGCAATCAAAAAGATAGATGGTGATGTGTCAAAGGAGATAGAGCTTTTGAGCAAAGTGAACCATTCAAATGTTATACGTCTTTCTGGGGTTTGCTTTAACGAGGGCTATTGGTATCTTGTTTATGAGTATGCTGCTAATGGATACTTGAGTGATTGGATCAACATCAGGGGAAAGTTTCTGAGTTGGACACAAAGAATTCAAATTGCATTGGATGTTGCTACAGGACTTGACTATCTTCATAGTTTCACTTCTCCTCCTCATGTACACAAGGATCTGAAGAGTGGTAGCATTCTTCTGGATAGTGATTTCAGGGCAAGGATTGCAAACTTTAGGCTTGCAAGGTCAGTGGAAAGAGAGGGTAGTGAGGGTGATCAATATGTGATGACAAGGCATATTGTTGGGACAAGAGGATACATGGCTCCAGAGTATTTGGAAAATGGTCTTGTGTCTACAAAGCTTGATGTCTACGCATTTGGAGTTTTATTGTTGGAAATGCTCACTGGAAAAGATGTTGCTGATGTTTATGCAGAAGGGAATATTGCGAATTTGTTTGATGTTTTAAGCGTGGTGCTTGATGAGGAAGGTGAACATTTGAGATTGAGTGAGTTCATGGATCCCTCTCTGAAAGGAAATTATCCAATGGAACTTGCTGTGTTTGTGGCTAGAATGATAGAAACTTGCATAAAGAAAGATCCAGCAAGTCGATCTGACATGCACGAGATTGTGTCATCTTTGTCCAAAGCCTTGGACTCTTCATTGAGATGGGAAACGTCTATGGAAAGGAAGTTTTGATTCAACAAAGGGTTCCTTAATTAGTCAATATGCTGTTTTGTTAATCACTTCCCTATATTTTCTCTCTTCTGTATGTAAATGTTGCTGTGTATTGTAGGATAGAAAGATGGATGAATAATAATTTATTTGATCTTTAATTTTTCCAGAACTTGTCTTCCTGAAGGTGTTTGAAATAACACAAAGTCAACTAGAGGCATGTTCGTGAGAAGTTCTGTCAGTGTCATTATTCAATAGTTTCATTATTTGGGTATATAACTCTCTATCTCACTTATTTTTCATTATTGTTATCTATACATCTTAAAAATATTCTTTCAAAATTCAAGGAGTCAACAAAAATCTTGATCTATGACTTTTTTATTATTATTCCGAAATCAGCCAGCTCCATATGATTCCTGCAAACAACACAGTCAGCGCATCGGTATGCTTTGATTGAATATGATATCAAGTATCACGTGTTGCAAGTAGCAACTTATCAATATTGATATTCTCTTTTCCCCTTTTCCAGCATTACAATTATTCACAAGATACATTTATCTTTGAAAGATACTAATGAAATGTGTTTTTTTAATACAAATGTACCAAGGTAAGTGTCAACCAATTATTACATGTCTCCACTCACTTTATTTAGTAAAAAATAACAAATTACAATATCAGTTATGACATTGAACTTTCAGTCAGTCAGGTTCTTTATAAAACTAACACATTTTTATTTGTGTAATTAAATTTTTTGTTCAAATAAGCATGCTATACATATCTATTTGTAATTAAATAATATAATAAAAACTATTTACATTAGGAACCATTTTCGCCAAAAAAAAAAAAAGGAATAATCAGCTCATTTAGTTTCAGCTATTCCCAGTCGAATGTCTTGTATCCAATCGCAGGTTAATCCTCGGTGGTCAACAACAATGAAAAAATATTAGGATTTTTAAAAAAATATATAAAAAGGCGCTTGCACAATTTGCTAAATAGAAGTTCAAAATTTGTTTTCTGGCAAGAAATAGGTCAATAGGACAATAACTTACTTATCCCTCTAGTCATTATTCTTCTGAAACTAGCTCATATTCAAGAAAATACATATCCATATTAACGATAAATTTTGTTTTCTAACAAATTCAACATACCTACAAGCACAACTTCGAGTATATTACAAAACTTGATTTATTCAGCAGCAGAATATCATGCATACTTATTCCTCACATAAAATTTCTTCTACTGTTGAAACCGAAACCTTAGTAGCCATACACAATAAATTAATCATTAAAACAATGAATAATGCTTGTACAAGAGAGCCGATCCGATTTGTGAGCTAGCAGTGAAGCTGATGGAATTAAGTGCATATACTTGGCCACCCAAGAGAAACAGGATTAAACCTGCAAGAAGCTTGCATACTTTGCACCTAAGAAAAGCCGCTGGATGCAGAGCAGTGCATTTTTAGTAACTTCAACATTTTCATGGTTCATTAGTTTCATCACTCGTTCTTTTGCCTTGAGGTCTGACACAATGATCCGTCCAGCAGAATGGTACTGGATAAACTGTGAAAGGTCATAGCAAGCAACAGCCAGAGTCCTTGGATCACTGGACGTGTCCAAAATTGTTATTAGGACCCTTAGAATCTGCAACAGATGAAGATAGTATCAATAACTAATAGATGACTGTTTGAGATAAGATGGAGTACACTACAAGATTACACACTATCATCATTATCTTTTTTTTTTTTTTTGCATTACAACAAATGGCAAGAGGGTGAGCCTTGACACAGCGGTAATATTGTGTCTTGGTGACTTGTTAGTCATGAGTTCAAATCCGAAAACAGTGTCTTTGCATATGCAAGAGTAAGGTTGCACACAATATCCCTCCCCCTTACCTGTGTATAACGTGAAACCTCCGGACAATGGGATATGTAGTTTTATTACAACAAATGGCACTTGATATAGCATAATCATCTGTTCTTTCTATAAAAATGCCTCTAATCACTATTGATGGCAAAGAAAAATTCGTATTTTGTATTAAGCACATCTTATTGGATGGGAACCACAAGCACCATAGGAACAAAATATTTTAAAATCAATATACTGTGTTTCTGATCAAAATCAGCACAGTACAATGTGTATTTACTACTTTTAGATGGATATCAAATCTACTTTACAAACACCTCATGCTGTCTTTTTCTCTTCTTCAGGACAAGAATATTTATCTAACACATTAAAGCAACAATACCACTGAACAGAACCAATCAATTATTTTGCATATCTGCAGATGTTCTTCAAAAGTTAATAGAATTTATAGAATGGAAATATTTTTTATAAAATGTAAATTTAGTGAAATTAAACAGTAAATGGACAACTTTACATTTTATGGGTCTCTTGTGATTGCAGCCCCAATTGAATCTCCACTTTATCACTGTCTTCAACAGTTCAAGTATTGGCTTAAGAGATAAAATAAGTTTGATTACTTTATTTATTTCCTAATAATTATAAATAAAAGTGATTGAACATATTTTCTCTTAAGCCATTGATTGAACTGTTGACAACAATGAGAAAGTGGAGATTCAGTTGGCTGCAATCACAAAAGGTTCCACAAAATGTAAAGTGGTCCATTTACTGTTTAATTTCATTACATTTACAATTCATCCTAATGACGTACTATACGCCAACCAAAAGTGTCAAAAGACGACATTAATTATCAGTTGAAAAATCTTATCACATGACCATTGCCTGAAAAACACCATCCATGTTGATACTATCTCTATCACTACAAGAGAGAAACTTAAATAGCTTGCAAAATCAACTGTGTACTGCTAAGACTCAGCCTCAGATATGGGAGGGCATATTCTATCATGGAATAAAACATCAAGTAGTTCCATACGTCTAACTTACAAAGAAAAGTATCAGAAAACACAAAAGTACTCTAGCTAGCCAGCCAGTTGGTATTCAATACTAACCATTTCTATCAAGGTGAAACCCAATATCATTCCCAGAGATGCCAATTATATATTACAAGAAATAACAAAGAAAAGAGTACAGCCACAAGTAACTGAAAGCCTAGTTATTTTTCTCATCCTAAAATTTCATGTGAGTGTGCTTAATCAAGAATTCAGTTGAAGCATAAAAGAAGAGATAATGCACAGATACCTGGAAATCATTTTCTTCAAAGTTGTTTATATTTTCTCGCCAGAATATGGGATCTTTGTGCATGGGAGACCAATCCAGATGGCCAAGGAGAACTTCTTGCTTGTACATATCAAAAGAACTTAGTCTCTTGATATTATCCTTAAGCCCTTCTTCCAGGGAATTCAGGGCCTCCAACAAGTCCTATGACAAACTTTTCTAATTAATAGAAGTGTTAAGCAAATAACAGGAAATAGATTATTTCAAAAGGAAATGTAAATGTATGATCTAAATATTGGGAAACAGAAACAAAAACTCTATCTAAGAGTATCATGGAAAGCATGCATACTGGAAAACAGAAACAGTATCTAACAATACAGTAGAGTGCACTGTATGACAACAAATAATTTTATTATTTATTGTAATAAGGACTTGGGTATTATGGGATGGGTGCCTAAGTCCCACATCGAGTAGTATGGAGTGCTCGGTGGAGAATTTAAGTGGGAAAATAAGGTGCAACCAAATGCTCAAGACTCCCAGTCCCACTATGCAACCTAACCCCTGCAAGAAGACACTTTCCAGTATTTGAATCTATGATTGCCAGGTTACAAAACAGCAACCGAAAGTGGCAAAATGTATATAAAAAATATTTTCTCTTCAAGGCACCAATTATAATTTTACACAATTTCCACAAATAAATTTTCAGAAGTTAATGTAGGTTCTAATTATCTCACCTCATCACTCCATGCTTGTGCTTTTAAACTCTGGACAACTTGGGCCAGCTGAAGGTCAACCATCTGAGTACCCAATGTCCCTTTTGACATCAAATTCTTAAGAGTCAAGACAACAACTCTAACCACCTATCAAATTTATAAAACAAGTGTGCCAACATTAGACTGCTATGCGAGAGAAGTTACAAACATATCTACTTGCGACCATTACATAGACATAAATACAACAGAAAGTTAATACAAATTCAGTAAAAATCAAATAGCTATAAGCTATAATTAATAATGATATTGCAAGGAATAAAAAAATCTGAACAAAATTTTGTTTAAGAGAAAACTGAGATGAACATAAGTTCAACAAGTCAGCCATACCTTCTCTTTTGTAGAACTCTTGACAACATCAATAAGTCGCGGAAGGGTTCTTGAAGTAGCCAAATATTCAATTGCTGGCTCATAGTAGGATAAGAGCCATATGCAGAGACATGTTTCATAAAGAAGCTGTTGAAGAGGAATTTATCAATTAATTTTTGTTCCCTACAAAAGCGCCGTGAAATCTACAAATTTTATCAGTAATATTTACTATTTTATTGATAAATCAATTTAGAAGCCAACAAATCCGGAATCCCCAGATACCACTGTCATTATTTTTCCAAAAATTCTATCATTTGGTCAGATGCACCAAGCATGTTTAAGTTAACCATCTCTAAATTCAATACAGGCTATTGGATTTCCAGTTCCAGCAAGTATTACAGGCATAACTAGATATATCATGCTTCCTCAAGCACCTATCCTATTGGTATAATATATATAAGCCAACTGAAGGAAAATCCAGTTACTCAGCTTTCGGATTCTCAGAGGTAGAGTCCAACAAACTTACCTGAATAGACTGTTGAGTGGATGCTGGCGAAATCAAGGGCACAAGTAACTTGACCCCATCAGCCTGAACAAAGGAAGACCTAACCACAGGTTCCTTAAGTAGTGTTGCCAGGCAATTGATAGCAGTTGGAACTCCACGAACAGGATGAGAAGGTTTCTTCAACTACAGATATAATAAATAGACGAAAGTAAGAATGCATGCGTATTACATAGAACTGAATCTACTCACATCTTAGGATATAACATGCAATTTTTTTATTCATGTAAAACATTTCATAAACTTTTATAGATCTGAGTGCAGATTTTTATGCCATTTGGTTTAATTGATTCCATGGTCCAATTTAAAACTAGTTGTTCAAGTTCAGCAAATAATGTGTCACTCTTGCACACTTGCAAATCTTACTAACTCCCATATATGTCAAGAGTTGTGGCAGCTTCCTCCATAAGTTGATGTGATTAGGTGCATTGTTGACATGTCTGTGAATTACTCTTACGCAGTTGATCTAGTGAAAAAGAAACAATTTCATGTATCACATACCTGTTCACAAAGCCATTTTACCAATCCTATTAAAACATCATCAATAGTGGTAAATGGCTTCTTTCCATTTGATGCTTCTCCATTTGACACAATGTCATTCTGATTTTTTGGCCTGACACTATAATCAGAAAATGGTGAAATTTTGCAATAACTGGGAAGGTAATAACTTGTACAAGTATACAACAGATCTGTTATTTGATTCAAATCTGAGAAGTTTTTTTGTATTAAAATGTGAAAAGTCTCGCGTTTGTATTACCTAACAATTAAAGCAAGGATCTTACAACTTTTCTCTTGTATGAACCAGTTTCCTTTCCAGAGCAATCTGAAAGATGGATAATACTGTTAGTTATTTTTTGTATATCATAACTTTGAGATGGTGTCTAGGGTGGACTAGTTAACTTAGTGGTTCATGGTGGTCCATTTTTTTTAACCGATTGGAATTACAACTTCATCCTTGTAGTTTGTATACATTGCACAAAGACGCTATCAATTAAATGTTTGTGATTAAATGGGTATTGTGGACAACGAACAAAATGGATTTGAGCACAAATATGGACCTCTGATATGAACATTATGAGGCACAAAGTGTTCTCCATATGAATTGATTCCACATGGGTTGATTGCAGCGGGGCTTCCCATTGGTCCGGGATTCCATACCAGCGCTTCGGCGGCCTGCAGTTGTGCCTGTGCATGTCATTGGACCTTCCGATCACAGTGATTTCTTTTCAGATCATGCAGGACAAGGTGTGGTTGAAGCTGTGGGGTCCACGGTGTGGAGAAGGATTTGGTTTGTCAGATCTTGCTGAAGAGAGCGTCGTTGCTGATTTGGTTTGTCAGATCTTGGTTTGGATTTGGAGAGGGAAGGGTTGGGACAGAGGAGGAGGAAGTGGAGGGAAGAAGAAGAAAAAGAAGTAAAGAGAGGTAACAACACTGCCGGAAATCGCCTCCAGTGGCAGCGCACGGTGGAGAACGGTGAACCGGGAGGAGGAGAAGAGGGGCCAAGGAACAGAGGATGGAGATAATGTAATAAGGGATGGACAGACATTGTGTAAATTAATTTTAATTACTAAAATTAATTAAAAGTTTAATCTCAATCGTTCAATATTTTATTATTAAATCTATTGGTTGAAAATTACTGGTCTACCAAAGACCACTTAGTCACCTAGTCCACCCTAGACACCGTCTAACTTTGAAGTACAAAGGAAACAGTCAAAATGCATAACAATTATACGTCATTATCTAGGTGACAATCATACATGGCTATTTATCCTCAAGTTGTAAAAATGATAAGAAAAACGTAATTAAGGGATTCAGTACAGTTTCTGTCCAAGGGAAAGATATAATACTATAAACTACAAATATACAAATGATGCACAATCTCCCAACAAGCACATATTTTACGTACACACAGATATGATCATCAATGGTTAGAGCAGGGTGTGACCCCCCTACAAACACATTCTATTTGAAACAAATGCTGAATTTTAATATAATAAGAGATGAGCTTTCCTCATCTCCAAAGCAAAGAAAGTGAATAATTAATATAATAAGAGATGAGCTTTCCTCATCTCCAAAGCAAAGAAAGTGAATAATTAATATGCAAAAATCGCAACAAAAACATATTTGAGTAAATACATAACTTAGGAAAGGCTCATAAGTATCTTCATCAGCAAGGGAACTGTCATGAAACATTCTTGCTCTCTTCGGGTTTGCTGCAAAAGATTATAATTTAAAGGCTATGCCACTGTTAACAAACAAATGAAAAAAAAAGACCAATTTCAACACATTACCAGCAAGCATTTCATCTATCAGTGCCAAAACATACTCCACAGTATCTTCCTTGAAAATGTCACGCAAAACACGAACAAACACGCGAACATAAGAGGGACCATCCTGCCACACAACGATGTTTAATTTTCAATACCAGTAGACAGCAAACTCGGGAATCACAAATTAAATCCACTTCAAATCAACATCGCAATCAAACTCAACTTTAAAAATAAAAGGCACAACAATTAACATATTAGTATTATTATTTTAAATAATAATAATTTAACAATTAAAATTAGAAACTATTACATCATCGAGCAACTGTGCTCTGTGACTTTCTGGTCGGTGATCGTAGCGCCTTAAGAGCTGAAGGCTCGTCCCTGAGATGAGCTTGGTGGACATGTAGGTCTCCCATGGGATGTCCCTCCTCAGAACCTTCGCGGAAACACGGACACAATGTCAGCGTAGAAATTCAATTTCAATCCACATCGACAATCGATCGACGACATTAAAATGCACGAAAACTAAATCGAAATGGAATCGTAGTTTTGCAATCAGATCGAAAGGGAGAGAAAACGGATCGGGAAGTACCTGTTCGGAGGTTAATTCGGCCTGGTCCATGGCAGTGGGGAACCCTAGAACTGCGCGAAGTTCGCTGGAGAAATTCACAAATTGGAACTGCGAATGAAGAAGTGAAATCGAATCAAATGAAATTGAAATGACAGAAAGTGTGTGATGATGGATCAAAAGAGAGGTTTATTTTTACCCGCGATGTGGTGGATTTTGGATTTGCAGCAGAGAGAACGACAGAAGTAAGAAGGAGAAGAGAAATAGATCAGTTTTGGAAGCACATGATGTGATGAGATGAGCATCACTCGCTCGCTCCACGACAACTCTACAATCATGTTCATCCCTGAGACACGTGGCTGCCAATCTGTTTTTTTTTTTAACTTCTGTTTTTTTTTTTACTGGTTGGTAACCGTGTGTTCACACGCCATGTACAAATTTGCTGTGCTTCGCTTTATTTTAAATTGAAAAATTATTTTTATAATAAGTAAATATCTAAATATTTTAGAAATAAAGTAAATGATAAATTTATAATAGGAATAAGATATTATATTTGTTGTGTGTAATAAAAATATGATAATTATAAGTAAACATATGAATGAAAATTTTAACATTTATTTGTGTATATCTTTTATCTTTGATTGCATATGTTAGCATTCATTTTGCATGTGTAATTAAAAAAGATTATTTAATAACAATAGGTATATAGATGTAGTGTAATATAATTGTAGATATACAATCAATTTGTAATGTAGTATTTTTTAACAATTTTGTTAATATCTTACAAAATTCTAGTCTAAAAATAGAATATTGTCTATAATGTAACTGATGGGGTCATAACAATTTTAAAAAGATTGAAAACTTAAATAATTTGAGTGAAACATGAATAATGTATGACTGATTGATAACATGTTAGAATTTTAATTCACATAATCACTATAAAATAAATATATAAGATGGATAGAAAAAATGAAAAAATTAATTTAGAACAAAAATACTAATTTTTAATCTAAGCAAGAATTGTAATATGTAGCAAGTAACTTTTAGTTATGAACTTAAATTAAAGAAAACAACGGAAAATTTTATGCAAAATTAATACTATGCTAGTAAATTTTTTACTTGTTTAGGTCTTTTCTTTCAATTTACCCAATTAATACATTTATTTCTTTCCATTTTGTCCTACATCTATTCTCCACTCTGAACTTTCATCTTTTACTCAATCATCAACTGTATTACTTTTATTCATTTCTATTTGTGTCAATGCTAACTTTTATAGAGGTCATGCACCAAATTTCGCAATTGAATATTTCATTGATCATTTATCCGTTCATCTAAATTTCTGCAATAAACATCAATTTTCATTTACTAACTTTTTTTAAACAAATATAATTGAGCTATTGATTATAAATACGAGTAATATTAACAAAAGATAAGCAACAACAACCAAAGATTATATGTGAAAAGTAGTCTCAAAAGTATCATAAATTTAAAAGTAAAATGAGAAATAAGGAAACATACCCAAAAATGTCATTTTTACATTTGATCAAACGCACATTTTGCAACCAATAAATCAGTCTAGAACAAAATCAAATAAATATTTAAAAGATTCTCTAATTCTCATTTATTCTTATAAAGACATGTTTAGTATCTTTTTTCACAAAATACTTTAACCCATAGACCATATCAAATAATTTTTTTTAACAAATTTAGTTCATATTCACAAGATTAGAGAAATTTTTATGAAGGAGAAAAAACAAAGAAAGTAATTAGGTCAAACCAAAATCAACCAAGAAAATAGAAACTAAGAAAATTGTTCACCTTTGTTGCTACATATCACTATAAATCATGAAAAATTATGAAGAAGTTGTAGTCACAGTGGTTGGCAAAGGCATCTTCAGCGAGAATTGCGATGTTGAACGGTTAACGAAGAAATAAAAAGATATTTCACTGTTTATTTTTAGAAGAAAGAGAAAATAAATTGAGTAAATGAAGAAGGTAAGAGAAGAGAGAAAAATGGTGAGAAGACAAAGAACATCATAGAATAAAAACGTTCCAGAGTTAAGAAAAGAGAGAAGATGATAAAGAAGATATTTGAACACACATAACTCTTAAGAAGGTAGTTAAGACAACATATCATCTAGACTGGAAAGGTATTTGAAAAACTGCAATATTTAGCATAGTTTATTAACGACAAAATGGATGTGTAAAAAAAATAAGAGAAAAAAAGAAGTGAAGTTCAATAATAATTTTTTCTCCTTGTGATAATATATCTATGTAGAAATCAGGCCATAAGCAATTGATCCGCTTAAGGTTTCATCTTTTATATGTCTGTGCAAACCTGCCAAACAGAAGTGAAGTTCAATAATAATTTTTTCCTTTTGTGATAATATACCTATGTTGAAATTAGGCTTTAAATTAGACTCAGTCAATTGAGATTAAAACCAATAATATTGAGAAATATGAAGGACCCAAATTAAGAGATTGTGAAAATCATAACATAAAATGAAATAAATTCATTGCACTTAGCAAATTTCTAGACAGTTTTCAAATAAATAAGAGATGAATTATTACATTACTAGTGATTTAGAGTCTTTTTGGAAGGAAAATTTAAAATAATATTAGAATTTTGTATTTTTGTAACTGACTAATACGATACCCTACATATACATATAATACCACTACTTATGCTTTAAAGATATAATATGTGAGACAGATGAAAGAAATTATATAATGAGTATTTAAGATTTAAAAGGAAATATTAATTTACTTATCAAAAAGAGGATGTAATTAGCAAGTTTTAATTTGAAAACATTAAAATGCATTTATCAAAAAAGTGGTGTAATGAACAATTTTAATTTAGAAATATTAAAGTGCACTTATGAAAAGGGGTGCAATTAGCTAATTGGTGTCCAATTACCATTTTATCCATTTTTTTTGCGAAGTGTGAATAATATAAGCTGGCAGTTAGTTTTTATATAGATATAATAGATAATAGAATAGATTACCCTTACCTGTGGGATTTTTTTTCTCTAGTTCTAGACATCACGAACTATCCCAACCCATTGTGATGAAACTTGAAAGACTAATTTCCCTTGAAAACGGATTTAAAGACTTCTTATCTGTCAACATTTCCTTATAAAGATAATTTATATTGTCATTTGCGAATACCTATGAGTTACTTATAAGATTTATATAAGGATAACTATATAAGTATATAATTGTGTAATATTTATATGTTTATTTAAATTTCAAATTGTAGATGAGAAATGCATTTATGAAGATAATATTTTTATCAATAAAGGTTTGAATAATTATGTTTTTTTATAATATTTTTTCTTTTAAATATAGAAAATGTTAAATATTTTGTGTGTACAAAATATTAAATGCATATATGTTTTAGTTTATTATTTTATGAAGTATTTAAGGAATTAATAAGAAGATACAAAATGAATACAAACGAAAATAATATATTATAATTTTATTACTATTGTTCAACTTTTACAATATTTAAGCTAAAATATCCTTGTGATCATTTACGTTTTTACTAATTCTTTCTTTAATACTGTATGTTTTAAAATTCCTATATGATCCTTTAAGTTTGCAATGTTACTTAATTTGGACTTTTCGTCAATTTTACACTAACATTGTTAATGTTTTTCTTTAAAAATAACTATTTTTAATATAGTGGTAATTAAAAAAATTCATAATGTTTAAATTAATTATAGTTTAATAAAAAATAATTTAAACGTTGTAACAATTTTTAGACACCACTATAATAATTTAAATTATAAGAAAATAACTCATCCCTAAATCCCTAATATTCAATCCCAATTTCAGAATCTAATCACACAATGCACAAACTAATTAGTCTTTTAATTTGACTTCTAAGCTCAATCATGCATGAGCTATGAACTATTATGTGACATAATTGAGAAATAATCTTATTTTTTAAGTATGCAATTAAAGATTCAATTTTTAACTGTGTATGAAAAAGAAATATTGGGAAAGAGCATCCATGTGAAGCTATAGACTTTTCGAATTGGCCTAAATTATTGTTTTGATTGATCATTTTTACTTTCTTTCAAATTTTTCACCGTGATAATTATTTTTATGGACATGTTTATTTTACTGTAATAAATAAAAGACATATAATTCTTTTAGTATATCATTACATTTAGAAATGATATTGCACCAATTATTAAAATAAAGGAACTTGACTTCAAAGTGCTTGCTTGTCTTCATCTTAATTTTGAAAAGATTTGCAAAAAGATATTGTAAAACACAATTTAACGTTCCTCTTACTTATTGTCTTTACATTAATATAATGGATCATGAGGATTAATAAGCCAAGAGTAAAACACGGGTGAATTGAGCACCACTTATGTGTAACTCAGTTGTCAATTCTCATCTAATGCGGGACTTTACCCTCCCATTTGACACCCTCATATCCAGTACTAAAACTTTATTTTGTCATTAATTCAATTAGAATATGCATTGAGAGGAGTTAATATTAACTATACCACCATACATACTAGATAATCAATAGTATTTTATTTAAATTTAGCTTATGTCATAGCCAGATATTCAGTGGCTTACAAACCGAGCCAAGAAAGGGGTTTCCTTGTAGTTGGGAAAATAAGGATATGAACAATAAAGAAGACACTGTTTATGACAATTGACAAGTATTACTTACATTACACGGTTGAACAGTCACCACAAAAATACTGAGATACCACCTTTCTCAATTGCAACTTCAAACAAGTAGGGAGAAAAATTCCAGAAAAGAATATCAGCAAAATACAAAATATACAAACTTTTACTATAATTACTTCAACTGTTTTATCATTTGCAACTGCTGCAAGGTATTTTGTAAGACATATCGAATCTGAGGTGCTTACATTTATCTGGAACTTGCAGAAACTGCACATTTCATCACTCCTCATCAGCACCCCCCTAAAAGAAAAAGAAAAAGAAAAAAAGGAAAAGGAAAAGAAAGATTTCGGCAACCGCAGACTAACAGGAGCATTTTACATTCCTTAGTAGTCCAGAGTAGCGTGAAAACTATATAATTTTGGAACCTTTGAATCCTATATAATTTAAAAGACAGTTTATATATTGGTCGGTGTAAAAGAAAGAAAATTGTATCATATTTCTGGATTTGGTTTCTCTAAAGTGAATCTTTACAGAGAAAAGTAAGTTTCAACTATTGATGAAAATTCAACGGTTCATGGATTTGTTGAAGTTTAACAAACAACTTTAATTTTCTCATCAACAGTTGAGGTCCCTTACTTTGCTCTTTAAAGTGAACAACTCACTCTAAAAGGGTCAAATACCATTTTTCAATAAGGAAAACTTCCTGTCAATCGGATATGGTCAAGGGTTCTTCTAAGTCCATACTTAGCCACAGCCTGGTTACCCTCTCTGAATCCATCTCCATAAGCTGCTGAGCTATCTGACTCAATCTGGTGTTTGAAGTACTTACCAAGTTTCTTCTCAAAGTCAGAACGTTTACCCTTCTTTGATGATGAAGAGGTCGAAGGTGATGAAGAGGATGAGGAAGATGAAGATGATGATGATGATGCACCTTCATCCCCAGTGCCAGGAATAATCTCTGATTCTAACCACATATGAGCCAAGACTTGGCAAATTCCCTCTTCAACTTCTGGCCTCAGATTGCCATAGCCTGCCATAACCCCACAAATTTGTCCAACTTAACGCTGAAATGAAAATACAAAGTTTCTAAATGGTATTGATCACAGGAAAGCTGATAGTACCTTTAAGTCTAAGCCACGCATGCATCATTTCGTGAGCCAAGATTGATCCAGTCAATAACCTATTAATATAAAATCCTTGAATTATATTAGAGTGAATTCCATATGCAAACACTATAGGTTATGAAAATAGATGGTCTCAGAAGGATACCTAGGAAGGCCATATAAAACAAGTATGGCTGTCACTTCACAACGACGGACCAGCCTAAAAGGCTCGGTTATCATATCTATGAGCTGGTATCCTGCTCCTATCCTTGGTCTCCTTAAAATCTGGAATTTACAAAGAAACAAATAAAAGCCACTGCTTTATCAACAGAGATATTTTATACGAGAATTAAAATCATCAATAAGACTGAAATTCACAAGAGATCGCTACAGTGGGAACAGTTTGCTCTTCAGACAAGCAAAGTCCTCTCGTTTCAGGTAAGTGATGATGACCCTACATTCAAAAGCAATACAAAATTAGAACAATGGAAGGGCTATGTTGTAAAGAAGAGAAATAAAAGGCAAAATTCAAGAATGAAAGTTGAAAACATTAACATTTACATTCTTCTCTCCCTCCATAGCCTCATTCAGCGCTTGCCTCTCAACCAAAAGCATCGGAACTTGCTGCTCTATCTTCATATGTAAACCTTCATAAAACTCTTGTATTTCGACATAGAGAGGCTGACATTCATGAGTATCCATGATAGCTGAGTCAAGACACTCCAGGCACAGCTTTCGACCATCGTCAAGCAACAGATTTTTGGAATCCACTGACTGCACTGATTGGAAAGTTTCATACGAAAAGGAAAAAGACAAAAACAAAGAAAGGAGTGAGAGATGGGATATATCAGTATCTCCTTGTTGGTAACAACAAATTATGAAAATGTTTTGCGATCTGATATAACTGACCTCCATTCTTTGACAGCTACAACAGCGAGGAGTACCATCACGCTCATGCGATGGACAATATTTTTGTAGCCAGAAAGGATGTGCTCTATACTCAATGAGGCCAGCTGAATTTGGTGGAATCTGCAATGAACAAAAATCAATCATTCAATTGTACTGTATATCTATAACTAGAAAAAATTGAAAGAACAAAATAAAGCGGACAATTCTAAATTCAAAAAAGGAGGGAAGGGAAGGATAACATGTTCACCCTCCTGATGAATTAGAGGGGTTTCACTTGTACTTTTCTGAATTTTTATTTTACTTCATTTCACTCACACTCCTTGTGATTAAAGGCTCTGGGTAAAGTACAATTTCATTAATGAAATACTAGCCAAACTTCTTCAATCGACATTTCAAGGAATTCCAAAATAGCATTGTCCCACCAATTGATAGTAGCATTTGTATGGAATGAAAAAATGTTTGACCTAGATTAGAGAACAGAATGTTTCATTTACAATTTTCTTGATGTATGAATGTATCATTTTAACGTCTCTCTAGTCTCTCTGATTATGTTGGATGACTGAGTATATGCCATAGCTCAAGAACAGGCTTATTTTTGCCATGCAACATATTGATATGAACTTAAAAATGCATAGCCAAAAAATCTTAGATCTCAGAGCAATTTTGAACGAAGTGTAAAATGATTTTAACTTGGAGTAGCTGTTCCACAATTTCTTGAAAATCATAAGCCAATTATTAAAATTTGAGAAGTAATCAAACATTCAAACTTATACCGGAGCCATCAAGGGCATGCATGGCACGATATACCTCAGCAGAACATTCTCAAGTACTATTCTGATTTCTGGACTTATTAAGTATATTTGAGAACAACTCAATATCAATGGCATCCTTGAAAACATATGTTGTTGTGAAATTTGTAATGCACATCAAAATTTATTGAAACCATTGATCAGAGTCAAGCACAATAAATTGATTAAAAATCTGTAAGCAAAAACTGGCTGCTAGTACTTACAAAGTTCTTGCAAACATCACATCTTGGATGATGCAACTCCTTATAGCAGGATTTATGATAACGGTGATTTCCAGACACGGAAAACTGTGAATGAATAAGGATTTGAGCATTATATACAATTATATTGACCTCAAAAAATTAAGGAAAAGAAAGTTAAAGATCTTTATTTATAAATTCCAGAAGAATGTTTAAACGTGCTTAAAATTGAGTTTCATGAAGCATGTAGCAATCAACACAAGACTCTAACCTCATAATCAGTGATTGGAAGTTTGCAAGCATGGCAACAAAAACATTCTGGATGCCAATAACCTCCCATGCAACTCAAAAATCTTTCATGGCCAATCTCAGCATCGCAGCCAGCACAGATTCTGCAACCACATTTTGCAAGAACCAGGTTTAGTCTTTGTTTTTATAAGTAAAATTCAAGAATTTATGAAAAGGAAACATTATAGATGTCTTCTATCTTGATCCATGCTTTTGTCACTAAGGTGATTATTTCAATTTTCTTAGAGTGACCACATAAAAACTCTTAAGATGGCAAGATATTTATTAGATTCACAAGTGTTAGCAAGTTACCATAAATATGACACTAATTGACCCCATTATCAAATGTTTTAAAGGGCGCTCCTTGCATCATTTTCATTTAATTGAAATGAAGGCAAAAAGTCAACAATCTTTAGTCTACATATCTACATTTCTGATATTAACTTAGCATAATTCAGAAATTCTTCACAATAAGTTTGGAAACATTATCTGTTTGGACAGACTTTTTTCCCACAAGCATTCCATTAAAGCAATTTTACTTATGAGGACTATCATTTGTCTCCCTTTATTTATAACAATTAGTGAAGTTTAGCATCAGTGTCAGATTGAGGAGAAGAACTAATAATATTCTACAGAAAGATGTCAACTTTCCCACAGGTACCTGTATACAGGTGGGAATAAGTGTGCAAAAGGTTGAAATAAAGAATCAGTCTCAGATCGAGGAGGAGAACTAATGCTCAAACTTTCTTGAATTGCCCTGGCAAGTTGTTCATCTTCCTCAAGTTGAACTTCATCAAGATGTTTGTCTTCGTCCTGTTGAATTTTAGCATGATGGTCATCTTCATCTTCCTGAACTTCAACAGATTCAGCTTCCTCGTCGCTAAGTGGACACAGTTCATCATCTTCAGATTCAGAGTCGTCATCTGGGGTTTTGTGAGGCAAAAACATAAGGCCTTTTTAAATACTTTAGCAGGGGAAAAATCGAGAATCCATTTCAAAACACATGTTTACCAAATGGAATTTCAGAATTTCTTTAATGGACTCTAACCGAATGAAAAATATATTTAGTACTTTGATTTTCAACTGATGCAAAGCACCAGAATCAACAAATCCTGATAATTCTGGTGAACAGATTAAGTTTGCGGTTTATTCGAGAGACTTGATCAATGACACCATAGTAAATCATTATTTTATTAAATAAGAATGAAGAAGACACTAAGATAGACATAAAAAAAAAAATGCCTGTATGTAAGAAATTAAATCAATATGCATTTTTCTTAGAATATACATTTTAGTACCACATAAACTGAAATCCCGATTGTACTAAAAGGTTACATAAAGCAGCAAATGAACTTTAACCACCCATCAGAAGGCATAAATCTCACCAATAACTTTTTTCCCTTTCTTGTCTGCCTCTGAAAGTGAGAGTGCTATTGCCCGACCAATTTCTTCTTTCTCAATATCCGTCAAATCATCCTGCACTCAGTTTAGCACTAACTTACAATTCACAACTTCAGACCAAGTCTGAAAGGAACTAGTACTATGTTGGGTTCATGATACTATCATGCTAGAAAATGACAAGTTGTAACAATGGTCAAATTTATTTTGGTATAACCAGGAGGTGTAATCCTCCTCCCACCGGATCGGCCCATTTTTGGGATAAAGTGATACCTCCAGCTGTCACTCCACGTCCAGGCTGAGGATCAAACCCCAGACCTTAGTTAAGGGACCCAAGTACTGAACTACTTGTGTCAACAACTTTAGGTACTGGTCAATTTTTTACTAGAAGAAGAAAGTGTGATTACCACTGAACAATCAAGATTGTCCGATATTCTGTCATCTCCATATTTCCCATGATATCTTCCTCCTGAAGATTTACGGTTGGATCCCTTAAGCAATTTAGTAAACCAACCCATGCAATCTTATTTGCTGCAGGTTGGCAAAACCTCTTCCTGAATTAAAGCCCCAAGTAGGTAAGCAAATATACTACTAATTAAGCAGAACGAAATTCTGCAGATTAATTAAGCATATTGAAAACCTAATACAAAGATAAATGTACCAGAAAAACATGCCGTGATCCCAAAAGTGTTACAATCCAGTGCTATTTGAGGTACTACTTATGAGCATTGCAAGGCAAGAAATAGGCAACATGAACAACAGACAGATCATGGAATATAAAGACCATATCACCTCTCGTTTTGGGAATCACGTGTTACCCAGTTTCTCAGGTCATCAACATTCAGATACATCAGAGAAAATGAAAAAAAAAAGATGAAGAGGATGATATGTAAAAGATTAAAGGAAGAGAAAGAATATGCATGACTAATAAGGTAGAATTTGTAAAAAAACCTTTGCTATATGTTTAATTCACAAGGAAGAACTGCCATGATGTTTTTCTGAAGAAAAATTGAAAACGCAAGGAAGATTACAATCCAATCAGCGGGATATATATGAGTATCAATGATCAAATAATGTGAAAGTTTCTTTCATTAGCAGAATCAACCAACCAATTCTGAAAGTAAGGAAATAAGAAAAACATTGGATTTCACATCAAACGTACGAGTTAGCTCAAATATCTTCAGTTCCGCAGCACCCAATAATCTCTGCTCTTTCTTTCTTTTGTGACATTTTTTTTCCCTTGAAGCAACGCTCTATATGCTTTGATAAATCAATGGACTCTAATTGAATTGCTTCAAGAGAAATTCAAATTATTTCACATGCATGAAAAGAAACACCTTCCACCAACCCCCGCCACCTATATTGTTGATTGTAGATTGAAAACACCCCAAACATAAACCCCCCCCCCCCCCCCTCCCCAGAAAAGATAATATCAATATTCTAGACCAGACAGGAACAAAAGGATGAAAAGATAAAGACTTTCATGTCACAAAGACAAAGAAGATAACAACATACCCTAAAAGAGATTATGAATCAGCAGAGACAAGTTAAGGAATCAGATGAATCCCAGTTCAAGTACACTTTTTTTTTCTGAATTCTGATTCTTATTTAAACATAGTCAACCACATAGTAATAGCTATATCTCTCTCTTTGTTATGTGATTCTGGGAATAACTTTGAGTGCAAAGAGTGAAAAGGGGAGTACTTGGATAACACGCAAATACAGGGAAGCCAAAAGGCATATAGAAACTCTAATAGTGGAATCTTTTAAGAAGGGGATGAGTGAGTGTATTTTTATTTACATTCCTTAAAAACACACACACACACACACCAGAAAAGACGGATTGGAAGGTAGACATGGAGAATCAGAAGAAGCGGTTGAGGTTCAAAATCAAAGCCCCTGTTTTACTCTGGCATGTGGGGTCCTCTATCATTTTTTTCTGCCACATTCCACCAAATGTCAATAGCTACATGAAAATATATAAAACTTTTTCGGTAGCTTCTTTCACTTGGGAGAGTGGGGAGGGTGAAAGAGAGTTTTTATTTTATCTTGTTTGTGATCTACTTGTTGGTGACGAAGCCTGGTAAATGTTACTGCCAATTTTGGGCGTTCATGCGGTTGTGGTAGATTAATTACAGCTCAATTCTTATTCCATGAAATTTTAACAAGGTTTTTTTTTTTAAAGAGACTATATCTTTTTTTTTTATTAGTACAAATAATCGAATACAGATACAAAAAAAATAACTCATGTGTCTACTCATTTAACTGAACTAACCCTTTTGGTCTAAGAAATGATATTTATCTTCCATGCTGGATGGCAAGGTTATTTATTTGAATTTAAATTAATTAATTTGATTAACACTTAATAATTTATGAGATAACATCACTCAATTCAATACATTGCCATAATGTACAAAGTTTTACGTAGTGAATAACTATATCATGTAATTAATGAAGTTGTGAAACTAAAATTAATTTATATTTTAGGTAAAATTATTTCTTTGATTTCTTATCTTATTTTTGAATTTTTATTTGGTATTCTATATTTATCATGTATTATTTTGATGTTAAAAAATCTCAATATCACTTCTTTCTAAAAGGAAAGATCTCATATCGCTTAACAGTAAAATTAATAATATTTTATAAATACTCTCTTTTCTTAACGTACTGAGATATCTTTTAAAGATAAATTGTGGTGTTTACTAATTGACAAAATGAACAGTACCTTTGTTATTAATAGGTATGACATGTATGTACCACGTAATCCCTCAAACAAGACATTTAATGGACACGTTAGCACGCCAGTAACAAGATCATATGGAGTCTAGTAATTTGGCAAACATTGTAAACATAAATTATTTAGTACAAAATAAAGATAAGAGACCGAATTAAAATTGGAAGAGAAGATAAAAAAAACTAAAGGAGCAATTTTACCTATATTTTATAATATATATTTTGAAACAAATAATAATAATAATAATAATAATAATAATATATTATTATTAGTAGTAGTACTGAATTATAAAAAGAAAATTTGAATTTAAAAAATATAAAAGAGACTAGATCGGATAAGATGATTTGAAGTATAACTTGAGTTTGTCATAAAAATATATCGTTCTAATTTGTAGAACTTGAACACAATTTTTTTTCTTACCCTTTTGAAAATAGATATTTTCCTAGTTGTTCCTTAAATTGACAAATAATGAAGAAAATTAGTTGTAAATTAGTTACATCAGACATTCGAAAGTATTAAAACTATCACATATACTATTAATCATTTTGAGAATCTTGTGCAAATTACTCAAACTCCCCACCACTATATCAACCCTATTGAGTTAACACATCACTTCTTAATTAGTAATTATTATAATTAATGATAAATCAATAATTTATCATCCAAGATGGAAAAAAAATTCACTTAGAGTTTTATAACTATGCTTAATCAATTTGTTTCAACCAAATAAATATCAATTAATTAATTTGACTCAGGTTTCATTTTAGGTGGTTTTAAGTTTTAATTTTTTATTTCCAAACTTAAATTTGAAAACAAAATCTGTTTGGATAAAAAAAATGTTGAAACGGTTTCTAAATGAATTTCTTAAAATATGGGTTTGAACTTAACTCAACCCCAAAAGTTAGTTCATAGGGTGAGGATTCTCCTCCACTTATATATTCTATCTTGACACTATTTCTAGCCGATGTGGGACTTAGATTTTTTACAATACACCTCCTCACACCCAGCACTTTTGGACTTGGTGCATGAATAATATGGTGGGTGACCCGTTGATGAATCTAGGATAGACTCTGATACCATCTTATAAGGATTTGGACCTAACTCAACTCTAAAAGATAGCTTATAGGGTGATTGTCCTCCACTTATATATTCTATCTTGACAGAATTTAAAACCATTTTAACATTTGAAATGGTTTTTCTAGTTTTAGTTTTAAGTTTATAGAAGTTGCTTTGTTAATTTATGACACTTTTCTTTATCTTTCTTTACTTCCTATCAAATCTTATTTATCTTTTGATCATTCTTCTTTAAATTGGTAAAATGGGTTGGATCCAAAAAGTACTTGATAAAATATAGGGTTTAAGGTTTAAAGTTTGAGCATAAAATAAATTTGAACTTTTTGAGTGGACATAGCCCACACAATTAATCCCTAGAAAATGAACCTTCTCTAAGCTCAAACATCATTTTGGAAAGTACAAATTGAATTTAGATATTTTGACTCAACCTATCATAGCTCGTGACCAACATTAAGTTTGCGACCAGTCCAACCCAACTTGAACATCCACCAGTCGATTGAATGTAGGGCTTGTGCTTTAGATTTGAACACAAATTATATTTAGCTAGGGGTGTTCACAGGTACGGGTCACCCGTGAATCCGAACCGATCCGAACCGATCTGAACAATTTGGGTTAGGTCATTTATATATTTGGGTCAAAACCGAACCGAACCGATCAAAACCGTTCATGTATGGGTTGGGTCACGGGTTTAGATTTACAGATCCGTTGATCCGATGACCCGATCCGTGAACCCGTAATAATAATATAAATTTTATTATTTATATATATATATATATATATATTAAAAATTAAAAAAAATAATTTGACAATAAAAAAAAGGTAAGATATTATAAATGGTTAAGATTGCATTCAAAAATAAGATAGGATATTTTTTTATATTGCATTAAAAAATAGGATAAAATATTTTTAAGATTGCATTGCATAATATAATAGAATATCTTTAAGATTACATTGGATAATATGATAGAATATATTTAGGATTGCATTCAAAAATTGGTTAAAATCATATCTTTAAATTAGTATAAATAGAAACATATTTTGGTGTTCATGTATGCATTCCATTCCAAATAATATTAGAGTATTAGAGAGTTTATGTTTGCATCATTGAGAGAATTGTTTGACAAGTTTGATTCTTCAACTGATTTAAAGATACCTATTTGCTTAAGGAATATAAGCGTAAATGTAATTATCTTATTGTATTCTTCTTCTTGACTTTGAAAAAGGTTGCAGTTGGGAACTAGAATACTAGTTTTGTCTCTGTTCTTGATGAATTGAGACATGCAACTTCTGGCTGGGAAACTAGGATACCAGTCTGATTGGGAAACAAGGATATCAGTCTATCTCTATTCTTGGTGAATTTAGACTAGAGCTTTTTGCTGGGAAACAAGGATACCAACTAAGATAATTGTTGTGTAAGGGTAGACTATTATAGTAAATATTGTTCACAAATCTTTTGTTTTAATTTATATTATAAGTCTATTTTATAATATTATGTTGATGGTATTAAATGAATCAATTTTACTACTTTCATACATTTGATAATATTGTGTTAATTGTATGAGATATTTGAAAGAATCGTGATAAAATAGTAGTTCTAAAAAAAATTAAATGGGTAACCCGGTGATCCGAACCGAACCGAACTGTTCATGAACGGGTTGGGTTGGGTTGGGTTTCAAATTTTTTTTTTCTGAAAACCAAACCGAACCGAACCAATCAAATTTGATTGGGTTGGGTCCTAAATTTGGCCAAAACCGATCCGAACCGATCCGCGAACACCCCTATATTTAGCCATTTTAGTCCAATCTAATCATGCTTCAATTTGGTCTTAACCTGAAATAGCCAATACAGATTGAGCTCTCAATGAGCTTGAGCCTTATCTTAACACCTCATTTTAGAACCTTGAATAAAATATAGGTTATTGTTTTTGCTTGGTTTGTTGTAGCTTGCAACCCACCACACCAAGTCCATGAGTAACCTTACTCGAATTCATTTGAGGAAATGTTGATTTTAGACTTTAAATTTAGATCATAAATTAAGTTTGAGACTTTTTTTAGCATGATCTAGGCTCAACCTGTAACAAGCTTATGCAAACTAAATTCACTAATCGTGAACCTCATTTTAGAACCTCAAATTGATCTAGTTAAATTATCTGCTCAATTCACATTGAGCTTGCGACTAGAGTGGCCCAATTCATATTGATCTATTTATGCTTTCATTAAATCTAGAGTTTTTAGTATAACTCATATCAATTCTTGCCCAATCCTGCCCAATGAAATGTAAGCCCAAGTTTTCTTGGTTATTAGTTAAATTTATATTTTCTTAATTTTATTTTTATTGTTGTTGTCTATAGTCTAACAAGTTTGATTATGGGTTTATGCAAAGTGACCGTGAAAAAAAAAATCCATTTTCATTACAAATCGATTTAATCAAACTTGTTAAATTTGTAGGTCGATGTTGAGTTTGGCATAAACAAACTCAACTCTAACCATTATGGTCCATTATCAATCATCCACAATCACTAATAATTATTGTTATTATTATTATTATTATTATTATTATTGTCACATTCATTACTAATCAATTTTCACCTGTGTCACCACCAACTCATCTATCAAATCGACATTATATTTATCACCGTCATTGCTATTAATCACTATATTGTGAATTAACCACAGTTACCTTCAAACAAAATCAAATTTTATATGATTTAATTTTTATAATAAAAAATTACAAATTATAAAGTTAAATTAAAATTATAAAATTGAAAGCTACTTTCGATTTTTAAAAACTGTAAAACTTAAAATTAAGAACCATATCAAACACGCTGTTATTTTTCTTGAACGCACTCATTAGTGTTTTGAACTTAGTAAAACTTGATCCATTTTCAATTAATATGGTTTGATTTATGTCAATTCAATTTATTATTCTTATAATATTTTTTTGGCTACTACTAAGTGTCCTTATTCCTTAGGACATTGGTTATATAATTAAAGAAAAAAAAATTATTGTTCATGATTTTTTTCATTTTTCTATAATTTTTATAATAAACACTTTCTTTTGGTACATCATTGATCAATGTTAAAAGAAGATTGATTAATAAGACTTTTTTTCTGAATCATCAAACAAACAATAATTATCATCAATATTAATAGGATAAATAGTCATTTTCGTCTCTAAATATGTAAAACACTGACAAATCTGTCCCTGAAAGATTGAAATTCAATTTTTTATCCCTAAAAGTAAAAAATGTGTGACAAATCTATCACTTTGTTAATTTTCGTACGTTACTGTTAATATCAGGGATGAATTTGTCAACGCGTTACACATTCAGGGACGAATTTGTCAGTTATTTATCCAAAATATAATTTAATCTTCATATTATTTCTTTTTTAATCATTGCAAATATTACATTACAATAAACGTTTAGAAATTAGGAAAATAAACATAATAATAAGCATAATATTGATTAATAAGCATAATTTATTTGTTGTTATTAAATTTCTATTATAACAACATTAGGTAATGACAAAATCAAGGTGGGTCTCATTTTTATGTAAGGATTAATTTAATGACTATGCATTTTAATTTGTTTGAACCTCATATTTTGGGTATGTATTATTTCATATTTTTAATATGAAATTCAAACAAATTAAAATGCACAGTCATTAAATTAAGCCTTAAAAAAAATGAGACTAACTTGATTTTGTCATTATCTAATGGTGTTATAATAGAAATTTCAGAACAACAAATAAATTATACTTATTAATCAATATTATGTTTATTATTATATTTGTTTTAACTTATGTTTGTTTTCCTAATTTCTAAGTATTTATTGTAATATTATGCTTGCAATAATTAAAAAAAAGAGAATATGAAGATTAAATTATATTTTGGGTAGAGAGCTGACAAAGTTATCCCTGAATATGTAGTGCGCTGATAAATTTATCCCTGATATTAACAGACAAAAGTTAATAAAAGGATAAATTTGTCACACTTTTTTCACTTTCAAAGATAAAAATTTAAAATTTTTTTTAGAGAAAAATTTGTCAACGTATTACATATTTTGAGACGAATATAACTATTTATCCATATTAATAATCCACCCAAAATTTATGACTATGTTGGAAATTAAATTGAGGCACATTGTCACTCCAAATAGAGGGCTCCTAATTAATAACCTGCTCCGGTTTGAGTGTGGGTTAAGCTACTCTGACAGGTGATTAATCCCTTCTGCTAGTTATTGGAAGGTGACTGGTCCATTTTTGAAATTTTGGTGTTAAGCGCAAAGCTGTTACTTTCTCTCATGGGTGCAATGGCAGCGAGAGAGAGAATGAAAGAAACTCGTCATTTTTTTACAAAGAAAGCGAAACATTTTGACCGACCATAATTTACTAACGTATTCAATACCATGTTCCATTCCATGCATTCAACCTTTTTATGCATTAATTGAAGATATACTAGTATACCAGTATCCTGTAAAGGACTTTGCTGTAAGAAGACTACTTTTTCTCATGATTATGATTATGTTGAATAAAATTAACCATGAAGTTGAAAAATTAGTTAAAAATTGATAGCTGAAAATTGACAAACTATTTTATTAAATTATAAATATCTAATAAATTATTGATTTAAAGTAGTTAAAAAAATTTATTTATATTTTACTATTTTATATTACATTTTTTATGTTAAATATTTTATTATTGATCTTATATTATTTCTTAAAATATTTTTAATTAAATTAAAAATAATGTAAAAATATCCATTTAAATAGACATTATAATCTTATTGTGTTAATTAGTGTAATAGTTAAAGTAAATCATCTAATATAAAATTATTCAAAAATAATAGACAAAATAGTGTTGAAATAATAAATTAAATATTATAAATGGTACAATGGTTAAAATAAAAAATGTAATATAAAAATGTAAAATATAATAAAAAAAACCTATCATTTATCATTATCAATTTCTTGATTAATACTAATTGTATAAAAAATAGTATAATCATTAAATTAAAAATGTAATATCATTACATAAAGTAAAAATGTTAATGTGCACATTAGGAAACAAAACAATGGTGCATGCATTGGAGGAAAAGAGAGACAGATGAACACTAATACGTCAATTGTATGTATGAATAAAATAATAATAAAATTCTGATTTATTTGAAAAATGTAAGTAGTGAAAAATATATTAAGGATTAAAAAAGGAAAAAATATAAAAATCTAGAACTTAAAAGTTAGTGTTTTAAAGAATATTACTTTAAGTGATATTTTAAAAAAGTTTTTCAACTAATAAAAAAGTTTATTTATTGAATAATCAAAAAAAAATTTCAACTAATAAAAAAGTTAGAAGCTAATTGAAATAACAACTTATATAATACAAATTTAACTAATTTTATCCTTATATAATTTCTAAAATATATTTCATTTAATTATAAATTTATTTCTAATGAATTTTTATTCATGATAAATAAGTTTTAATGAAGAATATTTTAGAAATGATTCTACTTTTTACATGAAATTAATAAAATAAAATGATATTAATTAACTTTCTTTAATTAATGTGAAATTAATTATTTTTTCTTATATATGAGTACAGATGAAATACTTCATCCGTTCTCTTTTGTAAGAAAAAAAAATTAATTTCACATTTATTAAGAAAAATAGTTAATTTCATTTAAATTGTGTCATTTTCAATTATAATACAAATATTTTTTTCTAAATTATCCTGAACTTACTTGATAATAAACATAAACCTTGTATTAAATGAAAAATATTTGAACATAATCTCATTAAATAAAACAAAAAAAATCAAAATTTGCTTATAAAATATAATAAAAAATTGTGTTTTTTTGCTTATAAAAGAAAATAGTATTTAAGTAAATTCTATTAATCTTAATAAAAAAATGATATCATTTACTCCCTCTATTCTAAAATAATTATCGCTCTAAGTTATTTTACACAAGCAAACAAAAAATAATAAATATAAATGAAAAAGAATACTAATAATTTTACAAAATTTAACTTACATCACCATTAATTCATTTCTAGATTTTAATTTTTAGTTTATCATTAATATGAAAGAGATGAATAATAAATTATATAAGTGAAAAAAGTACTCCTTCCATCTCAAAATAAATATCGTCCTAGGTTGTTTTATATAAAATAAAAAGACTAATAAATAAATGAAAAATAATAATAATAATTTTATGAAACTAATCTTATTAAATAAATGATAAAGAGTAATATTAATATTGAATTCAAAAACTAAGATGACATTTAGTAGGATATTGATGAAAAAAAAATATTACATTAAAAAGTTAAATATGACACTTATATTGAAACAATTTTTTTTTAAATACAATATTTATTTTGAAATGGAGAGAGTAATTTATGTTACAAGTGATAATAATTTTATCATAATTTTTTGACATGATAATTATAATTAAAATTAAGGAGTATTTGCCCATTGTGCATGAGGGGCCTTTTTGATTGCACAACTTTATTCTCATTTTGGTGTCTGCATGCTTCAACGGATTTGTTGATATTCAACGGCAGAAACTAAAAGACAAATGTCATACATTCATTGAATTTGAAAATATGAGATTGAGCACCCCGTTATACTAGGTTATGCAATTGTTTTGATCCACAATGACCAAAAGCTGGGCTCGTTTTTGCTTCTGATCGGTTGTATATTTGTTTTTATGCAGAAATTAAAACATACATTCAGCAAACTGATTTGCATTTGAGTTTTGATGACGTTGTAGCCAATTAAACCCATCTAAGAGCGAATATACAAGTGAGGATAAAGTGCAATAATTCGTAAAGAAAAAATGTTTTTATTTAATTCTTTACAATAAAAAACTATAAACAGAAATAAAATTAAAAAATGTGAAATAAATAATTGATACGACAAAAAAAAAACAGATAATTCTAAAAATATTGCAAAATCAAAACTATAAATAATATACTCATTTTCAAACAAATTTGATGACTTTCCGGTGTAATCAGCGGAAAAGATCTTTAGACTTTTGACATTGGCCTTTTATCTAGTGGATGATTTTTTTTTTTTAATGAGAAGGTATTTGAAATTTCTTGTTTAGAATCTAATTAATCTCTTTTTTATTAAATTTGTTCATTTTAAGATAAAATTAGTATATTTTTAATTGTGACTTTATGTTAAAGTCAATGATAGTATTTCACACCTTGATTAAGGAATTTAAACGTTAAATTATTTGTATCAATGACTTTGGGTACTAGTGGATGACTTTAGTTAGCTGCTTAATGGTCGCTAATAGAATACCAACAAAACTGTCACTGCCAAGCCAGAAATTATGCTATGTCACCTTCTTCATCTGTTAAAACTTTAAAGTAAAAATCAAATCTTACAGATACCATGAAAACGAAGAATATATACGTTGATGTTAAAAAAACAAAGTGAATTTTAATTAAAACGAAAAACAAAAACACTCTGCCACATATAACATTTATATACCTTTCTGCCAATTTCGAGGAAAACACCAATCATTTACCAGACGCTATACCAGCTGCAGCACTATTTTAAGTGTTTCCACTAGCTAAGAATCAAACACGACAATGAGTCGATGACATATGTCTTATTTAATGGCCATAGGGCCCTCCATGTATAAAAAAAAAAAAGAGAAATTATATTTATACAACAATTGTACAACAAAATATATAATTAAGAAAGAGAAAAAAATAAAATAAAAATGAATTTAAATTTAAATTTAAAATGTAATAAAAGATAAGATGGAAAAGAGAAATAGACATAATATAAAATGTCGTATAAATTATTATACGTGTATTATTTCTAAAAAAAAATCTTATTTAATTGTTTCTCCAAGGTTGTGCTGTCAAAATGAACTTCTTATTATGAATTTCATTTTTTTTACGATTAAAAAGAGTAATATTATATTTAGTATAAAATCAGTTCAATTTAAGTTTATTGCGTTTATATTTTTAGTATTATGACATAATAACATAAACATTATTTTTTTTCTTACAAAAAATGTATCACTTAAACTTACTTATTTTTTGTAAATTAATTAGTAAATAACATTTTAATCTCATTATTTTTAAAACAGTTAAGGTTCTACATGTAACATGCTTAATAACTATTTGATATGGTATGTATTAAGAATTTAAAATTATATATCTATCTATTATATATAAGTGTATAACTAATATTATTTGAGTAAGTAAAGTTCATTATTATTCTAAAATTCAAAATAATAATTGATAATTATCAAAAATCTAATTTCTTTTAAATAAAATAAAATTCCAAAATTTTAACAATTTTTTTTTTGTAAAATCGGTTGGGTCGAACCGATCTAACCAAGATCTGGTGACCTACCTAGCCGATTTTGATCGAGTCATCCCGATCAATTGTGTCACTGATTTAATAGTAAAATCGACTCAGTTAAATCATCATATCTCAGTTAGATCGATTTGATCGGCTGGGGCAAATCGAATTTCACATTACTATTTAAAAGTGACAATAAAATATATTTTTAATTTTTTTACTTTTAATTAAATTTGATTTTTGTTCACCTAATTTTAAATCGATCAATTTGATTCATATATTTAAAAAAAAATAGTCTTTGTGCACATATGACTAAGGTTGTTATGTTTGTTACACAATACATGTACAAGACAAAGAGAACAACACGTAACAAATATTAAGTTACAGCCTTATAGGATAATTGTTTATCATGTGCGTTGTTTGATTAACAATGGACAACACAAACATAATAATATAAAGTTTATTAAAATATTTTTTAATATTAATTATCTTAATATAATTTACAATATTATTATATTTTATGAGGATTCAAAATACATACTACATACAAGTAACTAACTAATTGATAATGTAAGTCAAAATAGATGACACATAATGTAAATTCAAAATACATGACATTATATTTATTACAACAAGAAGATAATGAGCAAGAAATAAGAGAGAAGCAGGCTATTCATGTCTTTTGAATGTTTTATACTTGAGACAAAAAAAATTTAGTAACAAGAAATTAAGTTTTTGTCTTGTTCTCATATGATTAATTTGTGTTGTAACATGAATTTTTTTCAAATCAAATGTAGAACAAACATATTTATCTTATCTAGTACCATAAATTTTTGCAAATTAAACGGATCCTAAGTGACCAACTATGGACTAAATTGATTGATTTAAAACTAAAAAGACAAATTAAATTTGACCAAAATTAGAAGAACAAACCAAGAAAAGAGGAGAAAATGTTTAGGATTTAAACTTTGAAAAAAAGGAGATATACTTTTCTTTTTGGACATAGGTTAGAGACTTAACTAGAGATTATGAAAATGACTCATGCGCCACAACTAAAGCCCAACTCCTAGCTAATAAAACATATATTTAAAAAAGAAAATTAACTTGCTAAGAGCTTTTGTTATTTTTTGTGAGACAATTATCCTATATGGCTATAACTTAATAAAACATGAAAATAATTCTTTTTGGATTTTTGGATTATTTTTTTGGATCTCATGATATCATATAAAATACAAGAACTTTTGTTATGTTTGCTCTAGTGGTAAAACCTAATTTAGATTGTTGAAATTTACTTGTAAAAAAAGTAATACCTCTCTTTTCTCTTAAATGATATTAAAAAAATATTTTTTTACAAAAGCAAAATTCTTGAGAATTCTTTCCCCAAAATCTATCATTCATCATAAAAAATTATTGAGCAAAAATAATAATAGATATGGTGGATAGAAATTCTTGAACTCAAAAATCCAACTTAAAAATTAAAAATATTCTAACAAATTGAAGTTTATAGGACATGCATACCAGCTAGTTAGTAGCATGAAGAATAGTATCATGTATATATGATGGAGATGGAATGATGGAGGAGCATGAAGAACTAACATATAGGAATGAACAAACAATATCAAGAAGATGATTACATACTCCATATAATTATCAAACAGGAATGAACATTAACACTGACTTACAGATAGGGTGTATCCAAGTAAATCTTAGGAATGACCAATTACAAAATCGCTAATCAAAATAGGGCAGCTTTGAAAGAAATGGGGAAAAATTAAACTTCATTGCCACCTTTTCTACTATTAAATATAAAATAAAACTAAAAAAAATTTCTATTAAATATAAAATTAAAACTAAAAAAAGATTAGCATAGACGCATTTCATGTAGTAGAAGTTTTTTCCTATATTAAACAAATTAAGAATGTTATACGAGACTACATACGTACACTGTATTTTGTTTTTTGCTCCTGTTGCTGCATTCATCAATCTCGGGCTATTCAATATTTATGTTCTCTGTGATATACATAAATCATAACCCTATCTTTGGTGATTCATGATTGTTTCAACAGCTCGCTCTTATACTTTTGGTACCTTTGGTACCGTTGTTATCTTTTTTTTTTTTTTTGAAGTAGGTACCCTTGTTATCTTATTTATTTGATTTTCTGATTTTAAAAAAATATTTTACTTATCAGTTGAATAAAGAGAAACCAATAGAAAACAATCATTAACTCATTAAAATGAAATTTGCTTAAGCACATATTCAATGCTATCTTAATAATTGACAATTTCTAGCAAAGATTCAGATACTGCAACAACATCATCGCTTTTGCTTCAATTTAAAAAATAAATATTGATGTATGTGTCCAGACCAATGGATTTTGTAGATATAATTATAAATATATTATCGTTAAAAGGATTGGATAACCGTCAATATTTGAGTCAGTAAAAGAAAAAAAATTGAATAAATAGTGACTATAGTATACTTCAACAAATATTCTCAATAATCATATAATATCTCTATGTTATCTTTTCTACTTACGATTAAAGTGTTAAATATTTTATAAGTTTTTTAAATATTGTGAAAGGATATAACATTATTTAATTCAAAATTTGATTTATTATCCAAATCAATTAATAATGAGTGATTTGATTGATGACAATTTAATAATCTATTCATGACTCCCTATTTTATCTCTCTCTAAGAGTATTTTCTAGTTCAACACAACAAACGTTAAAATAAGTTTTCATTTAATCAGAAAAGATGACTCACTCTTCTATCAATGAAGACATAAAAAACATAGAAATTATTTTTCACTAAGAACATGAGAATGCAAAGATTTATCACAAGTGACATAAGACACAATTTTCTTGAGAAACCTAACAATTGTGAAACAAGACGGGTATGTTAGTGTTATTGATCTCTTTGATCTTTATCGGTGGTCAACATTAAGAATATACATTGTAGCGACAAAGATACCTTATAATGTGTAGCCCCTTCATAACCTTGGAGAAGAAGGAAGACAAAATGTCTATATGATGAAGAAGAGAATAACCAAGTTATTCATCGTGAACTTGAAGAAAGTAAACACAAAAACCATCACTTGTTCCATTGGTTTTCATGGGAGTGTTCTTAGGTTCCTTCAATTTTTTCGCTAGTCAGGAAAAATTCTGTAATCTATCTAATTTCTTAATATTGTTTCCTACAACTCTTTTGACACCTTATTATATTACAGAATGTCCAATCAGTAATTTTTTGAATGTCATTCATGTCTCAAGATTTTTCATTACTTGATTATATTTTTCATTAATATTGTCATATTTTTACTTCAATTTTTTTATTATTTGTTTTGGGTTTATTTGAGATGGGTAACGGTTTTTTCATAGGATTGTCTACATGTTACCTAGGCTAAAAGGATTCTTATAGTTAATACTCTTAGGCCATTCATACGAGATATCCATATTTGATAAACAATTTATGTATAAATAATTAGTATCTATTGATTGATGCCAATGTGATGGCCTTCCTTTCTCATTCATATCCACGGATTAATTGTTACACAAAATTTATTCAAAATTCACGATGTTAATTTGTTTCATACCATGTAACAGTAATGTTGAAGAAAGAGGGAAATATAAAAAGAAATTTTCTATTATTTTTGCACACTAACTTCAATACTATAATGCATATTCCATCAATCCAATTTTGTTTGATGTTTTAGCACAAAAACAATTCCTATTTTTATTGTTATTGTGTATAGGTGGCAAAACCAGCTAGTTGGTCCAATGCAGGCAGATCCGATGCAGTTTGTGAGCTATAATGGAACTCCGTATTCAATTTGGGCCTAAAAATTAAAGTCTAAATCTTGTAAAAGCTTTGATTTTTCGAACTTAGCTTGCCCTGGGCCATAATGGGATCGGACTAAAAGGTCAACATTTAATTTGGACAAAAATATAACTCAAACCCTACATTTTATCGGGCAGATTTAGGTAGTCCCAGGTAGCCATATCCATTTTGACACCTTTATTATTTTATAATACCAATTAAGCATGCATTATTGAATTTTTTATATTCTTAATCATTTATTAGTAAGAAAACAAAATATAAGTATATATGAGAGAATGTAATTAACATGAAAACATGAGATAGATTAAAAATTACACAATTTTTTATTAAACCTAAAATAAATTTTTTTGGTAGGCAAAATATGATTTTTGTCTCAGAACCTTGAGAGCCTATTTGGTAGTTTGGACATGATAAGACATATGACAACAAATAAGAACATGAAGAGATAAGAGTAATATAAACTTTAATTAATTAATTTAATATTTGGAGTACATATGAACATCAAATGACATTATAACATTATTGTGTTATCGTTGTGTATTTGATAAAAATTGGATAATGATAAGAAAAGATATAAATTGTGTTTAGATGACAAAATGATTTTTTTGTACATATAAAAAGTATCTTTTAATTTTATATTTTAATTTTAATGAAATACCATTAAAAATATGTTTTAACTAAAATGTGTAAAATTAATTTTTATTTATGTAGTACTTATCTAAAAGAAACATATAATTTTAAAAAAAATTATATATAGATAGGAGATTGTTAATGTACTCACAATCTTTTCTTAAGTAACTTTAATTTAAGGATATTATATTAATTTGTTATTTAATTAAAAATAATTATTTCTCTTTTCTCTTTCGTGTCTCATCAACGTTAAATTTTCAATTTTTTTATTCATTCTCATTTTTTTCAGCATTAAATTTTTAAATTCTCTCTTGTTTTCTCTGTAATTTGTTTAAATGTCTATTGACTTACATGATTATTGACCAATGTTTGCAAATATACTTAAGTCCAACATTAAATTCACGTAATTACTGGATTGGACTGTACCAAAAATGATTTAGGGTGAAAAATGATTCATATCTAACGATGACAAATAGATATGAATCAATCACGTAATTACTATACTGGACCGTATCAAAGAAATCAGATAGATAGAAAATGTTTGTTTTACGAATAATTTATTTATTTTAAGGAAATACGAAATTGGAAAATTTTATTTCGACGATTGCAATAAAATATTTATGTTCTTATAGCCAGGCGACATATGTTTACAGTGTGTAAATAAGCTTGATTTTTCCAACAAATCAGAGGAAATTGCTAGTTACACCCGAAGGATTGCTAAGTACACCTCTATATACTATTTATATTTTCTTATTCCCAATTATACCGTTTCATTTGTTAGAACATAGTTCCAGGAATACTTACTACAAAACATATATTGGAAGGTAAATTATGAAACTATTTTTAACAAAATACACAATTTTAAAAACTACTTTCCAGAATTGATATATGTAATTCTAGAAAGTAATTTTTGATAGGTATAAACAAAATCAAATACAAAAAATCGAATGTAACATCCTTCATGAGCCATAATAATCACTAATCTCTGGACACATACTTATTTCAACATTAGATATCTAGAGATTGATGACCCGTAACTGAAATTCCTAATGGACAAAATGTGAGGAAACACCTTATGGTGTGCCACAGCTTTGATTTGTGACTATTTTTACTCTTATTTTCATTGTGTAAAAAAGCAGTTAACATTGATGAAAATGTGGCATAAGGTAAATAAGTTTAAAGAATAATGAAGATGGTTTAAAATTAGGAGTTAAATAATAATAAAAATAAAAATATAATAATAATAATAGGATGAAAAATAAGATTTAAAAAGTAACAACCTTGGGGTGTAAAAATAGGGTTTAAAGGGTATTTTTAATAATAATAAAAATAAACACAGGGTAGAAATAAGGTTTAAAAGGGTATGATTGTTAAAACATAATTTTGAAAATTACAATGCATGTTATATGGAAAGTAGTTTTCACAACTATGTATTTTTGTTATAACAGATTCAAAAATTAATTTCTTGAATTTATATATGTTTTTCCATGAATTATTTTTTGGAACTTATGTTTTAACAAATAAAGGGGTATAAAATGGCATAAAAATAGAAATATAATAGAGGGAGTGTACTTAGTAATTTCCAAAATAGCAAGTAGTGGACCTCCACTGGGAACGGTTACATTACGAATTCCAAGGCCATTGTTATTGGCACTTTTTTTTGCTGTTGGGACACCCTACCGCTCACAGAAATGCATTTTCATTGATCAGAAAACATAATAGAAATTTGTTTCCATTTTGTATATTGGATGTGCATTCTCAATGCAAAACAAAATTTTAATTAGGGACTAAAAAATTTAATGAAAAATAGTTGAAAGGCTTTGACCAGTTAAACAAAAATTTAAAAACTAAATATTAAAATTTTAAAAAAAAATAGAGACTGAAAAACTTTAATTAATTCTTTTCTAAAATAAGTCAAATAAAAAGAATTAGATAAATATTTTGTTTGACCTGTATAGAATTTTTTCCCAATAACTTGAATAAAATAAAATAATGAAAATTTTATCACTATCACTCAAGAAGGTTGAGTTGTAATTTCCTTAAGTTAAATTAAAAAATAATTTATTTTACTTGTTTTTTGTTTTTAATTATAGGTATGTGGGGGGTTGTTATGTATCTTTATGTGTTATGTTCTTTGTACCTCTCTTCACTAAACTTTGACACTCCTCTTGTGTAATGTTTGGTTTCAAATAATAATATATCATTTGCTCATAGAAAAAAATTGTTAAATTATTCTATAAATTCTGTAATTTTACTAAATTTATTGAACCTTGGGCTAAATTTTATAATTATAAAGTCTTTATAAATTTACATAAATGAAGCCTAATTATTACTGACTTGACTTTATATGTTTTACGTGACAATCATTAATAATTAAGTATTTTAGTGTATGCCATCTTATAATACCTAAAAGACCAATGCGACTTCTACCCTACCATTTCTATTTTCCTCTTCCTAATGAAATCAACATACAACTACATCCAACAACACTATGATCATTGATCACTGGATGTAATATATCTTTCACATCCATTTTTTAATTATGATCATAATCAGGGACGAAGGGACGAATCTACTTTAAGAGGATTGGGGGCGATTTTCCCCCCATTAAATATTTAATTTTTTTCAGCATAAAATATGTGTATAGTTATAAATTGTTCCCATAACCTAAAATATAATTAAAAAAATTTGTAATATAAATAATGTCTGCACTAATTTATAAATGTAAATATTATTCTCAATTAAAATTTTTGGATGTATCACATCATGATATAAAATCTCAGGGACAATGCCGTTAATTACAAGAAACATAAAGATGTTGGAATTTAAAATTGTTACCTGTTTTGTACTAGGCTTGAGGCCTAATTTGCATGACTAGACCTACTTCTCTCAAAGTGTTGTATCAGCCCAAATTGTATGGGATGATCAAACTTAACTTTTAGATGTAGGATATTTAAGATGCATTCACGAACAATTGCTGCATCTTGACTTAGAGTCTAGTTATCCTATTGCTACTTCCAGACATAGTAGTATTGCCCTTGGAAGGCCTTGGGCATTGTACTAAATAATCCATCTCAACCGACCAAATGCCAGTAAATTAAATTACTCAATTACTCTAATAGGTAAATATTTATTACATATCATCACTTTAATAAAATAAAATCATTACTGGCTTTACCGTCGAGATTTTCTTTATAAGTTATTCATTCTCTACTCATGGTATCCCAATTGTGTCATAGAACTCCATCATTGTGAGGAGATCTCGTACGTACCTCGATCCACAAGGAAGCACACCTTAATCAACTTCAGCTAATTCAGTCAAAGTCAACAATATCTTTGATAGACTTAGTCTAATCGATTAATATTTTTTATTGCCAATGTGAGTTATTAGTTTTTTTTTAGAATGTTAGTAAACAGATTTGAATTTTTGATTTTTTTTTAATTATCAAATTAATCTTATAACTCTTTAATATAATCAATAATAATAACTAGATAAATACTAGATACACCCATTGAAGCATTGTCTCTCTTATTAATTAAAATTTATTGTATATAATAAATTTTTATGGGTCCTATATCTTATTTAATTAGCATCTCTCACAATTTTGTAATGTTGAATAAATTCAACTAATATTGGAGGACATATATTTCAAGGAGTTTGCTGAAAACACCTCTCTTAAAACTACCGAGTGAATGCTCAATTTTCTTCAATCTTTTATATTTTCTTGTAGTCATAATATTATTTATTTTCAGTTAATTTTCTATTCATTTCTTCCCTCTTACAATTAGACTTCCACCTTATCTTTTGTTATATATGTGATGATTGTTGTGAGTAATTTAAGTGTTAGAATTTGCCAATGATGTTGGAAGATAAGCATGCAGTAATTAATATATCTGAAGAGGACTAACATCATATTAGATTTGCAAGAATTTTTTTTGAATATATGAGATACACAATGACATGTTTAATTATTGGCTTCAATGACATATTTTCATCCCTAAAGGTTCCATATAATTGGTTGTACACACACTTCAATTGATTAAATGAAGTCAATGACATGTTTTCGTCCTTAGAGATTCAAAACAATCAATTATTTACACTATAATCGATTAAATGAAGCTAATGACATATTTTCATCCTTAGCGAGGTTTCATATAATTTACATATGCACACTGCAATCGATTAAATGAAGCCAATGACATGTTTTCCCCTGGAGTTTCCATATAATTGATTATATCCATAGTACTATAGTGAAATGTTTTAATCCCTGGAGGTTCCATACAATCGATTATATGTGCACATTAAAATTGATTAAATACACACACTGCCAATTCTTTTCCTCATTAAAGTGCCGAAATAACCAACTGTCTACAAGTTACAATTAATCGAATAAATTGGCTATGATAATTGATTTTTTTTATAATATGGATTGTATCAATTCTTTTTCGCTCTTTTGGATGATTTATATGAGACATGTTAAACGTTGTATAAAAGGATAAAATAATATTCTTACTTCTAATCTAATTTCTCTTCTCTCCTTTTATCCAAACCAAATAGCTTCATAATATTATTTATTTTTTCTATTTCTTTCAAATCAAACAACCGAAAATTCTATCCTATTTTTTATTCATCACTCTCTTCTCCATTTCTTTCTTTCCTATTAATTTCTATATACTCTATTTTTTTTCCTCGTTGTCAAATAGTGTGTTAATATTATACTTTTAACTAAAATTATTTCACTATAGACTATGTAAACCATGATTTTAAAAGCAATGGTTAGCAAATCCATTTTTAAAGGTGGACATGCTAATTTCAACCTGCAGACTAAGTTAATCTTAATTAAGTTCTAGTATTGACTATTGTGCAACACAACTTGGGAATCAGATCGACTTCCCTACTTAATCTTCCCGTATTAAAAACAATGCATAAATGTAAAAGGTTTACCATAAAAAGTCACAGCTAGGGCATCCATCTTGGGCCAAACTATAAGAAACATGCACCCTCCATGTGTAGTTAAGGAAATGCTACATGAATACCCTTTTGTAACCAGAAATTTTCTCAGGAGGAAGAGTTGTCATTGTTATTTAGTCCGGGATATGCATGTAATTCTCATTACTTTGAATTATATCCAACAACTATGTATCCTTAAAATTTTCACAAATTAAAGCATGTCAACTATTTTTTTCTTCCTGGCGATGCATGAGTAGTAAAAGGTGCTATGCATGAGTTTTAAAGATTTTTCTAACAGCACGTGAAGTAGTAACCAGCCGCAGTAACATCATGGTCGTGTTTAGAAAATTTGGGATCTTAGAAAAAACTTTTATAAAGATATAATATAAATTATTATTTTTATATTAATATTTTAATTTTACAAACTTTGTAGGAATTTTAGTATATTCAATATTATTTATATGTAACTGATTTATCATTTTTTTCATTGATTGAACTAACTTTTGTATCTTTTTTACAAATAGTAAAAAATTTATTAAGATTGAATCAATTTCTTTAAAACTTCTTTCTTTATTTTTTAAAACCAAATTCATAATTTTTATTTGACATTTTCTATCACTACAAAATGTAATATAATAAATAAAAGGCAATTATAAAGTATTCAAATAAAATAAATTTTCAAGGTAGATAAAAAATAAGAAAATGAAAAAAAAAACTTTTGATTTTATAGGCACATTAAAATAGCTTTTGATTGCATAATGATTTTACAGAGAACTGGAAACAAATAAAATTAATTGTATTCGATCAATTGCAATTTAATTTATAGGCACATTAAAATAGTTTTTGATTTTCTCAATTAATTTTGACATTGAAGTAATCACAATATTATCTTACACGAATAAATAGTAACCAATCATGATAATTAATTTAATTGAATTTACAATTATGTATATGGAACTAAGACTAAAATCTACGACCAATCATAATTAATACCAAAAATAATAATTATTATCAGTTATATTAATAATTGAAAAAAATGAAACTTAAAGACTACCGCTTAACTTGCCTAAAAGCTTACACGGCCATGAGCAACATATTGGCCCGTCCTCATTTCTCACAAGTCACAGCACACTATTCCATCTCAAATATAAACACCAAGCATAAGCACAGGCAGACCCACGTTGAAGAGAAGGAGGGCAAGTGCCCACCCTTGAATCTAGTCGTCGACCGTCGTGTGAGCAGAGGCGGAGGCAGTGGAGGACCAGCAGTGGAGGACCGGGAGCCTGCAGTGAGAAGAGGAGAAAACAGCTCAAGAACAGCAATGAAAACTAGAAAAAAAACGGCGCAGCCGAATAGAAGGAGAAAAGAAGCTTGGTTACTGTTATTTGGGCCTAATTTGCTTTCTGTACCCACTTTTTTCTTTCTGCAGTTTCATATTACATTTTCGAAATGGACTTTTAAGTTTTAATTTAGGCAGAAATTTCAAACTTAACTTCTCCGATACCTTTTGAGAAGGAGGACAAGTGCTGTGCGCCGGTGCCCACCCTTAAATAACTGCTTCTCCGACATCATCGTTGGCCTGCCTCCGTCAAACCTACAATGTCCTTGGAAGAGTGCCCACCCTTCCTTAATTTTCTGGATCCGTCCTTGAGCATAAGTGTGTACTTTTCATCATATTGAAGTATTTATGGACAGAAAAAAAAAATTACAGTCTCTTTTTATTTTTTTATTTTTTTTCATTTAAAAAATCGATCTCAAAACTACTTTAGTTAAAGAATCCAATTTAAGTCCACCGAAACCAACCACATTTTCATGCAACATCGAATAAGTGTTTAATTCACTTTTCATTTCAAAATTCAAATATTGATATGAGATCCACCTTGCAAAGATGCGCTATACAATCACACAGACACACAAATATATTTCAAACATTTCACACAATTACACTCTCCAAAATCAAACTCGTCTCATTCTCATGCATATCCATGACCATGCTCTTCTTGCACAACACAGGCTGTCACCTCTTTTCTCACGACACATGGCGAACACCACTGATCCCCTTTGGACCACAACTCCCACGTGGCTGTGGCCACCCTTGCCGGCCGGCGGCAGTGCCACCTGAACCCCTTTACACGACCGAGTTGAGGACCACCTTTGAGGCACAACACAATCCCTTTCATGTCGTAGCTAGCACTCACATTTTGTTCTCACAAAGTGCTATGCTTTCAATTATTTCATGTCGTTTTCTCAATGGGTCCATGCCCAAAAGACCTCCTCCGCCAAGCTCAACACTCACCACACCCATAATTTTAAATGCTTTTCTCCCTTTCACTTTCCCTTTTTCTTTATATATAATTCATTTAATTTTCTCGCTTTTGCTAACCAACTTAACATCCCCACATCGACACATGCATTAGAGGTTTATCATAATGAACCAGATAAGGAGATTAAAAAGGTAAAAAAAAAGGGGAGAAAATAGTGGTAAGTGGAATTGAATTGAAGAAGGGTATCATGAAATGAAATTAATCAAATTATATATATAATATATCTATATGTGTGTAGCCATACGATGAGCATATTGGACCCTTGGTGTAATCATCTAAGAGAAAGTGACCTCTAGAGAAGGACGTGCATGTTTGCTTCTCTTGTCCCAAGAACAACAACCCGTCAGATCGATTATATGATACAGGCATGGTATCTATATGGTGTCTCTAACTGCCTAATTAATTATAGAGGGTGCAATATTACAAACTAGAGTGCCCTACATCGCTGTAAGAGAAATTATATATATATTCAAAAGCTTCAAAATGAACTTTTTGCATTTTCCCCTTGACTTATCTTTCTCTCACAAAGATTCATACATGTACAGCATCATATATTTGTAACTATTAATACCTAGCTACCTAGCACGGAGGGATTCGGAGTATTATTTTTCTAAGACAAAGCTTGATTGATTAGTTAGTAATTAATTAACTATATATACAGAAAGCCCTTAATTTTTCCAAGTCGGTTGATTTGTCTCAACACGGACACAAAGAAACAAAATCAAATGACGATACATGTGAATAGGAAGATGGAAAAGGGACATCCTTGATCTCGGTTGTTGTTCTCGTCGTATACGCTATTGCATGGTTTCTAGTCAAACTATATTTTATATTTTCCATTATATATGTGTTAATGTGAAATTAAATAATTACCGAATTGTATATAATTAATACGGGCACAAAAAATCAACTATGATCTCTAGTATTTGTTTCTCCAATTACAACAACTTGTTTCTTTCTCTAAAATGAACACAAGTTTTGGACGACTCTGTTTGGGACATGAATAGCACCTACATTATATATACATATTGACTACGTGTTGACATTATTTTATTATTTTCTCATAATATACGTCACTGCCTAAATAGGGTTCAACATTTTGCACAAATGAGGAGTGAGAACCAAGTATATTTTAATTTAAGAAGAAACTGGAGTTTGCGCGAGAGAGCCACGGATCTTAATTTTAAAGCAAAAAGGCCAGGTCTTGGTTGCTTACTTGCTTAACACCATATATCATCAAGAGATACATTATTTGACAAAAATTGTCGGTTAGGCCTTAACATCAGTAGGTGTGGATTTTCGCCTTTTATTTAAAGACTAATTATATCCTACCAAGTAGATGGTTATATTATTTTCAAATGTAAACAAACACACACAACCAGCAGTACATAAATATCAATCTTAATTATTGCAGTTATTTATATATCTATGACTTCACTTTTTATGAAGTGATAGCACCTATTTTGACTAATCTCCATAAACTTTGATATAAATTTGTTTTTAGTATCTATAAATATGATTTCATTATGTTTCGGTACTTTGATATTTTTTTATATTTAATAGTAGTATTTATAAATTTTAAATTAAAAATAATAATTCCTATTACTTTTTAATTATAACATGATTTTTTATGTCATTTAATTTAATACATATTACATCATTATTAGAGTGATAAAGTTGTTTTAAAAAAAAATTACAAATATTAAATCAACGAAAAATAGTTTTTGGAGAACTAAAACAATATAATATTAAGTCTTCTTTATAAAGTATAAAAATGTATTTTTACCTAAATTTGATTAGTTTCTAGCTTGCTTAGTTAGGAAAAACAAAGTTGTTCTAACTAGCTTAGTGAGCGTATTCAAATTGCAAAAGATATCCTTTCGTCACACCCTAATTAACATGGTTGGCTTGAGAACATTTTCAAATTAAACAAGAGTACAACAAAAGAAATAAAAGGCTAAGGGAAAATAAATCGTAACCTATTTCTAGGTCGTTCGAAGAACCTCTTTTGCACGCGGTTCTAATTATTAGCCAGCAAAAATAAGAGGGGAGCGGGTGGATTAAAATCAGTCACAATATCATGTTCCTCAAACATTCTATTTTAGAACTAGGGCAGAATTGGATGTACTGAAAGCAAAGTCTACCTACAACCAGAGAAAAAAAAGAATGTGATATTTAATAGAGCCAGTTAATATCTATTGGTCTCTCCCAAGTCTTCTCACCATCCCCTATATTATATAGTACGAAAGAAATAATAACTAAAAGCAATATATATAGGGCACGTACCTCTTTAAGGAACTATGATTATGTCCACGGTATAAATTTAAGTAAATCCCCATTTGTCGTAAGTTTGGCTATCTATCCGTGGGTCTTAATTCCCTTACTCATGAGCCAGTCCCGAGGAAAGTGATTAGTTCTAGGACCACATCCATCAACAAAATTGAATTAGTTTGTCCTTTGTCTTGAACTTTATACATATTTGATCACGGTAACAATGGAACCCTAGTTAGCTAGCTTCCAAATGTACATATATACTTAATTGATACTGGACAATATATACTAGTTAGTTTCTTCTTATTTATACTTGCTAATCGAATGATTAGCATTAGAAATAGAATAGAATAAAAAAGAGGATCCTAGACAAGAGAAAAAGAGTACGTGTATATATATATATATATATATGGGCAGGCCAGGTGCAAAAGTTGGCATTAGTAGTACAGATGATTAGGTCAAAACTCGAAAAACTAGTAAACAAAAGCAGTGAGTGAACTGAGGTAGTGGTCACGCCTAAGGGGAAGCATCTAGAAAAGGAAAGGAGGCAAGAGAGAGGGTGGGAGCAAAAATCCATTTTTCAAATATTATTATAGTGTGAGTGGCATTTTGTTTATCATTCATTTTTATTATTATTATATGTTATATATTAGATTAGATATATAAAGGGATTAGAGATATAACTAAATAATTGAACACATAAACATGTTGAAATTAATCTTAATAAAAATAATTATTGATTAAATTTTATTTGATTTCAAGTCAAACTTCAAATTTATTAGAATTTTTTTATGATGAATTGAAGAATAAAGAAAAAGAAAAAGAATTAGAGATATAGAGAGAAAGGGCTTAAGGTAATGATTTGTGACGCTGTGAAGTGTGGAGTAATAGATGATGGCGGTGACTAGTGATGAGTTTCCCTTTTGTCGTGCTCTACCTTATGCTTTGCATAATTAAATTTCCTTTTTCATCTGCATTGTGGAAGAAAAAAAGAGAGACAGTTACAATTTGGCGTTGACGCTTCCTCGTACATCAGTTTGTTTTTGTACTTTTCTCATCACTCTTTTTCTCTTTTTATTTATTTATTTTCCTTTTATAATTTTTCTTTCCTAATTATTACTCTCCTACATCTCTCTCTCTCTCTTTCTCTGAGTCTTTTTCACTTTAATTCTTTTGTGTTTACTGTTAGATTCAAGTGTTTGAAGAATTGGAAGAATCACAAGAAGTGTTTTGATATTTGATTCATGCCCAATCAACTGTTGATGGCATTTGTAATTGTTCATTTGTAGTGTTAGTTTGGTTCATTAAGGGTATAATCTAATAATCCATTTGCAGCTATTAAATAAAATTAACAGACATGCATTCATACTTAGGATTAGAATCACTTAAGCATACACATTCATATAGAAATGCATTGATAAGCTTGAAACATTCATAAAATGATTTATCACTGGAATAATCGATTACATAGGTAAATAATCGATTACATAAGCACTCTGCATAATTCTGTGTAGTATAGAAGGTGATTTAATCGATTACCAATTAATCGTAATCGATTAAATATGCTAGAGGCAAAAGTGAAGCTCACTGGAATAATCGATTAAACGGTAAAATAATCGATTACTTTGATCATGCTTATTTTCCAGAACTGCTACAA
>CM023948.1:38145119-38224398 GCA_013407115.1 Glycine latifolia
CCCCCCCTCTTGGTTTATTAGATTAGGTGTTCATTGTATTTTCATTTACTTTCCATTTCAAGCCACATAAATGGACAAAAAAAAGACAGGAATTAACTATAATTTGTAGTCTCGGATTGTGATTAGCTGCCTTTACATGTAGTTATTTATAAAATAAAATACAATTCTATATTTTAGTAGAAAATGTTTGGTTGACATTACTCATATTTTTCTCTTCTTTTTTTTTGGTAGTATATTTTATACTCCTTACACTCTGTAAATTATAGAATCATTTGATGGAAGAGAGAATTTGAACCCTCTGACAACAGAAAAAAACATTGGCTCATTTTAGTAACTCATTAATGTGAAGACAGGAAGAAGAAAGAGTTTCAAAAAATAGGTAAAACTTTTGAAAAAAGGATTTAAAAATTAAAACAATAATTAAATTTATCGGATAAAAACTAAACGTTAGTGGGGGAATGTAACATGAGCTCATGCTTTTTATTTGCTTGTTTTAAAGCTTTTAATACAAGTTGATATACAAACACCTGAAGATAAGTAAAACCAATTAATTTGGGAAACCCTAAACACAAAAATATTAAAATTCCAAATTTTCTGTTGATAGGCATAGTGTATCGTTTAAAAATAGTAAAATATACTTTGTGTCCTACTAATAAGATAATAAAATACATTTTATCTATCTGAACTTGAATTCTCGATAAAACAAATATTTTTAGAGCAAATTACACTCACTTCCCATCCATTTAGCACTTATTACATGGGAATCTCCTCCACAAATAACCCCTACAATAAACTCCATAACTTTTACAACTTCGTTACAATGATGTCTCTTCTTTGTCACAGTTTGATTTTTGTTAACGAAAATTCGTCGAATGTGTTGCACATGCTGCTTTAATGTAATTTAAGGATAATTTTGTCTTTTTCTTCTTCTCACAATCTCTTAAAAGCCAAGACTGTTCTCAATTTCTGAAAATGCAAAATTTGAAGACACTACAAGTAGAAGCTCATATTGAAGCATTTCAGGTTGAAGCTCGTGTGTAAACATTTTTGTCATGGATAAGCATTTCCATGTGTGTCAATTTTTTCTTCATGTGCATTTAATTTTTCTTCATGAGTTTAATTTTTTAATGTTTTGCATTTATTATTTTTGCACTTGTCGAAAATGGTCTACATCTAGAAACGACTACCCATTCTCAAAACGAATCTTTCCATCATTTTCCAACTCAAATTGTTTTCTTCCATTCATTCCCTTTTCTTCATAAATTTCATCCATGATTGAATCTGAATGCACAACTCTAATAACATTCACTACTTCATCAAAGTCACTTATGTCATCCACATTATTCAAATTTGCATCCTCACCAATAGGATTATATTCACTATTAGATGAAGAATCTTCACTTAATTGTTGGTAAGTCAAATCTTAATCACTTACATACACTTCATCAACCTCCACATTGCCATTTTCATTAACAACTATATCATCCTCAACTATTAGAACATCATCAGTCACAACCTTATTCACTTGTTCATTCACAGGTACATGACCAAAGTAAATACCAAACTCATCCATGATGATTCTCCTACATATCGACAACAAACGAATCACATAATGAAAAAAAGTTCTATAAAACATCAGAGACAAATAGTCCCCACACAAACAGTGGAGTTAACACCAAACAATGATTCTCATAGCAAAAATGGTTCCCAACTAAAACCATCTTTATAATATTAAAATTGAAAAACCCAATTAAAAAATTGAAAATCATACAATTTAAATAAGTGAGCATGAAATCATTGTATGGACGAACCTTTGCGCAATCAGTGTTAGGACAACAACCACCACCATAGACTGCAAGCACAACCCACTTTTGGACGACAACCACTAGCAACACCAACGACCACCATGTGACTTCTGATGTTGACAACCACCACCACCATCGAAGACCATCGCATATGCAACCCATTTTCGAAGGTCGGCTTTTTTGAACCTCCCTTCACGTATCAAAACGATGCACATTGGGCTCACTAATGGTTCTGGTTTTCGTAAACCCTAGCAGAGAGGATTTGGAGATTGTGAATTACTCCATGTATGAGACTAAATTAGTAAGGATTATTTTGGTATTTTGGAAAAAAATTAAAATCGTCACTAACAATTCTAGGTTAGGAGAGGAAAAAGAAATGTACTTTTAAGTAGGCGATCCACGTGTGATAAATGCTAAATGGAGGGAGATGAGTATAATTTGCTCTATTTTTTAAGATTAAAAATAAATATTTCTATATTAACAAAATAATAAAAATATTTAATTCTTAAAAAAAATCAAAGTGTCTTTTTTCCCTTCAAACTCTCACTAGCTATCTAAATTCTAAAAGATGAATTGATCTTTGATTCGAGCCAGTGACCACTCTTTACAATAGTTTTTTAAATGTCTAGTGTTTGTACATCTATCATCAATCAATTGTGGAACAAAGATCACTTTATTATTACTCTTGCTAGTGAGGATTGTATACTTCCAAACAACTTTTAACTCAATAATATAGAATTATAGATAATGTGCAATTTAACATAAAAAACAAATAGAAACTTATTCTTATTCTGAAAAGAAAATAGAAACCGGGGAGTTGACAGACAATTATAATTTTAAAATTATTTATTAGGTTTTAACTTTATAAAAGGTCATTTGATTTAATCAAGCTTTGTTTGGGATGATTTTAACTTTCCATATTTTTGTTTTAAAACATAAATCTAAAAACAAAACTTTTTATTTTAAAAAAAGGTTAAAGCAATTTTCAGTTTCAAATTATTTTAACTCATGGACATAAAAAAAAATGGTCAATCTATTTCTAATTTTAAGTTTTTAGAAGTTGTTGTGTCCTTGTCTATACTTTTCTATTCTTTTCCCATCCCCGCCCCATTTTCTCTACCACTCATTCAAAGTTAATTTGCTTGGTAGAATATGAAATGTAAGATTTATTTTTAAAATTTTGAGCACAAATTAAATATGACTCCTAACTATGCTTAGCTTGCAACTCAAAAGCCCTATAAATTGAGCTCTCATTAGGCTTGAATGTAATTTTAGAAGCCCAAATTAAATCTAAGCATTTAGGCTTGAAATGCTATAGCATGTGACCAACATTGAACCTATAAATGTCCTAACTCAAACCTTGCCAATTGAAATGTGAGGCTTTGGCTTGAACTTTGAACACATACTAAATCTAAGCCTTTTTAGTTTCATCCAATCATGGCATAAGTCCAAATTGAATATGTCTTTTGGGCTCAACTTACTATAGCCCATGACTTTCACTGAGCTTGCAACTAGCTTGACTTGAAAACACTTGATATATAGGGATCGAGTTTAAAATTTTGAACACAAATTAAATGAAAGTTATTTTATTCCAAATAGATCACGACTCGGTTACAAGTTTGATGTGTGTTGCAAGTTATACCAGGTTAGGGCAAAAAGCCCAAAGTCAATTCAAGCTTAAAAATAAGACCTAAGCCCAATGAACAATTGATTTGTACATGTTGCACTTCAAACTTTTAAGTACACTCTTTTAAACACTTAATTGTTAATTGAAATTATTCAAAAATATTTTTTTACTACTCCTACTTATTATTTAACACACACTCACATTCACACAAATATATATACAAAAAGTTTTTAGCATGTTAAATAGTTTGTAAATTAAATTTTATTCATTGTCTCATGTATAAATGAATATCAAATGCCCTTAATAACAAGAACCATTCTCATATAAAAACTAAAACTAAAATAATAATAGAAACCATTGCATGTTTCTTTCTTTCGAGTCACATGCAAACTATTATATTATTAAAAATTAAACTAAAAAATAATAATGAATTATAAAAAATACAAAATAACCCTTAAAATTCATCAATGAAATAAAAAAGAAACTATTTCCTTACTACTTCATTTTCATAAATGTGTTTTGAAGGGTTCTATATATTATGCATGAAACTTTCATTTTTATCCTTAAGTTAGCATTTTTATAACTAAAACAATATTGATTTGGAGACAACTTTTATGGAGGTTATACAAGCTTTCCTTATTTACCTCGACTCATGGCACTAAGGTAATTGTGTCCCAGAATCGACACCTACACGTAATTTGAATATACCAAAATATATATTCAATTAATTTTGTGTTTTCTCTTATATATTTAAGTTTTTTATTTATTTCTAATAATAGTTAAATTAAATATAAAAATACCCTATACAATGCATGGACATTAGATATTTCTTAGTTAGTTGCTTAACAATTGAATTATTGATGGATTTTTATCATTACAAATATAAGAATTAGGTTAATTTCCCCCAAGACATTGTTATCTTTGCTTGTTTCCTTTAGTTAATTATTGCATAAACTTAGCTAATTGTTACACTTGCATTTCCAATTTGAGGTAAGGAATCAAAACTAATTAAAACTCTCTTTTTCCATTTTTTGTTTCTCGTCATGAGATCCCCTTGGTCAAAGCTTGATGTAACGACTTCAACAAACTTCCAAGTCCTAAGAAATTACTAACCACTATAACAACCTAGTTGTGCAACTATTTCTCCATTAAAACCCGACAAATCTCCTTCCTTTCTTGCAATCCTTTTTCTCCTCAATAATTTAAATAGTTATATTACAAATTAGAATTAATTAAAGAAAAAGCATAATGAATCATGACTTAACGAGTCATCAATTCCATCTTTTGGTGCTTTGTCGTAGGTTTCATGAGCCCGCAAACAATCCAAGATGGAAGGCTTGGTAATGAACGAGATCATTCAATGTTGGAGATTTAATCCTGAATGGAGGAAACATCGTTCACAACTTGCCAAATGCTTGGTGGGCTATGAAAGAAATATGACAAACAAAATAGGTATGGACCTCATCCGTTACAAAGTTATTAATCCTAGGGATGACCCAATAAACCCCAAATTTGGCACCTTGAGATATGAGGCTTCTAGGATTTAAGGCGAAGTTTGGATCACCTTCCAAAGAGATATACACATTATTCTTGAGAAACCCCTTCTTATTAGTAGTTTCACCATCATCGATGGTTGAGGTGTTAATGTCCATATTGTTGATAATGCATGCTTGATGATCTTTGAGGTAATAACTAGCTCCAATTAATTTATAGGTTCCACAAGGCTTATTTCTTAGGAAAAAATAGTTTTTATTTTATTATTAAAATTAATTGAAATTATAATAATTGTTCTTAAAATAAATTTTGTCTTAGAAAAATTAACTTACCAAACATTTTTCTCTATTTTGTTTGTAATGGATATACTGCACTTTGTAACCCACAATTGCATGCTTGTTTGTTATTAGGCAACCAATGTGAAAGGTGATGCCTTTGGAGATGCCTTTGGAAGGTTATTGTGCATAACTATTTTGGCCCTAATTGCCACCAACGCATGCAAGGGTAATTAATTTCTCAACTAACGCTAAATTTCTTTATTAAGTCGTTAAAACTACACGTGTCATAGGTTTTAATTATATGATTAATTAAAACATTGCAGAATTCGTCATGGATATGCACATGTTGCAAACAATCTTTACATGGGATGGGTGCATTATGCCATAGCTGGAAGCATGGAACCTAGCCTTAAAAGTGAATCGAACCTCTTCATAGCACCAATGTCAGGGCATCAGGAGGTAATTTGTTAAGACAATTAAACTAGCTCATTAATGAATTGCTTATTGTTATTTTTATCTTAGCTTCCACATTAATAAGTTGAATAGAATATTAAAAAAATTATATATTAAGTATTTCAGTAAATCCAATTTTAGTGACTTTAAAAGTTAAGGTACTTGACACTTAAATTAGGAGCATGCAATATGCTAATTGTATAAGTTGTGAAGGTAACATGGAGAAAAAACAATAATGGAGTTGGAGACATGGGAATTTCATTAGGTGGGGGATGCTTTTGAAAATGTAGCTTCCTTCATGGAAATATAAAGTGGACAAGTACCAAAGGCAAATTATAGCCTTGAACAAAGTTTTAAAGTTGTTGATGCCAAATGTGTGAGATCATACAATCTTGTTTGGAGTGTTGCGAAGCAGTAAAACCTCTATATGTTAATTGTGTGTTCAAAGTGACATTTGCAATGCACATATATCCATATTATCCCATTAAATCAAATAAATATGTTGGCACTACAAAAAGAAGATATGGTCTCAATGCTCATCATATATTTAGAGACATGTAAGCAAATACGTTCACAAGGAGATTAATTAAAGCATGATTGACACAAGTAGTAAGAGTGTGAGATTTAAATTAAAAAAAAACTTTGTTTTTCTTATGTGTTGAAAGTCCATTACATACAATTTTAAAACAAAACCGTCAGTGTTGTACATATAGAAAGACTTTAGCATATATTGGGAAGTATGATTAAGAGATACACCCAAATTGTGCGACGAGAATTCCATTGACTTGAATGGTTTATTACTATTATTCAACCCAAGGGAAAGGTTTATTCTATATAACCTTTTTTTTAAGTAAACAAAACTTTATTTATATGTATATCATAAATACTCGGGAAGGAAATTTAAAGCCAATAAGTTGTTTAAAAATATACACCCAACAATTTTTGTATGTAAAAGCTACTATATGTCCAACAATTTGATCATACATGGTATTGACAACCTTTTAGCCCATAAATAGATAATTGAGAGTTAAGACAAGCCTTAACATTATGATATCAACAGAAAAATGGATAAGTAAAATCTAGAACTTCAACCCTAAATCATGATCATGTCCTTATTAAGTTTTTATAATTATTAATCATTATGTTCAAGTTCCGACTATCGTCATCTAATGTTACTTAATGCTAATTCTAAGATACTAATTTTGGCTAGGGTCCATCTCTTTTACTATGTCGATCAAGTGGATTCTAAAATTGACTTTAATGTTAACTTTTTTTATCGACAAATATTAATTATTAGTTTTTTGTTAATAAAGAGATTCGAACTCATCATCTATTTCTCGCTCTCTTTTTATTTTACTATCAAGTCAAACTTCTATCTTACGATTTTTCATGAATCAAAATTTTTTGATTAGTTTTCAGTCTTATGAATTTTATAAGTTTTAAAATTATCTCAACTACTGTTTATTTCAGTGTTAGTCAAAATTGATGTTTTTAGTCTTCAAATTTTAACTAACATTTGATTTTGACTAACACTAAAATAAACAGTAATTGAGAACATTTAAAAACTTATAAATTTTCATAAGATTAAAATTAAACCTAAAAAAAATTGATATATAAAAAACTAAAACTAAAACTCACCACATTTTACACTACTAATAAACATATTAAACCTTGAAGATAGTTGTGATTCCTGATCTGAGAAACAAGATCATTGGCCCTACAGTCACCGTCTATCTCTGCATTTTACTATTACAAAACAGCGACAGACAAAGTTTATCCAAAAATAGTGACACTGTGCATAGAAAGGACAATTCGTATAAAATGACAGAGAGAGATTCACAACCCAATCTTGCTATGAGGATTATTAAGGAAAAAAAATGTAGGACAAATTGAAGAGAATAAATATGTAATAATAATTTAAAAAAAGTTGTGTGCATGTCGTATTTGTCCTTATCTAGTGATCACGGTTGATTAATTGATCTTGGCTATTATGTATTGCCTTAAATAGCATATGCACTACTATTTACAATCAAGCTTATGGCCTTAATTTGCAGGATAAAATTAATCTTTTGGTGGCCCAAAAAAGCGACAGAATATGTGTGTACTGTTACAATAATAATAAAAAAAAAGAATAATCAGCCATCGTTATGTTGCTCTATGCATAATTTAGTCAGCCACGTGACTCGTAAACTATAGAAAAGAAAATTACTAATATTAAATTCTAAAATAAAACATTTCGGACAAGCTAAAGTGTAAACTATTGCCCCTCGTAAGATATACTACCAAGCAGCTGTAGCTACCATCAACATCGCAAACAACTACAACATATACTCACCAACTTTTATAGATTATATAGTGGCACGACAAGCACCACACTAGCAAGCTCTTAAGTCCTAACCAAGTCACTATCACTGTTAATTAAATCCATGCACAGTGTCAATGTGCATCTTGCTTCTCAATATTGATGATTCTTCTGTCCCTACCCACATTTTTGCTGCTTCCAAAACCAACCACAAAGCCAACTTCACACGGTAGGAAATCGCTGGTGGTGTTGATTTCTACATTGGATAGTGCACTAAGGTTAAGCTAAACTGTAAATTAACTGAACACGGAGTGGAAAAGTTTGTGGCAACATTATTTGTTATGACATGGCATGAAATTAAGGTAAAATGTGTATGTATAGGCAGTGATATATGATAGACTCGGCATCTACTCTATGGTGTTACATTGTAGAAAGATATTTCAGCTGCTACAATCATTAATTAGTTGCAACTAGAATATCCTCCAAGCACATACACATATGTGTGTGTGTGTATATATTAATATATAATTGAGTGCTGAGTGTTTGATCGTGAGGTTGAGGTTGTGGGCCTGTCTAAGGCGTTTCTATGCCTAATTGCTAAGTCTTGCCAGTAAATTAGTGACATGATTCTATCGTACGATGACGGTACAACTCCCTACACATGCAAGGTGTGTTAGGACCTACTATGAACGAAAGGATAATGATACTTACACAAATTTTTAATGCAATAAATAATATAATTTAGGAAAGAAATGTGAATAGAAAAAAAATGATAAATAAAAGACGAGTGGCGCGACAAAAAGATTAAATAAAAAAATTAGTAAAAATATTATAAAAAAGTTGTTGTAAGGGTATCGCTATTTAAAAGAAAGGTTTAATTATTCTGAGTCTCCATACTTCTACCAAATATTCAATTAGGTTCTTGACAAGAATAGTGATGCAGTCCCATTTGATAAGTATTCTGATCCTATATAGTCCCTTGTCAAGTATGCTGACTACAATTTTTTATCATATATCATTGGACATCTCACATTTGATAAGTGATATAGTCAAAATAGCATTTTTTTTTCTAAATTCAAATATAAGAAAAAAAGTCAAGAATTGTGAACCAAAATATAAGTAAATTTTAATTATTTTTACACTATTTAATTAATGATATCATTTCCAAAAGATCCTTTATTTAATTGAGATTTTATTTTTAATTGTATTTTTTTACTCCTTATATCAAGTTTCCATAAATGATGGTTAATAAAGAAAAAAATGTAATTAATAGAACTAAATGATATTGACTTTCTTAATTAACACATAAATTAGTTAAATTTAATGAAAAATGAGAATATATAGGATGGTGTTTGAGTTAGGAATTAATATTTGCAACCCGCTTTTTATTCTTCGCATCTTTTTCTTTGAAAATTGATATATTCTTAAACTATCATTACTCCCCTTTTTCTCTCCCCAATCTCTCTACACCCCCTCATCCCCACCACCTCAGGTTTACATCTCATCTTCAAACATATTCATTGTCTTCTCCATAGGGGGGTGAGGTGGGGGAAAATGGGGTATGAGTAGTTTGAATATTATCATAAATTAAAAAAAAAAAACAATTTGGGGTGCAAAGAGTAAATAAGAGGGGTGCAAAGAGTAACTTTACTTTATTATAGCAAGCCCAAACACAAATATTAAGATATTACAATGTCTATTACATCTATGAGTTTATAATTATTTATTATCAAACCACCTATAAATATTTAGTTTCTATAGATTTCTTACATTTTAGATGTTTAATACTTGACGTGAGGGGTGTTTATTGAAATTCTCATATTAACTAATGACATGACTAAAATGAGTGAGAAATGATTATCATCTCATAAACTAACTTTTAGAGATGAGTTAAACTCAAACCAAAATTCTAATATGTATATCAAAGGAATTTTTATTTGTTTTTAATTGTCCTAATTATATATAGAGAGAGGGGAAAAGTATCAAAATGTTATACTGATTTATTTTTACTATCTTAGTTAGATGACTCTGACTCTACAACTCAAAATAATTTTGTTAGCTAACCATAAAGACAATGGTTTTATGGAAATTTATGATACGGGTATATTTTTAATATTAAATGTTATAATTTTTATTTTATTTTTACTTTTATTTCATATAACTAGTGTTTTTAAGAAAATTTACTATATAGTAAAAAAGAGTTAACAAATATTAAACTATTATGTCAACTCTTTTGATAAATTAGACACTGCAAGATAATAAATTTTTTTATGAACAAATATTAATTTTTAATTTTGTTATTTTTTGGTGATAGAAAATTCAAACTTACAACTTATTCACTCCTTTATTTTCCATCATGCAAGTTAACCTTATATTTTATTTTGATACTGATGTCACCCACTAGTACTACAAATACATCCCATAAGCCTATAAATAATAACACATACTTTCCAAGCATATATTTATTTATTTTAGGGTCGAAAATGAAAATCATACCAAAACTAAACGTCCATAAAAATTACTCACTTGACATGGAGTTGCATTTGGACGTACTTATCATTTTATCCTAAAATTTGTTGATTCGATGGAATTTAAATTAGTTGGATATTAAATAAAAAGTCTCTCTCTCTGACACACACACATATATATATATATATATATATATATATATATCCTAAGTATACCAAAACTATTTTTCACATAGTTAGTACTAAGATAACCGAACAAAACTAAATAAATAAATAAATAATACTACGCCTATACTTGCTTTAAATGAATTATCCTCATTTTCCTCTATGCAGTTTCCTTTTCTTCTCAGCCTTAATTATCTTGGCCTTGCAATTTTCATATCCTTTTGGAAAGTATAATCAATTAATAATATAATTAATTTTGGGGCAAAGAAGAAAACGGGAAATGAACAAGCGGCAAAATTAGGTACTACGTGTAGCAACGACAATCAGCGAATTTATCAAGAAATTAAGTTTCTAATATGAATACCAACTGGATTTCTGGGAACGCCACTTAGTTAATGTGATGCACGTCATTCAATCTTAATGAAAAATGAGGGGCTGGAAAGATGTACCTCACTGGCTATTCGACACATCATATATAAATATAAGGTGCTATCAAACTTCCCCATTAGTTAGCAATTTATCACATTATAGTTATATTGATGTGTGCTTGATGCTTGCTCAATGGAAAGGTATGTTTCTCATATGTATATTTTTTTACTATCATTCACAACAATCCCATCACCCCCTCTGTCTAAAACATTCCAAATTTTAATTCTTACATTAGCTATGGCTATAGTTTTTAATAAAATAATGAATTTCGATGGGAATATATGTTATTGTCGTTGGAGGCAAAAGCGCACGTACATACATAAACCAACACGATCATGCTGGTGTAGTGAAATTGAAAGACGGCGCTTTCAGAATATTGATGAAATTGAGCAAAGAGCAGCTTTTGGTCCCAAAATCTAATTAGATCAATGTTTTAAATAAGCAGGACAGGATAATGGTACCAGTGCTGTACCCATTGCATGATAAATTACTGTAATTTAATTGATTGATGCGGGTTTATCTTTACAAATAATTTTAAAAATATATAAAATAATAAAAAACCTAAAGCAAAACAACTTAGGTGCATGATGTTATGCCTATAATATACTTTAGGAGTATGCGTGTGTTTTAGATGCATAAAAAGGTATGGAGATGGTGAGATTTGGTTGTTGCTTGAAACAAAATCACATAGTGCTGTCAAAAAGGCAAAGGGTACAGCCAATGCAATATTGTGGCCTTTTAGACTTTAAAAAGTTTTAACCACCAAAGACAAAGGGGTGGCTCCTGTTCCTTCAAACTTTCCCAAAGCAGTGCGGCACTTGCAGCTAGAACGTGAACTTTAAAAATAATCGTTCCTTATAAAAGAAATAAAAAAATCCAGTTAAAAAATTAAAAATAAGTGTTTAATTGGGGTATCGATCAACATGCATAAACTAATTAAAGACACGTGCGTGACCGATTTTGGCACGTGAGTAGAGGATATATAGTACTACGGGATCATATATAATTAGGTTTAAGCAACGATGAAATGGGACCCGTTCGTACGTGTGAGGGGAGAGGATGGGATTCACGTGACGTCACCAGAAAGAGGACAGTTGAGAGCAATGGAGAAAGAAGGTTGGGATGTCAATTTGTTCATCAGATTTGCAGTTGAAAAAAGAAAAGCAAAGTGTTTTGTTTCCCTCTCTCAATGGAGTGTTTAAGTAATGAGTAGTAATTTGGAGTCTTAAGGTTTGAGAGCTAAGTATAGCTAGCTTGTTGCATTTCAAATAAGACAATTCCTTCTTTCTCCCATTTCCGTATTCAATAATCCTACTTGCAATCCAAGGAACCAATTAATAAATGTCACTTATTTAATGCTATTTATTTATTGTTGAACCCTTCTAGCTAGCCATGAAATCTTTTTTCTAATTATAAAACTAGGTTTGATTGTAGCTAACCATAGTTAACACTGAAGGGTCCAGAATTGAATATTCTTATATATTTATACTATCCATGGTATAAGAAAGGGCGAGCTCGCTGTGGATTCTTGTGGATTTCTACACTTACATTCAAGGTTGCTTGTAAATGTCAATGACTTTAATTAATTGATATAAACACAAAAACACACACATATGTAAATACATACGTAAGATAGATATTCAAATTATGCAATTCCTCTTTCTTATAGTAACATAAATATTATTTATTGTTTGTCCCCTATGAATTCCCTATTTCCTACCATATATATTTATATAAAGATTCGAGTTATTTGATATCCCTTAAAAAAAAGATTGATTATTGACAAAATCAATGCTTTATTCCGCAACATAATAATTTTTATTTGATACACAAACATAGCAAAATATCGGGTAAGAACTTGGTTTAACGATAAAAATTAATCATTTTGATCATACATGCATGAATGATGAGAATTAAGTAAAATCAGTCTTGATTAAGGTCAGATCAAAGTATATTAAAACTTAAAGTAAATTTAATTTTTTAATTAATAAAATTAATAACTTAAAAAAAATAACAATTTTGTGATTAAAAGTGAAAATAGAATCATTTTCTCAAAGTAAACAAACCCTATAATTTGATTTACTTTTAATGAACTAATTTTATTTTGGGTAATGGAGAGAATGGACAAATGAGGATGTAGCATCCTCCCATAAAAGGAAAAAAATTCGTAAGAAAAATGATGGGAAATCCTTCTGCAAAAACTTATATTTAGTTATTTATAATAAAATAATACTGTTTAGTTATTAGATAAATGCTTTTTCTAAAAATTATGTAACAACATTTTTCTGGGTGCCTAATGAGAGGGTTTTACTTTTATCCTTTTCATGTTTGGACTCCTTATCTTTACCATTGGTTTATTACTGTATAATTAAAATTAATTCTTTTCCCTTTGACATTCTTACAAATGCTTGCGTTTGAGTACCACGTAAATAATTTATTTTCATAAGAAAATAAGTTTAGTGTAGGATTTGTCTTGCTCATCGTTGATTGAAACGTAGCTAACTAGAGACATATTGTTTATGCACAGATTTACTCTTGTTTCTAATATTGCAACGTTAATTCATGCCTTGTTCTTCTTTATATTAGTATACTTAAATAAGTACACTAACACTTTAATTATATTAGTGTACTTTCTTAAGTTCATATGTTATATGCTTGCTTAAACTCCTTTATGTCTCCATAAGACTATAACTTCAACTTTTTTCGAAGAAATTAAAGATGTTCAGTACGAACGGTGTTATACCAGTTATGGGGAAACGGGGAAATGGAGATATCTGATTAGCAACCAATGGGCGAAATTGTATGAGAGCTTATACTAATTTTAGGATCAATGGCAACATCAATCAATCGATCACCATATTCCACATAGGGAAATAGCACATGCATATGCCAACCGGAACTACTTACTATCAAGGAAAAATTGAATTAATTGATAGAATAAGTTATTTCCTTTGGCACCTATATGGAAACATGTGTTTCAATAAAATAATAAATAATTACGCATCATTGGAAAGATATTTTTCAACCAGTTACTCGTTATTAATATTTTGCTTGTCATCCAATTAATATCAATGTGTAAAAAAAAACTTATCAAAGTAATAAAATAAATTATATGAATACAAAGTTTTAGCTAGCTTTTGTTTGGTTCTTTTATAAGTAAAAGAAAATATTGTTAATACAATATAAGAAATACCTAATCCATATACAAATAGATGCTAAATCCCAAAACTTCTCACATGACAAATTTAATCACTACAAATAAGAGTATATATATATATGCGCGCTCAATAAACAGACGTCTTATCTTAATAAAATCTATAGTTTGAACCAAATCAAATGTCATTCTTAAAAGTATTTGAACTTTTTAAAGTCTTCTTTCGTTCACACATAAATAATAACATCAGATATCTCAAATTTCTTTTACTAACAAAAATTAATTCCGTTATGTTTGCAAAAGTCAGACTTTTAGCTTTTTACATACTCGAATACATGATTGGCAAATAAAAGAGCAACAGAGGTTAACTAGTAACTAATTTGCAAAAATGCATGTCTATTGGGCATGTGTGATGATCACTATGAATTTGAAATATATATTGCTAGCAATGCAAGATTTATAGGCCTTTATTTTTTTTATTGGTACATTTTATTAGTATTTATGATTTTGTAGAAAATTAAGCCATACCCCAGATGTTGATATATATAGTAATATATAGGTAATTTAATTGATTGCATATGTTACCTATCCTCATCCTACGAAAATATTTTGAAACAAACTACCCTAATGGAGATAGCCCTTACAGCTTCAGTACTGCAAACTTTTTTTCTGGTACATACTGCTGCAAACTTTATTTATTTATTTTTTATGTATAGGCCCAAAATGAAAACATGCGCAATTTTAAGTATACGTGTGCTTTAATTCAGGTCAAATGTTTATTTTATTGTAAACTTATTTTTTACATATATGAATTATATTTTAGATTGATAAAAAAAATATATTGTAATATAAGAAGTTAAAAAAATCTAAGCACGTTTTCCATAAAGAAAAAATCTTTAAAATGTTTTTTTAATAAAATTACTGAGTCAATACTTATTTCCTACTTTCTTTCGATTTATGAAAGATTATTAGACTTTATTTTTGAAAAAATGAGTCAATGTTTTATCCACTGGATTAACTTTTCTGACAGTGATAAAAGCCTAGAGAAAGTTAAAGTTAACACTTAACGCCATTCTAAGATTTCAATTAAATGCAAGTAAGAGAAGGCGAAACATAAGAAACATCTGTAAAAATCAAAGGCTTCATCAAAAGGGAAAATGAACATGGTTCTCATTGACAGCGCCAAACCTTAAAGCGGTTATGGGTGCTTTTCAGAAACTATGTCTCCCACACAATTAAACCTAACTTGTCTGTTTTGCCCATCCAATGGCACGTGCCATCCATCCATTTTCTTTACCCTTCCCTATTTATCAAAATCTCTCTCTCTCCCTTGCTCCTCTATTTTCTTTCCCTATCTTACATTACTTGGGCTATTAATTAATGAATTAGTAGCATGTGAAATACCCTCAATGCCCTTACATGGTATGGGCTCATTAGCCACATTCGCAATCATTATCTTGGGCATTATGGCCATTCCACCCGCATCAAAAAGATGGGGGTAGTTTGGATCATTGAGATGACTTTGTACTGACCTTATCTTTATTTTATTCCGTAGTTTGCGTTGGTTTCCAAAGGACGTATTCAAATGCCAATAAAATCCAACACTTGGTGATGGCAATATAGACATTTCACACTACCAAAACCACTTGTAAAATAAAATCTTCAGAAAATATTTTCGTTAAGAAGTAAACTGTTCTAATATTCTGTATCTTCGTCCCCATATACTCTCCCAGCTAGTAGTATTTTTCCTCTGCAACCTACCTGAGTTTAATTAAAGGAAAATAATATCAAAATAAGACAACAAGAGTTTTTTATATATAATTTTAGAATCTATTTTTTGAGAAGAAAAAAAATACAAGTGAAAGATGAAGATAATTATATGTCACATAAAATACCGTTAAATATCAGAACCTAATCAGCAGTTTAAAATCCGTTGGTTGTGATTTGTAATTCCAACAACTGTGTTCCTTTCGCTCATTCAATATCTATTTAGTAATGCTCAAGACCCATAGAGAAGGTCCTTCTCGTCATTTCACACATGAATATTTTCTTTAGCTTGCTATTTACTACCACATATATTTTACTAACATTTTTGTAATTTTGTGATATCGAATAAAAGAAAGAAAATATAAAAAGACATTATTAGTGGGGGGGAAAAATACTAAAGGAGGAGGTGAAAGTTCGAAGAAGAGGAAGAACAGCGACCACTTCTCTTTCCTCTCTCTCTTCTCTCTTCTCTTTTCACACACACAACAACACTGCGTTTATTTGAGACACCTCCATTTTCAAATTTTATATATTGTGTGCAACTTCCATCTTTCATTTTCCACAAGGTGATTTGCAAGAACACTCGCTGCAAAGAGCAACAACAAAGAGAAAATAAAGGAGCGAAAGAGAAAGAAAGAGACCACAGACGACAGAGGGACAACACAGAGAGAGAAAGAAAGAGAGAGAGTGTGTGTATGTATATGTATGAGAGTGTGCCTCAGATATAGAGAGAGAGAGAGAGAAGAATTGAAGAAGCTTTCAGTACCACAGAAGGGAAAACGATGTCTGAGAGCTTCACATCCTTTCATACCCTTCAGCTCTAAGAGGTACACATAACACGCACACACACATATATACACATATATATGTATGTATATGTACATGAGATGATGAACAAAGCTGAAATGATAAAATGAAAATTAGCATTTAGGTGAGAAGATCATGAGAGGGACCTATAATATTAATCCTTTTTTTTGCTCTCTTTTCTCTTTCCATTTTATCTTCATGGTTCCTATATAATTGACTTCATTTACATGATGTGGTTGTTGTTTGTTCTTGTTCTTGTTCTCAGATTCGCTTATTCTGGCTCGATCCTTAACCAATTCAATTAGTCACAAGCTGAGAGAGAGGATGGTGAATATTATGTTGGTGATGATGATGATGATGAGTAAGATCTTAACATGGGAATAGCAACACCTTCTTCATCGCTTCCTTCCATTCTCTCTCACCCGAAGACACAACAACAAATACATCATTCGAATTCTTCTATGTCCCAAGATTACCACCACCACCACCAAGGAATCTTCAGCTTCCCGAATGGGTTCGAAAGATCGGCGGCGGCCACTACGATGACTCACCAAGACCCTCACCAACAGCAGATTCGGAGGGACAAAGTGAGGGTGCAAGGCTTCGAGCCACCACCGTCACATCAAACTTTGGTACCTATAGAGGAAGACGAATCGGGAAGCCTCCCGGTGTACGAAACCGCCGGGATGTTATCGGAGATGTTCAATTTCCCTCCCGGCGCGGCGGAATTAATGGAACAGCAGCAACAACAACCAATGGCGACGACGACGTTTCGGTCGTCGTCGTCGGCCAGGGCATTGGGTAGTGGTGGCAGCGAGTGGTACGGAAATAGACAAGGGATGTTAAGCAATTTGGGACCGTTGGGAGATTCCAAGAATCATCATCATCATCATCATGGCAGTGTGAATAGCCGTGACAGTAGCAGCGGCAGCATAATTCAGAATCAGCATCAGCATCATCATCATCACAACCACCACCATCATCAAATGTCGAGCATTAATGCGGACTCTGCAGCTGCCATGCAGCTTTTTCTCATGAACCCTCAAACCACCAGATCCCCTTCTCCCCCTCCACCTCCTCCTCCTCCTTCTTCTACTCTCCACATGCTGCTTCCTAATGCTTTCCCTCCTGGTTCAGGAGGGTCTTTCGGTCAATTCACGTGGCTCCCCGACACCACTCAAGAAGGAGGACCCAGTACAGTCGTGGAAGGCCCTGGCCACGGTCACGGTCAAGGCCTTTCTCTGTCCCTGTCCTCCTCCATAGAAGCTGCGAAAGCTGAGGAACTAAGGATGGGGGATAGTGGATTTTTGTATTACAATCAAGCAAGTGGAGGACCCTCTTCCTATAAGAGTACTCTTGGGGGTCATCACCACCAAGCATTTTTGGGACAGGCCCAACAAGGACATGTTGGGTTTGGAGCACCATCATCGTCTACATCATCATTAGGTGTTGTGAATGCGTTGAGGAATTCAAAATATGCAAAGGCTGCTCAGGAATTGCTTGAAGAGTTTTGTAGTGTTGGGAGAGGCCAGTTCAAGAAGAACAAGTTCAACAGACAACTCTCAAACCCTAGTTCCAATCTTGGAGGTAGTGGCGGTGGTGGCGGCGGCGCCTCTTCGTCTTCATCAAAGGATATTCCTCCTTTGTCAGCAGCTGATAGGATTGAGCATCAAAGGAGGAAGGTCAAACTCCTAACCATGCTTGACGAGGCATGTAATCTTTCTCTTTCTCTCTCTCTACTCTTCTTACCCTCTCTTATTCTTCTAGAGTCAAGGTCTTTCCAATTTAATTATTTTCTTAGTCCAATAATAAAAAACACAGTTCTCCAGCGAGTATCTAAAATTCAACAAAACGAAAAGCCGGCTGGTATAGTAGGGTTTCTACTCCTTAGGATCAGTTGGTGAGGATTTTGATCGTTATTTTAATCGTGGCACATTTTTTTAATCTCCCGATTCGATTGGTGGGAAGAACTTGGAGTCTTTTCAGTTTTTAGTTTTTAGTTTTTTTTTATAAAAAATATATAGTTTGGTGAAAGTGTGAAACCGGGACACTACCATTATAGGAGAATACGTCCATCAAGAAGTGACGTTTCTTCTGATTATTAAGACTCACCAAACAGATGGAAGGTAATCACCAATCATATATATTATTGCATAGCAACTTGTTACATATGCTACTGCCTCCCTCAGATCCAAATACTCATCATAGTAACGTTGCAGTGAAAGCCATTATTCATATATCATATGACCAAGGAAGGATATATATAAATATATCAAGAGAAACAGTCTCTTCTTTTTTCTTAATTTTCTTCAATTGAATTTTTCCACAACTGTACATTTTTCTACATGGAAAGAAACACAGACACATCCTTCATTCACATTCACCGTACTGTGCATAACAACAAGTACTATACTCTTCCCTAGCATTTGTTTATTATTACTTGCATACTCCACAACACACGTGTGTTTTTATTTCTCTATTTGCATGAGTTAATTAACTCCCATGTATAGTATTCTTAATTAAACCATACATGTACCCAATTTCTTTCCTTAATTTAATGCTGGTTAGTTCCCCCAGCTTTTCACAATAATGAATACGAGTAAATAAAGATACTACCACCATGCATGTACTGTTACATGTGGTTCTTTCAACAATTAATACCCTTAACATGATTCATTATTAATGAAATTTTTTTATCCCCCAATGTTAGTTTTGTTTGAACAATTTTTAACTATCAAACCAACCTTCTATCTCTGATTTATTATTAATTAATATCTTTTGTGGTTTAAATTTTTTTTTTCAGGTGGATCGGAGATACAGCCACTACTGCGAGCAAATGCACATGGTGGTGAACTCCTTCGACATGGTGATGGGGTTCGGTGCGGCGGTGCCATACACGGCGCTGGCACAGAAAGCAATGTCTCGTCACTTTAGGTGCCTGAAGGATGCAATAACAGCACAATTGAAGCATAGTTGTGAGGTGTTGGGAGAGAAAGATGGTGTAGGGAACTCGGGATTGACCAAAGGAGAGACACCAAGGCTGAAGATGCTGGAACAAAGCTTGAGGCAGCAAAGAGCGTTTCATCAAATGGGGATGATGGAACAGGAGGCTTGGAGACCCCAGAGGGGCTTGCCTGAACGATCTGTCAACATTTTGAGAGCCTGGCTTTTCGAGCATTTCCTTCATCCGTACGTTCTTTCCTTTTCTCTCTCTCTCTCTCTCTCTCTCTCTCTCTCATTATTAGTTGTGCATATGAAAAAAAAACAAGTCGCTCCTAGAATTGACATATGATATGAGTATCTTCATGTTTTGTTGGCTTGTGTCTTTTTAACTCATGGTGTAAATCTTGGAGGAGGAAAATGTGGTTTAAAAGTCTTTTGGATATATAATAAGTGAATGTGAATCCTCACAATGTTAAATATGTATATTTAGGGTAAGATAAAAACTTGCATTGTGTGTATAAAAAGAAGGGTTTCATTAGAAAAAAGAAGGGTTCAAAATATTATTTATTTTCTAAGTGAGTTTGGAAATATCTTTAAGGGGGGGAATTACTAAATCGGTATGTAGCTTTGGATAATTAGGGGGGAAATGTGGTATGTTAGACTTACGAGAGGGAGAAAAGGCAGTTAATGATTGCGAGACTGTGGAAGGAGGGGGACAGCGAGACATAATGGCATTATTTTTAATTTTAAAAATGTGGAAAAAGAATAACAACACACTATACGATGGATACCGCGATATCCATAACTGGAAAAAGTAGCAGGGCTTCCGTTAATTAACAAAGAGGAAAAAAAGAGTCACAGAGGGAAAGACCGAAAGAGGGAATCTAAAAGCCATTATGCATAGGATCGTTTACAACAGTCATTAATACTGCAGAGAGTCTTGGGATGCATGTAAGCTCGACAGCCAAAAGCTGTAAAGATAGATAGATAGATACATACATGCATGTATATGTAGCCATCCACTGTTTTAACTGCAATTTCATTTTCTTGCTAGTATCTCTTTCTCTCTCACTCTTATGAACAACATGTATAATTTTTTAGTCTATTTTCTTTTAAGTAACAACTATATTTGTACCTCCAACAATATAAACACATTAACATGTCATTTGATATTTATTCTTTTTTACGTAAGATTATATCATCTATTATATTTATATTTATCTTTTTTTTTTAAATTTATTTTTATTAGGATGTCTACCTTTCCTAAATTAGATGAGTGAGTGATAACCATTCCTCCAAAAACACTTATTAAAGAATTCATAATAGAAAATTTTCAAGAAAAAGTGTCATTAATTCATTTCTATTATAATTTTCAATGTGATTTTTTGTTTTAATTTTTTTAATCAATACTCTTATGGTCTGTTCAGTAGAAAGAGAAAAAAAATTAAGATTAAAATTTTAAATTATAATATAAAAGTATAAGTTTTATATATTTTTTTTTTCATACTCTTTCTCTTCTAATAAACGCGCACCTTATAGAAAAAAACTCCCTTTAGTACGTACCATTTACCAAAAACTGATATAAGCATAATTAAATCATGTTAAAATTGGAGATGGGATTATCATCCCGAAGAAGAAGAGGGTAAAATAAGGCAAAAATAAAGTGGGATAAAGAAAGTAGAGAGAGAGTACTGGTCAGTGTGTACAGCAGCGATCTACTTTACTTCTGCAATGGCAGCTAGGACGTAGATCTTTCTTTGTTTCTCTTAGATTCTCACGCCCACGAAGGGACAGAAAGAAAGGTTTCATACTCAGAAAGAAAGCTGGGTGTCTCTTTATACGGTTTAAGGCAAGGACTCTGATGTCATTTTCTGGTCTCTTTCTCAGGTACCCAAGCGATGCAGATAAGCATCTGTTAGCACGACAGACTGGGCTATCGAGAAATCAGGTTCGTCCCCTCCACTCTTAGCTTTCCACAATTTAGTAAGAGAAAGAGACAATTTTTTGTGTTGTTGTTGTTGCATTTCAGCATTTGCATACTACTCTATTACTACAGTAATAATAATAATAATAACAATTAATTACATGCATGGACCACATATACACATGTACGAAAAAATGTAAGAGAAGGGACCAGCTGTAAGTTCAGATGCAACTTACATGGTTTTGGGGTTTCTTTCTCTACTCTTCTCTTTTGAGAAAGACAAGCACCAACATGGGTTGAAATGTTTCTTTCCTCTCTTCATTATTTATTTTTGTAATTTCTATCAAAAGAGAAAAAATATATGGTTTCATAAGAAATTTAAGGGTCTGGTATTGTAATTTTTTTATTTACTTAACTATATAAAATAATTTTTTTAATTTACTTAGAACTCTTTTCCTTGGTGGCATAAATTCTGAAATTAATTAAGATGTTCCTTGGTGACATAAATTCTCAAATTGAAAGAGCAGGCATAAGTACAGAGGCAATGAGACATGAAAGTTTTGCTGTTTTTCTCAAATTCAAAAAAAAAAAATCAAGTATATGCTGTTTTAGAATCTCGCTCCCTCACTCTGCCACTCATTTTCTCTCTCATGATCAATTGGCTTCACTTCTCCCAACTACACAATGGGGGACCATAAATAAGGGAAATAAATAATCTTTCGTAGAGATATCATAATCTGGTCGTGGTAAATTCCTTACAAGTTTAATTATGCCTTCTGTGCTCAGATAGTTAATGCCATCTTACGTATTCCTGCACCTTTGTCTGCCAATTACTATGTTAGTTTACTTTTCTTTACTTACATAGATAATCACATTCACACCCTTCATAAGATAAGGCCTGTGTTCTTGATTTTGGCACGTTCTATCTGAATCATTAATGTCTTTTAATTTATACACAAAAACTGTCAGAAATGAGACATAACAAAACTGTGCCTCGAGGCCCTCCACATTGATACTACTATATATTTACAAATATAGTATCCATAATTTCATCAAACAGTATTTTCTTAAATGGATTTTGTACATCTTCGATTCGGCATTAACAGTGTACTACCTTGTAATTTCCCTAAAAAACCAAAATCCAAAAGCTACTGCTACATTTTAGCATACATCTAATTAGAGGGGAAAGTAAAAAAAAAATATAACGTTTTAACTTCCTACCTATTATTACATGCATGCCTACAGCCTACACCCTATAAGATTTAGTGAAATGAGGAATTGGAGTACACATTCTGGAGTCTATAGATACATTTGGTCATACTTAGCACTGTCCCTAGGCTTCTAAGAAGAAAGTGCTGATAAATAGCTTCAATTGTCTGTTAAAGTCTATGCTATATATTTTTGCATTATCATTCACATGTCATTTCGCTGTCCTATGTGTCACACCATAGAGAAGATATTTCATGGCCTAATCACAATATATCATGGAGGGACAAACGGCAATGAGTCAGAAAGTTCTCTTTTCTGTTTCTTTTTCTTCTTTTCCTAGAACCGATAATATTGTTGAATGATTAGTAATGGATATTATATAGTTAACTTTTATTTTTTATACTCTAACTTTTATTATTTCTCTCTCTTTCTCTATATTTCTTTCTTCTCTCTAAACATGCATAATTTTGGAAAACAAAGACTCGATTATTGTATATGTATTAACATTTGCGGAAATATAAAACTGATCTAGGTAGGTCAATATCATATGCATATATCGGGTTGAGCATGCTATATAATACCGTACCCTTATCTAGAGTACCAAGTTTGACAAGCATTTGGGGTCATTAATGTTTGTCTATATATGTGTGCTGTAACTTTCTTTTCAATTTTACTATCTTGTTTTGTTATTTATACACTAAAATTTCCACATTATCTTAGTATCGACAGATAATAATTAATTTCATTATCAATTAAATAAGTAAATAAACCAATTACCAAGTAACAATTTGTTATCATTTTATGAGGTTTTGATAAATATACAACTAGTTGTTTTATAATAAAATTAGCGCTAGTCTGTATAAAAATAATGAAAAAAATAGTATAAAATACTTTCCTTTCCATCTATCACAACGTCACAATTTAGCCAATAAAAATTATTTTTTAGACACTCATCAAAATGTTATGTAACACCTAGTTGTAAGAGTGATAAAAGAGAGAAGAATATAGGTAATAAGTTATTATATATTTAATAGGAAGAGTGAGATAATTTTGTTATAAATGTTGTTTAGGTGATTAGAAAAATAATGTGTTAAAAAAGTAAATGTTATTCGGCTAAGGAATGTGAGGTGACAATACACATATAGTCAGTTATAAAACGTCGAAGCTCAGTTATTAATACACCATGACAAGTAAATTACAAGTGTGAGTGAACATATTGAAGCTATGGACGGATTAAACGTGTTACATTTGCAGGTATCAAACTGGTTCATTAATGCGAGGGTTCGTTTGTGGAAACCCATGGTGGAAGACATGTACCAACAAGAACTCAAAGAAGCCGAAGGGGCAGAAGAAGATAGAGAGAGAAACCAAAGCAGTAGCAACAACAGTGGCCACCAATTGGCACAAACTCCAACACCCTCAACCACGACATCGACAGCAACAGCGCCACCACCAACAACAACGACAACGACAACACCACCAACCGGAAAAAGATCTGATACCGAAAACGACCCTTCTGAGTTGACGCCACCGTCGGAGCTGCCCCGAACTATGGTGGCCGATGAATCGTGCAGGCATGGTAGCCTCGTTGCAACGGATTTTGGGACCGCTTCTGCTGCTTCTGACATTGGTTCCACTCTGATTAGGTTTGGGACCACCGCCGGTGACGTGTCACTCACGCTAGGGCTTCGCCACGCCGGGAACATGCCGGAGAAAACTCCGTTCTCCGTTAGGGACTTTGGAGGCATTTAAACTTAATCAATTCCCTATATTACTTCACATGATCATAAAAGATAATAATGATACGTATATATAGGAGGTTGCTTTATTATTATTATTATTATTATTATATGATTATTATGATATGGTATATCAAAAGAAACCATTGTTCCACCCTTGTAATTTCTCTTTGATGTTAGTTCCTCCTCTCAAAGTTGCATTTTATGTAAGGAAAGGAAGAAGGGAATACGAAATGAGAAAGGTAGGCTTATATGTGATTATCAGCTGGCCATAGGTAATAGGATCTGTGGTGATCTGTGCAACTGTATAGTAGGTTGTTTTCTACGTTTGTTTTTTTTATCACGTGTATGTACTTAAGGTTTTGTATCTTAATTTGATAGGACTTGATCTAATTAATAGAATAACATGTGCTCATTCTCTTCTCGTATATGCACTTGATGTTTTGTAACTTATTTTGATTAGACTTGATTTTTTATTTATTATAAAAATGTATGTTTAGTTACAAATCATTGCAGCAAATTTGTTTATTTTTAAAATAATTACTTTAAAAATCATATCAACAATTATTTTTGATAAATTGATAGTATAATTTTTTTTCATTTCATCCTGCACCAAAATAATTTAGGAAGTGAAAAATGATTCATTTTATATAATTAAAATGAAATTAAGATTTAAATAAATGTATATCAAATGATCTCGAGAAAATTTAATAAATATGCTTACAGGATTACTATTTTGAAGAAAAAAAATTGCTTAGGAGAGTGTAGTTTACCTTAAGAATTCATTAATACTCCAAGTGATTATGAAATTTTTAAAAGATTCATCAAACAAAAAATAAATTTCTATTTTTTATTATGTCTTAAAATATCTCAATTATCATATCACTTTTCTTCAAAATTGTTGTTAACCCATCACCATGATCATCATCACCCCAATCGTGATCATTCTTACCATCATAACTATTACAACTTTCACTTCCAAAGACATCATTGTTGCCACCACCATCTCCCCCATATCCATGTAGTAACAAGTGCATTGGTGTTAACAACATCAGTGACAATTATGAATACGATCATAATAATGGTATTGTTGTGGGCATGAGAATGGTGGCAATGACAACAACCAGTGGTGGTTGTGTTAGCGATGACAACAGCGACTAGGTTCAAGGGGTGGGTGGTGGTGATCATGGTAGTGGTAGTCATGAAAATTATGGTGGAGATGATCTCATGATGTGATGAGTTAACAATAATCTTAAAGAAGAGTGAGGTGATATTGAGATCTTTTAAAGATTTGATGATCACGTGAGGTTTTAATTAATTAATTAAGAAATAAGTATTTTGTTTATAGGTCTTTCATTATTTAACGGTTGAGATTAGTTATTATTCATTCTCACCTAAGAAAGACATTATCATGATATGGCTAAACAACGAAAAAAAATGCAAAATTCAGAAAATTCATCAAGGATTAACAAAATTTATAAAAATTTCACAATTAATTCTAATTACATGCAGCTTATTTTCACTTGATATTTTTATGGAAGGTTAAACGCTACCATCTTTGACATCGGGTAATTGTTAGAAAATTTTGTAAGATGTTTTGTTACACTTATCCTCTAAAAAAGTAGCATTTTACCCTTAGTCAAAACAAAAAATATATCTCAAATGCAATAACCTTAAGAAATTAACAATGCAGCAAAATTTGCAAACATTGACCCTAAAAGGAGGAGCTAGATCACACGTGAGATTGTCATACCCTAGTCCCTTAACCTTAACTTGGGATTGTTCCATCGCACTACAAATCTAACATTGAATAAGAATTAAGAATAAGAAAAACTTATAAATATTGTTCTCCCTTAACCCACCAAGATATCTTTTAAAGAATGAATTTGGAAGGTTCACCGGAGCTCAAGCACACTATATATCCCGAATGTGGTGAATTTATCACTACAATGGACTTAAGCAGAACATTAACACTATAGGAGGTAAGTTTAGGCCACTCATGGGATTGTCTAATCCTCTTGTCCCTTAGTCTCAACTGAGAACTGTTATTCTATGCCACCATAAGTCTCACATTAAATAGAAATCAAGGTAAGAGCAATTTATAAATATTTTTCACCCCTAATTAATCCAGTAAGATGCTGTTTAAAGAACAAAATTGTAAGACTACAATAATCAAAATAGACAATATTTCGAATGTAATGACTAGTGAGTCTAATAATACAATGAACTTATGCAGAAAATTGTCATTATTATTGTTTAAATAAATTATATTATGAATAAAATGTATTATTATATATTAAGAATCTCATTTCAAAAGATTAATTTAATTTGAAATAAAATATTTCTTTTAGCAAACCCCGTGTTTGACCTTTTAATCTTGGTTTTGATCATTTCCGTAATACTATAGTACTTCGACAATTGGATGGTGTGTGAGAAAAAATTCATTACATCATGCCATATATGTGCTGGTTTGCATTTTAGAATTGTACAACTTGCATGTATTGTTAATACAATTTGGGCAAGTACAACTTGCATACTTCTTTCAGCTAAATATTATAACTAGCATATTTTTAACAGTTGAAGATGGTTTGACGTGGTTGATGTGTGGATAATAATTTGATAAGTGTTCAAATTTAATATTGATAGTACTTTTTGAAGAATAAAAAATAAGATTTTTTTAGATTTTCTTATAATTTTTTTTAAAAAAAATCTATTTCGTCAAATGGAATTTTTTTTACACTTTTAGATATTAGATATATATATTTTAGTTTAGACTTATTTTATAAAATATTAAGAGAATTATTAAGATTTTATATAAAAACATACTAATATAATAAAAAAAGATAGTTTTTTCTTTAAATAAAAACGATAAGGTTGAAAGGATCAATTGTTGTCTTTTTTTTTACTTAAAGAAATATTACCATGGTTTTCAGTGACCTATTTTTCTTGTACTCCCTCCGTCCTATAATAAATACTATCCATTTTCCATATCTTTTGATATTTAAGATTATTATACATAAATTAAAAAAATTTAATAAAATTTAAAATTGTTATATTTGGACTAAAATAACCTTGTAATACATTAATCTTTGATATTCATTGTCGGGAGTACGTATTACTGCCTCTGGTAGTAATAATAATATACAATAATAAGATTTATAAGATTAAAATAATAAATGATTGAAATTAAAATATTTAAAATTTTAAATTAAATTTAATATATCATCAAATTTCTAAAAAATTAATCAAATAACAAACAAATCTATAAAAATTTCAATTATCACTTTCTAAAATATGTTAATTATTACATCATTATCATGATTATCGTTTTCATTATCATGGTCACCGCTACAACCACCTCCACAAATCGTCACCATCTTTGTCGTCATGACCTTCGTCATTACTGTACCATCATGACCATCGTTGCAATCACTATCAATATTGTCGGTGGTGGTGACGCTAGTAGTAATGACGATGATGATCATAGCGACGACAACGATGATAATAACGATGGTAACGACAATCATGTCAATGAAAGTGATGACAGTGATGATGATGAGTTAATGATAATGAAATTATTTTAGGATGTGATTTGTTTGATGAATTTTTTAGAAATTTAATGATCATATTAGATTTAGTTTAAATTTTTAAATATTTTAATCTCAATTATCTATTATTTTTAATCATAATTTAATAATTATTATTAATTATTCTTAGGTAAGAAACTTTGTCACATGAATCATAGTCTATATATATATATATATATATAAAGTATGACTTATGTGAGAATACTACCTTATATGAAAATATGAAAAATACTAATAACAACTATGAGGCAGATTAATATAAATAATATAAATTAATTATTTAATTAGACAAAAGGAGTTAATGGGGCAATATTTAGGGATATGGGGCTGCCTAACACGCCCAGGCTAGGCGTGTTTAAACACGCCCAAGCTAGGCGTGTTTAAACACGCCCTAGCCAGGCGTGTTAGGGTCCCATAGCCCTATATATTGCCCCACTTGCCCCTCATTTAAGGATTCCGCCTTCTCTCTAGAAATAGGTCTGTCTTCTCTCTAGAAAGTTGGTGTTGATTTCTCTGAAGCGAAGCCCTGCCGAATTCGAAGCGCGGCCGACAAGTAAGTCGATTTAATTGATTGTGCATAATATTTAGTTTGTTATATTTTTAAATTAGAAAATTGTTAGGATCATATGAACTTGTTAGCGACCTAAATATTATGTTAGTGATTAGGCTAGTGATTAGGGTTACGTAATTCGGTGTAGCATTAGGGTTTACATTGTTATTAGGGTTTATGGCTTGGGGTACATACGTAGGTTCTGGGTTTAGGGCTTATGGATTGTGATTAGGGTTGAGGACCTGTGGCAGTGATTAGTGTGTGCGTAATGCGGTGGACGTTTAAGGTTGACAGTGTGATTAGGATTTATGGATTGTGGGTATAGACTTAGGGTTTATGGGTGCCGGTTTAGTGTTAAGGGCTTATGTTGTGATTTGGGTTTAGGCCCTGGGGTGGTCATTAGGGTGTATGTAAATCGGGTGTAGGGTTTAGGGTGTACATGGGGATTAGGGTTTATGACTTGGGGAACAGAGTTAGGGTTTGTGGGTGCTGGTTTAAGGTGTAGGTCGTATGTTGTGATTAGGGTTTATGGATTTCGGGGTAGGTTAGGGGTTTACATTGTGATTAGGATTTATGGCCTTGGGAACAGACATAGGGTTTATTGTTTAGGATTTAGGGTTTAGGATTTAGGATTTAGGGTAGCTCAGTAAACCCTAAAGCATAAACCCTAAATCCTAAACAAAAAACCGTACCCCCTAAATCGTAAACCCAAAACCCCACCCTTGAAGTTTTGCCTTGACAAACACTTCCTTTTGAAATGATGAACATGAGTCTCTATCTTCTAGGTGTCCAACTGACGATGTTTTAATTGCTTTTCTATTTCATTGAGCTTGGGGTAGTGATTAGAAAGCTGTTCAGATCAGATAGAAAAATAATTAATGGAACAAGTAGGAATAGTTGTCTGTTTAGGAACACACTTCATGGCAAACTTGTCAGGCTTGCTCTCAACCACAACTGCTTGTTGATGGTCCCTCATTAGGTTTCGCTTAACTGCAATTTGTGCCTCCTTTTTGGAAGGGAATTCCTGTTCAACAAACAATTCGTCCCCTATTTGCCAGGGACCTTGGACTGAACCCGATCCTGAAGCTGAACCGCCAAAAGAATCTTCTTCACTTGGGTGATTCCAATCGATATATGTGTAATGTGGAATCCCGTCCCAAAAAGGAATAACCACACCGCCTTTAAATACAACACACATTAATAAGCATGGGTTTGCAAAATATATACATGAACAATAATTATACGAAATCACTTAGGGTTTAAGTCATGTAACTTACCTTCAACTGGTTGTTCTGATTGTGTCGGTCCAACACCCGCACGGTACCGCATTTCAGACGACCCCACATCAGTGTGTTGCTCGAATGCATATGCATCCACACCAACATCTTCATCATTATCGGACGCACTGGCATTCTCCTGAAGAAGACGATCTTCCATCGCTATATTTTCATCATCATCATCATCTTCATCGTCATCCATAACCCAAGTTGGGTCATGTGAATCTTCCTGAGACATGTTTGCACCTACAACATCATATTCAGGTGCAGCATCATATGATGGTGCAATATGTGCAGAATTACAACCAACTGACCTCCTGGGTAAAACAGCTTCCTGAACTACGGTGTAATCCACATACAACTCTAAAAATTTCTTCCGTGCCTGATTAAAAAATTCTTCAATGACCATTTTCAATTCTTCATCATCCTGTATTGGAAACGCCATGTATTCATCTTGCTGCCATATTCTTGCCGTCAGTAATGTGATACAAGTGTTTCCATCCACACCCAATTTTGGAAGTATCTTCTGATGCAAATCACTCAATGTTACATTTCGGTTGATTCGTGTCATCCTTTTATCCCCTTTGAAGACAACACCTCTTTCCCCTTCAATTTTCCTTCCATTGAAAAAAAATACAACACGAACAACCTCCGCATCACTCGAACTCATTTCCTGCAATCAACATAAATAAACGTCAGAAGCACACAAACACCCGAAACCCTAAATTATGAAACACAAACCCTACATACAAAACAAACCCTAACCCACATAAACGCTTCTACAGATGTAGTTAGTCCCCAGTAAATCACCAAATGGTGAAAGAAAGTCAATATTGTCAAAGACACAAAGGCATAAAGAAGTGGTCTTGTTTACACAATAACCTAAACCCTAGGTCCAGTCACGCCGAGCCATACACCCTAACCACCACATACGCCTTAAACCCTACCACAAATACCTTAAACCCTAGGTGTGTTCCCCCTGACCTAACCCCTAATCACCCCATAAACCCTAAACACTTAAGCCGAATACCCTAAATCCTAGGTGTGTACACCTGGCCCTAAACCCTAATCCACCAATGTCCCTAAACCCTTACACCGTAACACTTAAACCCTAGGTGTGTACCCCCATGCCTAACCCCTAATCCACACATGCGCCATAAACCCTAGGTGTGTCCATCAAATCATAACCCCTATTCACCCTGTAAACCCTAAGCCGGACAACTTAAACCCTGATCACCCCATAAACCCTAATGACACTTTCAACACTAAATCTAAACCCTAAGACGTAAACATATACACTATGAACCTAACAAGGGTTTAGAACTTACTTCTTTCCAACGCTAATCTTCACAAAATATCCTATCCGAACCTGTAGATCCTGAAGCACAACAACTTCTACACAGAACCCTAATTAGTTCCCCAAGTCATAAACCCTAATCCCCATGTACCCACAAACCCTAACTCTGTTCCCCAAGTCATAAACCCTACTCCCCATGTACACCCTAAACCCTAAACCCGATTTACATACACCCTAATGACCACCCCAGGGCCTAAACCCAAATCACAACATAAGCCCTTAACACTAAACTGGCACCCATAAACCCTAAGTCTATACCCACAATCCATAAATCCTAATTACACTGTCAACCCTAAACGTACACCGCATTACGTACACACTAATAACTGCCACAGGTCCTCAACCCTAATCACAATCCATAAGCCCTAAACCCAGAACCTACGTATGTACCCCAAGCCATAAACCCTAATAACAATGTAAACCCTAATGCTACACCGAATTACGTAACCCTAATCACTAGCCTAATCACTAACATAATATTTAGGTCGCTAACAAGTTCATATGATCCTAACAATTTTCTAATTTAAAAATATAACAAACTAAATATTATGCACAATTAGTTAAATCGACTTACTTGTCGACCGCGCTTCGAATTCGGCAGGGCTTCGCTTCAGAGAAATCAACACCAACTTTCTAGAGAGAAGACAGACCTATTTCTAAAGAGAAGGCGGAATCCTTAAATGAGGGGCAAGTGGGGCAATATATAGGGCTATGGGACCCTAACACGCCTGGCTAGGGCGTGTTTAAATACGCCTGGCTTGGGCGTGTTTAAACACGCCTAGCCTGAGCGTGTTAGGCAGCCCCATATCCCTAAATATTGCCCCATTAACCCCTTTTGTCTAATTAAATAATTAATTTATATTATTTATATTAATCTGCCCAACTATGATAGTCATGTTAGCATAGTTCATGTCGATTGACAACGATAATGATAAGTTACTTATAATTGAAATATTTTATGACATAATTTATTAGTAAATCTTTTATAGATTTAATGGTCATATTAAAATTTAATTTTAATTTTTAAATATTTTAATCTCAATCATTAATTATTTCTAATCATAATGTAATGGTTATTATTAATTATTCTCATGTTTTTCCATAAAAAATGTTATGTTAAAATCTTTTTGTATTTATATATTAATGATGCACACATACACGTGTACCTAGTATGAATAGATATAGATATGATTAAAATCTATAAACAAAACCTAAGAATTGGGTGCTTATGCATATAAAGAATAACCGAATCTGCTGTGAATTAAACCATGCTACATCTATGATCTCTTGATTAGGACAGTTCATATATTGGACAATTTCTCATATATATACACCTGCAACAGCACTTTACAACTTGTCAGCTCCGTTTGTTATATTAATATGCATTGAATATAGTAATAACAGGAATTCGTTGTATACATAAACAAAGACCACGTGAATGTTCCGCTTACAGAAAATAAAATAAAATATTTCAAAGCAATAAAGCACAGAAACACTTCTCACCTAATATCTTTCTTGCTTGAGAAACGCCTCATATTTCTTACAGTAAGATGACTTCATCATCCTCAAATAGATTTACTTGGCCGTTCTGCAGCACCGTACCTATCAAGGTTGTCTTTTAAATGTTTCACTATACATTATGATCCTCATATAGTGCATGCTTTATAACATGATGCTTTGAATTCACCGTGGTTTTGTAAGTAAGAAATAGTTATTTTTGGGGTGATTTTATATCATAATTTCATCTTCACACTGGATTTTCTACCGCTAATCCAGCCATACTAATTGTATAGTTTGCTAGAAAGTTTATACGTAAGACATGAAGAGGAGTTGAGTCTAGCGTGCGAAAGGGTTTAATTCTCTCGTAACATGCAGAGTTAAGATTTGTATTTGTATTGAGAGAATTAATTAGGGACAATATCAATATCAATCTCAAACATAATTGCTTAAAAAAAAGACATATATGTGTGAAATAAAAAAAAGTTTACTCTTATATACGACTGTGAAAAATAACTTGAAAATAGATATATTGCATCCTTTAATCTGTAAAGCTAAGAAAAGGTATAATTTTTTAAAAAGCTTTATTTAGATACTAATAGAGAAGGTCAGAGGTTCTGTAATGTCACTGTTTTTAATATTTAGTTTCAGAAAATGTCCCTTAACATGACCCTGAGGTATTTAACTTAATGAATAATCGGAATACTTGACTCTGCAGACATACCTCTATAAAGGTTTTTGATCTATGGACCATCCCGGTTCTATTTATTAGGAAGGCTTGACAGGGCATAGTTTCGTAGTTGAGGACAATAGTAGTTAATTTGAGTAATATACAATCAATAATACATATTTTTGGTTAATTTTATAACACAAATTTGATTTATTTTCTTATTTGAATAGCTTTAATTATAACATTTTATGTTTTGTAAATTACATTCCATAACATAAACTATAAATCAATGTCAATTCAAATCATGCATGCATGAATGAGATAATTAATTAGAAACGGTATAAAAACATAAAAAGAGATCAAAACAAGAAGAAAAAGACAACTAGGTAGAGATTTCTAAATATCATACTACTATCTTTAAAAACATTAAAATCCTTATAAAAAAAATTCTAAGGACACTAGTTACATAAAATAAATAAAGGGTCCTTCACTATCCCCCTGTTGTATTTTATTTTAAAATAAGGTAGTTACGATTTGAAATAGTCGTGATAATCATGGAATAATGCAAGCAATAAGCTGCTGTGAGCCTCATAAATTGAATGCTCTTATCTGTGAGCAAATAATAGTCGATGTCATTGGCTAGCTACCTTCTTAGTTTAATTTTTATTTTTTTCTCTTTATAGTTATACTAAATTTCAACGGTAATTTTGATTCTCATAGTGACATGAGATGTTGATGTGTTGGAATAAACTGATGCATCCGTCAATTAAACAATAACTGAGTTATAGTATTATTTTTCAATGCATTAACATTTATGATCAAGAGGGAAATATATATATATATATGGTAGGGTCTTGGATTGATTAAAATTTAACACCAAGATAGAGAAGGTAGGGTCCTTTGCAGAAGCACACAGCATTGTAGATTGATATGAACATTAACCACTGAGAGATGAAGGAGATTGGACCTCCATTCCGTAAGGCCACACCCAAATCGATTTGTGAGGAAGGGAATCCCCACTCCAGAATGGTTTGTTTGTCTTATTTGGCTGTGATAAGTAACATATAACTTTGCACATTCAATAGGGGAATGAAGAGGACACATTATTGATATGAACGTCCAAAACCCCACTCTTCTGAGCACCAATGAGCATGTCGCAGGGAGGATATGACAGCAAATTGGACTGGGCCCCACAGTTGCCATATGCCAGAAAGAAGACACTCATCACAAACCTAGAATAGTGGGTCCCCAATGCAAATTCTTATTAAAAATTGAGATTAGATGGAGCAAAATTTCAAGTAAATTTCATATCATAAAATATTTAAACTCTTCGTAAAAAATTATTAGAGAAAAAATAATATAAAGTATAAAAAAAAATTATATTATCATCGGTTATAAATTTTATATATAATAAATTTATTAGTTTTTTATATAAATATTTTAAAAATCATATAAATTAAATTATATTATGAAATTATTTTATGGTATCATTAGGTAGCTATTAAACTCAAATAATCATTCTTAACCTTCAAAAGTATATCACGATTATTTTTTGGAGGGGTAATAAGAATTGGTCAATCTACCAGTAGCAAACAAAGCCACAACTTACACATTCATATTTTAAATTTTTTAAAAGCATGTTCTAATATTATACAGTTAGTCAAAAACAGTTTGAACATATATATCATAATCATATTTAAAATAAATTTCATCAAATTCTGAAATAAAGTAAGTGTTAGATTGAATCCCGTATATTTTAAAATAGACAGATTAACTACCATAGAATACTTTTATTCAGTCTTTTAACTTAATTAGTAGTATCAAATTTCATTCTTTTTTTTAAAGACTTCATTCTTTGATATACAATTACTTTAAATATCTAGAGAAAAAAATTATTATTCATAATAATCTTATTTCATCAAGTAAAAACATATGTGATTTAAAAAAAAAAGAAAAAGATTGAATCACACGCGAGATACTATTATATATCATTATTATTTTGATTTAAATGAATTGAGTTTTGGGACAGAACCAACCTATCTCGAATGGAAAAATTAGGTAAAAGAATAAATGGGGAACGTGGCTTAGATACGTCAGCTTTTGGATAGCCCATGTGGTGGTACCAATCCTCTTCATACAAAGGTTGAGAATTCTGATAAGAGGGTACGGTCTGCTCCAATGCTAGCTAGCTGCATATATAATCTCGTAATCATTTTGCTGAGTTAATAAATACTGCTTTCTTTTGCTACCACATCTCATCTTGACTTTCTTTATTTCTTCCCTCATTGTGGTCCATCTCAATTGGGATAAATATACAATCTAACGCATGCTAGGTTGCTAACTACTCATCCACATACATGTCCCTAAAAGATCTTGTTCATTATTGTTATGATTTTGTTTTGGAATAATTTTAATTATTTTCACGAGGAGGGTTGTATGTTGATCTTGTGAAAAAGAATAATGCATGCATGTAAATTCTTTTCATTTTTAGGTGTAACTTGAATAAGGAGAGATAACTTAATGCTTCTCTCAATTAAGTTATTCACACTCGCGGTACAAACTACAAAGCAATATACAAACTTTAAATTCAAATGAAAAACTTTACTACAAACTTTGTTTTTCGGTAAAAGTAAAGGTTCAGAAAATGATTGAGCATGATTCAATTTTTGAAAAAAACAAAGGCCGAGGCGGGATAAGGTTTGGTTAGAAGGGCCTACAAAGAGCACATTCATCTAGAGTCAGGCCAGGACCACTGATCATTTATTCAAGTCCAGCTGAAGAAAGAAAGGCCTTTAATTACATTATATTACTACTATAGTATTATGATTTTACACAACTATTATTCTTAAACTGTAATTTTAACATCATTAAGACACTTTATCTTGATTTTAATCAAAAGTTTATACTTATTATTTTCTTAAAATAAGAAAATGGGTAACATGCAACAACCGAATACGTTATTTCAGTTTCATACAGAGGTGTCCCTAGTGTAAAACCTGGCTTTTAGTATTAATTTTCTCTTTCTAGTTTGGCGGTGTTGTATGTACAAATATGCATGCAGAGGGAATCTAGGTTTAACCCGTACTTTAAACATTGAAAAGACAAAGACAAAGTTTTGAGGGGTTAAATACGAACATGCACAAATGGAGAAATTAAGCTAGTAGAAACGGAGGCAGATATTCATAAGGGAAAAAAAGTGTGCTATAGTTCCTTTCTTATGCAAACACATGTTGTTCCTTGGTATCTAATACACATTAGTTGTTGTTTTTGAATTTTTTCCCTTCTCAGCTCAGGTGCCTTTTGAAACCGTTGGGGGGGTTTTGTACTACAAGGGAAAAATTAGAAGTTTCAATTTCAATTGCAAAATTTTAAAAAAGAAAAAAAATTTGCAAGAAATAAAGAAAATATAATGTGTTAGGCTAGAGAGGGCCCTGGTGTATTACATTTTCTTAATGCGAGAAAAACCAGCAAATGGATTCCCCTACATATTTGTTCCTATACCAAAAATATTAATGTCTTGCTAAAAGCTTTTAAGGTGGTGGGGGGTACACTACATAGTTTTTGGAATTCCCATGAGACAGTACATATTTCACATAGTGAGTAAAACTAAAAGCAGTTTTCATTTTCTGCTATAGCTGCATGTGTGATGTGGACTTGAAATCAATGAAAGAGACTGAAGGAATGTCTCGCGCTTTTTTGTGTTCACTTTTAGGGGGTTAGGGACAGATACAGCTCCGAGTAGGACACATGAAATTAAAACCAAGCAACTATATATATCTATATCTCTGAAAATTTTATATAATATATAATATATGATCAGTTATTATGTGACTAGCTAGCTAGGGACACATAACAAAATTACCGCAGTACCAGGGTTTTCATGGGACAATGTTAATGTAGTACCTCAGATTCAGATCCTAAACCTAGCAAAAGCTGAGGCATATACATCCCAAGAGGGTAGATCTATAAGAGCACCTTTAACAGAAATTCTATCTCTTTTTTTATGTTTTTTTTAAGACTTGGGAGTGCAGGTAGCAAGTAGATACCATATCGTATGGTGGAAAATGTCACATTCACATGGACAAGAACATCATAATCACAGATACGGTGGTGATGTTCCAACCCATGCTTTGATATGTAGTCATGTGTGTGTGTGGTGATGAAATCCCCCGGAGGACAATATGTTTGATTCTCATTCATTCCAAACCTTATATTGAACTAACATATAATACCCAAGCCACCTTGAAAAAATATATATGGTGTTTCAATTTTATTGTGGGTAGTACGTACAAGTCACAGGTATATTGTGAGATAAAAATTTACAACTTTGAGAAAGACTTTTATTTTACTTTATATAAATTTTTAAAAAAGGAAACAAAAAATATTTTCTTAAACTAACTACCAACAGACCTATTAATTTTGAAATCTTTTAAAATTAAATCCCACTTGGTCAGGGTAATTTTTTTTAATCATTGTTATTGCTTATTAGTTATAGGGTCATCTTTGACTTTTCAATGAGATATAATGTTAAGGTATTTTTTCAAGTTTCTCATCTTTCCTTGAAAATGTATTTTGTGGGACTTAAACTTCTTGTGTTTTCTCTTATAAATTTAGTGTATATTATTAACTAAATTACATTATTAAATACTTGCTCAGGGTAATCTTGTGCCACAAAAATTATTTTTACAATTATACATATTATTTATGGGTCATTTTCTTCATATCATTTTTGCTACTAATTTTATAAGGAAACGTACAGGGTTTGTTTCGGTAAAAAAAAAAAATAAACATTAAGGATTTGTTTGATCTTGTTTATTTTTTCTGATAAGTTAAAATTAAAATCTTAAAAAAATAAGTAGAAGTTATTTGCCTACTTACATGTTTTTTACACTAAAATCTCCTTAAAATTTGTTTGATAAAAATTGAAAAGTTTTGGTTTTATTTAAAATTAGTTATCTTATCTAACAAAAAAATTAAAATAAAGTAATATTATGAAAATTTTAATTGTATTAAATTATTTAATGATAATAAAATATTAAAATAGAAATATTTTAAAAATATTTAATAAATTTTATGGAGTTCTATAAATAAAAAATAACGTAACTATTATGGTTAATAATTCATATCCATGATGACAAGAATATATACAAATTAATAATCTATATATAAGTATCCAGTGAAGAGAAAATAATGTAGGTGAAAAAAGAGAGTGTAACCATGATTGGACCGAGAACAGTGGATATATATTGGTATATTACTACAGATTCGAACAAAGAAAAAAGAGTAAGGTGAAGTAAATTTTTTTAAAAAAGAGTTCTTAAATAACCATGTTATGTAATATTACCAACACGGGATTCAAAGTGTGGTCGTTAAAAAAAAGGTTCCGGATAAGTTTCATATAAACTCCTCTATTTAGCTTTAAAAAAATACTTATTTTAATAATTTACTCTTCAAAAATAAGTGACATGTTTTGTTTAAGTACTTTTAATATAGGAGTGTTTGGTCTAACTTCTACTTTTACAAAGAAGAAAAGTAAAAAATAAATTGAAGTAAACACAATCTGAGAATGTACATTTTAAGACACTTTCATCGTCTTTATTTTTTCAATTAAAAGATATAAATATGATATTAAAATATTTATACGAAAATATATAATATTTCTTATATTTACATGTGTTTGTGTATATGGACAGTTTAGTCGCTTTGATCGACATGTTCTGCTATATCAACCTCAATAGAACATGAGCCTTAAATGTTAGTACTACGAGCAAAGGCCAAGGCCCAAATCTATAGCGGTTTAGAGGTTAAAAATGAAAAGGCTTTTGCTATATCCACTTGCCCTCATTGCCAAGTGCATTTCCTTTTGCATCTATTTTTATTTTCCAAAATTACCCCTTTTCAGAAATTAATATCCAGAAAGCATCTATTACTGTATTGGTGGCTAAATATTAATAATTGATAATTTGGAAGGTAAATTTTGGAATGTTTTAAGATTTAACATTTTCAAAAACCAATATCCAAAATGAAAAAGTTATTGTTATATTCACTTCCTTAATGAAAACTAATAATTTTATTTTCCAAAATAAAAAGGTTATTGCTATATTCATTCCCTAATTGCTAAGTACACTCCCACTAGCATTCCTCTTTTATTTTCCAAAATTACCCCCTTGCAGAATTTAATATCCAAAAAGAATCTATACTAGTGGCTTAATGTTAATAATTTTGGAAAGTAAATTTCGGAATGTTTTTAAATTTAACACTTTCAAAAATTAATATCCAAAAGTGTTAAAATTTTAACACATAACAGAACTACTCTCTAAGCAAAATTGAGAAGAGCTTTGGACACTTAGTGCGAAAAAATTAGTTCTTCTAATCATGACTAGGAAGCTATTATCTATTCACAAGGAGGAAGAAGACGCAAATACAGAACTTGTGGCAGAGGAGTAATTGATTCACATCTTTAATCTACAAGTATATAGAATTCTTCTCAATTTTGCTTCCAAAATTTCCCTTCCGAAACATATTAACATTTAGCCATCAATATAGATGCTTTTCGAATATTAGCTTGGGGAAAGAAGTAATTTTGGGGAAAAAAAAGGGAATGCACTTTAGCAATTAGAGGGTGTGCTATAGCCATATGAAAACATATTTACTGGGCTTTTAAAGCCCACTTAAGTTAATATCAAGGCCTAGTCACTATTATTAGGAGTGATTGACTTTGGTCTCTTTTATAAACCTATTTCTAAAAGGGTATGCTCTAAAAGATATTACTTTTACATGAATTTGTTTTTGACTAAGGAATAGGTGAACCGATAATTTTGACTCATTGAGCTTTGTACTTAGTCTAGAGGTACAGGGTTGGAATCTAGGTAAAGACAAAAAATCTCTTTCCAAGGGAAAGAAGACCATGAGTACGAGACATGGGGAAGCCTATAAAGCACAAGACTGGCGGAAGGATAGTCCACAGCTGTTATAAAGAAGATACGCATGGCATTGAGATTTTAGAAGCGTAAAACGTGACAACATTCCAAAAATGGTTTCCTAGAATAGTATTTTTTTTTAACATTCCAAAAAAATTGGTTTCTAGAATTAAGATTTTAAAATTTTGGAAACGGATTTCTAGAATAATACTAACATAATTCCAAAATTGGTTTTCTGAAATAGTAATTTTTTTAACATTATGGGAAAAGGGATTTTTTGAAATTGGGACTTCAACATTTCAGAGAGGAATTTATGGAATTATGTCATAATTCTGCAATTTTAAAATCCCAATTACGAAAGTCCGTTTCTAGAATGTTTAAAAAAATTACTATTCCAAAAATTATTTTTAAAATGTTGTTGGATTTTACATTCACTGATGGATCTAGGGCGCAAGCAAGAGCCTTTCCTCCCCTCTCCCTTAGGATCCTTTATGTGTATATACGAGTAAAAAAGAAAAACTAAAATTTAAAAAATATTAGTAAAAGAACATTATAAAAAAATAGATTTTTGAGTAGATATATGCTTAATTTTCTTTTTAGTAGTAGATTATATATATATAGTTTTATACATAAATTAATAATAAATATTTTTTTAAAAAACTTATTATTTATCAAATAATTATTTATTAGAAGTTAGATATTTAAATAATTGTGTAAAAAAAATTTTGATCCCCCTTTAATGTACTCCTAGATCCATTATTGTTTACACTTCTCGAGTCTTGACACCATGTGTGCCTTTTTCTCCTGCACCACAATGGTTGACGGCGGTGTTGGATGATGGTGTTTGTGTGTAGCGGTGGTGTTGGGTGATTGCGTGGAGGTGGGGCCACGGTAGTGTTGGGTGGATGGAGGGAGGAGTATCGTTATCTGTTTGTCATTTTGAAGGTGTAGGAAGCAATAAAAGGGGCACAGGAAGCAATTACCATAGCTTTATTGTAGTTTCTTAGTGTTGTTATGCATTAACAATGAAATGTTGGGTCAAAGCCCACTATGTGGGGAAGGAGAGTGGAGAGGACCGGTCCAAGAAGGATTGCCTAACTAAAATAAAATAAAACCTAAAATGAACAAATATAGAGGACTTAAATATATTTTATCCCTCAAATTTGAAGTATGTCTTATTTAGTCTCTTAAATTAAAATTTGTATTTTTTTAATCCCTTGAATTCATAAAATATTTTTTTTTAGTTCTCCTAATTGATTTTGGACAATTTAGATGCACAATTCATGACAACAGAGACTAAAAAAACATTTCACATTTTCAGTAATTTGAGTGCAAAAATATATAAAATTTTAATTTAAAAGAATAAAAATATATCTCAAATTTACATCAATATCAACATCATCTTTAATTCAAACTAATTGAAATTAGTGATAAATGAATCAATAATAGATATGAGAAGCTTGAAAAAAAAGATTAAAATAGAAAATAAGATTAAAAAAAGAAGGGAAAAAAATGAGGGGAGAGATGAAAAAAAAATACTAAAAATAAACTCAAAATTTAAAGAACTAAAAATAAATTAAACTTGATATTAATTATTTATGTTCAAATTGTGTAACTTAATGTTTCGAACTACTAGAATCCGTCTAATCGAGAAAATTAGAATAATATACATAAAATTATAAGTTCTAGCTTCTGTAAAATCATTGTAAAAACAAAAAAAACAAACATAAGTCGATATTGTAATACTACTTGTTGCGTTAGGATCTAGGGAAACAATAAAGCAAAAGCTATTGATTGTCTATTTGATTAGACGGTGTAGGACGAAATAATAAAAGAGAAGGCGTTTAGTTTGTTTTTCTTTCGTAGGAAAACATTTGTTTCACAGATTATTTATTTATTTCTTCCTTTATGGGAAATCTGGGAATATGAGAATAAGAAAATTTATTCTCATGTTTGTTATAAGATAATAAAATATTATTGGATATATGATATATCACATTTTTTAAAATACTCAAAAATAACATTCTCATCGTATTTCCAAAAAAAATATTTCCAAAATTTAAGAAATAATCCATGAAACAAACTAAGCTAACTACTATTTTACAGTCAAAATAGGAGAAATTTAAAAAAAATACTAAAAACACCATTATTTTCCTTTCTTTGAAGAGATTATGCAAAAACCAATTACTGAAATTTATCAATTCAATGAGGTCTTCCTCAAAGAATTAATCCGGAGTCAACTCATTCAAGACACATGACACTTTTCAGTACTTGGCTACTTGTTAGCTGCTGGAGGTTAATCCACATTCTGCAATCAACACATCTTTACAATTCCTCAAACTCGTTAATATAAAAACTTGAACTCCACTACCAATGAAACATTCATGAACCCCATTTGACCCTTTTTTTCACTCATGCTGCTTTGGCAACATTGAACTCCTATCTGATACAGCAACATTACCTTTGTTCTCCACATATGGCCTAATGAAGGTTCTCCTCCACCATACCTCAAATGCCCTCTGAAGATTGGGACAGCTATCACCAGTTTTCAAGAAACTTCCCAACCACGAAAGCAAAATGCTCTGTTGACACTCAAGAGGCAAGGTCAGAATAGTCCTCCCAATTCCTTCCTCCACAAGTTTCCTATCAAACGACCTGCATCCATGCTGCAGCCAGTTGTAGTCATTCATCAGAGGCTGCAGCCATGTCTGTAACAACAACCGGCGCGTGTCCTTCGACGGCAACAGCTCCCCTCTTCCGATGCCAACATACAGCCTCCCAGAAAGGCAGCTAACATGGTAACGCAACATGGTTGGCAGCTTCGCGTGTAGCAAGGCCAGTTCCTGTTGGTTTGCCCACATCATTGCAAACTCATCAGCGGCTTGTTTGTCAACTAAAATCTCAAGCAACCATGATAAGTTATCAGCTTCAAGAGCTATGCACTTTGCTATAGGATCGCGGTCCTCACTCGGTTTGTCTGGTTCTGCAGCCTGCTTGAATAGAGACAGTAATGAATCCATGCAGCTTCGGCCTGATCTGTAGATCGTGTCATTGCATATGTCGGTTGATCGCACATAGCTTGGAAGACTGTTGTTCTCCCTGAGGAGCTTTAGAACGATGGATTTCATCTCTCGGCGGCCTCTTTCCTCGTTGCTCTTGAGAACAAGGTCGATGATGTGGGAAAGAGTGTCTTTTGGGACATTAGAAATGTCAGATGAAATTCGTTTCAACACAGGGTTGACTCCAATTCCTTCTGCTTGGAGTTGTAGTACAGTTGAGACCACCTTTTCTTCCTCTTCTTCTCCAACCCAAGGGACTGCCTCCAAGTACTCCAAACATGATTGGATACATAAGCTGAAGCCAAGGAATTCTGCTACCTGAGGGAATATCACATATTTTAGGTTTTGCAAAAGAACATTTTATATTTCTTTCTTCAACTTTCAACTACCAAGTTGAAGAAAGATTTAACTATACAGTTATTCTAGGAAGGATTTAAGCATATGCGGATCATAAAATATCCACTCAATTTCAACTATTTTCACAAATCTTAGTGTAAAGCAGGATATTATATGCTAAAAGCATTGATCAAGATGTCCTACTGTTGAGCAAAATGTACATGCTTTGTTCAGCACTTCATGGAAACTCAAAACAAAATAAATTGGAAAATGTAGAAACTCTAGACTAAGGCTACAGTTAACTTAGACACTGAAAATTACCTGTTACACAATCTGAATGAAGTTAAAAAGCCATGAGTCATAGTAGTCCATATTCCAATATATAAGTTGCAGAATACATTACATAACAAAGTATATGAAGAAATGAGGTAAAATGCCCTGCAGATCCAGCAGGATCACATTAACTTAGATGCTATCTTCTTTTGTTCTGGCATCAATGCTAGCTCATCAAAATTCTTTACTTGTTTAGATGAGCAGAAGAGATAGTAAAAAGAAAGAAAGAAATTGTATCAAAAAATTTTTTTATACAAATTAAAAAAATAAATTTAACCCAAAATACTTAGTTTTACTTAATTCTTTTTATTGGCATAAAATTAGTTATTATTTAGGTTATAAAAAAATTCTTTCATGGGGATTTTTTTTATCCCAAAAATAACTCACCTTCCCATTTTTTCCTTTCAAATGAACAGTGAAATTTTGATATTTTTATCCAATATCTCTGTTCTATTTCCTTTCTCTTTATTAACACTCAAAACAAACAATGTGTTAGTGAAACACATACCACAAATGGGTTCAAGTCAATGTTGACTTTATAAACAGGAAAGAAAATAAGATATAAAATGAAGGATCCTTTGAAGTTTGAACTTGTTTAAGTTATTGATGTAAGCTATCTAAATAGTAAGGAACTGGAATTCACACAATGAAGAACGGTAAACAGTTCAATTGTCATGCAAAAGGATAAAATGGTGAAATAACAAGGAGACAAATTTTAAATGAAGGGCCAATAAGTTGCATAAGTAACTACTGTGGTTTTAGGCTTTTAGCCACAACCTTACATAATCAAACTTTGTAGAGAGGACCATAATATTTTTTGACCAACATAAATAATATGATGATTTTGTGGCAATAAAAAGTAATTAACTCAGACATCTACTGATTGTTCTCAGAAAAAGTAATATGATTATATCATTATCATTGCTACAGTCCTCATTCATGGAACCCCTCCACTCTGCAATGCAACTGTTGACCTTCTGAGTCAACTATATTTACATACAAGTATGTATTACAACTTTACCAGAGATCTATGTTTAAATACTTTGACGAACACATAAGCATATACTGTACTTGTTAATATCTATAACCAAGGTCAGACCAAGGGTAAGTCTTATTTGCTATCAGTTTCTATAAAGCAAAAAGCTACATATGTTGACAAAAAGGCCTAACATATAACTCCTTCTCAAAGTTTGTTTTAGGACTCGATCAATGTTGGACCCTGTCTATCATAAAAAGCACAATCCATGAAATCCCATGCGTAGTGGAAGCACATACTCTTTTAAGACCAGAGTTGAAAAGAAGTAATGAAGTCAAAACAATCAAGGCCTCCCAACAAAAATAAACCTACAAATAGGCCTATCAGAAATTATTCTTGAAACAGCTGTAATGCACCAGTTTCCGTTTTGCTACAGTAGCTTCCAATTAATAATCAATGTTCTCGTTTATAGCATCACAAATGAACATTAATAGTTTGATTTCTTAACTCGAGGAGTATAATTAATGAGGGGCGTATTAATTCTCTTTATCAGAGATATGAACATTAAGCACTCAAGCCAACATTGTATTTCAAAAGAACAAATGAACAGACGCTGAGACACCATAAAGATAATCTCAAAATTACAATACCGGATTGATAACAACAAAACACATATTCATCCCCAGAAACACATTATAAAACAAAATTGAGTAAGCTTAAAAGAAGTCAAGGTTGATTAAAAAAAAAACACCAAAGAACAAAGATAGCAAATTACCTTAAGTATTCGAAGAATGCGAGAAACGCTTTGCTTCATAAGCCGCTGCTTCATCTCCTTACAGTACATAAGACCAACAGTTTCAACATATATCTCCACATCCTCGCAGTCACCGATTTGGAGACACGACAAACCCGATTGTTCGGAGAGTTTTTCAGAAAAGAAACCACTCTTCCGGGTCAAAACATCCCTGTGCACACTCAACTTGACACAGAATCCCTGCTTTCCCAACAAAACCACTTTCATATCACAAGTTCCAGGTTCACCAAACTCAATAGCAACCTTCTTTGGCAAAGATTCAATTTTTTGCCTGGGTGCCCTCTCTGCAGCAGCCACGGATGTGGTGGTAGGTGGTGGAGACCTTTCTGGAGCAGTTGCACATAGTTTTTCATCAGAAAGCACCAATCTTGAAGAAGGTGCAGGTGTAGCAGTTCTTCTCTCACTCACTGGCACAGACACAGAGACAGGCACAGGCACAAGCTCTTTCTGAACACTGGTTTTTGGTGGGGGTGGTGAAGAGTGTTTGTGTTTATTGAGAGTATTCTGAGTTTTGAGGCTTTTCTGAAACACCACAGGGGAAGGGCAGCACCAAAACCCTTCTGGGGTGACAGCTATTGGAACATTCTTAATCTTGGTTTGGCCTTGCTCAACCCTTGTGAGCCTAATTTCCGCCATGTATCTACCAAGGGTTTTACACACACAAAACTAATGAGGAAGAACAAGGTATGAGAGCATCACAAGTAGTGCAAAACTGAAAATGCTGCAGTGGAGGGAAGAAAAAACCAAACAAGCCCCTCGTTTTCCTATGTAACAAACAACCAAATTGGTTGTATTATTGTACTTGCAAGTCAAGTCAAAGGAAAGAAAATCTCTCGCTCGGCAAATTTTGTTCCACTCTTTCCGCAAGTTCAGCTCTTCCCTTGAAAACAGTGCGTTTCCCTCATAACTAAGAAAGCATCAAAACAAGCCAAATAAGCATATCTGCAATCTCTTAACTTGATCTACTTCTTCTCCGCAGAGAAACACTGCAGTGACATAGAAATTGCATGGAACATAAAAAATGCTCTTTAATTTATTTTCTCAAAAGACTTGAATCCCAAATCACTATAATTTTCCGAGAGAGAGAGAGAGATTAAAGCATTTTAAATTTTAAGAGATAACCGAAGAGTTCTCAAGCCAAAAGAGAAAAAGTAGATAGAGGAAAAGGCCAAAAGCACACATAAAAACGGGTTCTTTCTATTGACACTAGTAACCGAAGCACCGCCAAAAGCATTGAACTTACAAAGACAATTTTTATCACATGAGAAACCTCTGAAAATCCATGTCTTTATCTTGAGCTAACTTAAATTGAACCCCCAGAGAGTGAAAAAAGTGGCAGAACAACAGGAGCCAGCCACAGTGCAAAGCATGAAGGAACCAGAGAACATGTAGTTCTTCTAGCTATAGTGGACGATTTAGTGTAGTGCAGTGTAGCACACAGTTGCAACCTCTCTTATTTGTGAAGTAGAGGGAATTAGAATTAGAAACAGAAACACCAGAAAAGAGAAAGAAAAGCAAAAAAGGGAAGAAACTAATGGATGATGATGGCTCATGGGGTGTGTTTCCATGCTTTTGATGATGATTGTCCTTGTACCTCAGTGGGTCTCAGAATTTGCATCACTTGGTTTTGTTGGACCCCAGAAGAAATTTACACCATTTTGGTGGTATTGTGTAAAAGTGACTGTTTTTTTTTTTTTTTTTAATTTGCTTCTCTTGCTTTTCATACTGTTGTGTTGTAATTGTAATAATCACAGAGAACAGAAGGCATGCCTGGCTAGGGATTGACCCATTTGGTTACTTTTATAAAAAAATTTATCAAGATGATGAGTTTATTCTAAAATAAATTATTGGTACGGATTTGTTTTAATTTTAAAAAATAATTATTTTTGATTTGTCATTTCACTATTATGTTTTTTTATAAAAAAAATTAAGAAAAGCTTCTATCTAAACCAGCAATTTATAATTACTTATTCAAGAACAGTAATTTTATCATGTTTGGTCCATGTTGAAACAACAAATTCTATGACCAACAAAATAAATTTATTGTTTCTGCATTAACTACACATGACTTGTTGCAATGAAACAATATATGATGAACAACAAAACATTTATTTTTAAGTAATCAGCAGTTAAAGATTGATATTCTTAAACCAACAATTATAAATTGATCGTTTATGTGAAAGTCTTTTTCAACTTTTAATAAAATAATAAATCAAAATAGTTGTTTTAATTTTTTTTTAATCAAAAGTGATCCATACTATAATTTTTCAGAGATTCTGTTTCCCAAATTGCTTTAAGGCACCGTCGTTGGATTTTCTAGGCTGGGAGAGTGACCGACATGTAGAGTAAAGGTTAAGTAGGTTACATGGTGCAATTACTAGTACACCCTTTTAGTTAAGGTTCCTGTGTGTCATTTTATGATTTTTAGATTCGGAACATGTTTAGAAATTAGGTGGGGAAGAAATTTGAGACAAAATATTTTTACCAAAGTATTAGAATCTTTATTTATTTTTTATTTATTAGAATGCATATCACAATATATTTTAACTGCAAACTAAATATGTACTAAAAAAATTGAGAATGAGCTTGAATCTTGTTATGTATTGATAACAGAAGCATGATTGCAGCAATTTAACGAGGTAGTAGTATTCATTTGAGTGAAGTGAAGACATTATTTAACACAAATTTTTCCTGATATGTTTTTAATTATTGATTAAAATTTACATATATTATAAATCTCTCAATCTTTATCTTAAATAAAATATTTTTAAAATTATTGTTTAACAGAAACATTTTTAGAAACTACTCTTAATAAAAAAAAATATTCTTAAAGAATGATTAGTCAAGCAGGACAAAGCAGGTTATTGTATCTGATAGAAAGAATATGCTTCTTGATTTTTCATATTAATTTAATTTAACAATTAGTTTATTAGACATTAGAAATAAGACTCATAATTTTTTAATATAATTTTTAACAAATTTTAGTTAATAACAGAAGAATATTCAAAAAATATATATTACACAGATTGTTGCTGACATTTTTCTCTTGGTATTTTGTTAAATCAAAATTGCACATTTCTCCTTGTTCTTTTGTTTCTGTTTTTGGTTTATAATGATGAAAGTGGCAGTTAAATATTATCGTATATTGGGGGACCGAAAACGATGGTTGGTGTGTGTATTGTGTAGTCCAAACCAAAAGCAGAATATGCTCTGTTACCTTCATTGTTCTTCAGAAAATGGGATGGCGGTGCTTGTTCTTTTGTTGACCCTGTTATGTTGGCTTGCACAACTTTTCTAGTGCAATGAGCCAGTCCATTAGGTTCACACCGTGTGGGCCATCAAAATTTGGAAGCTTGATACCATATCCAATCGCTAGTTAAACGTTTATGGCATATGTATGTGATGCCATTTTAATCATATAATGAGAAATACCATATGTAAAATCAAAATATAGACTATATAGTACATATTTGAAAAACATAATATAAAACTAAAAATTATTAATTTAAATGATTTGATCTTTGAGTCTCTAAATTAAGATTTAAGGTTTAATATTTGACTTAGATATAAAATTATAACTTTAGATATCATTCTATTTTAAAAATGAGTCGACCTAGTAAAAAAAATTAATTGAGTGTGGGATAAAAAGCTTCAAATTCTTCTTTGTTAAGAAAAAAGAGAAAAATTTATATTTTAAATGTGGTCAAAAGTTTAATTTTGAAATTTGTGTACATGAGAAATTATTTATTAAAAGATATTGATTTCTTAAAATAGATATGAATACCTCGATTTCTTAGTTTTTGGCTGGAGATAAAAAAAAATTGAAAAATTATAGTATGTGGAGTTTATTGTTGAGATAATGAGACTATTCTTGTATAAATAACGTAGGCAAACTATCTAGTTATCCAATACTCCTATGAAATATTTAACTGCCATAGGCTTAATTTTGTATGTTTGTATGTGATACACCCAACGAGCACTATTAAATCACTAAGCATTTACTGTCATAAAATCTAACCTAACCCTTTTTGCTTCTTTAATTTCTTGCATGGAAAACGAATCCTCCCAACCTAAAGTTTGGCATGCATTGATTAATTTCGGTCAAGCAAAATTTAACTGTTCAAAATAAATGAAGAAACAAATTATTGAAAACTGTCAACGAATCTAAACATGATAAGTTTATGTAGTACTACTACTATTAGAGCATGGACGCCAATGGCAATCAAACACTTGATTGAATGATTCAGAAGATAATTAGTGTTGAACGTTCATTCATAATTGCCTATTTTTAGGCAACAATTTGGTGCCATTTGACTTGGTCTTCGTAGCTACGCCTAACTTTATCTTACCTGCAATATCTTTCGAATCAAGTGTGTTTTAATGATCAGCCTAACTTATCTAATTAATTCAATGAAAGCTTTCAAACACAAATAATTCGAAATTAAAGAGGTTGTCAGGTGACTTGTTTGGAAAATAAATTGATCGTGAATATAAATATCTAACAATTTATCATATAAATGTCTAAAATTTTGCAATATCTTTGATAAAAGCTAAAATGTTAGCCGAAAATTACAAATTAAAATTTATTGATAAAATTAACTACTTATTAAATTAGTCGACAAGTCAAAAATAGCATAAAAGAACAAATTCAATTACTTAAACATAACTTAAAATTTGATAATTATATATTTATATATTTATCACTTTTCATATTTTAATTTGTTTCAAATCATTTATCATAATACTAATAAAAACTCTCCAATAAGATGTATAAGAGAAACTCCAACGCGGTATCTTCAAGCATTCCTTCAGATGACAAACCGGTTCCATGAAGAAATATTGCACTGGAGAGTGCTTACATGGCGGAACGGGTTCTTGAAAGGAGAAATGTGTTTCTTATATAAGGAACGCAAACTTAAGGAGAGAGAGATGTATTTCAGATCAACTACCAGCGCAAGGAAGAGGGAAAATAACTAACCTGATGGTGCGACGGCAAAGGGACCACGACGGCGAAGGACTGTGACGACGAAGGACCTCAATGGCAAAGGACCGCGACGGCAAGGGACCACGACGGTGAACGTGGAGCGAGGAAGCTAGCTTGAGTGGAGGACCTTCAATGAGGCACGGAGAAAAGAGTGAAGAAGCCAAGAAGGCCATGTACAGAGAAGGAGAAGTGAAGAAGGCTCAGAGAAGGGCGCATCAGAGAATGAGAAAAAAAAGAAATAGGAAGTGAAGAAGAAAGGCGCATCAGAGAAGGAGAAGAAAAGAAATAGGAAGGGAAGAAGCAGACATGTGTTGAAGTTTCTTGTGGAGGTGGGCGTGTGGACCGATGGGGGGTAATGGGCTCAACAATTGGATTATAATTTAAATTAAAAAAATTAATGCTAAAACATAAAATTACAAGAGATAAATAAAATAGTCATTTGATAGAATAAGATAATTCCTATATTTTTTTATTTACTTTGATCTTATTGTGTTTAATTATTTATTATTATGTAAAATTTTATTTTATTTTATATGATTATGTATTTTGTTTTATTTATTTTAATTTATATTTGATTTTTCTTCAAATTATTTATATTTTTATTTGTATTTATAAAATTTAAAAAAATGTTAAGTTTTATTAAAAAAAATATAAATGTGTGGATTTTGTTAAATATCTTATGATTTTTTACATTTGAACAAAATATTGAATAAGTTTTTTAAGAGTGATATAATATTGTAGAGACCAAAAAAATACCGCATGAACCAAAAAAAATTGATAAAAGAAACCAAATGAATATCTTGCACAAGATGGTTTAAGACCAAATAAATACTTACCAAAGCAATTATTAGGTTTTAAATTTCCGTTGCAACAAAGACCTGTGACCAGCAATGATGCTCATATTTTTATTATTTTCTGAAAGTTGCAATGATGAATGATATTGATGATTACATATAGCTTTTGTCACTGATAAGGCTTTAATTTTGTCTATAGTAAAAATAACTGCGACTATAATTTGAAAATGTGTAGGATAGAGTTGAATTTATTTCAGCTTAACTCAATATAATAAGAAAATTAATTGAACTCGAACTTCGACTCAAATTTAATTAATAATTTTATTTTAACTCAAACTCAAAACAATTCAAGCCACCAAACAACTGAGTTTCAATTGTTCGTTAAAATCACATTAATATCAAAATATTTTGACGTGTTTTTATACTTAATCATTATTATATTATATACTTTTATTACAATAAACCAATATAAATTAATTAGAAAAATAATTATATGAATTTAATACATATATATATATATATATTAAATTCATATGATCATTTTTCTAATTATTGATGTTTTGTATATGTGTATTCTGATGAATCAAATGAGTCGTAATTAATTTGCTAGAAGGTTAGAAAAGGAGTAAAATAGTCCTATTGATGTTTGAGAAATGTTTTTTTTTATAAAATTAACTGAAAAGTTAGTTAAAAATTAAAAAGTTAATTTATAGTTGAAAGTTAGTAACTAAAAAGTTAGTTTATTAAAATATATGTGTTTTACAAAATTAATTGTTGAAGTAGTTGAAAAGTATAAAATGATAAAAAAATAAAAATTTATTTTTAAAATAACAAAAAAATGAATAAATATATTAAAAATAAAATAAAAATATATAAAAAATTAGAAATTAAAAACTAATGTTTTAAATTTTTTTATTTCAAATAGTATTTAAAAAAATTTAAAAGTTATTAAAAAATATTTATCAAACTATCAATTTTTTTTATTTAATAAAAAAATTAAAAAATAATTCAAATATCTTATAAAACATAACCGAATTCCAACTTCTAAAACAATTTGATTCACTTTAATTTTGGGATTGCTAGGTAACGACTGATTATGCCACAACACCCTCCAAATTATACTGTCACCTTCTCCTAATTAATCAATTATGGATTTGCTACAGAATAGTCCATCTCATATCCGAAGCAACTTTAATTTATTGTGGCCCCTTTGATGTAAGATGCCCACGAAAAGGGATTGATTGAAAATTTCCCTGTAAAACATTTCTTTGTGAAGCTGGTGTTTGCTTTTCGCAATTTCCATCTCAAAGGCTCAAACAAATATCAATAGGCTCATATTTTAGCGAATGCCATATGTCCAATAATTTATTTAACTTTTGACTTGTCTCCTTTTTAATTTCTTTCAAGCAATTACACATGCATGGGGGAGTTGCTTTAGTGCAATCATAGAGTTTTGTAATGATTAGTTCTATCTAATTTCCAAACATGAAAGAGGGCGAGAAAAGAGAAAAGAATGATAGAAACATTTAATTTTTCATGAAGAAGGAAAAATCACATCCACATGCTAAGGTTCCTGTTATAATTTTTGGGCTACCAAGTCTTGAGATTAGATGTCATCAATACACTGTCCCATGTGTTACTCTAAAGTGTAACCCAACTAATAGCCATTTTTTTTCTATAGATTGTAGTAAAGAACACGCACCTAATTAACTAATTATTAATCCCAAAACTTGACTCATTTTGTGTCGTTCAAGGCGGGCTCACCTGCTCATTAAGAGTTAACGTGAACAACAAAGAACCCGTAAATCATAACCACCTGTTTAAATTTGTGTGTGTGTATATATATATATATATATATATATATAAGCTTTAAGTAAAATAATTATTGTATAGAATTTATTTTTAAAAAAATTGGGATAAATAATTGTATAATTGGATTTATTGATTTAAAGTGATTTAAAATAATATATTTCATTTAGGTTGTATAAAAAAATCACTTTTATTCAATAAATTATCGGAATAAGTATGAATGCATCATCTTATAATATTATTTGTTAGAGGATAGAAAAAGATTTTTGTGATAAATTTGTTAATAATTACGAATAAAAAAGGTTTAAATTTGTTTTTCTATCCAATCATGCACAACGTGAGAGTGAATGAAACATGGACCCAAAATTATATTTAGGCGACATCAACTAAATTTCTGGTTCATTGGTCAAATTTTTTTTTTATGAATTATACAAATAATGTAAAGGTTTCTTTTATTATTATTTTACAAATCGTAATATTTTTTAAAACTATTAAAATAGGGTTGGTGGGACCCGGAGTAGAGTAAATATACTTCATTATAGTCTTTTGTCTTTCTATCTAATCATGTACAACGTGAGAGTGAATAAATCATAGGCACAAAAGTATATCTAGGCCACATTAACTAAATTTTTATTCATATACGGTCAAGTTATATTTTTTTGAACGATAATATTATTATTTAAATAATGTAAAGGTTTTTTATATTATTATTTAATTATCAATGGTAATATTTTTCTGTAACTATCATAATTAGGATTTTTTTTCTTTAATAGAATCCTAATCTTTGATCATTTGAGTCGATTATGAAATTGATTCTGCTTAATCAAAATAATCTGTGCGCTTTAATAAAACGTTGGTAAAATAATAGTATTACAGGAAAGGGTAAAATAAGTATCAAAATAGCCAACTTAGGTTTTTAAGGGTAAATTTTGAAAAAAAAAACAAATTAAAAGTCTATTAATTGTTTGGTTATCAACAACATTTTTTTTTTGTTCACTCATAACATGTTTCATTTTTATTTTAAAAAATTCATTAATTTTATATAATAATTAAAATACATTAAAATAAAAATAATATTTTAATAATTAAAATAAAACATCTTTTTTCATAAAATATGTACCTCGATAAATAACCATTTTGATGATCCATTATATATTACTTGCAAAATTATAACATAATTAATGATGGAATTGATGATGAAATTGGGGACAAAGAAAGAATAAGAGCATCTCCAATAAAGAATCTTGCAAGAAAATCTTAACCTCAAGATCTAATCTTGTTAAGATCCATTATTGGAGCAAGATGTTGAATCTCTCCGTAGAGATCCAATTCTTACATAAGAATTGACAAGATTTGCAACCATTTTAAAAAAGTTGATTTTTTTCTTTCTCTCCACAACATCCCACGATAAGCAACAACCAACAATAGAAAAAAATGAGGCTCTTTGAGGAGAAGAAAAATTAGATACACAACAACACCAACACTAATAGAGATGTCGACCTTGCATTGAACAAAAATCAACAACAATTAAAAATGAAAAAAATTAAATATAAAAAAATATGGAGACGCTTGTCTTTGAACCCATTCGTTCAAGTTGTGGTGGCGTCACCGTCTTCTTTGAGGTTGCAACGACATTTGGTCAAGTGCATGCAAGGTCGTCGTCGTCTTCTTCGAGGTTGTGGCTGGTCGACATCGATTTGAAGGCAGATTTGGATGAAGGACCATTAGATTTGCCTCTATGTAATGTTGTTCAAAGGGAGGAGGGGGTGGGGAGGAATAAGGAAGGAAAACATAAAAAACAAAGGAGGGAGAGGGGGCGTGACACACTGTGGGGGAAGAAGGATGAGATTTGAGGGAGGAGAGAGGGGTGGCGCGAGAGAAGAAGGGAGAAAAAAGAAGAAAATGAGTAGCGGGTGAGGGGCAGAGAAGGAAGGAGAAAGAAAAAGAAATGCTAAGGGAGGAAAATGGGGTGTGGATAGGGAATAAAGCATTTTAAGAAAATGAGAATTGGTTGTTTCAATGAACGTTGCTTGTCAACAATAGGTTTTTCAATGAACATTGCCCAAGTGTTTCAGTGAATGTTGGATGTAAATATAGAATAAAAAAATTAAAATTTTTTGACAATTGGTCATTTCAGTGACGTTGCTTATCAACAATAAGTGTTTCAATGAACATTGACTAGATGTTTCAGTGAACGTTGATTGAATTTTTTAACCGTTTACACACAACACAAATTCATTTGTAAAGGGTGTGAACGAGATATTTGGAGATAAGTACCTGGGAAGGCCTAAGAACAACAACATCAATTGCCTATTACAAATTGAAGAGGCACGTGGGTTTCTAGGAATAAGAAAGGAAAAAAAAAGAGGAAGGAGAAGAAGAGGGGACGCAACACACTGTAAGAGAAGAACGATGAGATTTGAGGGAGGAGAGAGGGGTGGCGCAAGAGAAGAAGGGAAAAAAAAAAGAAAGGGAGTAAAAGGTAGGGGTGGAGAAGGAAGGGGAAAAAAAGAAATGTTGAGGGAGGAGAGGGGGGACGTGGATAGGGAATAGAAAACTTTAAAAATGACAATTGACCGTCCTAGTGAACGTTGCTTGTCAACAATAGATGTTTCAGTGAACATTGGTCAGGTGTTTCAATGAATATTGGACACAAATATTGAATAGAAATTTTTAAAAAAAAATGACAATGGGTCGTTGCAATGGACATTGCTTATCAATAATGAACATTGACTAGATGTTTTAGTTAAAGTTGGTTGAATTTTTCAACCGTTTACACACAACACAAATTCCTTTGTAAAGGGTGTGAATGAGATATTTGGGGATGTGTATTTGGGAAGGTCTAACAACAATGACATCAATTGCCTACTACAAATTGGATACATGTGAGTTCCTATGTATATTAGGTTCTATTGATTACATGCATTGAGAATGAAAAAATTGTCTAGTTGCATGACAAGACCAATATCGTAGAGGTGATAATTGAAAACCCACAATAACACTTAAAGTCGTTGCATCACAACACTTGTGGATTTGACATGCATATTTTAGAGTTGCAGGTTCAAACAATGATATTAACGTGTTAACCCCATCACTCGTGTTTAATGACATTTTGCATAGTCGAGCTCCTCCAATGCAATTTATAATTAATGGAACCTCATATAATATAGGATATAATCTAGCATATAATATTTATCCTGATTGGACCACATTTGTGAAAACCATCCCAATGTCACAAGGAGAGAAAATAAAGTTATTTGCAAAATGTAAAGGGGAAAGAAAGCATGTGGAGAGCATTTGGTGTGCTCTAATCTTGATTTACAATTATATGTGGTCCACCGCATAATTAGCAAATGAGTAGCATGAATAACATAATGTTGACATGCATTATATTGTACAACATGATTATTGAAAACGAACGAGATACATATAATGGTAACATTGATGTTGATTACGATTATATTTCTGAAGAGATTTCAAACATTGACATATCTTGTGATGTATATCCCGACTTTACTACATACTTATAAGACATTATATGTATACAAGAGAAGTTCATCAACAAATTCAAACAGACTTAAAGAAATATATTTGGAAATGTTTCGGTCACAATAATGATGATATTTAAATTTTGTTACTCAATGCTAATGTTTGTAGTTTTTTTATCAATATTATGTATTGTTGTAAGTTTAGATTATCTTGATGAATAATTTTAAAAAAAAATTGTAAATAAATATTAAAACGTAGATTTCTCATGGAATTTAAAAAAAATGATTTAAGAATTCAAAATAAAATTTATTATTGAAGTAAAAAATAAAGAATTTTTACAAAATAAAAAAAAAACAGATTTTAAACTAACATCTTCGATGTTATAATATATTTGATCTAGTTGACAAACGACACGATTAAGTTATATCTCACAAACTAAATACATGCTTAATGGTCAGATAAAGTCACATCAACACCGTTACCTACCAAATCAATGCCATTATCAACCACGTAAGAGGGATTCGTCATTGTTCTAACAAAATCATGTGAGTATAAGGTGGGTAAAAACTGCTTTTACAAGTCCAACTAGAATATTTGATTAGAAAACTTTTCTATTCTCTTATTATTTATGGACTGATACCATATATCACTTTGTACATATATACTATTTTGCCTCACATCCTAAATCACTCATTTAAGAGTTAATATCCCTTAATTCTAAAACAACAAACAATTAGTTTTTCACGTCGTTTAATTTGTGGGAGACTTATGTTTGATATCATGCCTTGTATGTTGACAAGTGTTTCAATTAATACTATTACACGTACACGTTATTCTCTATATGCATAATGCATGCATGACATCAAAGTTAATTATGTCTCACATTAAAACCATGTCAATATGGAGGATAAACAAATAAAAGTACTTTTTCTTCCAATATTTTTTTATATATGGGTTTGTGTTTTTAAGTTTTATCATGATAATTTAATTTGTAATAGAATCACAAAGTGTAAAATTAGTATACATACCCTATTTTATCTTTCTTCTATTCAATTTTCAGGTATGAAAAGTATTGTTGCACCAAATTATATAGCTATGGTCCCAATCATGGCACTGCAGAAGTCTAGGTTCAGTGACAGACAAGTTAAGCATCATGCCTCATCTCCACAGTCCCCACCAGCAAGTGATGGATCGGCTGAGAGGTGAGGCATGGGGAACCATGGTATATTTAGCTGCTGTGGCTGTCCTTCGTGACAAGAAAGGCTTTCTCAATCATGTAGGGATAGATAGATATGCTAAACATTCTGTGTTTTTTTCAGAGTTGCTGTCTCAAACAAAACAATGACTGGCACTTTGCATGTGACTAGAGAGCTAGCTCCTACAGACGAAACTTTTGTCTCCAAAGTCTATCTGTTTTATTCTAACACTGTATACATGTCGGTTAGTAACTATATTAACCGCCTTAGTATGTGTTTAGATTGGTGGTGAGTGGTGAGTTGAACTAGTTGAACTCCCCGTGATTTTTAGAAGCAACATAGTTGTTTTTGTGGTAAACTTACCATGATTTTGCACTCGATCACCATGATTTTCTACCACTAAACCAAACACACAATAAGATTATATGGTTGGAAGAGTGTTAATTAATTGGCTTTAATGTCTATATAATAGCTTATAGAATATGAGAAAACAATCAATTAGTTTGTGTGAAACAGTGAAATAAATTAGCTAGGTATAGTATGTCAAATTTATGTGTTACTATTTTACGTACTCGTCATTACTTTTCTGAATAACTATACAAGTATCACTTGCTTATATTTATAAAATTTCAAGATTTTGTGCAGTAATTTGTATTGATCCATTATTTTATTTTTATGCGTGGGAAACAAAAAACAAACGAAAGGAGACTACAACCTAACAAAAGCAACACTAGAAGCATCTGAAAAAGCCTATGCTTCAAGTATGTTGAACAAGATTCGAAAACTACAAAGGAAAATGAAGTTGAAGAGCCTATATTGCAAGTCAGTCGACACATTGGTTGGCCTCCCTAAACACGTGCTTGAAAGATAAATCACACTGCATGTTCTAAAAGATTTCTATCCTTTGAATAATGGCTGCATACGGATGCAGGTGAGTATCTTTAAGTTTGATCAATTGAAGCGTGTTGCCGAGTCACTCTCACAAATCACAGACTTGAACCCAGCCTCCCAATTTGATATTTATTTTTTAAAAATAGGGCAGAGATAAAATTTTCACATCTTCTATAATGATTGTAAAATTTATAGATATTAATATAAAGTGGACTGTAGCTCGTGATATTTACTTGCATTATTTAGGAGTTTGAATCCTAAATTTTTTCACTCTACGAAAGACTTTATAACCATCATTCTCAACTTACAAATAGTCTCAAGAATATATGATAATGTTTTGGATAGTAGTTAGAGTTGCCGCAACGTTGATTTTGAGGCAAATCCAATGGACCAACGCAGAATTGGCGGTTTTGATTCGTTCGCGAACATAATTCTGAAGGCCCTTGAACGTTTACTCAAACATACTATCAAACATACACGTTGGAATGACAAATTGGGCAACTGATGGTTTAAAAATAGCCAATCAAAAGCATACTATCAAACATACATAAGCATCTCCAACAAGAGTATCTTCAATGGATTTCTTCATCACTTTTTTTGAATCCCGCATCACTTTTCGTGGTCCCTACAGTACTATATCACTCACAAGAAACCACATAAAAATTGCTCCAATACAAGAAATAGTAAGCGACTTCAAATTATTCACATATTTATATTTTTTTATTAAAACTTAACATTTTTTAATTTTATAAATACAAATAAAAAAATAAAATAATTGAAAAAAATATTAAAGAAAATGCATAACAATAAAAAATATAATTTTATACAATATTTAAAAGCTAAATATAATTGGAAAATAAAAATACTTAAAAAATATAATTTTATACAATTTTTAAAAAATGGTCACTAACAATTAAAAAAAAAAAACCAATCCAACGTTTCCACCGACCACCATTAAATAATATTATTTTCTTTAAAAATCCATCTTTCCCAACGTTCCACCTCACCCCACCCAGAAGCTTCCTTTTTTTTTTTTTTAAACAAAAATATCCATCATCTTCTCTCAAAGCTTCACGTTTCTTCTCATTCTTTCTTCATTTTCCATTTTCTCCTCTACAAGCCACCAGCGTCTTCCTCCGTGTGCGGCCTCGACCTCGCGCACAGCCTCTTCCTCTGCGCTGCCTCGACCTCCCGCGGTCTCCTCACGACACGACACGGCGGCCTCTTGCTTCATGCGCGTGGCCTCTTCCGAGTGACACCACCGTCGCGACCTCTGGTTCGGTATTTTCCCTCTTTTTTTAAGGGCGATTGATGAGAAAAATATTATTTTATTGAGTAAGTTTCGGTTCCTTATATAAGGAACTCTTGCCATTTTTTAAGAAATCGTTTCGCCACGCTAGCACACTCCAATGCAGCGTTTCTCCAAAAGTTGGAGATGCTATGCAGTTATTAGTTTAATCAAAACAAAAGAAAAATAAAAACTTATATATAAATGACTAGAAACACTTAATTACTCATACGCGTCTTTTGATTGATAAATTTTACAAACAAATTTTAAAAAAGATTAAATGTGTTTTTCGTTCCTAAACTCTTTACGATTTCTAGTTTTGCTCCCTAAATTTTCTATTGACTAATCAATGTCCTCCAACTTTTTTTTCCATTATAAATTTTAGTCTTTTTCATTTATTTTGGTCGTATAGTCATGATATGGTGTTGGTTTTATTATTATTTTATTTCATTATGTTCAACTAAAAATTATCAGAAATTATTTTCCTTAAGAAAACCCAAACTCAATTTCTATCCCTGCCCTTTCCTCAAACCCTAAGCCACCCATTTCCTCCTTCACCCCCAAACCCAAACGCCAACAACAGTGGTGAGAGGTGCGAAAGGTGCCAGCGCCAAGCGTGAAAAGTAACGTGAAGGGTAAGCGAGATTACATACATCGGATTCATTGTTTCTTTCCTTTTCCATATTTCGATTATTATTAATTTTCAATATTTATGGCATTGAGTTTTGATCAATGGATAAAAGATTGTTTCTTTAACGTCGTCGAAGATTGAAGTTTGAACGGCTTAAGGTTTTTAAGTTCATCAGTGTGCAGTGTGCGCAATCTTAAAAAAAACAAATTGGTTATGACAATGTTGTTGCTTTGCCTACTAGTGGCAGAGGAGATGAAAAGGAACTTGTCAAGGAAAACAACGTAAGTGTTTCATCTTCCAAGAACGGGGATGAGTGAGATTTGATTTTGGTGTGGGATTTGATCAAACATGAAAGGTGGCTTGATTTTGATCTTGGAACAATCTAATATTGGAATAATTTATATCCTTGATTTTGGTTAATTTCTTGTGTTGGTTTGAATAATAACTTTCTTTAATTAAGATGTGAATTAGTTGAACCAGATTATTTTTAAAGGTTCTTGTAATTTGTGACAACTATAAGCCACCACGAATTATTAATCCTTTCAAAATACTTTATCCATGTAATTTCTGGTCATTTTGAACCGCCAAAAAAACATAATCAAATAAAATAATAATAATAAAATTAATCCAATAAAAATTTATGGAAAGGACTAAAATCTATCACCCAAAAAAAAAAGTTGAAAAACATTGATCCATCAACAAAAGTTTAGGGACAAAAACTAAAAATCACAAAAGGTTCATCCAAAAAAAACATATTTATCCCTTAAAAATAAGTAATTTAGCCGACAAAACAAAGGGAGGTAAGTTAAACACCCTTGGTCATATTTGCATTCCACACCACTATCAATGATGCTGACACAAAGAAAGTCTCTTCCTTTCCCTTGAACTTCATTAATTTGGTGAGGAGCTAGGAACAAATGGTTATTCCCTAATTATTTCATGAATACATGCACTTGGATGGAGAAAATTAGAGAGTAAAGGAAGAGAAAAGAAAAAAAAAGTGCACCTAGCTACAAAAACTTAGAGGGGAGGGAAATTTTACACAAAAAAATCCTTAATCAGTAGAACACGGTCAAGTTTGGTACAGACAGTTAGCAATTTAATACCTTGCTTTATCTAGATGCCTTAGCTAGTGTCATCTGTAAGAGAGATCTAGACTGCTGTAACACTTCAAAGTTAGGTAGGCATGATTTCCTCATTGGAATGTTGAAATGTTGAGTGAATCATTTGCTACCCAAATTGGACTATCTTAAAATAACACAGCATGGATGCTGAGGTTCTAGTACAGACGTCCCCAGCACTTGGCGGAACCACACAGGCAAGGAGATCCCTCTCCAGGTACAAGATCATAATGATAATTATATGTCAATTCTTCACCCAAAGCAATCTGATAACAAGAGACAAAATGAAATCTAGTCCATGTAGTGCAAGATAGACAAAACAGCGATGTCCACTATTGGCAATCATGCAGGATTTTGTTACATAAGAGGAAGTTTCATTCTTGTCAGGTGAAGTCCATTATCTAATCCATAAATTCATCCTTCACATAAACGTCCTTAAAGCTGGATATGGAAAGCATATTTCTTATACAACTTTGCCAATGGCCAATAGTCTAATAGAAGTATGGCTTTCAACACTTAAGGGTATGTTTGGGATTTGGGTTTTGGAGGAGAAAGGAGGGGAGGGAAAATATTCTATTTTAAATTTGGTTATAAAATGTTTATAAATATAAATAAAATATTAACACATTAAGTTTGTGCAAATCTATCATTATATTTCTTTTTTTTTAAAACAAAATTATCAATTGGCTAATAATTAGAAATGAAAAAATTGCCCTCTCTTTCCTTTTCCTCTGAAACTGAACTCCCTTCTCCCACATCAACTAGATACCATATCAAGTGTTTGTATGAGCATACTCCCAAGCAACATACATATTGGGTCACTCTAAAGGGTAAGTCATATAGAGAAGGGTTCTTACATCTCGATTTGCGTAAAGACCAATATGTGCACGCTCACAATCCATGCTCTCTACAAGAACTTGGTAACTCACAAGATTGGGCGAGCAGCTGCAATAACCACAAATTGCAAGAAAAAACCAACAGGCGTTAGGAAGTAAATATAACAATGAAATAAAAAGTTGCTAGTGATAAAATCTTATGCTACAATAAAAACCACCATTGCTCGAAAGAAAAAAAATAGTAAAATCTTTATCATGTTGAAAAGAAAAGAAAATTAACAAATTGCATCATGTTTTTGTTGTAGCAACTAACAAATATTCCTAGTCCTACATTAAATCTGTGTGCTCACCTGTTATTGATGAACCTAGATACATTTCCAAATCTAGTTGTATCAATGACATAATGGGCCTGTCCTTCAATCAATCTGCTCATATCATTAACATGATCATCAACGTCATAGAAATAACTGCACTGTTCTTTGCCGTATCTGGTATTTACATAGGGCAAGTCAGTAAAGAGAAGAAACATCAATTAACTAAAAGACAATGTTATCAGTGGCGGATGGTGCAACACGCCGGAAGGCCAAAATTCCGACATATAAACATGCCATTGTGGCCTATGGTCCACCATGGCAGGCCTCCCTTCACAAATTACTTATGGCGGTTGGCAGCAAAACCACCATGGCGGCCATAGTGCCACCATTTAACAACACTGCTAAAAGAAACTATATTGTGAAGAAATGTAAACCTTTTGCGCCGGGTTTGTGCCTCCTGCTTATCTAAAACCTCTCCAATGTACTCACACACAAATGTTCCACGAAGGATAGCCTCACCAGCCCTTACAGCCCATCCCTGTGAATGAAATAATAAAAGTCAATGCAATAGACCTTAAAAGTCATTTGGAATTTATCAAAAGAAGAAAAGTAGCACCTTTTCTGTTTTAAAGACTTCCAATTTAACCCGTATTCCATTCTGCAATATTCTGTTTGGACAGGTTTTATTGCATTTGCACATCTGGTTACATTCATACACAAGGTAACCTTCCTGTAGTTTCGCAGAGCAATTCCCAGCATGAGACAAAAAATATTTATAGATTAGTAACATAGATATCGAAAAGGGAAATATCTTCTGTATATCCTATATATTTAATTCTAAAGTAGGGGGTGGGGGGAGACATAACTTTAGGATAACCTGGATATGGTGTGGCAAAATAATGCCTAACATATTTAGAACATATTTTATATATAATGGCAGCAAATAATTAATACAAATATTTTACCTCCAATATTATTCGACCATTCTCATCATATGGGAACCTACTACGCATTGGTTTCCCAAATATGTCTTTTGCATCATCATAGTCATTATCAAAAAGGTAGACATGATCACATGTTTCAGGACAGCAGGCAGAAAATGAGCAAGCACATCTTAGTTGCAGACTCTGTTGATAAAAAAATAGGTTAACTATTATTGAGAACCAATTAAAAGGATAGTGTACTCAACAAAAATTCTTCCTAGCTTCAGTTTGACAAAGAGATATGTATTACATAAACGTGTGACACTTGTGTGAGTCCTTGAGCATAGAACTTGATCCATTTTAGGTCCTTAAATGGACATGAGTATCAATAAGGTATCTTATGACAAATGAGTCTGTGAAATAACATACTTTTAGTATAAATGAAGTTTTACCTCAGAATCAAGGCTAAGTGATTTATCAAGCATTGGCTTCGTAACATAACTAAAGCTCTCCAAAGGCCTAGAGAGATTTATATCTTCCTCAACGGACCCATGCCTAAGAAGAGAGTTTAGAATATCTTGATCTACTACACAAATCACTGGAATTGATTCCTTCCCAAAGCTAATGTCATCACACAAGACAGTAACCTTTTGTAAGGACCCTACTTTTAAATGTTGTGAATCAATGATGTAATGAAACTCATCCACCTCCAACTCGTCACTAGCAGGATCTGATAAAATTACTGATTTTGGCTTTAGGAAACCATTAGAAAGAGATGCTAAGGGAGAGAGATGCCTTTGGTCCTTCAAAACCTTACAACCCCTAGGACAAATGAACCCATCCTGGTGCCAACTCACCTGAATGTTATGATCGCTGCAAAGTTTTGCTGCCTTCAAATAGAGCCTTTCAGGCAAAATTCCATATTTCTCCTCCAGTGAGGCTTTAAGACTAACTTTACAGCATGCAGAACGACCAATTGACAAGATATCAAGATTGTTGCCGCGATTTAGTCTTCTGAATCTCAGAAAATAAAATCTTTGCAACTGCCGAGCACTGATATTCTGCCTATCTACCAATATTTCCTGTCTCAGTTACATGAGTTTCTAAAGTTCTTTCCACCATGTCAAGTGACTTTGTTGCCTGAATGTGTCTCTTTAAATTAGCATTATCCCTATTCCTAATTCTAAATAATGCTTCTGCCAAACCATTTTTAAATCTGGGACGGCTAAGTCTGCCAGATTTTAATCTATGCGTATAATAACGAACTCCCCTTTTTGTAGAGCGGCTGGAACCTAGATTGCGGCCCATATGAGCAGCTTGATGATGGTGACCCAGGTCAGGTAGTAAATCAAATTTTAACCCACAAAACCGGCAAACAAACCTCCGCAAACCACCTGGATTCTCGGAATTATTCTCCAAAGAAGCTGAATTTCCCTGCTCACGATTTTCTGGAGAGTCCTCACAAGGAAAAGTTTGCTGCTCAGGAGCTTTCAGTGGCTTGAATTCAACAGGGTGGACTGATAGAACATGCAGCCATAACTGCTCCATATTTCCAAAATGACTACCACAAGGAATGCATTGGAAAAGTAAGCACTGTTCAACAAACTGCACATGGTGTCTCTCCTGAACATGGGCTTCCAATAGCTTCTTGTTTGTAAAAGAATCCAGACAAATGGCACAAGCATAACCTCTGAACAGCCACTGTGCTTCCTTTTTATGGTTGTACATCCAATGGTTACCAAGAGTTTGGTCATCAGGAAATTTTGCACAGCAAATCTTACACTTAATGGCATTTTCATTATCAAAGCTGTCATTATCTGTGGAAGGAACAAGAGGTGGACCTTCCATGAGTGAAGATACATCTAAGTCATCATTGAATCCCCAGATCAATTCGATTCTCTCCTTTTCACTATGAACCAACTTTGTAAGGAATTCCCCAACACTAGCATCTTTCGAGGCTTCAGTTAAAGCCTGCTGGAAATGAACTTCCTTAGAAGCTGGGCTTCTTTGTGACAAAATGCTTTTGAATAGCCTGTAAAAAAGCTCACATGCTTTATGCAGGTGCACCTTTTGCTTCCATGAGCAGCAGTCCCTTAAAATTTCTGTGAACACTTCTTTTGATATTATCCTACTCTTTCCATTTCTTGCACGTTTTAGCCAGCTTGGAAGGTGCTTCTCACAATACAAGAAATACCTCTTTGGTTCTTCCAAACAGGGGTCCTTGTCATCATAAGGAGGAGAACCTATACAGTGAAGTACCTCCATTGCAATCTGATCATTGCCAGAAAGGGCGGGCCTCTCATCTAAGTTGCTTCTTCCAAGGAAGGAATCACCATCAATGGCAAGCACTGGTTCTACTTGAAATGAACTTTCAGCATTTATCAATACCATGTCTTTGCTGATCAAGCCACCTGAACCAATTTGATTTTCTTCATGTTTTCTATTCAGTGTATTATGGGTTAAATTTGAGATCTCATTTGTTTCAGCATGGGGACGATGTTTCTTACAGAATGAAGAGCCAGGAAGGGCATGATGCTTACACTTAGTACCAAGAACAGTTGTACCTCCACACACTGGAGTATCAACTGAAACAGGTTTTTCGGCTTTCCCTGAGCTTCCCAAAAAATGAGATGACAAATGCGCACAACAGTATACCTCACCATCATTTGCCCATCTCACACATTGTCTTCCCTTCGCTTCAACATAAGCTATGCATTGCCGATTCTTAGCACCAGGTTCTACAATTTTTTTACCATCCATCTCATTCATAGGTGTTGACTCCATTCCATTGCCATGCAACATCCCAGAATCAGTAGCCTCAACTACAATTTCATTCCATTTATAGGCCAAATTACTAGGTAAATCAGTTGCCACAGGTACCTCCTTAATATCTTTGTGTGTAGAGGTCTCAGCTGCTAATGTATTCAATATGTCCTGATTCCTATAGAAACCTGGGTCAGTTTCAAGAGTAATTGGCTGATATGAACCATTTGTTTCCACCAGTGTAGCATGCGTATCTGCACGACGAACCTCAAGTTTGGGCCTTTTTCTACCAACCTGAAGGCTTACTTGGAACAACCCTTCAGAGGTCATTTGCTTCATATCCTTGCTGCTAGAAAAGGAAGGTGATGTGGAAAACCATTTCATCACATCATGCTTCCAGGTTTTCCACTCAGAACCTAATGTTGATTGCACCGGTGCATCCCAAAGAGCATTGACATCATTCCACAAAATAGAATAAGACAATTCCTGAACAAGAGGTTAAGAAATAAATCAACCTAAGCAAAGCATAAGTTATTGTGATTATTGTTTAAAACAAAGTTATGTATTTATTTCAGCAGCTTTTAGAAATTTGACATACGATTTCAGTCTGTGCATCAGAAAGGAAGCACCACATTGCCCACATTCTCTATTATTAAAGTTTAAAATGCATTAACAAATATACCAAAAACAAATGCATAAAAAATGACATTAGAAGTGTTTAGTGTATACTGATATCCCCAGATGACAGAAGATAACCTCAGTCAATCAAAAGAGGAAATTGAGTGAATATCTGATTTTGGTTTTCACAAAAACCAATCAGAAACTTTTAAAGACTACACATTTTCTTAAAATAATAGGAATTATGTAAGATCATAATAATTGCTCTTAATCTCTTATACATTTTGGGCACTGGTGAGTAGCGGTGTTCATAAAACAATGCAATCAAACAAAAAAAAAACAGATTAAAACACCCAAAAAAAATTATTGAATTGGATCAGATTTGATTTTGATAACCAATCCAATATAATCCAAACTGAACTTATATATATGTTTATATTTTTATTTATAAATTTATGATATGACTCATGTTTACATGTTTATTTCTCTATATATTTGTAAAATTTTCACATGACTTATACTTATTTATGAAAAAATATATTTAATTAAAGATAGTTTTTTAGTAACTATTATGTTTATTATATATCTTACCATTTATTTTATACCTTTTTTCAGAGCAAAACAAAAGTAAGACTAAAACCAAAAAAAGGATTTGATCAAAGCTGCTTTAGAATGGATTGTATCATTGGATCAAATTTAAACTTTAAACCAAACCAATTGGATGATGAATTAAGTAAACAAAAGTGATTTGATTGGATGCTCTTTCTTATTTGTGAACACCCCTACTGTTAAGGATTCGTGGCAGTGTGAGGGTGAGATATGAACGTATAAAAGCAAAAACTTAAAGGGACCATTTCTTTTGTATCTTCACCTCTTGGGTTTATTGTATTGAAGATTATAAAGATTTTTCCCTACTATTTTGTTTAGGTTTTGTTTGAGATAAAATCGATGTTGGTCCATCACCTAATAGCTAAAACTTTTAACTGAGAGTTGCTCTCAGACATAGTATCAAAGCCTCTATGAATAAGTCATCAGAAGTTCAATCCTTGCCATCTTCCATTCTCTTGAATAAATCTGAGTTTCCAGCACAGGGTATCTTAAGCATGTGTATTCACACTTCAACCTTAATGGATGCATGCATGACGAGAGGTGTTAAAGATAAAAATCAATCTTGAGCCTTCACCTAATAACTTAAGTCTTTATTTTCTTTGAATGTTCTTTTATCAAAATGCACTCTGGGAAAGAAATGGAGTCAGGGCGTACAAAATAATAACAATATGAGGCAACCTTTGGCTGTGCTCTGCTCATGGGTTTTAAGCATTTTATTGTCCTATTTTTATGTTTATCATCCATTTATGAGTATTAAATAAATAAAAAAATAGTCATTTGTCATGAAGATCATGCAAACATGAGTACACAGTCCTTTTTTTTCTAGATACATGAATTGGTCACCAAAATTATAAAGTACCTCCGTCAGTAACTCTACCGATTCAGCACTATTTGCATTCTGGCATCGTTCAGCCCAAGAGTAAGATGAATGTTGTATCCAGTCCGCATCTGTGTAGTGCTTCACTATGCTCTGTAAAGAAAAATGATTACACAACTTAAGTCACCAGAAAAGGTTACCAAGAAATATTAATTGAACCATGATGCTTGTATTTATCTAATGAAAACTGAAATACTAGGATTTATAATTTTAAAACTACAATATAGCTCGAATGACATAAATAGCACATACTATGCAAGTAATTTACATTAGGTGTTAGCATTCAACTTCACAGAAGTGCCAGAAATTCAATTCTTTCAAATATGATAATGCTTTTAACGTAACGAATTGCCATGCTGGCAATATGTGCTCAGCCATGTGGAGGATCTCAAATCAATAGAATTGATGATATGCTAATTTGAAATGATACCAAGGCAGTCTCTTTTCTCTCCCCTTGACAAGAAATCAGGCCAACTATATTTAAATAAGATTAAGAATATGAATAGGTGAAAACTAAAATGACTCTTATATCACAGTGGCATTGCTACCCTGAAATACATGATACAACATGCTAGGTAGAAATGAATTCACCATTAGTTTTAAGACGTGATACTAAGTGTGCTTGTGGACCCATGAGACACATCACCCAAATGAGAGGAGGAAAATGGAATGATATCCCTTGTCAGCAAGTTGAATTCCATAAGTCCATAAACAGAATAAAAAAAACTAGTAGTGAGGGTTGAAGAAACAAGCATGGAAACAATATAAATTAAAAGTAGGAGGATATTAGTAACCAGAAAAATAAAATGAGGACAGGAAACCTATAAAAACCATGTAGTATAAAAACTTCTGGGCAAATTAACTAAAATAGCAACCAAGGTATGTGTTAACCCTAAAAGTCACACGTAAGAGAAGAGCAAAAGAATGATCATCAAGGTGTAGTTTGCAATTTTTTCACATTCAAACTTTATCAAAATCTAACCTGTGTAGCACCCTCCAAAGCATTGGAACCCTATCCTTTTTAGCTTGTAGATTTTTTTTTCAACACAAGGTTCCAAAGCTGCATTGTTATCAAGTACTTTTCCAATTTTATTCGACTTGAAAATATATAATAAAAGCAGAACTCAATGTAAATCAATCACACTACTTTTATGTTAGTAGAAGCTTCATATTCACAAGAATATTGTTTAGTATATTTCTAGTGCATATTAACCCAATAGAGAAGCATAGCTACAACAAGTTCAGACATTTTAAAATGCAACAATGTTAAAAGATCAAAAAAAATGTAAGCTCTCTACTCCATAAACTATTATCAAAAGTTGTAATTTACATTTTGTAACTTTAGAAGCATTCTGCCAAAATCTGAATAACTGTTACAACGAGAAGTCTCCATAGCAAACTCTTTCCAAACCATCACATCACGAGCAGTTTCTAGCAAGGCCTATATTTATCAAAAACATCAAAAGTAAAAAATACTATAAAAAAGAGTAGAGATTACAAGAATAAGGAGTGAAGAAGAAATAGAACCATCTTTACATACATTAGGATGAAGCTGATCAACAATGCTCAGTACACCAATGGTTAGCTTTTGCATTGTAAACCGCCGTGCAACAGTCAAATCTTTTACCATTTTCAATCCTGCTTGATGAGTTTTGTGTGCAATAGGCTGGGGAAACTCATAAATTGATCGAACAAGCGGCAAAAGAACCCAAGTGGTATTTTTTTGAAAAAAAATTACCAATTTGGCATAGTTTTGAAACAAATTACCAATCTGGTGTCTGGGTCACGCCTAAATTTGGGCGTGACTTAATCCGTCTCTAAATCCGTCTCTAATTCGGTCGCTAACCGATTTTGCGACGGAATATTGTATTTTTTATGTTTGCGACGAAAAATTCCGTCGCAAAAACTGTTAGCGACGGATATAGAGACTAAAATTGGCATGCTTTAATTTTTGACGTAAAATATCATTTAATATTATTAATTGTTATTTTAATCTAATTTTAAAGTATTTTTAGACCGATCTTCACCATAGATATGATCTTTTTTATTTTTTTAATATTATTTTAATTTTATATGATTTTGTTTAATATTTTTTGGATTTTTTATATAACTAATCTTCTAATTTCAAAATTTTGATTTCAAAATTTTTTATATAATTAATCTTCAAGCCTCCAAAAAATTTCTTGTTTTCTAATTCTTGAAGAGTGAGACTTTCTCTCTTAACTAAGAATTCACTATTATCTAATTTTGATTTACATTTTACACACTAGCTGTGCAACTAAGAAGAAAATCTTTTCTTACCCATTTCAAACTATCATTCTTTTATTTATTTTTTTAGTTACTTCTCTTAATTTCGAGTTCTTTTTTTAAGGTATGAAATATAATATATAAATAAGATTATATTTAGAATTCTCAATAATTGAACAGAATATGTTTTCAAACCAAAATTCGTAATTCAAAACAGGTTACTAGCAATATTAATTAAATGATAAATGTAATTCATAATAGATTTAAAATATTAATTAAAATATTAAATGTAATTCAAAGTAATTATAATATAAATTACTAAACTACTTATTTTAATATTTGGGGTATATCTGGTGGAGACGTATTTTATGTCAAAACGTTCGATCCTTTTTCATGGTTTAATAAGTTGAATAGATGCAGTCCCAGCTTCTACACCAATATCTTGTCCTCCTGTCCTGTTAATTGCTTGCAAATTTGGCCAATCATGTAACGACCATGAGCTCTAGCATTTGTTGGCAAATGAGACTGGGAAATTATAAGGATCAAGCATAGGGTCAGCAATAAGGAACATGGTGTTGAAGAATTCATTTTGTGATAGAGTCTCAACTCAATCAAGGGATCTTGGTTGTACGTGGTGGGAGAGAGTGAGCTATTTCTTCTAAGGTGTTGGTTTATGGATTTATATACCTCCTCTTTCATGTGTCAAATATAAGAATTTTTTTATATATCAAATATAAGAAAATTTAAATTTATTATATTTTATTTAATGTTATCTTATTTTGTTTAATGTTACTATATCTAAACTACAATTCATTTAATTAGACAAGAAAAAATACGAACTAACTTAAAAAATAAAAAACCTAACATTTGCTAAATGCACCCCCATTTTTGATAAGCTTAATCTTAATATTTAAAGTCATAAATTTTGATAGAAATATCCGATGGAGGCGTATTTTATGTCAAAACGCTCGAAATTAAGAGAAGTAACAAAAATAGCATGCAATTCACTAATTGAATGAATAAAAAATTAGAAAAGAAGAAATTTTTTGGAGGTTTGAAGATTAAATCGCAATTTTGAGGCACTTAGAGGCCTCTTTTGGGAAAAAAATTTGGGCAAGTCCCTTGGGAACTTGCCAGAAGCTTCTCCTCTCAATTACGAACGCGTGGCCACTGATTTCGCCTCAATCGGACATCCGAGTCAAAAGTTATGACCGTCCGAAGTTTTCGCTCCATCTGTGCATGCCACGTGTCGCCATCTGGTGGAACACGCCCAATTTTGGGCGTGACTGGTTCCGCCTGGAGCTGGGCGTGACTGGTTTCGCCTCCATTTGGGCGTGACTCGAGCACTAGATTGGTATTATGTTTCAAAACTATACCAAATTCGTAATTTTTTTGCGAAAATATACCACTTTGGTTCTTTTGCCTCGAACAAGCAGCATATCAGCCCAAGAATAATTCCTTGTGTGAGGAAAAAATATAACAAAATATTTCTTCCGGTCATGAGTTGGTTTTGCTTTTAAAGTTGATAATGGCCAGTCAGCCCTTGCACATTTGATACCAGCCTGCCAGTTCCCTCTCCACTAAAAAAGACAAGTAAAGAAAACACAAAATTAGGTCACATTGCATTCTGACTTTCCTCCCCTGCCCTAAGTTGGTCAATGAAATATGTAAGAGGTGTCTACAATAAAGAAAATATTTTCTAATCGTTGTGATCAAGCAATAGGCACATTCTTAAAACTTAACAAAAGAGTTATCGTAAACAAAAAAATTAAGTGATGTTTTAAGAAGCAAATAGAAATTGTTTCTTTAAAAAAATAGGAAAAAAACAATTTAGACAAACACATCAAAAAAGCAAAAAACTGCTTATTTTATAAAAGAAAAATTAAAATAAAAGTTAAAACAAACAGGTGTAATATTAGTAAAGAGATATTAGGAATTTTAAAATAATAAATACAACATTGGCTACATCATACTGTTGAATAATTAATACTCTAATTGTAGGGAGAATAGCAAACAACTATTAGAAAAGGCTCCCATTAGATAGTAAATAACCAAATTTTGGGCGCGCGTGCACACACACACCTTGACCCATAATGCCACAGGCTCATCTCCCTTCAGCCAGGTGGGTTCAGAAAATGACAGCTCTACTTCCCTACTACCATTTGGTGATTCACTTTCATTTGTATCTGGAATAGAGACAGAGTTTTCAAAGGCTAAGCAAGGCTTGTTTATTCCATCATCTTCAACATCATGGATTCCTTCTGGCCTTCCACTTGGCAGTGACAACATGAAGCTCCACCACATTGGCAACCTATATTAGTCAAGGGTTCAGAAACAATCTGTTGCGTTTGGCCTTCTCTTTCTATCTGAGGCCATTCCGTTTGTAATGAGTCATTCAGTCGAACATCTTCCAATTTAGCCTGATCACCACTTTCTCCCTGGTTTACAAAAGTTGTTCCTGAACTTGGCTGAGAGCAATCAGATCCCCCAGCATACTGAACACCAGAACAAGGAAGTACTTCCATGATACTATATTAAATTCAGCAGTATGATATGATATGCTTCCTATGACTTATGACTCCCATCTAACCACTATTCTGTTAAAGGCCATTCCACCAAAAAAGTATAATAATGTAGTGTTAAGCATAGTTTTTAAAAAAGGAGGCTGAAAATAAAACAGAAATAACATATATTGAAACTAAATGGCATGGGTATATCAAAATCAAATTAAAAGAAAAGGGAGCAAAACAATATATACCGTAGAACTAAGAAAAACACCATTTATGTTCCTTGACTAGGAGCAAACAGCACTATGAACTTATGAAATTCCATTTTAGGATTTCAGCGATTTACATAAAATTTGGGGGAACATGAACTTCATTAAACCAGCAATACAAATTACCATTTTCAAGATCCCTTCTTAAATTACTGGCTTTATGACTTGACAGAATCAGAGCAAGGAACCATTTGTCAATATATCCATTTCACTAAAGGTTTGAAAGGTGCGGGGAATGCAAGATCACGTATTAAATGAAAAACAAAAATTGTATTGAATATTCAGTTCTCTAATTCTGTATTTCTTAGAATTCGGTCTTATGGCATAACTCAGTCTCACAAAACCGTTTTGTAACATGAGAAGTGCCCAAGATTTATAGATCTATTTAAGTCATATCTCTAGTCAGTTTGGGACTAAACACCACCCTTGAGGCTTCAATTAAGGCAGCACCAAAAAGGTCGCAACTAAGGCGGGCTAGAGGGGTGACCACAATTAAGGCAACTTTTCAACACTCTCCCAAACGCCCATGGCTACTGGCTTGGAGCATGGCAATACAAGTGACCAAACAATGAATCTAAGATAGGCTCTAATAGCATGTTCAAAGAGAAAAATAGATGAAAGAAATGTTGAAACCATGTGTCTTGAAGGTGGAAAAGAAAAGCGGTTTGCCTGGGAACAATTAAGGAAAGTGAATGGTTTACAAGTACATTAGCATAACCAAGGTTATTGTTGGTGTGTTTATATGTGCATGGCAAACAACGATCATGATCTAAATATAAGCGTGCGTAATATTCTTTATTACTTTAATCCTAGAAAGTTAGTGAAATACTCCTTTGGAAGTAGATTTAGATCAGGCAACAAGAATGAAGGTTCCTGGCCACAAATCTCTTGCTTGTTTGAGGGAGCACTTGTTACACTAACAAGTGATTCATCCTCAAAAATCTTGTCTTACATTGTTTATGTTGAGGCTAAGTTGGATGAATCACAATGAGCTTCCACAGACTGAGGTGGGTCAAGTACAACTTGTCATGTTTGGAAGGTTCCTTGTGACATCACATCAAGCGTTATTCTCTTTAAACTTTTGTTTGAGGCTCTTTTTTCTCAAATTAAATAGATGATTTCAGAAAGAGCCTCAAACAAATTTAAAGAAAATAAAGCTTGATTTGATGACACAAGGTACCTTCCAAATGAGACAAGTTGTACTTGACCCACCTAAGTCTGTGGAGGCTCAATGCGATACACCTAACTTAGTCTCAACACAAAGAGTCCACGACAAGATTCTTGAGAACAAATCACATGTTAGTGCAGCAGCAAGTGCTCCCTCAAACAAGTAAGACATTAGTGGCCAAGAAAACCTTCATCTTGTTGTCTAATCTAAATCTACCTCCAGAGGAGTATTACATTGACTTTCTTGGATTAAACCAATAAATAATATAATGCAAAATTATATTTAGATCATGATCATTGTTTGCCAAACACATCACACATTAGCAATAACCTAGGTTATGCTAATGTACTTGTAGGTGGTAAACCATTCACTTTCCTTTCACAATCACAGACTCACAATTGTCGGGAACTATTTTTTAATTCATGATGATACTAAGGGTAGTGTAGAAATTGTAAAGATTTTATGCCACTAGAAATTCTTCAATAGGGACCAAAGCTTAACTTTTATACATGTATAGGAATAAAACTTAAAATTTTCTTATATAGGGACTAAAACTTAAAATAAAGACAACTATAGGGATTAAGTGAATAATTTAACATATAATTTTAACTATACTCAGTTACAAGACTAAAGCAAAGGGATCTATAGTGAACCATGACAGGATATATACTTTGCCATGCATAGAATTTTAACTATACTCAGTCATAAGATTTTGTAATTATTAAAATAAATGAGTTCAATTTCTATACATTGTCAGTATAAAATAATTTACACTATCAACTAATAAGAAATTATCGTAGACATGATAATTAGGTATTGTAAAAGCCAACAAACTTACTATACATGGCGATTTGTGATTTGATGATAGCCTACAAATCTCTTACTCTGTCAGTGCATACACTGTTTACTCAACGAATATTTTCAAAAACACATTGATTTTAATCAATGAAGTAGTCACTTTTTGGAAGGGTCAATAAGCACAAGCAATTTGGAAGAAAAAAAATGAGTTGTGTATATTATAAATGATCTGGGTAAAGCTCAAGGAAAGAGAACTATCCAAATCTTACAAGGAATATTTGGCCATAGTCCTAGCTGATATGAGATCTTGATGCATTCCCTTCATCCCAAAACTTATAGCATGATGTTTTGCAGAACTTGCCATCTGAAGGTAGCTCAACATAAGGACAGAATAGGCTCTGATATCATATCAAAAACAGATTGAACCTACCTTAACCTCAAACACGAGTTCAGCATGAGAGGATTGCCCTAGTTGTATAAGGATTAGTTTGACCATATTCCCAATCCCATGAGAAATCATAACAGTGTCCACGACAGAAAACCTCAAATTTTAATGACAGTATAAACTTAGGTGCATTTCTTGCTTTTTTAATGTAAACACATCATTTTATACCAAACATTTAATGCTACCCCATGACATGTCAGACCATTTCAAATTTGTGTTTGAGCTTCATAACTAGAAAGTTCAATGAAATTATTTCTTCATACATTTAAATAGTTGTTCATAGACTGCATTAAGATAAAATAATCAAATCAATTAGTTCATAAAATGAGAATGAACAACTTCAAACCAGTCTTAACAAATAAATACATAACAGAACAATAAGCAAGAAGACAACACATAACATCACACTATTAGTTATATCATTGTATAAAATAAGTGAAATTATTTAACAATGAATTGAAATGTATTAATTAAGTAATCTGTTTAAAAAGAATCCCCCCCTTCCCATCAGTTTATGGTCTCAATTAAGTGGGGACTTGCATATGCAGAGAGCAGCAGATTGGACAGCCTATTCAGTTCAAATTGGCATACCTAACCACTATTAAGTGTGAATGTGTGATCTAGCAGAACAATACATATTTTCTTGTTTACTGCCCCGATAAGAGTAAACCATTTAGTGATGCATGCCAATAGTAATTGATGCATCATTGAAAATTTATAATTATTTTTATAGCTTCTGACAAGACAATAATTCACATCTAACTTCATAATTGAATGCTATTACCTTGGAATGTTGATCAACAGATGCCTTCCCAAGTATACAACATGATTAAAGTTCAAGCAAAGCAACCCGGTGAGACTCATCTCAAGATCAAATGGTTCCCAAAATAGACTTAGTAGCATTAGAACTATGACCCTTGGACAAGGCCTAAGAAAAATATAACAGATGGAAATCACTTATCTCCATGCTAGTCCCTCTAATTGAAAAATGACATATCATTAAAAAAAAATCTCTCTTTCAAATATAAACATTCTCTCTTTTAGTTTTTTTTTTTTGTTAAGGTGTTATCTTTAACCGCAGCAGAAGAAAGGGGACAAGTGATTTGATTCCAATTTTAGTGTGTGTTTAGATTGCCGTTGAGAGAGGAGAAAACGGACGTTTACACTTTTCTAGACACAAAATGTAGAAGGAAGTATCCCCTTTGGTTCGCTGAATGTCCGTCCACGTTGACTTCAACTTTTTTCCGAACACACCCTTAAACTTTGAAGTCTAAAATGCAACATCATTTTTTTAGTGTAAGAAATTGTGAGTCTAAAACAAATTCAACCAGTGAGAAACATTAAAAATGGTGATTTTCTGTTAATTAACAATGGACAACTGCATTAAAATCCAATCTGACAATTGTCACGCGATGTGTAAATTCATCCCTCCAAATCCTAAACCCAAAACCCCAGGAATCAAATGATCTAAGTTCCCACGAGAAGTAAAATCCACAACAGCAATAATTTGATTAATTTCATCAAAAGCAGTACGAAAAAGCTTCAACCTTAAAAACCTTTTACAAAACAACACAGACCCAGCCAGGTAGAAATATAAACCTTAACATCCACTCACTGACCCAGAAACCCTCAATGACAAAAGACCCAATTAAAAATCGAATTAACAACCCCATTATTAGGATACTATGATAAACCCCAATCAATTTTAGATTATATAAGATTGATTAAGGATCATAATTCAGGTACATGCTCATCTGCATATCTGAAAAATTATTAAGCAAAAAAATAAAGTTGCAGAATCATACAAGTATAAAATTAGGCATCAATTATATCCACGAGGCACTTACAAAATTCATAATAAAAGGAAGTTCTTCACGCTGCCATTATTAGCACGTCTTATATTTGGGCACAAAAATAAAAATTATAATAAAGTACACTACATATATTATAGGGATGAGATAGGTCATCAGACAACATGGAATTGGAACCGAAATTGACAGCAAATAAATGTGACATGTAATAGAATAGACATTAGCTAAGGCAAATTGAAAAGAATACACTACGAAACTAGGAAAAAGGAGGCAGTGGTAAATAAAGTACCTAAAAAAAATATGGGAAGCTTATGCAGAGTGAGATCAATAATCAGAGACTATAGGTTTAGTGATAGTGGGTGGGGTGGGTGGAATTTGATGTTTCTTTTAATTATATGTGAAAAATGTTGTGTTGTGTCTCTCTTCTCTATGTAGCTTTGAAATTGAATCGATGCCTCACTCGATAGTATACTGTGGCTAATGGATAGTGATGATTGATATATATATATATATATATAACAAAAGTGCGTTCTGTGTTTTGGGCATATACGAAGGCAAAAAGGGAGAGGGGGTTCAAGTGCCGTGCCCAAATTAAAGCACGAAACAACAAAGGTTCTATATTTTAATTACTACTAACTATTATTATTTTCAAGTGCTAGGGTCTAGGGGTAATTTTTGGTGAAAAAAAATTGACTAAACGGGTAGTTTTGGATCACACAGGAAAAGATTTGGATTTCCACAAAGAACTGAAAGATGCAACTGCAATGCAAGGTAAGAGAAACTGAGAAAGGGATGGGATTGAAGTGGAAGAGGGAATAGATGGAAATGGTATAAATAAATAATTAAATATATAGTTTTAAACACAGTTGTCAAACAGTTAGTGTTTTAATATGCTGATATATACATATATATATATATATATATATATATATATATATATATATATATATA
>CM023948.1:38224498-38299711 GCA_013407115.1 Glycine latifolia
TTTTCTTTATTTTAAAATAAAGATATTTGATTTTTTATTTTAAAATAGAGATATTTAATTTTTTATTTTAAAAAAAATTTACAATTAATCAAATCTTCAATTTTGTTTATATTTTATTTCTTTTATTTTGATCCATAAATTTTTAGGATTTTTGCTTTTAGGAGTTTGTTAGAAGAGAAGTTTTTGGTTATTGATAATCTTAGTTTTTGATGTTTGACATCAAATTTTAAAAAATAAGATTTATAGAATAAAAAAATGTTTGGAGTGAATGTTTTTAAAACTTATCTCCAACCTTTATCTTCTTTATTAAAAAAAAAAGTAGATCTCCAACTATTTTACTACAATTCTGAATAATATTATAATTTAGCATCTAATATGATAATAAGCTATAATAATATTTCAACCAAATAAAATAACGTCATAATTAAATAAAATGATTAATATTTATAATAACTATTTTGAATCTAGTTTTGTTCAATTTTCTTTTTTGCAAATGTTTTTTATATAAATTTATTTAAATCATGTAATTAAAATTTGAGTAAAAAATATTTAATTAAGTTATTTTATTAAAGGTTATAATTGTAAATAATTCTTATATACTAAAAAAAGTTCTACTATAATCAAACAAGAGAAACTATAATTCTCACAAAATATATTATGACTAACCAAACATATTTTAATTCTATTTTTAGAAATTAATTTTCTCAAAAATCATGATTTTCGACTAAAAAACCTTATTCCCAATCAAGCACGTAACTTAAAAAAGTGTCACAGATTAAATAAAATCATGAGATACATATCATGTGGACTATTTCTGATAATAGTAGTATGTGCAGGGATGGGGTTTTAAGGGTATGCAAATTCTATTTTTGATACTATTAGCGTGTTTGGATAACACCTAGAATCAATTATACTCTTCAAAATCACATGGTACCATGAAAAAGTAGAAACAATTATTTATTACTTTGTCTTCATCATAAAAAAATAATTGATTTTTTTCGCACCATGAATCTACTCCAAATTAAACACACTATATATCTATATCTGCTAAGGGGTACGTGTTATTTGTGCAGGGGTCTGTGTAATGCTTGTTAATATGTACATTGCTTTGCTGTGAGGCTCTTGAAGCTAATGGTTTTTATGTTGTACTGTTAGAATTCTAGATATGGTATTGAAAGGGAAGGGTCAAGAACTATGACAGCTGCTGTGATATGTATAGTTTATCTAGATATTATATCTTGTTTTGGCTGTTAAGAAAAATGTAAGTATGGGCTATGATCCAATTTAATTAGTGTAAACTGAAAACTATATATAAGGACTAATTGTTTAACTTAACTCTTCTTGTAGTTAACAAAATAAATCTTTTGTGCATGGTTGACATGAAAAAAGAAATACTTCTTTCAGTTATTTGTTGTGCCTTTTTGTAGAAGCATTTTCTATAATTTTTTGAAAAAAGAAATGTTAAGGACGTGAGCTTCTCCTCTTTCAACAAGAGTATATGACCAATACCTAGTACAGAGATTTAGAGTAAAAATATATTTTTATTCTACTATCCCTTATGACTGGAACTGTGAAAAAAATTCATATCCATAAAATAATTTATATTTAATCCAATTTAATCTACTTTAAATCCATTTAAATGGATTAGTTTCATATCCAAATCTAACTTTTTGGATTTTAAATTCAATCCAACTAATTAGATATAGATTGGATATTTATTTGGATTTTTAAATTCAATACAATTTTTTGGACAATGACGACTAGATTTTTTTGACCAACTTTATTAGGAGTCATTTTTTTATCAATGTCGTTTAGAGTTATTTTGGTCGACGTCAACTAATGATGATTTTAAGCCACCGTCCGTTGAGTCTATTTTTCGGTTAATATTGGTAAGGTTTTTTAGCCAACATTGATTGGAACTATTTTTTGGCTGACATCAGTCAAGACTATTTTTTGGTTAACGTCAGCTAAGTTTTTTTGTCGATATCTGTCGAGATTATCTTTTTATTGACGTCAGGTAGGTTTTTCATTCGACACTAGCTAGGGTTTTTTTGGTCAACGTCAAGCAAGACTTTTGGCTAACATTGACTGAAAAACATCATTGACCGACATTGGCTAAAAAACATCATCAACCGACATCGGCCAAAAAAACCTAGTTGACTTCGACCAAAATATTTTCCCAATTGACGCCAATCGAAAAATTCCTAGTTGATGTCAACAAAAAAACCCTAGCTAACGTTGACCAAAAATAGCCCTGACGAATGTTGGTAAAAAAAATATCAACGACCGACATCAGCAAAAAAGAAACTTATCGATGTTAGTCACAAAAACCCTAACCAACGTCAGCTAAAAACTAGTCACAATCAATGTTGATCAAAAAATCCCTAGTCAATGTCGGCCAAAAAATATCACAACCAACATTGACTAAAAACCCTAGTCGACCTTAACCAAAAAGTAACCCTACCTAAGATTGACCAAAAACATCATTGACTAATGTCGACCGAAAATATACTAACTAATGTGAGCCAAAAATAGTCTTAGTTGATGTCGGTCTAAAGATGTCTGGACCGATATCTGTCAAAATTGTCCTGGTTGTGGTAGGCCAAAAATATATTAACCAAAATCGATCGAAAATAGTCTTGATCTAGGTCAGTTGAAAATAGCTCTTAAATGAACATGTATTAAAATTTTATTTTTTAGCATTTAATAACAAAAATTTATAAAAAAAAAATATTTATAACATTTGAGTGGATATAAATTGGATATAATTAAATCTATATCCATTTAAATGAGTTGGATTTTGAATCTAAATTATTTAAAAAAAATATAAATATAGATTTAAAATCCAATTCATTTAAATAGATATGAATTGAATATAAATTTAGATTATTAAAAATTTAATCCACGTCCACCCTAAATGGAACAATATTTTTAACCACAAAACTTTTGAAAAGCCATCCCTTAATGCAGAAGAAAGTGAGAAGTCATTAAGAAAACAACGAAACACTTTCCATGTTCCCCCCCCACCCCCACCCACTAAGTTAGTGCACTAAATAAATTACACACGGTCGTTATATATGGTCAAAAACCTAGTAAAAGTAAACTCCTTCAGGTATATTTTTCCGTCTATTGTACAAGATATAACTTTAGTATAGGAGCATGACACCTTCGAGTTAGAATCTTGCCACTACCTTTACACAAACAAATAAATTTTTCAGTTGACGATTTAAGTGATATATATAGTATAATTAACTACTATAAGAAAAGTTTTGCTGACGAAGGATATAATTAACTTACTTGATCAACTTATTAAAACCTTGGTAAATTAAGACTTTTCTTTAATTGTTTTCCATTCCCATGTTTTTTTTAATCTATACTTTAACTAATAACTACGCCAATAAACATCTGTTACCTCTACGTGTTCCTGGTGTTACCATATCATAATTACTCCCCTTGTTAGTCGTAATATAAATAACCACAAAGTACCCGAAGTACAATATTATATTATTGTTTATATGATTACATACTTTTTCTGAGTCTAAATTGGAGGTCATTAGAAATATAATATATTCGATCAAATATTTGGTTTAGCATTATATATATGTGTATCTTCTGCATCTGTTGAGGAGAAATGAAGTTTCGCGGCAATGACAATGCCCAACTTTATAATATTATCAGATATGGTCGAAGATATACCAAACACCATACATTGTGCTTGTGTTTAAAACGTCAAAGAGGCTTCAAAATCTAATAGATTGACATAACATTTGATAAGGTTTGTTGTTTGTGTTCATGTCTTAAGTACATAGTATATTATTATGTTGAATGTGTTATTGCCGGTTAGTGAGGAAGATTCTTTGCTTCCACAAACTAATTAATTGTTTCAAAATCCAATTCATTTAGCCTAGATGCATCAATGCTAAAAGATTATGATCTCCATTATTGAGCATGATTATCATCGCGGAGGGTCCCTCGATCACAAGAAAAACATGAATGTTGATGGAGGAACATGTCATGATTGGAATAATCATTGATTTATTATGAATAAATTATACGATGATGGTGTAAATTGATAATGCCTGATGGATATAATTAATAGTTTGAAACTTTGGAAGCTAAATGAGATGTTTAGCTCCTAGGTAAAGAGGTTGGGACATGATGGGTTTCTAGTTTCTACATTGAACCTAAGTCCCACAGAGTAAAGTGCTATCGACATATTTTTTTCTTGATGAGAATAAACATGTTCTTTGATAGTACTTTCAAAGGTCTTTATTTATTAAATGAAATCTCTGGCTAGCCCTACTAATAGATAATAGACTCAAATTATTTAGTGAAACTTGTGTAACAATTTATCCAGCAATAAAAATATGGGTTCAAAAAGATTACGTTAAGAAATTGTAGCTTTCATTCCTTTTCCAGGAATTTTTTATATATTTGCGAAAGGGAAGCACTTCACATTGCATTTGGATGCTGCAAGGATCTTTGCTGACATTATCTAATAAAAAATTACACAGAAAAACTAATAATGTGGTTCGGCTTCACCTTTTCTAACAGATTTACACCTTGGTCCGTTTGGAAAAATAGTTTAATCAAGATTTATTGGATTAATTAACTTTTTAGTCCGTCATTTTATATGGGTTATCATTTTTAGTCTCTAAAAAATTTTGACTAATTTTGATCTTTTAAAAAAAAATCATTTTATTTTTAGTTCATTTCATCACCTTCGACCGTTAAAATGACATCCATGTACTCATGTGATATGGCATCCCATATGGACTACGGTGGCTGATGTGGCAGTCACAAGGTATTTCTAATATATATATATATGATTTTTAAACTGTCAAAAAACTTTATCTGAATTTTGTTTTTAATCCCTAAAAAAAAGTTTGGACATTTTTAATTCCTTGTTTTTTTTAACCATTCTTACTCCCTGAAAAAAAAAACTGTGTGGTTTAGTCCTTTCCAATCAATAAGCTATTTGCGTTTGAATATATACATTAATAAGTGCTTACATAATTTTAAAGTGTTGGATCTATTATTGTGTAAACACTTATAATATCATTTTAAAAATTAAAAAAATAATTAAATCGTGATTAAAAAAACTTACTAGGTAATTAATATACTATTATATATATATATGTGTGTATCACTAAACTATTAAAAATAAAATACTAATAACCGTTTGCCTTTTTTCTAGGAAAATTATGATAAATTTTTTTAAAAAATCATGAGACATACATTATAAAACCATCATTAGAATTTACAAATAAAAAATTTAAAACTAGTGCCATAAGTTATCTTTTCTTATCTTGAAAAGTTGAAAAATATTAATAAGAAAAAAAATCTTAGGGATCAATCCTAAGATTATATAAGCTCTCTCAAACACTTTTACAGGCACTTATAACTTAAGATAAGTCCAAATAAGTTATTATAACTAGTAGTGTAACCCTTTTCTTGCAACTATTTTATGCGAAGAGTTTTTTTATTATACCTATTGGACACAATGAAAGTTAAATTCGAGCAACTTAGCCCTTGAAACTTTGATGTTGGGCTCGCTCTTGTTTTGCTAATTGTTGATATTTTGCAGTCACTGAAATGTAATGGCCTTCTTAATTATTAAAGAGAAAATTCTTGATATTCTGTCACCGAAAGTAAAGATATTAAATGGTTGAAATGTAAAGCTAAGCTGTTAGGAATGGAAAATAGATTCTCTCCTGCCTCAGCAGCCCAGAAAATTACATCATTGACTAAAAATAATATCAAGATAAACTATATAAGTGAAAAAAAATTATTTTACAAGTCAGTTTTATAGACTAAAATCAAATCCAAACTTACTTTTTGACATGATACCAAAGTTTATCATAGGTGGATTCTTGCTACTTATGTGCTTAAGCATACTGTTATATAAGAATTATCTTGAAATTTTAACTCCATAATCCATCCATTCCTATACAACCTCTTTTTATTAACATCAATCAGATGATACAAATAGTAGAAAAATCATTTCCCGTTCTTTCAGTCACTCTATACCCTGTTATTTTTATCACCACTGCTCCAAAACTCCAAAAGATAGGACACTGAGACAGTGTGCGTAAGAGATTGTCTCTAATAATGTGAAAGTGTGTGCATAGTTGTTAGCATTTATTTCACTGTTCATAGACTAGAGCCCTCTGTACCCTCCATATATATCTTTCTGCAACAAATAAAAAGCATGGCTAAGGTATTTGATCAAATTTTCTTTCGTTCTGAAGGCTGCCTTAACCGAGCCAAATAGCAACATATGATTCATATAGCCGACTTCGTATAATGGGATAAGAGTTTGTTGTTGTTATAGTCGTCTGAAGGCTGCCTTACCTTGAATCAAGGGTTAATTCTCTTATTGCATTTCAATCGGTTTCACAAGTCTCTTTCGTTATCAACTATGCATCCTGTTCAAAACTTCAAGAATAAAAGAAGGAATCAGTTGAGAACCAATACTTGGAACTTTTGTATTTCTCTTGCATTGGAAAAGTACTTATTACATTGTTATCATGATAATTTTATTCACATGGAACAAAAAATATCTGCACAAGAACAAATGACTTCGTCATTTGCACCCTTATCATTGGTGTACATATCAACAGTTAGCAGTAAGATAGATTTTACAAAGAAGGGAAAAGCCAAAAGTTAAACAGACAGGATGCTGATGAAAGAAACCAAGACAAGAAGGCCATAGCAGCAGATAATTGATATCTACCACACAACTTTGGCGGGCAATAGGATCGATCGGCATCGAGAAGGAGATCTGTGACACTGGCTGTTGAACATGCTGCAGCTAATGAGAGATATGACAAAATCTGGTGTGTAGAAAAACTGTAATATCATTAGTGCATTAGTATAGTATGGAAACAACAAGGACTTGAAGTTCTTTAGGTCACAAATTGTGCATACCATGTCTCCCAGAAAGACGATCATTACGAGTCTTTGTTGGAGAGGTAAACATTTTATAAAGACAGAGTATGCATCTACAACCAACAGTGTTATGCTCCAGGGAATTACCAAACCCATGACAGTTACCAAATAGCTGTGGAATAGCATAATCAAAGACAAAGGTGAAAACCTCAAGTGAAGCATATGCCTAGAAGACAGGCTAGACAGGATAAACCCCAAGACATTGCCAATGCAACTTTTGAAACTGGGAAAACATGCATATACCCAAATCTTTTACCTGCTGTAAGTTTTATTAGACCACAAATTTGCTATATAAACAAACTCTTCACAAAGAAATATGTCCTCGTATCACAATCAAACCATGTTGAAGTGAAAATCTAGATCATTTAGGCCAGCGCCTTAGTTATCATACCAACAGTTGCAAATTGCAGTGAAATTGCATTACATGGATAATGCAATTAGAAAATAAGAAACACTCTCATAGATAGTAATTCACAATGGGAAATACTTGTGTGTATTGATTATCAAAGACACAAATATATATACAAGATTATAGCTACCTAATTTATGCTGATTTGGATAAATTACAGCTAATTAAATAATTAGAATATATCTTCTACAAATCTCCTATTACTTCTATACAGTTTCCTGATTTCCTTAAATATCCTAATACAATGAAGTGAAAAATGGAAAAAACAGTGCTTGCAAAATTGTAATACACTCAATGAATCAAAAGAGTTCAGTTCAACAAAAAAAAAAAACTTGAAATAATTCATTTTCATTTTTTCTACTAAAATGCCAAAAATGTTTACACTTTCTCCATGGCTTAGGCCAGTAACATGGCAGTGGACTAACAGGCCAATTCAATATAGTTATTCTTCACAGATAAATATCTGAACTTTCCCAGACCCAAAATCAGAGCCTTTTAGTATTTAATGTTTCCAATAATAACCCTCCTTAAAGTGTCATAAAGGAATTCCAATGCCAAAGTTGGAAAAATGAATTAGTAGCACAAAACCTCACACACGCTGATATGAATGTGTGCAGGCCCTAAACAGTTTAATTGAATAGGCCATGGCCATCCAATATGACTGACTTTTGATTTCTGCAACAACAAACAATTCATGACAAACACAACTACATGATCCCTCAAACTCAATTTTCTACCCATCAAAATCTCAACAACTCATAAAAAAAAATCAATTACTAGCAAATTGCCCTTTTAAAAATAAAAATTGATGGGGCATGATGAAATTGAGAAAAGTCATGAAATTTGGTGGAGCGGTGACAAACCAAGAAGGACCCTCAATTGGGCACCAAAGTGAGATTGAGAGAGAGATACCAGAAAGCAGTGTAGCCATAGAAATCAACATCCAAACACATGAAGAGAAGGGAAGCTGTAGAAAAGACTGTTTGGCCCAAACGGAGAGCCAAACTGGCGCTGCTTCCAAACGCCCCTGGCAGCTCCTCCATTCTACCATGGTAATTCAACCCCAAACATGCCCGTAACATCAACTCAACCACCTTCTTCATATTTGTGGTAATAATAATTAATAACAATAAAATTATTTATAATAACGTTGAGAAAAACAAAGAAAAGTAGGACTATGAAATTATGAATGCTGAATGTTATGTGTATGTTTGTTTGGGTAAGAGTTATGAAAGACATTAATGAACAATTATGATAATTACTTAATTTGGTAATTAATCCGAAAAATTGGTGGTGAAATTGGAAAGGGGAATGGGTTCTTTTTCTTTGTGATAATTAAAATTAAACATGAATAGGTTTGGGCTCTTCTCAGCCTTTCATTTCTTTTTTTCAAGTATAGAATTAGGTTCAGTGGTTTTGTTTTGTCGGCGCGGTACCTGGCTGGATTCGCTACGTGACACTTACTAGAAAATTATTGCACTTCAAAAGACAACAATAAATATTAATAGGTCTAGTTTAACTAATTGAGTAGTGTTATAAAAATTGATCTGATGATTCAACTGATCGAAATATTGGGTCAGGAAATGAGAAGTTGAATGGTAAATCATTTATTGATCTGGTTAATCTGATATATATATACTAAAAAATAAAATTATATATATCGTAACTAATAAAATATGATTAATTCATATTTTAATACCAAAATAAATTTATTGTAATGATCAAATAATAAATATTATATAATTATTTATTCGTATAAATTAGTCTTTCTATATTATCATCAAATTATTAAAGAAATTTTTATTTTCTAACACTAATTATAAAAGTTATTGAATGACTTATAAATAAATATAATAAAGATGTATAAAATATATAAATATTAAATTATATCATTATCAATATGATAATAATTAATTATTATATATTATTATTAAGATAAAAATAATATTATAGAAACATATTATATGTTATTCAATAATTAAGTACTAGTATTTTAACATATTATAGAAAATGTAAAAGAAAAAAATAATATTTTTTATTAATAAGAAAAAAAAACTCATTAACTAAGTTAAATTGGATCAACTTGATCTAGGTCATTAGATTTATCCAAATTCTATTGGATTAAACTTAATCAATTGTATTTTTTATCTTATAACTTAGTCGGATCACCTTGGTCATTAGATCTTGATCCAATTTTTATAATTATGGTTGAGCAAAATGTATCAACCTTAGAAATTTACTATTACTTATATTTAATTCCTATGGGTTAAAAAAAAGACAACAATGAATGGCGTTTGTATTTCCTTCACTTCACTTTCAAGTTTCATCAGTAGATTTTTCATTTTTGTGTGTTAGATTTCAGTTCATTTTCATCAACTCAGTTCAACACTCTAGTTAGTTCTCCTTTTTCTTGTATTAAAAAGTGCAACATTTCTCGTTCTAACAAATTTCGAAATAAAACATTTGAAATTCCTAGTTTTGTAGCGTTATTACACAGGAATTTCCAAATACTATCTTTTTTCCCTACCCAATTCGGTGCCCCTCTGTTAACTTTTAAAATAATTTAAATATATATTTATTTCAAGTAAAATTAATTTATTAAAAGTGAAATCTATCCAATTTCAAAATCATGAAACACTAAAATTTGTTTAAGAATGTTTCTTTTTTCAATAATGTGCTTAATCATATCGAGAAGTGGCATGGTTGTATTTATTGTGCACAACAGTGTGTGAAAAGATATGAGATTCTATGTTTCTATTTATAAATATAATTTTGATATATTAATTTTGTTTCTTTTATTTAAATAAAAATTTAATTTTTTATGTAATATATATATATATATATATGACAATAAAAATTAAAAGAATAGAGAATGTTTAATAAACTTGATCTTAACAGTTTAAATAAAAATAAATAAACCATTAGACATTAGTATTTTTTTTAAAAGAAAATATATAATTGAAAATTTTCAATTTCTAAGTGATGAATGTTATTCCTATGATTAAAATTTCCAAAAAAAATTATAGCGAGGAATGAAAAATCATTCCCCGAAACAAACGCAACCCTAGTGTAGAAGCCGATGACTTGAAAGAAAGCAAAGCAACTAACTTGTTGAGTGCAAAGCACGTAATATTGGAGCATTTCTGATTGTAAGTTACCATCAAATATCAATAATGAATTTCATCGATGAAATATGAGCAATCTATACAATCTAGAATTTAGCGCCTACTACCAATAAGCCTAATCTTAAATCATTAAGATTATTGACATGTTGGATCGTTGTTGATTTATCAAAAGCACAAGCAGACAAGTACTAATGCTGCACCAACAGGGGAGGAAAGGAAAGTTTCTTTTTCTCTCACATTGTTTGTAAAGAACAAGAGACGAGGAGAGATCAAGGAAACAATAACAACTGCTGGATCTTGCTCTCTCATGTTATGTACATCAATGGTGCATAGTCTCATCATGTGAAATCTTTTTCGTACTGTCTATAGTACTACATGGACTAGGAGTATTATTATTATGTTTACAAAACTGAAGTTAATTTTTTCTGTTCATTTTTTAATGTTAATATTAAAAAATTATTAAATATCTTTAATAAATCATTGTACTGTCAATGTCATGATAAAAATATGGTACCAAAACAAGTTCTGTTGTGGCCTTGTGGGCCTACAAACCCTTGAATACAGATAATGGGCCTAAGGAGTTGAGAGGCTTAAGACAAATTCTTAGGATAAATAATTGAATTTTTTAAGTAGATTATGAGTAGTCTCGTTCCTAGTCATATATAGAAAAAAAAAATCATTGAAAAAGATAAAACACGCTTTGATGATCTCTTTGTCTCAAAAGAAACGAGTGTTTGAGTAGGTTAAGAGATATATCTTTGATGAATAAGAAAATATTTTTATGTTGTTCAAGAAGAGGGTTAAAAAAAGAAAAGAAGAGAAGAAGGGAATGTTAGTGGCCCCTGGAGGTCCTTAAATTCCATTGAAGAAGAAGGAAGTGTGTTGCACCACACAGGCTGTGTACTGTGTAGTGCTTTCCACCTCACGATTGACATTATAGCTTGTGGCATTTATGACATTTTTTTTCCAATTCTAATGAGTAATGACTTGGGACTATGCACCTCAACAGGGTTGGGCATTCTCGATAGCTGAGGGAAGAAGTGTGCCTTAGTATGAGCAGCATATTGGTTCCTTTTGTCTGTGGGAACTATACTTGGCGCCAGGGAAATTCTTCACATGTCTATTAATTTAAGATCATTCTCTTGCTTACACTTCATATTCTTTTCACACATTATTATAACAATTTAGTTTTCATTATTTTAAGAGAAAATAATGTATGTAAGAAATTTTTACATTATCATCCATTCAAATTAATAAATGTGATAAGTTTATTGATTTTTATCATTATACTTTAAGAGTCATATCTACCATAATTTCTTGTTGGAAAGAGTAAATAAAAAAGTTAATAACATTAATTGGCTAAGCATAATTGCAAAAATCAGATAAATATTTATTTATTCAACAAAATTTTGAACTTCAATATTCTCTTAAAAAAATTAGTTTTCTCAGGTTTTTCCTCTTTGTCCTTCTTAATGTTGATATGCTAAATCTTTAGATTACCTTTCCCTTATTAGGCCATTTAGTAAAACTAATGGGCCAAATGTTGACTGTGAGCAATGAGGCCTAGAAGAAACTTCAGGTCAGTAAATGGACGTAAGGTTTTGTTTTTTGAGTGAAACTTCCGCACCTCCATATTTTACTTCCTGCACCCATTGCAGTACGGAAATTTCAATCTAGAGTATATAATTTCTGTAATATAAAATTATATTATGGATTGGACTTTCCCTAATACAATGGAGGTATAGGAAGCAAAATATGAGACGCAGGAGGCAACAGTCTTGTTTTTTAAAGGCATAAACGGAATTGATTGATACTTGCCACGTTTTTTTTGTTGTTGAATCCAGCATACAGCTCAATTTAAAGATTCATCTTTTGAGGTATTAAAAGAATTGACCTCTCTTACTAAATGTTTTTCCATATTCACAAAGCTAAGGATTAAAGTCTTAACCACGTGCTTAAAAACTATTATTTGTCAATTCAGTTGTGTTACACCATGTTGGTTAGCATAAGTTTGGTTTGGTTGAGATTTTTTTTAAGAAATAACTATTTACTTTTTAAAAGTCTCCTCTAGAAACTGACAACAAAAAATTAAGCAACCTCTTCTAATCAAGGTAAACCGAACATACATATTCTACAACTATCGTGATCTAACCGATGCTAAATGAATCAGTGTATCATTTCATCGACCACCATGCTAGTTCATGCTATATTTCAGCAATTTGGGTATTGTTTGTCTGTCAAATGCCCCTTTCTATAAGCTATAATCTAATTACCTTATTTAGTTGAAAACATGTTATCATGGACATAAAATGTTTAGTATTGTTTGTTGTCAATCTTCCGAATATAGCACAAGAAGGAAAGAGTAGTATCATGTTCTCAAGTACATAGGATGCCAAAGCTGAGTTCTCTCCAAGGGTCAATTGCAATCCTTTTCAAATGTAGTGTTTCCCTAGTTACTAGCACATTTGGTGCAATAAGACACATAACAGAATGCAATTCCAACTAGTAAAAACTTGAGCTCCAAAACTCACACACACCATCAATTTAAACCTTGAAATTTTAAGCATTGTAATTGGAGGTCGATATAATATACAACCATATGACAGTACTCTCAGTAGTGCTAGGAAAGTTGGGTCAAGGGATGATAATGCAGCAACACCATGGAGTTACAAGAAAACAAAGGCATAAAAATAAAACACTCTATGACTCAAGCTGAGCATACCAGAAGCCCTGGATCTTGACATCCTTTGGAGCCTTTGCTCCCAAATCAGTGTCGGATGGCTGAACACTCTCGAACACACCGATAACTTCGCCGGTCTCAGGCTTGGTCTTGGTGACACTCAAGGTGATTTTCCCCTTGGATGATGAGGCACTCTTGTTGTTTTCCTTGGCAAGTTCCTCCTCATCTCCTCTTCCACCAGCAGGCAAGGCAACTGCATTGTCATAACCTGTTGAGGCACCTCTTCCCTTGGGGTCCAAGAAAGAGCTTCCACGGTATGATGGGACTAGAAACTCTCCACTAAAGCTATCTGGCTTCCCTGATGCCACCAACTGCTTGATGGTGAAGAGGAACGGAACACGTTCGCCTCCCGGTAGCTGGACTGTGACAGCCGCATAATCAATGCCATCTTTCTCCTCAAACTTCACAGTGCCATCAGAAGACACCTCAAAGGGTCCCTCAATCTCATCAAGAGTGTAGGTCAAACGTGTCATGAGCTTTGTGTTTTGGAACTCAGGGGGAGCGTTCTTGGCCACACCCTCGGCCTTCACTGTGAATGAAGTTGGCTCAAGGCAGAACTTCTTGGCATTGTATTTCCCTGGCTTGAAGGCAAATGAGTCCAATCCACCATCAATGGTTGGACACTGGTTTGCTGTTCCTGTCCCCTTCACTTCCGAGTAGGTCTTGCTCTGGATTTCGTCAAAGGTTAGCCGCTTTGGAACACCTTCAGCACTTGCCCCCTGAATGTTCTTAGTCAGTCATGTACATTGCCAATACTAATGAACAGAAATAGTTCTTCAAATTCACAACATCACTCACTCATGTTGTTAACAATGCATATTCAAGGACTTCAAGTGTAATTTAAGTCATTGAGGGTTTAATATGACTAAGGTAAGATCCTATAAGGACTAATTTGACTATTTTTTTTACTTCGTAAATAAACTCAGTATGCCATTAGTAAATTCGTATCATCAACTATTTAGTAATCTAAGTTGGTATTTACAAGGTTGAGTCCTATGCTTGACACTGGCAGTGAATTCCTTGCACTGGCTTTGGTAAAGATATGTGGATTAGACTACAAACCCCAGGCCTGGGATCATAAAGTTCTTATGCTGAATATGTCATAAGACCAAATTTAATTAATGATATTAGTATCATTTGATAATTCTAATACAACAGATGTCATTGACATCCTTAATCAAATGGACGGTTACTACTTACAAACCAGAAGATCGTTCATGGAACGAATCCTACAGTAACGAAAAAGAAAAAGAGAAATAGAAAATCAAAATTTGACAACGAAGGTGAAGGGACATGGGTGCTCCGAGGCCTAACCTAACCTTGAACTTTACTACCATACGATGTTTATTAAACATAAGATACCCAAATATTTGCGAGTTCATGTGATAGTTAATGACAATAGATTATAGTATGAAATTGGAATTTGGAAGAAAAGCAAGGCAACATACAGAAACAACGAGAGCAGAGGTGGCAAGGGCAAAGCCTGCAATTTTGGTAGCATCAACACAATTGTGAGCCAAGTTCTTAAGATCAGCCTGAAGGGAGCATGTGACCTTATTAACTCCAGCAGGTTCCAAACCAAAAGCCTTAGATATGGACTGAGTAGACTTTAGCTGCAAAAACTTGGTGGGTTGCATGAAAGTGGCTGCTGCTTGTAGTGACGCTGCCATAGCTTTGCCACCAATGTAATGTAATGTAATGCGATATGCTCCAAAAACAAAACTAGTTTGCAAGTGTTTTTGTGTTGGTGGAGAATGGAGAGTGGAGAGAGTACAATTATTTGGTGGCTATGGTGTGAGTTGAGTAAGATAACGGATAGGATAAGGTGATCTCTTATTGGATGATTCATGCTAATGCAAATGGTTCTCTTGATTGCCACGTTGCATGCTTCTCTATTGGGATAAAGATACTTTCGTCTTTCTGTCAGAGTTTTGCTGACTAGGATGCCACCCACTACAAACTCAGACCTTTCAAAATCAGGAGCAACATGATGGATCCCAAACACAAACCATGCAATTTGTTTGCAAGTGGAGCAACATGCTGAAAAATAATATAGACAAATGCTAAACAACGGTTAAGGAAGTAAAAGGCAAAAAAACTTTATTAGAATGCATAAAAAAAATTTAAATGTAATCTCATAATTTTTAATTAAAAAAATCTTTTTATTTTTATTTTTTTGGATTCTAGTTAGTGAGACATTAAGATCCAATAAGATATTAAATATAAATTAGTCTTATAGTTAATTTAAAAGATCAAAACTTGTAAGGATTTTGTGTAATTTTAACAAAGAGTCAAAAATTTAAATTAAGATTATTACAAAAAAAAATATTAGTTTATGCAAGCTTTTTTTTTCTTTTAGAGAATGAAGTATCTTTTGAGACAATTTTTTTAGTAAAATAGGACTATTAAGACATTAAAAAAATTAAATATTTAATATAAATGTATTTTTCATACTTAAATTTAAAACCACATGTTAAAAAAAGAACTCATCAATTCATCTACACATTTAGTAGTAATTTATGCAAGTCTTTACCCTAAGAAAAATGTTTCTTAAAACACATAATAATCTTTAATTTTGAAGTGTATTTTTAAAATAAAAATAATAAAAAATAAGTGAACAATAAAATTATTATATAAGTGTTGATGCCATCATTTTCGAATAAGTGTAAAAAATGGTCTTTCAAGTAGACCATTTCGATTAACTATTTCATGACATTATTTTGATTAAGTGTTAAATATTTTTTGATATTTTTACTTTGGCTAAAATTGATTAAGAAAAAATATTCACTCTCCAAATGTTTTGAGTAAACATTTTTTTGGGAGCATAGGATGTTAAGTAAATTTGTATATTTTTTTAAGAATCGTTGAAAATGATTTTATGCAAAAATCCACTAATTTTATATCCTATGAATACAAGAGGAAATATTTTTTAGGTATAAAAACACAATACCAAAATTCTTCGAATTTGTCTTCCTCGAAAAGTGAGTTGGTGTAAAAATTTCTAGGTTCTTTGAAAGCAAGAGGAAGTGTTTTCAAGGTGTGAAAACATAATATCAGAATTCATCAAAAATTATCTTTCTCAAAAAGTAAATTCCTAAAAAATTTGTTCTTCAAAAATATGATGAAGTTTAAAGTCAAAAAATGACTAAAAGGTATATTAGATTAAGATTTTAAAAGATTGTTTTGACATAAGAAAAATATGTGAATTTTAAAAAACTTTGTAAGAAGTTAATGATTTTTAACATTTGTTTAAAAAACTTTTATAATTAGGATTTTGTAGTTTAGATTTTAATGAATTTACAAAATATGAATTCATAAAGATTTGAAAGGATATTATGAATTTTTAAGATTTTAAAGGACTCCATAAATTTTTAAAAATGTTCAAAATTATTGATAAAGATTCATAGATTTTGTCCGCATAACATTTTAAATAAAATTTATCTTATACAAAAAATCTTAAACATGTTACGTAACAAATCAGTAACAAATCAATTTCCCCCAGAGTATTTACAAGTATAATAGGTTCATTTCCATTCAATCATCAATCATGTTAATTATATAAAAATTATATGCCACAATATATATTAGTAGCATAGATGTTTATGTCATTCCCACAATAATGATCTTACCAAACAAAAAATATGTCCCACAATTGTTCCAAACCTCATTTATATATTTATCCACTTATACATGAGTTAACTTTTCACATTCACTAAAATTATATATTTATTATGTTCATTTATAAGTACGCAATAAAGATACCTCAACTTCAAAGAATTCGGAAGATATCTCATATCACATATTCCAAACATGTTGATCATTGTTTGAAAGAGTAAACAAATTATAAATGTCTATCGCTTTCAACAAAGAAACAAGAAATTATGAGTGATGGGAAGAGAAAAGTCAATTGATAGGAAAATAAAGAAAGAAAATCTCACAAAATCTGAAGGATTTTGGTGAGATTTTTTATTATGTATTTTCTACTAAAAAGTCTCATAATTCCTTTTCTATTGGATACAAGTCACGAGTGCTTTTGAGAACTTTTTTACAGGAAATATAGTTTTTTTAGTAGAGAATCTCTCAAAAGCACTTCTAGCCTTGTATCCAAACATACTCAAAAGTTATCTTAAGAAAGAATCCATCAAAATTTGTTTAGTTTTGAATACTATAAGTCTTTTTTTGAGTTGTAAAACATCTAAATCGAATACCAATAAGTTTTATTGAATTTTAAAAAAAAATCCTAATAGTCTTTGATTGAATACCACAAAATATTTTTATTCTTTAAAAAAATCTAAAAAAATTTTACCAAAAAAAGTCTTTTAAAATTCTAATGAATACACTCTTCAAAGTGGTGAATGAGACTATGAAGACCTTGAATTTGCAATGTGAAGAGCAAGCATGTTTTCAAAGACAACAAATTTGAGTAATTTCTAACAAATATTTCTCATAAGCACCATCTAAACATTATCTAGATGCAATTATCATAACGAAAATTCTAAAGATAATTCGATCATTAGGCCAAAAGTATATAAGATAGTAATGTACATGATCTTACCTACTTTTCAACAAAAGTCATCTACATTCTTGTCAATTTATTATTTTCTTGACTAATCGATTTCTTCATTCTATATGTGTCAAAACATTAAATATCATAAAGTCTAAAAAAGAATGAGGAAATAGTTTATTCATGAAAAGTTAATAAATTTATCACATATTACATCAAACTAGTAATCATAAAAAAAAAATATGGGGTAGTCTCTATCGATGTACTAGAAAATACAACTAAAAATAACATATCATCATGATTCATGACACAATTATTGTAGTCATCAACACCAATCAAAAGATCCAATCAACTCAGTGATCTCATACACCAACCCTAGAAGAGTAATCCCAGACAACACAACTAGCGAACTTTTTGTCCTCCCACTGGTCTCCTCCTGAATAGCCTTCCACAACGAAGAAGGGAATCTAAAAAAAATATGACCCCAACTGCTCGACCCAAGGAGTAGCAGGGATTTTTGCAGTAAACTATTAAGCTCTTCTGTGGATGAAGAGTAGAGTTCCTATGGAGTAAACTCTGTCAGTGTTGTCGAGTCAGACGAAAACGAAGTAGGTCCCTCATCATCAATCTCAATAGGGTGTTGCTAGTTCATTGTAGTACTACACCCTGCTACTCTTTCTTTGGGGTCAAGCAATGCAGTCATACCTTTTATAGGATCACTTTGACGAAATGGAGGATCATTCAAGAGAGAGAACCAAGAGTTAACCAATAGTGTTACCTAGGATTGCTCTGTTAATCTGTTATTGTTTTGGCGTATGGGATGGATTGCTCATGTATTGATGTTGATGGCCACATGCATGATCATACTCAAATTGTATTTTATTGTAGTTGTATTTGATACATTTGATTTATGTCTCTCTGTTATTTCCATTATGCCTGTTTATTTATTATTTCTGCTTAACAATATATAATGCTTAATGCAACACAATTTATTCTCGGGTTTCATAAATAAAGATCTTTTAAAATGAATAAAAAGAATGTGTTTGGACATCACACTTAAGTCCTTAAAAGGATTAAAATAAAAATATAATCGATACAACTGCTTTCCTGAAATACAAGTAAAATTCCGTGACACTCATTCTATCAGTCTTTCCTTTAATTCAAACCTTTTTTTTATCTTTTTTCACCCTTATCTTTTTTATTTTCACTATACCAAACATTCACTTGAGATTCAATAAGATTACACACTTCATATCCAAAGGATAAATTATTCAAAGTTAAAAATTTTAAAATATATACAAGAGATCAACCACAATAAACAAAGAACGTGACAACAGCGAATAGACGCCCTTATACTTTTCAGCTTGAACTTGCGTTGCAAAATTGCTGCAAAGTGAACAAACAAAAGGATTTTAACAAACAAAATTTTATGCATCAAAATTTAAAGTCACGTCCTGAGTAAGAGAAAAGAATGGCTCGAAAGTGCTTGAAACAAAATCATAGAAAACTTAACACATGTAATATAATCAATATTATAACCGCCAACAATTCTCTATTCTCTAGTAAACAATAAAAAAAACAAAATTGAAAAAGAATTAATAAAGATGGCATTCAGAATGAGTAGGAGGATTGTATTCATCATATGAATAATCATATGAAAACATTCAAAACTATCATCACAATGCCAAGTAATAAATAAGAAAATTTAAAAATTCAAAAAGAAATAAACAAATTGAAAGAAAAAAAAAACGAAATGGAAGAGTGGCATCCTCTCAGACAAATGCCTCGATTTGTCGTCAGAATTGTTAAGAATGGATCGGACTCGTCATCATTATTTGATCATCACCGAGAAAACCACACCTTCGTATGTTCTACAAAATCTATCCATAAAAAATACTATCAATCAAATCAAATACACATAAGAAATAAGAAAGAATAAAAAAGACGAAAAAAACTAAAAGGAATTATAGAGATGAAACAGTGACAACGCTCCCTGCGCCGTGAATTGTAAACACAAAATCCCCCGTATCGGATTTATAGGCGAAGGGGTCTGTGACTGTGAGTAGAGATTTAGGGTTTGGCACGGTTATAAGGGTTTAATGGGTCCACTTATTGGGCCGTGAGGATTGAATGGGCTGGTATTCAAAACTTATTAGGCCTAAAAAGTTAGACACAATTTTCGGCTTTGACTCAGGAGAGAGAAATTCTGATTATTGGAAGAAACTAGAAAATAAAAAGAAAAAAATACTTAAAAAATGTAGTGACAACAACATTTACATCTTTTGAAGGTTTAAAAAGAAAATGAAAGTAGTTATATACATTGAAGCATAATTTAGGAATAAAAAATGTATATACCAAATGAGACATTTGCCTTTATTGATAGTTATATATTAGAAAAATAAAAGTATTTTAAAAATATACATTTGCCTTTATTTCACATTAGATTCAACCGATCAAGTGTAATGTCACAAAATAAAAGTAGTTATATACATTGAAGCATAATTTAGGAATAAAAAATGTATATACCAAATGAGACATTTGCCTTTATTGATAGTTATATATTAAAAAAATAAAAGTATTTTAAAAATATACATTTGTCTTTATTTCATGTAATTATTTAACTAAGAATTAGGTTTTCATATTTTTGTTTTTGTGATTGTCACAAAATAAAGAACGTAAAATAAATTATAATAAAAATTAAATGACAATAAAATAATTAAGTAAAGATAGAAATACTAGACTTGGATTGTGACATCGATCTTGATAAATGAATGTCTATATTTGGATTTGGAATTCATTCGATTCATTGTAATTTCACAATTCTCTACACATCTCTCTTGCTCATCCTCAATTCACCGATGTATTCTACCTCAGCTTTCACATGGTCGTAGATTCTAAACTACTTGTCGGATACTCAATCCCTTAGATATACCGATACAAACAATTAGTACTAATGATCGAGAATTAGTGAGGTTTAATCAAGATTATTTAACCCTAAAGATAATTTCAATTAAGTACTTGATTCATGTTCGGGTTTCAACAAGGTTCGTCAAAGCGCAAGTCAATTCCTGAATTCATCTATAAGATGATCAATCAAATAAAAACATTAAGTATAAAAACAATTAAAGAACTCAAGATGAAATATTGAATTGATAGAATTAAAGCAAAACAAAGTTCATCATTTCCTCTCCTAGTTGGAAGGAATTGCACTTATAAATATAATACAATGAAAGCTAGAGTGTCTAATGGAATAATATTGTTTAGTAGGTGAAACTCTAAAATTTAATTTAAGAACTGCTTGAGACTTCTACACGTTACAATGAATGTCTATCCTCCTATTTATAAAATTGTAACTATATTTAATTAAGGAGATAATCACAAGAAATTACAAATAATAATATCTCTAATTAATTCAATTAAGTATCTTCTTCTTTAGTTTATTTATCTTTGTAAAATATTTTATTCTTGATTTTCTTAACTTTTATCTTTAATTTTTACAATTTTTCCTTCCAGAACTTTCAACTGATTTTGAGTCTCTAAAACTCTTGTCAAAATGACCTATTTTGTTGAAAAACTATCAAAATTTTATTAAAAATAACTAAAATATAAAATTCTACCTAAAATAAAGTAAAAACTAAATTTAAAATTAATTTTATTTAAAACAAGACTTAAAATTAACTAAAATATCAAATAAACGTTACAAAATACATATGAAAATCCAAAATATCTAACGTTTATTAAGAGACGTTCCAAGTATCCATTTTAGATCATGTCTTCTTAGGACTAATTGGGATATACAATTCTATTTCGATACTAATATTCCATATCAATTGGAAATTGCACTTGATGTTTTAGGTAATATAAGTGATAGAATAATAGTAAATCATATAATCCAGGAATTTTGTACAGGGTTTTATTACCAGGTGACTCCATGATTTCTTATGGGCACAAACACCCCAATTAAGTTAGTCTTATGAGTTTTCATTATCAACATATGGTTATTTTTTCTTGAGTGCACATTTTGTATCGACTTTTAGCTTCTTAAGTAACAAAATAAAATCTGCAAAAAATTATTCTTTATAATAAATTTTTACCAACATAAAAATGTCAAAATATTTATAAAATATATTAGTAAAAAAAATTATGATAAAAAAAGTTTAATCATATACACAAACAACATTATAAAATAACGCATAATTTAAATTATAGAAACAATTAAACACCTAATTTAAATAAATAAATTATAATAACAGTAAATTGAAATAAAAAATTTCTTTAAAATTATTTTGTAAATATGTAATATTCATGTTATCTATTGATGTTTTTTTCGATAAAGATGTTACCTATTAATGTTGAAGGTAAGTTAAACTTTTCAAAGAAATTTGATTTTATGAAATGCATGAGATACAAAAATGGATAACAAAAAATATAGTAGCATGTTCGGAAACATGGAGTGAGGTTTTATTCTATTTATGATTATAATTAATTAATAATTTTTAAAACTAAAAAAATTATAAACAAAAAATTAAAACTAAAACAAAATACGCCTTGAACAATACGCGACTTCATATTGAGGATTTTTTTTCTTAATTTTAAATTTTTATTTATAATTTTTCCTTTTAAAAATTATTAATTATAACTATAATTTAACCTTAATTATAAAATTTTGATATATTGTATAAATACATTATGTCTTTCTTTTCTAAATACACTGAATATTAATATTACAGTAATAATTATCAATCTTAATTTAAAATTTATTCTAAAAATTAAAATTATAAATTCAACGATAACAAAGTGTTACGATTGTTTAAAATCAACATGTTTTGTTTGCATTAATAAAGTTATTATTCTAAATAAAATACTCTACAATTTTACACCACCAAAATATATCATTTTTAATTTAAATTATATTTTCTAGATTCGAATAATAATCTTGTATATATTTCAATTGCAATGCAATTTATCAAAAAAATAGGAAGAAGATTATAAGAAAAACAAAAATATTATCAAATTTAATTTCACTTGACATTCTAATTAATTGTTTATTTATTTTATTTTTTAGTAGTTGTAAATTTTTTATTGATTGTGTCTATGAATAATGTGTTACGTTGGTGTCTACTAAGAGTTTCTCTCAAAGTCTCTAACATTTGACTTGTTATACATTACATCCTACTTTTGCTATAAATGAAGTTATTGTAAATGTTAAAAATAGTAGAATTTGTGTAATTTTATAAAATTTCAGGACTAATTAGTTTAATTATGTTTTCTTACAGAAAATTTAGTATTTAAAAATAATATCTAACACAAACAATGATATATTTATATTTATATTTTTTAGACACAAATGATAATTTCCGTGCATAAAACACTACGAATAATATTATTTCAGCTTGTTTCTTGTTTCAAACCCATGGTTAAAACTTTATGCAATTATTTTATTTTCATCCTTCTACACTTTTCTTCTTTTATTGCATTTATTGTATTTAGAAAGGTTTATTTATTATTTTCTTAAATAAAAAAGAGTCAATAGAATCCAAATCATTTTTATTTAATGAACTTTTGTATATTGAATTTCAATTTAGATCGAGTGGGATGACAAAATAAGAAAATTGATGAGGTTAGATATTGATGACTTTTTTCCATCAATGAAAGTTCAAACAAATTAATCGAATTGATTATTTACTATTTTGCCTGAATATTCTATAAAATAGTAGTGAGGAGAATTTTTCAGGATTTCTATGTGCAATGTTCAACACAGTTTTTTTTGGGGATAATTTACTATAAACTCTGCATTGGTGTGGGTAAGAAGCTAAGTAATGGAGTTCTTTTGTCTAGGGTGGTATCAAAATCCACCATCTTCAAATTTATTTCCTAACAGATTTCACATAATCACCAACTATACTATAATGATTTGTATTTTTTTCCTTTGATGTTAATCATTCTTTATACTTAATGGATAATGAATGCACAAATAGGATAGACTATGAGGAAGAGGATGCCAAGAGTATTTGATATTCCATGTTTCTGTGTGAAAGAATTTTTGAATCCACCGGTAGCCCTGATATGTTCTTGTAGTAGGTAACAACCAATGAAGAGATCAATCGCTAATCCAATCCAGTTATTCCTTAATCTGTGAGCAAAGATGTCTGGGGCCACTGTCAAAATAAGAATCATTGATCCAGGTATTTCCAACCAATCTGCATGGATCGATTCCAAACCAATTTAAAGCAAAAGTTAATTAATTAAGTACTTTACTAGAAGGCAAAAATCAATACGCATGTATATATATGTGATCTAGTAAGAAGATATTATCAGGTAGTATTACCTCACCTATGTTTTGACTAATTTTGGTATGACAGATAATTAAGTTATTAATTTTCTAAAATAAAAATTGTGTGTCATATAAAAATGGATTGAGAGACACATAAAAATTAATCAAAACCATAGATAAATAGTCATTTATGACTATAATTTCTTGCAAGTAAAGGTAAAAATAAGTGAAGTGAATCAAATAAACTAATCTCAATATTGAGTCGATTATTTAAAAGAAGTAATTGACCTATTAGAAAAATGTTAAACCTAAGTTTCACTTGTTTAGTTTCTTTATATTTGATACTTCTTAATTTATTAAATATATATTCTTCAAGTACTATCATTTAATTTAGTATCTTTATAATAATAAAAAATTCATATAGAAAATGAGATAAGAGTTAGAAGAGAAAATAAATAAATAAATATTGGAATATAAAAACTATGTGATGATAGATTTTGAAGATAAAATTACAATTCATTTATTTTATATAAAATTAACATTTCACCCACCCACCCTCTCTCTCTCACACACAACGAGCTTATGTGTTATACAATAAAATTTAAAATTAAAGTTAAAATTTCTTCATTTATCTTCTAAAAAATAAATTTCATTTATTAAAAAAAAGAATTTAATCCAATATTTGATAAGTTGAGTTTGAACAATTTATGAATTGTCAATGTTGTTGAATTAGATTGACCCAACTGAAATGTTCATACTACTGAATTATCTTATTTAGGTCATTAAAATGCATAAATGTGTTAGGCATTGCAAGTTAAGCATACCAGGAAAATGTCTAGGGAAGAAAAGCCTCAGCACGACTGCGATGAATGCAATCCATTTTCCAACTTCTCCTCTGAAATATAGAAATTAATGATAAATTTTAAGTCAATCAATGCATAACTAAATATTGTATGAAAAGAAGGGAAAATAATTTGGTAAAGCGAAAACAAAAGAAAGGAAGACAAATTAATATGCCAAACGTCGTTGTTAATTACCTTAAGAAGTGGAACAATGACTCGGGAAAACTGAAGAATATGTAAGGCACTAATAACGCTGTCAGCATATTTGTCCTCCAGTTTGTGCTATCCAGTATCAGTAAATAACTGAAACAATTATTTTCCTTAATTAATTAAAAAATCCTCCTTAAGTTGGTCACTGATCAACAACTTGTCAATGATTTGTATATTGATCTTTGATTAAAGAATTAAGCTATGATATAAGATGCATTCATTTTTTTTCTTCAGAAAAATGTATTTTTAATCCTTAATTAATTTAAATTTTTATATTTCATGTCCGTTAGTAACTTGGTCTCAACCGATTTATGATTTTCTCAATATCACATTATTCTAGAACTGACTTTAATTAATGTAATTTTTGTTAAAAAAAATTAATATAAAAAATATTTTAAATTGAATCTTATAAAAAGAATAAAAGCGTACTTTTAATTTGGTTCCTATAATAAGAAGTGGAGGGAGTATTTTCTTTCCCTTCAATTTGTCATTTTCTAAGCCAACCGACTCTGAAACCTTATAAAGGGACTAATTTACATTTTTCCTAAAGCTAATGATTTTGAAGGTCTTAATAACATATTCCCTGACATAGCACATTTTTTTCTTATTATTTAAAATTTAGTGACAAAACGAAAAATAAAGAATGTTTCAGAAGGAGTATATTGAAAATATTGTTAGCATTTTTAGTTATTTTTTCCTTGATAGATAAACAACGTATGGGTTGGTGAATAGGGTAAAAATTGAACTTACATGGCAGCAAAGGAAGCAATCCATTTAAAAAAAGAAGTGCCAAAGCCTTTGCCTCCAAGCATGGTGGCATCGTGGAGGAGCTTCTTGGCTACAAGCTTGAGCTCTTGTATATCGGAATCGATTAAACTAGCAACAACAGCATCCGTTTTCATAGCCACATATTCTTGTAATATTCTGCCCATCGTGCTTCACTCACAATTCACTACGTTATTGAGGTTCTCTTTTAATAGGACTATAATAATAACAAGTGAGAAAGATTTATATATAACCGTAGCTTGGGGTGTACTTTAAAGTAACTGTGGAATTAATCTTATGTTGTTATGAGAGGTCATAATTCAAAGTTTCAACCAATGGTCAGGGAATGTAAAACGATGCGAAATTTCGGATCCTCTTCACTTTTTATCCACTTGTTTCTTGGCTCTGACTTTTTTCCCACTTATTTCTTGGCTCTGACTTTTTTTCATGGGTTTACCATTTCATATTACGGGTTTGTGATGCACATTGCATTTCATTCCTTGGGGGGTGGGGTGACTGTGCTGTCATACATACACCACAATGACACTTTGTTTCCCATGTTGCAAAATGTCGTAGCAATTACAATAAAAATAGTATATTATATTAATATGGTGTGATATAGTGGATAGTTAATAATTTTTCGTTTTGTAGTCAAATATTTGATTTTTAAGAAGGTATTTGTTTTATGGTATCATTTAGTATGCTCAAAATTTTCATTTTTAAAAATGTTATTCTCATATACATATTTGACTGAGAGTAATTAAGTAACTAAAAAGACTTATTTAATTAAGAAATTGAAAAAGTAAAATGAAAAGAAATATTGTAGAAGAATGTAATAGGAATAAGAAATTATTATAGAAAATAATTTTCATTTTTATGAGAATAGGAATTCCTTTTCCATATGAATAAAAATGATTAAAAATATGATAATGTAACCTTTATGAGAATAAAACAGACTCAAGAATATATTTTTATAACTTTTTGATGAACATGAGAATATTTTTTTACACCCTCATATTTCCGGAAATAAAAAAAAATATGGCTAAAAACAAATGTTCAGTTAGTTTTGTGTATATGAAAGAATTGAAAAAGATTAATTCCTTAAATAGATATTAGTATTTGAAAAATTAGTCTCGAATTTTTGATTGGAAGATAGTTTGAGAATAATAATAAAGCTCAATTAGAAGATAACATGAAAAGGAACATGTTAGTGTTGAGTATATGAAAGAATATATGTTGAAAGAAATTAATTTCTTAAATAGATTTTTATATTTGAAAAATTAATTTCTAACTCTTGATCGAAAAATAATTTGATAATATAAAAAAAGAAACATTACCAACTAATATATTACTTGTGGGTTAAACAACACTATCAATCAGGTATTCATGTGGTGCACATAGTAGTGAAGCTTCACCAAAATTTAGGGAGAGCCAAAATAAAATAAGCTAAAAATGGAAATTGTTACTTGTTTATATTTTAAGTTTTAAATTGATCCTTATGTTTTAAAAGTTTTATCGTTGTATAAAATAAAAGAATTCTTTGTTTCACTAAATTGAACTTTTTGTCAAATTTTTTTTCTCAAATTTAGCTCACTTTTTTTATATATGATAAATTATGAAAAATGTCACATCAGTCAAACTTAACATTGCTAGTGTCCAAAATTAACAAAAGAATCAACTTGACCAAACAAAAATACTATAAGAAACTAATGAAAAATTTAAAACTTAAATAATCATATTGAAACCTAAAATATACATTAAGGACAAAAACACTATTTTAATATTGGTGAATATTACTAAATGCGAGAGCAATTTCCAGAATAACATTCTACAAAATTCTTAAATTTCTCATTTCCTTTGATATATCCTTTTGTACTTGAGATAATTTTTTGGTTCAAATGGTGTAGAAGTTTATTTTGTTCATTTTTTTACAAGTTTTTCTCTTGAAAAAATAATAAATTTGTTTACTCTTTAATCTATTTTATATAAATTTATCAAATGCCCATAGAAAAATAGAGAAAAAATATTTACATAATTATCATAAATTAAAATATATAAAATCTTTAAATGTAGTTGAGCTTGTATGTTCTTTTAACAAAAAATAAATAAATCAGTGCATATATATAAGAAACATGTATATTTAAATTTCACACACACACATATATATAATTTAAAAAAAAAATAATTGGGGGAAGGGAGGATTGGCTCTCCGCTGTCATAACATAGTTGCACCCCTGGGTGCACATAAAGAAATTTTTTTAACCTGAAAAAAAAGTGTTTCTTTTTTTTTTTTTTCATGTAAGAACTTTTATTTAAAAAATAATGAATCGACGTTTATGATCTTCGTTAATAAATAGTAACCCTAAACAAGTTGGAATAAGCACGTGCAAATACCTTGCAAGTTTTTGAAAGAGTACCAATTTATGCTAAAATTCATCTTGACGAGCATTTTTAAATTACATATATATACCACTCTTTTTTTTTTTTCCAACAGACTGTACTTTGTAGGCAAACGTAACAACTACTATCTTTTTTAAAACACGAGGAGATGAGGGGCCAGATCTTTAGACATACTTTTATTTTGTCTTTAATTTCTTCCGCAGGGTGTCTGTGTCACAAAGATTAAATCATTGTTTGTAGTAATTAATTATAATAAAGAAAATTTAACATTTTAAGGAGTCATGAAAAACAGATGAAAATAATAAGAGTCGGGATAAAGAAAGGAGGATGTCATACAAATCATATATATAGAGAGAGAGTTACAAACTTAATATATAATTTGGTTGTTACGACAGATCATATCTGTGCTTAGTATATCTCATTGTTTTTGCGAATATAATTCGTTCAAAATTGATATGATCATCCACGAGTACATCAATATGAAACTACCCTTTTTATAAAAAAATAATGAAAGAAAGAAAATAGCCTTTTAAAAGATAATTACTTGCTATACGGAATGTTCATAAGTTTGCAGAGCAAATCAAGCTGGCATGCTGATCTTGCAAGGTAAGGCTAAAATAATAACTTGGATGGCATCAAGCATTCGAGCTTGTGCTGTGAAGGATTCACACTTCACATAGAGGGAACAATGATACTGAAAAGACACATGATTGTATAACTTTTATTACATACGAATTTTTTATTTTTTAAAATTGGCCTACATATACTTCTACATGCTTGGAGGTGAAGTTAGCTAAAGGGATTGACAACATATTATACATTATGCCAGATATATTACCCACGAATTGATTTGAAAATGAAAAAAAATTAAAATCATATATAAAAGATATATTAACAATAGTTGTGTGTGTGTATTATTTTTGGTATTTGTGTGTGTATTATTAAGATTATTAATATTATTTTTCAACCTTTTTTAATAACTTTATGATTGGAAAAATAAAAAGTCAGATATTTTAATTCATTGAATTAGTGATTTAGTAAATTATTTATTATAGAATCGTAATTTTTTGTGATATAATAATAATTAATCACACATTACATAATAGAGGAGTTAATCGTGAAAAATCATAAATGTATTTTCAATAAATTTTAATCTAAACAACTATATTTTTAGTTTAGATTCTATTAACAAATAAGATTTTTGATCACAAGACAATAATTCATATTTTGTTTGTAAGTTTTCTTTTATCAAATAAAAAATTATAATTTTCAACTTAAAAGAATTATTTATATATTAATGAAAATAATAATAGTAATTCCGATAATAACATTCATTAATTTATAGTGTTTTATAGATTTTTATAAGAAATTGAAATTGGAAAAGTAAAGTTTTGAAAAAAAATGAAGATTGAAAAAAATTAAAAGATTGACAAAAAATGCATAAAAGTAAAACAAATGAAAAAGAAATTAATTAAAAGTGAAACAAATACATATATACATTACGATCCTTGAATCGATAATCATAATGTTTCATGAATGGTGTGTGAGAAAATTTGAGTGATAGTGATTTAATTCAAAGAACAATAACTATTGAAAGTCTTATTTATAAATTTATTATATTAACTATCGAATTATATTATTTCAACATGTGGATGATAATTTAATAATTTCCTAAGTCTAATATAACCACTTGTACAATTGATTTAGAAAATATTTTTTTGAATTAATTCTTAGACAACCAATTTATTAAAAATTGGAAAAACAATCCACATTGATTGATAAAAAATCAATCTAAAAATACTTGTATATAATTTTTTGTATAACCAGTCTAAAAATTATTTAGTGCAATCACATTAAAAGACCAATTCCGAAAATAAATAAATAAATTAAAAACCAACATATCTCCCACAAACTGCAAAGGTATGTAATTCCCATCTATTGAACTTTTAAAAAACAAAGTGTTTAATACTAACCAGGTTTATTTTTTGGTGAAAATTAATACTAACAAGGTGATAAAAGCATTAGTTACAATCATTAAATATATATTTTTAAATAGTTTTACTAACAAAATTAATAATTATTTTTATACAATAAAATCTATTTATTTTCAATTAATCAGTATTCTTATTTACCTTGAATAAATAATATAGAGAGAAAGGTCCCTTTCATGCATGTCAACTTGCCCTATTGTTTTTAGTTTCCAATTCGATGTTCTCAAGTCAACAACAATAATAAAAGAACACACCTAGAAGTGAAAACTCAAAGTTTCCGACTATGAACATCCCCACATAATGATGATGGTTATAGAATTAAGGAACACACATGAAATAATAAGTTTGACTATTTGTAACCCCTTCTACCCAAACCCAATCAAAGAAAGGCTACTTTACTATTGCTGAACGAGAAAACGGAAACAAAAGCAATAATGAGTCCAGCGTCATACCCAGAAAGTGAAGAAGCCTTTGTAGCTGTTTCTGCGGATAATGATCACGAGTACTTTCAGAAAGCACTTTAGTATAACCATAATATAACCCCATCTTTTATTAGAACCAATTATGAGTATGATTGAGTACTGTAACCAACAATAATAATCACACAAACTTCGAAGATTTTTCCATTACCTATTTGCTGTCTCCACCATGCCACCCACTACCATTAATACCTTATAATTTCATCATGTATTGTGATTCTCCACACATCGCCATCACCTCAAAAGTCGGTCACTTCAAAAAAATTTAATCCCAATAATTGGCGCACTGGAGCACGATAGCAATTAGAAAGAAAGAAACATCTTATAAAAATCAAATTAATCCACAGAGTAAGATTATCTTAACATTAACAAGGTTAAAATGTATTTTAGTAAGTTTTAATTAATTAAAACTTTAGTATTAGTAATTTAATTTCAATTTCATTCATATTGTCATATACCGAATAATTAGAGAAAGTAAAGTTATTATACTATTAATCAATTAAAATTAAATTTATGGAAAATTAAAGAAGGAAAAAATGAACAATTACAAGTGGGACCCGTATGAAATTTACTCCAACAATGATTCTCACGTGAGGGGAGGAAGTTTAGCATGGTGATTATACATGATGGGGATGATGCTGCTGCGGCTGCTGCTGGTGATGGCGTCCTTTGCGGGTATCAACAGCCGTTGACTCGCGCGAATCACAAACCTGAGTCTTAAACTTGCAACCGAATTTCCGGCCCAGCGACGTCCTCCAACCACCGGCGGCGGACTTGTCAAACTTGGCGATAACTCTCTTCATAGAGGAACACTCGCGTTCCAGTTGTTGCACCCGCGTCCTCATGCTATCCATGTCCAAGCGCAGCACCTGATTCTCCCTCACCGCCACGCGCCACGTGCCGTTCCGTTCCTGCACGTGCTCTAATTCTAACCCTAATCCTTCTCCTCCGCCGTTCTCCGCTTCCCGTTCCAGCGCCGCCGACTGCCGCCCAGGCTCCGCGGCCGCCTCCGCCGCCATCAGCGTTCCGGCGATGGCGTGTCGTAGCTGAAGCTGCTCGAAGAACAGCACCTGAACCACCGCGCGCAGCGGAAGCCTCTCGTTTTGCGCCGCGTGCGTGCACGCCTCCAGCGTCAGCTTCTGACAGTCTAACAATCCGCAAATCTTCTCTCTCTCCTCTTCCGAAACCCACGGATGTGCCTACAAAAGGGCAAAGCAACGTCATATTAGAAAAACGAAAATTCGCAACGGAAAATCGCAACGGATTCGGTAATACCTTGAGATACACATCGACGGCGCGGTAGAGACCGTCGTCGAAGAGTCTGGCCTCGTCGGGAAGCGAGATGGCGAAATTGTAGAACTTCTCCGGCTTGAGATTCGCGTCGGAAGCTATCTCGGAGAGGTAACCGTCGATGAGTTTTCCGACGAGCATAAGCACTGGCGACCTCGTCGCCACCGCGTCTTCCGTCGTTGCCGCGGCGGTTCTCGCTTCTAAACCTTCCAAGAAGTGACTCAAAATCCTCTCCACGCAATCGACGTCGTAAAGCGTTTCGTTCAGGTACGAGTAGCTCGGCACGAGAAGGTCGTCGAGCGTGGCCTCTTCGAGCTGCAACCCTATCTTTTTCTCCAGCGCGTCTCTGCAGGCTTCGGAGGCGTTCAGTATGTTCGCCGTTCGCAACAATCCGAACAGAAACCTCGTCGCCGTCGCTGCCTTCGAACTCTTCTCCAGCGGAAGATTCGAAACCACCGTCTCCAAAAGCTCCTTCTGCTCCGCCTCCGTCGCAACCGAGGAAGAAGAAGATGACGACGGTAACGGTTTTCGATTCGATCTCGAAACTCCAGGAATGTACTTCTTAGCATAATACATCACACACGTCTCAATAATCTCAGGACTCAGCTCCGCAGTTCTCATCGCAAGAATCAATCGTTTAAACATAGGCAACCGAAGAAGCGCCAGATCTTCAAACCAAGACTCTCCGGCGCCGGCACCGGCGCCTGCCTTTCTTCTTCCGGCACCATCGAGTCCATTCCAGAGGACCTGTTTGGACGCAGAAGTAGCGTCGCTGACCGGCCAGCCGAACAATGCAGGATCCGAAGACGAAGTTCTGGAAACCACGGAATCAACGCACCTCTGCGTGATTCCGAGATTTTCAGCCATAGGCATCAAGGAGTCACACGATTTTAGCGTCTTGACAGAGTCCTTGAGGCTCTTGAGCACGTGCTGCGATAGAAACATCTCCGTCTTTGAAACGAGGTTGTCCTCGGAGTAATCCTCGGTCATTTCGAGAAACTCCCCGGCGCACCGGAGCGCCGCCACATTGGACGGCGTCAGGTCGATCTTGACGCCGTAACAGAATTTCGCGGCCATTTCGAAGGCCTCGGAGCCTCCCGGGAAGCCCGTGAAGGTTACGTGACACTGCTCTTCCACGATTTCGTCTTCATCTTCGTTTTCTTGCTGCTGCTGTGCTGCAGCGGAATGAGTCGCTGCCTCTTGCTGCGTAATTAGAAGGTGGAGCTTTCGGCTTTTTGACATGAGAGGAAACTGAAAGAAACGGTTATCAGAGACAAATTTCAGAGAATGAAGTACGGAATATTGTCGCTACTGGAAGTGGAAATGGACCCATCCATGTGAGTGAGAATTGAGAAAATTTGAAATTTGATTCTCTGTGTTTTGAGGCTTACCTTGTGGAGATGGAATGTCATGTCATCAACTTCCACCACAATGTCACTTGGCAATCCCGTTGTGCAGAACCTGCAGAGTAAATTTGTGAGCAAAAAAATTTAGAAAATGAAAAGCTTGAAGGAAGATAGTAATCTAGTATCTAACCAAGCTTGTCCTTTGGAGTTGGGTTTTTCTGCAGATGACATTTTTTTTCTCTGTAAATGAAATGTATGATATGATGTTTTTTTTTTTTTTCTTCAGGGGTTTCTGTGTAGGTTACTGGACAGACAGATCCATGAGAGTGAGAAGGTGGGAATGATTTTTAGGGAGAGTGGAGACACTGAAAATATTGCGACTGTGAAAGATGGGACGGATGCAGAGTGTGGGGGGGATAATACCCAGAGTTGTTGTGGTAGTGTTGAAGGGGTGAAATGGACTTGACCTGCACTACCAATTGGAAAAAAAAAAAGAAAAGAAAGGGAAGACGAGAATGAAAGAAATTGCTTGTTTGTGCTTTTTGTTGAGTTTTTTTTTTTTTGTTAAGAAAACAACGACAGATGAAACTTCAACAAAAGAAAAGAAAAGAAAAATAATAATAATAAAATAAGTGAAACAGAATGGAATCCACAAACTCAAAGCGGACAAATGGATCTTGAGCAAATTCCTAAAAAGGGGATCATATTGGGTCGTTTTTCCCTCCTTTACCAACCCTTCTTTCTTTTTCTTTTCTATGAATCAGATCAGAACTTCATTCTCACCCAATGTCTCTCTCTCTCTCTCTCTCACGACTTACGAGGGTAAATACACTCAACTAAAAGGAAGTGTCTTGTATGAGTTTTTCTCCTTAAAATCCTTGAAAAGACAATAATCACCTATTTAGTCCTTATAGTATCTCATTGCTTGCCAACCAGTTTCTTGCACTTTGCGCAAATGATGTAATATTTTGTAGTATTTTATAAATGAATTTTTCAAATATGAAAATCAAGATTTAATATCACATATCATTTTAAAAATCATGTGAGTTTTTAATATTAAATTTCAAGCTTTTATATATAATTATATATTCTATATTTAATCTTTTCACTCTCTTATATTTTCTCTCATAAAATGTTTTTTTATTTCATTGCAGTTATTAATGATCATAGACTTCACGAGAGCAAGAAATTTATGAAGCAGCCTCTTTCTATATATTATACTACTACCAGGAAATGAAATCGATATTAATCACTGGGATTAGTAATGTAGGTTACTTTTTTTATCTGTCAATGTCATTTGCAAAGAATAAATCACAGTAACATCGTTCAAATTAGGGACTAGTGAGTGTGCAACTAAGAACACAGGTCAATTTTAGTGGTTAAAAATATTGAATTTGAAACTTTTGTGACCACCACCAGGCTCCAGCTCATAAACTCACTCGATCGGATTCAATTGGTCATAGATTTTCCTACTTTATCAAGTGGACATACATATAAACAGTCATAAGTAGCAAATGGTATGTAAAAAGAAAGTTTGCTTCATATGAATCTCAAAATCATTATTGTTAAGATTTGTTTAGTTTTCAAACTTTAGATGTTTTCAGCTCTGGTCCCCTTGTTCTATCTTCTGGAAATGCCCCTCCCCCTACTCTGAGAACAAGAGAGGTTATTTTTTATGTACCAAAATAAAAGAGATTTTTGTTTTTTATTATTTAAATGGAAATGAGCTACCCCCTCATTTATGTTGGCATATCTGCCCTTTCATCCCTCCTTAGAATTTATGGCTGCATTTAATAAGTAGACAGTTACTGTAAGATAAAGTATTATTATTCAAATCACAAGTTCAAAGTGAACGGACTGAATTATTTTTCAAATATTCAAATTGAGGAGAGTCGAAAATGTGGACAAAATATCAAATTGTGTTGGAAGGTAGGACCGTCCAAGAAGAACGTCTAAGGGCACAATATCCTCAACAAGGATATGTGGAAAAGGTCAAATAAACCCAACTTATACCCTACATGGGTTTCAAATGTCTTTGAATGAACAAAGTCACTGGGAGGATAGACCAATTATTTGAGAAATATGGTTTACACTAATAGGTAATAGGGCATGTCTTTGATGCTTCTTTTCACGTGTTTGGTGGCTCACCATGAGAGGATTTGCACAAAAGAAGTCGTATCACAGTGTCAATAATGTACCCTATTAGTTGGCCATGGATTTGGACGTTCTTGAAGGACAATATAAAGACAAGCCACCAAAACCAAAATAACAATGGGATAATTACAAGACTCAGTTCAAACTTCAAAGTAATAGCTCTTTGATTAGGCAATGTGAGTAAGTCTTAAACTACTTGCTATCTAGTTGTTTGTTTTCATTAACATTTATGTAAAAATTTCTAATTAGTATATATATTGTAAGATTTACTAGTAATTACTATTTTTTATTAATGATTCTTATATTGATATATAATGAGTTAAAATCAAACTATTTTTTTCTTATATTTAAAATTCCAAATGTCCCCCCTCTCCCTCGTTCACCAATTCCCGCCCTCATCTTTCTCTCGCTCGAGGACATACACACATTTACAAAGAGTAGGTTAAAAAAGGGAGCACAGAACCCTGATAAAAGATAAAATAATAAATGATAGTAATAATGAAATCCAAAAGTTATGTGCCAAGCTGAAGAAGCATTATATATAACAAGCAGCACAAGAACAGAGGAAATTATTCTTTATTAATTGAACCATAAACATAGAAAAAGCATGCCCAGTTATGTGGGTTAGTTTAACTTGACCACCCCTACGTTACGTTACATCATTATGCAGTCGGAAAAATAATATATTATATAAAATCAACAAAATTGGTTATAAATATAATATAATATTTATAGATGTCGATGTCTATTTATAGTTTAATTTTTATTAAATAAAAAATATATTAATAAAAACAAGCTAAACGATTTTTTTTAATAAGCTAAAGATTTTTATTGATAGACTAATTAAGTGGTAACAAAAAAAAAATGCACACTTAGCATAAAAATAACAAAACAAGCTAAGGGATTAACATTTTTCATTTGTATATGATTGCTTTTAATAGTATTCTGCCTGCAACACCTACGAGCAATATAAGAGGGTATTCCAATCCTGATTTTTCTTTTCTCTGTTTCTCTGTTTCTCATCATCATCAAGCTAGAATATTTATCGCAGACCATTCACTGCGACTGCTTCAAGAATTTGAGGATTCCCATTACATGCAGAAAACAGCATTTAGAAAAAAGTAAATTTCATCTTTGTAAGCCACTTTAGCACATTTATCGAGTTTCTTAGTCAAGGTTCTCCTAGCTCTAAAGTCTAAACTATTTAATTTTATATATATTTCAATTAATCTTGTCACTTAAATCAACTATTTGTTGGGTTCTGATTAACAAAAACTATTTGTTGGGTTCAGGTGTTCTATTCATAATTCTTCAATGATATACATTCTCATTTATGTCTCAAGATAGTACAATACAATACACTTTGCTAGCCAAGTCTAAGCTTATTAAACTCATCTTAGTTTATTATTCCTTTCGTACCACTTTGCTTTATTCAATAACCAAAGAAAAAGAAGACTAATGTTCTCTATTACACTTTATTTATGCATTAATTTCAAAGTAAGTTGATACAAATACAATTTTTTAATTTAACGCCTGTTTGGATCGACTTCGATTACACATTTAATTATATATAAAATCCACATCAAATCTCTTAAAAAAATGATGCAAAAGCTACTTCAAGACGCTTGCTTCAAAGCGATATGCTCTTTCCTCTTCCTCCCAACGCATCACCAAACATGCTCTTAATAACTTTTCCAGCATATCTCCAACAATCAAACAACATAGTTATACTTTGAGGTGGAGTTCTTGATTGTGTTGGTTGCTGAGTAGATACTACGCCAGGCCATGAGCGACACATACAATGATTTCCCTCCTGTATGCTATTATAAACATTGGGCAAGTGATTGCCACATCCATCCCAGGTGTATTTCTCACACCTCCGGCACAACACCTTGAAACACACGATGCTTTTGGAACCCTGATGATAATCGAGTTATCATATTCTATTTTGTAATGCTAACACTTGCTGAACTTAGAATAGAAGATATATATATATATATATATATATTAGTATTGGCACCTAGAGAACATCGATACAATTTCTTGTGTTGCTTAAGGTAGTAACGCCCTAGCATAGTGAGTCACTCAACACGTGTATTTTTGAGTCTGGAGTTTTCGCCACAACCTCTCTTGGGTGGGTTTTGAACCTTCAAGGAACAAAGATTGGAGTCATATATTGTGTCCTGAAATCACAATACTAGGACAAAATCGCTCGAAACAACTAGCTCTCTCACGCGTTTGGTTTTTAATTTTTTATAATTAATTAGGCGATATCTTTTTGAAATTGATGGACACCACGAAAATTTTCAACTAGACATGATGTAATGGTTTTAGTTTTGTCCCATTCCGTAATTTTTTTTATTGCTGTTTAATTTATCAATCAACCAATGGGTACCGTCATGAATTTTGTGTACATTAATTTATACTTAAAATTTTACTACATGCTAAATAGAACTGCTCATATCCTTTTGCCCGTCTGGTCTAGAATTATCCACTATAAAACTGAAGAATTAATTCACAAATAAGTCTCCGCTCCTAGGATAGCAACGTATGCTGAAGTGTACCTACTCTCTCAGTATTTTGTTTCGATATAACCACTAACTAGAATTAACAAAGCCTTAACTATGATATATCCGATCCTTTTTCCCAAGTTACACATGATGTAATCATCATTTTCTAACATTGGTGGATGATTGCACAAGGTTCACTTGGCTGCACCTAATGAGGCACAAGTCAGAAGAACCTAGACTAATTAAATTGTTTTTCAATTTGTTCAAAGTTCAAACACAATTTGGAAAAACAATTAAAACTATGAGAAGTGGCAATGCTAAGGAGCTTTCACTTTATGATTCTTTGTAGTATAATTGTATAAAGGTATTAATCATCAACTATCATGCCCTCACAGACCTAAACAAAATTTCGTTGCAGCACGAAAACATCAACACCTATTACCACTTCAATTAGATTAAATCTTAAGATACAATCGAATTACGAGCAAGCAATTTCACTGTCGTTTGGTTTCAACCAGCTGTTCTAAGAGTGACAGCTTTCTAGTAATTGCTGTGGTAAGTTTCAAAATCCTCTGTATATATTCTGCAGAGCATGCCAAGAAAAAGTCCAGGATTTAGAAATGACCAGCTACATTATTGAAGTTTTACAATACACTATCAACTAGAACAACAATTACCAGCTTGGATGAGAGGACCGAAATTAATTAGTAGCATACAATTTTAAATTCCTTCACTTCCTTCTCCAATTCTTAATTAAATATGGTTTAAATACCACCTTCATATGTCATACTCTAGCTAACAGAACATAACAAATGAACTTTTCTGCTCGAGTTGATACTTCTTAAATGTTAATTGAGGAAATTCAAGTTAATAAAGTCTTCAGTCTTCACTTATTATTTAACAGCATTTAAATATCTGATATTCTCTCGTGGAAGCTTCATTATTTTATTTCATTTTTGTTCTAAATAATGGGGATAGTAGGAAAGGAAGGCAAAGAAGAAAAGTCTAATTAGCAGTTGCAATCAAATTCAATTCACCGTACAAGTTACCACCATCAGTTACGTGCTAGTTGTTGCTACTACTTACTCGGTTATTGCTACAAAAACGTAACCAGAGGATCTATTCTTGCTTTCGTTATTGCCTTAATTATCTCTCTCAATGGCTTGCTTCTCTTTAAACCTCTCAGCTCTTCACATGTTCAGACCTTGCTTAAATATTCCTCAAATCGTTGCAAATCCATTGCAGCATCATAAGACTGGTAAAATCAAGATCTTAACTTGCCAAGCTAATCAAAATCTTGACCAATCGTCGACAACGGTAATTTTCTAATTTGTACACTTATCATTCATATATGACTTAATGATTATATAAGTAAGATTAGTTTATTTTAATTTTCACTTTTATTAATTAGGTGCGTCTACGATTAATTTCGACAAGTCATGTTAATCTATTAAACTCGTTACGATTACTTCCTCTCTCTCTCTCTCTCTATATATATATATAGACACACACACACGATAGCTGAACCTTCTCTCGTTAATAATTAAATCACACACACACGATAGCTGAACCTTCTCTCGTTAATAATTAAATCATGTTGTATGGGTCAACCAATATTATTGTGTCTGCAAAAAAAAAAATTCTAGTGTTTTATTGTGAAAAATTAATACCATAACATCATTGATCCATATTAGATTAATTAAAATAGACATAAAATATAAATATTTTAAAAAATACATATTATCTTTTAAAAAAATATTATATAATCTTTACCCCAACAGTATATTAAAATTAAGCTATCTATACATATTAAAGAAATCATTTATCCATATGATTATCTTTCTGTTGGTTGTAATAACACTTAAACCTATGGTGCCAGGAAAAATCTATTGCTGAGCTTGGCAATAGCAAAGGAACAAGTTCCCCAAATGGTGTTCCCCCTAAATTCCCAAGCAAGGATTTCAAGAAGAAAATTGCCATTGTTACCTTTTTAGGAGCTCTGGGACTTTTATTATCTTCAAGGCTTCACTTCTTTGGTGTTCCTATGAAGGATCACTGTGCTCATGCATTACCATCCAAAGAGGTTTGTTCCTCACGGCTACCCATTTCAGAATTTATCAGTCTTGCATGTCACATGCACATGATAATTGATAATTTGGTTATACCCAACTCTAATTCCATCAGCACATAGTTGAGAATAAGGAATTTCGTTTTGTTTTATTTCATTTTTTACTTGCCAATAACTCAGTAAGGAAAAATTGTTTCTTTGAAGTATGATAGATTGGGGAAAACTTTGTTACATCACTTCATTTTTGCTTATTGGATTTGTAATTGTAATTTACTGTATTGTTGGGTGTTCCAGGCTCGGCCCAATGGGAAGTTCACTGTGGTGGAGTTTAATGCAGATTGGTGTGAAGTATGTGGGGAATTAGCTCCTGATGTGTACGAAGCAGAGTAGCAGTATAACACCACCGAGTGTGTGTGAATCAACTGACGTGGCTTAACAAGTGGTCTCGGGTTGGAGTTCTAAGTATCTAATTGTGTTAAATACTCATAAGGAAAGTTTAATCTTCTATAGTAGTTCTATCTAATTAAAACAAGATTGTCTCGACTGAAAGATTACATGTGATTTTAAAAAAAGCATAGCAGTATAATAATGGCTACTATTGCTGTAGATAACTTTTGCATAATTTCTCAAATTATTAAACTTTTTGTAACTTTTCATGTGCAATAATTTACCATCTATCTTGATTCCACTGACATCTGAGAACAGGGAACGGGAGAACTTTGTTATGTTCAATGTGGATAACACCATGTGTGAACATGAACACTTTTTATCCTCTTCCCCTTGTGCCCAATCAGAAAGCGCGTGTTTGGTAGATGGAAATAATGTGAATTTTTCCACCTCAATTCACACACAAGCCACAACTAAGGGTGTGTTTAGATTAAAGTTGCATCCAACAGAACCCATATTAGACTCAATTTACTACTCACATAACTTTTTTGTTTATGCATTGAAATGTGTAATTTTCCCGTTCAATGTGGATAGAACGCCTATTCAAACAATCCTAATGAATATGCTTGATGAGTTGAACTTATTATGTTCTATCTTCTATTTACTTAGACACTCTTTAGGTTCAACCGTTCAAGCCTAGTTGTAATGTACCTTGCAGCAACACAGTTTTATACGTTTTGGCACTAATCTAACAGCTACCTGTCATTCATGTTATTTGTCAATTTTAGCATTAATAATGTTACGGAAAACTCAGATAGAGGAAGCCGCGTTATTCATATGGTTATTAAGATCGGTTGAAAATAGAGAATTTTGAATTACAAGTGGATAGAATGGAGGATGTCTGGTACTTCATTTTCCTACTTCCAATTTTATTTGTTACTTTTCAAATACCTAGCAGGTGACTTTAATTTCAGCGAACTCTTTTGGTAGCAAAATAACACTCTTGTCAGCAAAAGATCGTGCCATTTTTTTTGTTGAAAAAGGGTAAAGTAAAAGTAGTGTGCTACAACTAGGACCTTTGGGAACTAAAAATCAAAATCGAAATATATATCAGTTTTTTATACTATTTCTTGAAGAACGGCACCTGAGCAATATTTTTTATTGGACTAGTTAAACTTTTGATGGAATTGTATTGCTATCATTTTTTTTGTTCCCACAACTGAATGCTACACATTCTACACGCCTCATTTCATAGCAAATTTCACCAAGTTAACCATCATTCCCTGCCCCCTCTTACACAAAATTTCAACCTTTTATCTTTCTTTCTATAGTTGCCACCAAAATTATGAGTGCTTTCAATAATGGACTACAACAAAGTATAAGAAAAACCTAGAAGGTTGCCTTTAAGTTCTAATGGTGCCTGAAGTTGAATGAATAAACCGCATTACACAAGCATCTGTCAAATTGTCATTAAAATGCAAGGTTAGGCCTACAGATATCTCCAAAAAGACTAGAGGAAGGTATAGTTGTTGGAACGCGTCATTTCTTATAGACAAAAATCCTACATTAGCTTCTAATTTATCCAATTTGCAACAATTTAGCAGTAAATTTTGATTGCGAAAGAACTAAATTGGTGTGTATTTATTGATGCATATTTTGATCAGTGATGGGATAGATTGCTAAAATTGATTTATGAGAGACCAAGTTTCGAGTGACCACATTAATGGTCAAAATACTTTTTTTGATTAGTTTGAGTTGCTAATTTTGAGCCTTTACCTTGACTAACTTCTCTGGCTTACACAGAAACGGGGTTAGAGGAGTAAAAGCCTATAAGGGGCATGGACGCATGGTAGGAATCGGAACCAAGATTGTTTTAATATCACTTATTAGCTTTGGCTAAGTTAACTTCTATACTATTGAAGCACCGTTAGCAAATAGCATTGTGATGTTGCGCGTTTCAACTAATGTGTGCCGTGGTAGTTTTCCAGCTCAAATTGTGCATGATAACTCTTCATATATCATTTTCTGTATGAACAAATAATAGTGAAATCTGTTTATTAATTACTTAGGATTGGTCAAACATAATTAACTGCCTTGAACGTTGTTAGTACGATTCAGAGAGGAGAATGAAAGCAGAAGACTGATGCCAATCATACACCAAAATGTTTATATCCTACAACTACAAAAGAGAAAGAGGAAAATATTAACGACCTTCGTCATTCTAATAATAGGTGTTTCACCCAAAAATAAGTATATATGTCACTGAACTACATGTCCTAACAAGCTATTTGTTGAGGGTGAGCTAGTTCCACTTAACCAATTATCATGCACAGACACAGGAGAACTGTCCTTCACCTCCTCAATTGATTGCAAAAACATATCAGTCTTGTGGGGAACAATCAATGTCTCACTCCCAAGTCCTGCAGCTCTCTCAAAACTAACACCTCTAAGTGAATTCACACTTCCATTTCGGGGTGACGAACACACGGATCCAACTGATGAAGCTGTGCATATGGTTTCCTCCATAGCTGCCCACCCGCTGCGCTTGATAAGTTCTAGCTCCTCAGCCACTTCAATCATGGTAGGCCTCATGTCACTATGAAAAGCAAGGCATCTAAATGCAAGCTCAGCCACCTTGTGAATCGAATAGAGTGTCCAAGCATCCCTATGTGGCTCAAGGAAGGGATCAATGATGTCATCTATGCAACCCTTCCTGATCCTATCAACAGCAAGTGCAGCCAAGTTGATTTCACTCTGAGGCCGCGCAAAATCAACCACTTTCATGGCTGTTATTATCTCTACCAAAACCACTCCAAAACTGTAGACATCACTTTTATCAGAAAGGTGGAAGTTCTGGTGGTATTGAGGATCAACATAGCCCGGGGTCCCTTGTGGGGCGGTCGAGATATGTGATGTTTCTGACATGCCAAGCCTAGAAAGCCCAAAATCTGCCACTTTTGATTGACAACTATAGTCCAAGAGTATATTACTGGATTTTATGTCTCTGTGATAAATTGGAGGATCAATTGCAGAATGGAGGTATGCTATAGCATTAGCAGTTTCAGTAGCAATGGTGAGTCTTATTGTCCAAGGAAGTACTTCACCCTTCTCTCTTTGCAAATGTTGAGATAGTGTTCCATTAGGCATGTACTCATAAACAAGTATCTGCTCTCCCCCTTCTATGCAGCAACCTAAGAGGCGCACCAAATTCGGGTGACTCACCGAAGAAAGGAGCTTGATCTCATTCATGACTTGGTCAACACTGTTGGTGTCTCTATACTTGATCTTTTTTATAGCAACACACTCATCATTGTGAAGGTGTCCAGCATAAACTGTGCCAAAAGCTCCAGTTCCCAGCCTATGTTTTTCAGAGAAAAAATTTGTGGCTCTTTCTATTTCTTTGTAGGGATATAGAGGAACAGTTGAGTCTCCTGCAGCTTCGCGTAATAGGCGCTTTATTGTCACTTGTTTTCTCAGCCAAGAGGAACGACGCCTATTAAAGTAACATACAAGAGACAGAGCAGCCACAAGGATAGCTCCAACTATGATCCCTGCAAACAATCATGCAGCATTTGCTCAAATTCTACTTGACATTTTTTCATGAACAAAGAAGAAGAAGAAGAGTATATCTAAATCAATTATGTATCCGGATAATGGGAATACAGAAATAATTGAATCAAGAGAAAACACAAAAACCAGCTAGTACTTAATCTTATCAATTGAAATTAGTGATTCAGTTTTCTTCAACGGTTGTTTATTTTAGTACCATCTTTTAATAAATATACCAGTACACTAATTAACAAGAAACTTTGAGGGGGTAATGATTTGTGTATGAAATTCATTTATCAGGTAATCATTGAATAAGAAATTTATGAGCTATGCTATATACAATAGAGGATTATATATTGGCAGAAGTTGGTAGGGCTTTACCTCCAACAAGGACACCAATTTTGACTGCTTTCCTACATCCGCCAGACCATAGTGTTGAACCTTTGCATTCAGAAACTGATGAGAAGGCAAAAACGAAAAAAGGGATTAGAAAAATGACAATATTAAATGTACATAAAAGCTTACTTCTCCAAGGAAATCATATAGTTACTAGTACAGTTATTACATGATGCAGCTGATTTTTTTTACACCTATAATTTTATTCCAGACACCAAAACAATTAACAACTAAACTAAACATTGTGGTATTACTCAGGTACAGCAAAGTTGGTGAGTTCAATAATGTTCCTTATTGATCGAGTCGAAATAGATGTTTACATAATTTTAGTTTTCCAAGGACTCGTATCACACTCAATTTCTAGTGTCAGCAAAACATAAATTGATAAGTAACATGTGTCGGTCGGTGGTGTCCTTAACTTAGAAGTTACCACTTAATATTAGGTTCGTTTCCTAAATGATAAACGTATTTGTCACTAATCTCTCCCCTTTGACCACTTATAATATTAAAAAATTCAAATCCATCCTACCAGACATGTGCCTTACCTAATATTGATCCATAAACAATCCAAAGGTATCACCAGAACATGTTGACTTTTGAAGGATTCTTTCTTTTGCCAAATTACCCTTCAAAACCAGAAAATATCAAGCCAAGCATTGAACAGTTCCCATTTTTCCATATTCTCTGCGAAATTATGGATGACCAATCACCCATTAACTTCAAAACTTTCTCAATAACCAATTACCCCCTCTCCAGAGAATCAAGAACATCCTGATCTATTGGATTTGGTCCACAAGAATCAAAATAATGAACCTTATGCTTAAATAGACATACCATTCATACCCCTAACAAATCAAATCTGCCCATTATGGACTTGGTAAAATCACACCATGATGTTTAAAAGATTTACCCACTTAAAAAACTCAACCCCAAAATTCCCGATGCACAATCCCACACTAGTATTATATACTCAACCAAAGCATAAAGCTGCAACCAGATGTCAAACACCACTTGATCATCATTCAACAATCATAATCACCATCCATTACCATCATCTTTACAATAATTACTTATAAAAAAGTAAACAATACATATACTTCCTTTCTTTAACAATAATTTAGACATTTTTTACCATTTACCTTAATACTTTTATTCCCATAACCAGGATAAAGTTAAATACATGTATCATCAGTTTTGTACTGTTAACTAATCAGACATTAGTCTTAATAAAAATTTTAAGATAATTATTATAAAAATTCACAAACTTAACTTGCGTTTGAATGATAACGTGAAAAGACTAACCTCTCCAGCAACCATCGCCGTCCTTGAATCCGTCTCCGACGAAACCTTCATCGCAATGGCACCGGAAGCCTCGTTTTCCTCCACCATGATTCACCTCCGTGCAGGATGCATTGTTGGAGCAACTGCAGTTTCCTTCAAGCCACCACCCCAACTCAACCATCTGAAATTGGAGCGAGAACTCCTTCACTTTACTCCTATCGAAAGCAAGAGCAGAGAACAAGAATTTACACCCAACTCGCTCCCAATCTCGGCGCATGAGAACATCATCATCATCATCATCTTCCCTGGAACCATTACTCTTACTCTTCTGCATCTGGGTGAAGCAATGAATATCTTCACTTTCGCGGACACAGCCCTCCACCTTGTTGAGGCCGCCAGCGAAACTCGATGTGGGAATAACGCAGCCACCGAGGTTGGACTCGCAGCTCTGCACCAGAAAGGTGTTGCTCCACGTGGGAGCAAAGTTGTTTCGAAAGAGAGGGTCTAAGAAACTCACGTTGCGCTTGCACTGCACCGGAAGACTAACGAATATGCCATCAGAGGTCACATTCTGAACCTCTAAATCGTCAATCTTGACTCTGTTCTCTTTGCTGCAATTTAGTTTGACTTCGCAGTCAGAAGAGAAGCCAAAAGGGTATTGCAGAGAATGTTCTCCGCAGCTGCGATCGCAGTTGTTCTTGTTACTTTTGGCACTCGTTGAACCGTACAAACAGAACATGAAGATTAAGATAGTGAGAACCATAGCGAACTTTGTGTTGAAATGAAACATTTTCTGGAGATTTGAGGGAACAGTGTTGTAATCATCACCCTTCTGCAGAAAGAAATAAAGAGACACAGTTAATTATAATTACTACTATCTATCTATCTATCTTTTTCTGGTGAAATTGGAAAAAAGTGTATAAATATATGGTTGACTTTGTGGACTAAATGGAAATTAAGTCTTGTGAACGATGCGGTTGGGGAGCCATCTATCTCAATAAATGCTTGCAGGAAATAAATAAAGGCTTCATTGGAAAATAAGAGTGAAGAAATTGAAATTTGAAAGAGTGATGTTGATATGCATGCATATACATATACTACTACCTGATGATAGCTTAAGCTTCAGGGCTGGGCAACGTTGGGGAATTAATGGGTGTGGCAGTGGCAGGAGTTACTCACCAAACCAAACAACTCGAAGATCGAGCTTCAACATTAATGAAATGTCATATACTATTAGTGAAATAAAACAGAGTTGTTGTCTATTAGTATGTTGTTAACGTTGTTGTTTGTGAAGAAGAAAACAACTATGGAATGAAAACAGAGATATAAACAAAAACTAATAATACTAATTACGAATATTTGTGGATAAAAAAAAATTATGGAATGAAAAAGAGCATGGCATGGCATAAGCATGGGAGCGTTTGGTTATGAATCATTGAGGGGGATTTCAGTAGAAGGTTCTTATGGTTCACACAGACACGCTTATCATTGTTCCGTGGCTTATCAGATCAGACCGGAACCGGAACCGGAACCGGAACGTAAAGTAAAATACATTTCTTCATTTTACGGCTTTTTCTTTTTTTGCTGAATGACGAATATGGCCTTGGTTGAATTTTCTTCGGCACAGAAAAGCCCCTGTTCTTCACGACAAATTGCTCCTATGCCGCTGTGTTTGGGACAACGGGATGAAATAGGATTGATAAAAATTGAAATGACGGAAATAGAATCGTTTTTTGGATTATTGGATTTGAAAGAAATTGGAGTAAATTGGGAGGAATAGATAGAATTTGTTTCCACCTCGTTTAATTTATAATGAAAATAAATAAGATTATAGATAATTAGACAAAATTATCCTAACAATTAAATTGATTCTAAATTATGAAAGAAAATTATGTAAACATGGAATAATTGATTTCAGTTGAATCACATTCGATTATGTTAAATGCTAGAGATAAATCATTACGAATATTAAAATTAATTGGCTGGAATATGCTCACAGTTGATTATTAGAATGCTTAAGTGAGGATTTCAAGGCATCTAAAACTACGTTTGATACAAAAGTAACAAAGGAATGCCTTGTTTGAATTACGTTCGACTAATAGGAATTTTTATTCAAAGAAGTATTTCCTTGTGAAAAATTTGTACCCAGACTCTCTACGACCTGGAAAAAAAATTACACAAAAACTAATTGAAGCTTCAAACAATTAGTTTCACATAAAAAATAATTGATAATCAAGCATAAAAAGGTAACATGTAACCTCTATAGCATCTAAAAATCAATCTCCTGCATTCTTACATGCACCTTTGATCAATGTAGATCCAACTGAGGTGGAAACAATGTATAGTTTTACAGTGGTTGAGTGATAAAGATTCGTTTTGGAACTAAAAAGAATAATGAAAGAGTCAATTTCAACATTCACTTTATAATTTATTCTCTTTCTTCATAAATTTGTCCCTATTTTTCTCTTTTCAGTATAAAAAGTTTTGATATAGAAGCTATTAACTTTAAGTTTCTTTTGAGATATTTTCTATTCTTTAAATTTTTTCTCTCTTCTCAACTTGTCTAGCATTAACTTCACTTGATAACTTAAAATTTATTCTCTCCTCTTAGTTCTAATAATTTTTCACCAATTTCTCCTTTCTTGGCATGAATTTTTTTTGATGTGTAACCTACCAACTTTATGTTTTTTAGATATTTTCTACTTATTACATGAGCTCAATTTCAAACTTCTTTTTCTCTCCTCTCAACTTGTCTAGCCTTCACTTGATAAGCTATCATCTCTTCTCAATTCTCACAATTTCAAACTCTTTCTTCATTTCTTTTCTCTAGTCTCAATTTGTCTAACATTCACTTGATAATTCATTTTATCTTCTTAATTCTCGAGAATTTGCACTCATTTTCCCCTTCTTGGCATGAAGAATTTTGATGTGAGACTTATCAACTTTAATTTTTTTTAGACGTTTTTTACTCATTAAATGAACTCAATTTCAAACTTTTATTTTTATTTTCTCTCATTTCAAGTGCATTCACTTGAAAACTTATTCTTTCTTCTTAGGTCTCAAATTTTTCCCTTTCTTAGCATGTAAAAGTTTTGTTGTAGAACCTACCAACTTTAAGTTTCTTTCAAGATGTTTCCTAATCATTAAATTAGCAATAATTTCAAATATTTTCTTTATTTATTTTCTCTCCTCTCAACTTGTTTGTCATTTCCATTGTGTCAACACAAAGCAATAATGTTTAACACTATATGGATAAACTTCTAAGATGATTAGTCAAATTCTTCAATAGAGATTAGTAATTGACAAAGTTAGTGAATATTTCACATTAACAACATTGTTACAAAAAAATTGATATCGAAAGACAAGATATAATTAAAACTTGTATTGAACTCCTTCTAAATTTACTAAGAATCTTTCCAATGAATCTTTCCAATGTTAATTGTATAAGAAATTTACTTTATGTCAATTCAATTTTAAGTAACTCAACCAACTTTCTCTCCAATGATAATTTCTATTAACAACAACTTGTTTAATTTACAAATATCCTCTATATCTCTTTAATGTATCAAATTCCCTCTCTTATATTTAGGATTGCGTATATGAATATTGGGGCCGTAGGTGAATTTAAAAAAAAAAAAATTAGGACATTAATGTCTTTTACGAATGGTAACGAATTTAAGAGTATCCCATTAAGATTAAATTAATTTTTTAACTTTTTAAAAAAAAATTATAAACCAAAATCATACTTTCTATTTGACATTTCCTATTACTAAAAGTACAAAAAAAAAATAAGAAACACCAATCAATAAATATAAAATAATTTTTCAAAGTAAATAAAAAATAATGAAATGATAGAACCTGAAAAATGAAAAGAATTGCATGTTGATATTATCTATTGCAAGTCTATAGTAATTTGATACCAATTATTTTTTTAACCTTTGAAAATTTACTTAAAGTCTTCAAAATAATTAGAATGAGGAGAAAGTGAGAGATAAAATAAGAGAACTAAAAAATCATTTTTTTTCGGATTTGTATATAAATAATAAAATAATGTTCATGTTTTGATTTTTTTAAATAATTAAAGTAAACTGTTAATTGTGTTAATTACCTTTATAGCAATTAAAACGCGGCATTGTAACCTTTAAATAACAAGGGCAATACTATTTTATAGTACTAAAATGCAACAACAATAAAACCTAAAAGCTGAACCTTGAAAGTTGAAACATAACTCCCACTTGTCATACCCAAACGACGTCACTGTAGCCTCATTAGGCCTTAGTTATTGAAACTCCTTATCAAGCCAATAGCCATCATTCTATTATAATATATATAAATAAATTTCTTCAATTTTTATTAGAATCTGTAATTTGTTATAGATATTTTCTAACTAATTCTGTTGGTATTTTGTTAGCTTTGTTTTATTTAAGCTCTTTCTCTTTTCTCTGTCTACTGTAATAATTTTAAATAACTTAAAATTACATTTGGCATACAAAATAAAATTTTAATATTTTGAGAGAATAGTTTCTAATGTTTTACTAAATTATATCTTAGATGCATAAAAAATTATGTTTTTTTAACTTTTAAGGATGGTATCAATGAAAAAAGATGTCTGTCTTAGTTTGTTTGAACAAAATACTGGTTTTTGAATAACACCAATAATCCGGTAGTAAGTGTGTAGGAGGGGTCAAATTTCAGTAGTTAAATTAAAAGTCATTGATCATGATTTATAACCTTTAGCAAGGGATAGTGATACTTGTATATATAAAATAAGTATAATAAATATTACTATTAATTTATAAAGTTGTCATCATCAGCGGAACAACGACATAAATTTAACAAATATAGTGACTAAAGGTGGTCACACTTTAACAAATAGTGTTCAATGGCGACGTTAATAATAATTCGGTAGTGATTGATTAACAACATGAACAAAGAGGAAATAATAATAATAATAATAATAATAAGAGTAGAGAGAGAAAAAACCGGCGTGATGGCGAATTGGTGATGGTTGACGAATAATATTATACTACAATATTATTATTTTTTGGATCAGCCTACCATAGTAGTACAATTTTATTAGATTAAGTGCGATGAACAAACCGTGTATAGGAAACTCGGAATTTCTTTTAGGGTATGTTTGGATGGAGCATTTTAATTGGGGAAAGTAATTTAAATAAAAATTTAAATTGTTTTAAAACAAAATTTAGTATTTGGATATTTTATTTGAAAATTTTTAAAATTCAAGAAATTTTATATAAAAATTTAATTTAAATAAAAGTGAGTAATTGTAATTCCTCACTTAAAGCAGAGAATTTGAAAATTTTCCTCAGACTCTTGCTCTCACTCTCACTCGTTCCTTTCTGTTAGTTCTCTAGTGCTCTTCCTCCCTCGCTCGTTCCTTTCTCTCGCACTCGTTCCTCTCTCTACCAAATTACGCATCCTCATCCTTGTTGAGGTAATGTTTCATTCACTCCTTGTTCTTGTTTTCTTCGTTTTCATTTGTTCTTTCTCATTCTCACGATTCCTAGTTGTTTTCGTTTTTGTTCTCATTCTCTTTTTTTTGTTCAGAGTACGTTCTCTCTTTCTGTTTAGACTTCACTTTCTCTCTCATGGTGGTTCGTAACAAGTTCGTCACCAGTCTCGCGATCTAGGTTTTGTTCTTTGTTTCATCAATTTGTGTTTCGAGTTTGAATCGACAATTTGTGTTTTAAGTTTTGTATGTGACCTGTTTGTCTTAACTGAGGTTATTCTTCTAGCTCCTCAAACCCCTTTTATCAGCCATTTCTACTTTAAAATAGAAACCCCTTTTATCGAGCTCATAACTATTGAGGTTGACTTAAATTTTTATTATGCTTTTTATTATGATTTTTGAGTGTTGAAGATTACTGAAGAAGAGTTTTCATTTGGATATTGGATCTATCTAATGTTTTTGGGAATGATGATTGATGCAGGTGGTGATTGACTTGTTTCTTGGATTGCTGCTATATTTTTGGCCTTGCAAATGTGTCATTTTTCCTAACTTGTCTATAATTATAAGAAACATTATTGAGACATGGCTACTACTTGACTCGTATTGGTAAGAAAGTTCAGGATAATGAGAAATATTTGTCTGTGTCGCTGTCAATATATGGACTGAAATTACAGTATATGATTAAAATTTGCTTCATTAATATGCTTATATTACTTTTACTTTGGGTTCTTTATATATCTTGGAGATGGACTTGTTTTAGAGTTGACAGTTGGTGTTTGCTTCTAGCCTATAATTGTTTTCTATTTGACAGTGAGCATTGGTTCCACATTATGCAGACCGGGAAACAACAGTTTCATTGTGATAATTGTGGGATTTGTAGGTGCGTTGTTTGTTCGTTTGAATAAATTCATCCATTATGACCTTAGTTATCCAAGTTTATGACATACTGCTAATTTTGGTGATAAAATTTGGAACAGAATTGGTGGTGAAGAGAATTATTTCCACTACAATAAGTGTGGTATGCATTCATCATCTAGCTACCATTGTGTCTCTTTCATTGCTTTAGTATAAAAAAGTGTTTTTCCTTTTCAAATTAAGTTATGCTGTAAATTGTTAGTTTCAAATTGTTAAAAGATTCAATTCTTTCCTACCTTGCTTTTTTTTGAACTTATTACCTCTTTATATATTTATGTGAAGTGCTGAAATCACATTTGAATTAAATTATAGTAATCAATAGAGTTTGCATGGTAAGTGTATATTCCATGACTTGAAAGAATTAAAAACCATGCTATCAGCCTCTTAGTGACACCAAAAGTTCAGAAGCACAGCTTTGTATTGATTAACTCTGCTATTTTTTCCTCTAATTGTGGGTTTATTTTGATTATAGCTTCCAAATCATTTTTGTTCTCTGAATTTAATTGTTTTGGGACACCTCTTGTTAGCATTTTGTTCTCTGCATCTGGTGTGGTTTTGCTCTCATGGTTGAGCTTTCAAGAGATAGTTGACTTAAAAGTATATATAGATTACACATGAGGTTAAGGGTGGATCTCTAGACCCATGAATAAAGGCTCAAATTGCAAAATTATGATATGGCCAAGCAGTTGATCTTATCTTTGTGCATCTACTTTATTTGGGACCGGGGGGGTTAGCAATTTGATGATAAGCTTATATAAAAGCAACTCAGTCATATCATACATGAAGTGATATGATTCTAATTGTGGTTGACATATTCATCATACATTTTTTGGGTCATTTGGAAAGCAATGGTTTGATTATTATAGGATAAATAAGTTCTTATATATTCTCATATATCTTGAATATAAGTCCCTATATTTTTTTTCTTATGGTTAATTATGTGTCTAGGTTTGAAAACTCTATACCAATCATTACTAATACAATGATTTTTTGTTGATGTGCATGGATAGATCATAAGAATGTCTTTTGACTTATGTAGGGACTATTTTTTTTTAAATTAAGTTTTTCAAACTATTTTGATGTCTTAAGTTGTATGCCATAATTAGTAATGTTTAAACTATTCTCATTTTTATATTTTTAATGATAATGATGACGATTAAATGTAGATGAAGTATTTTATGTATGCTTTCTTTTATTTTAATTTTTCTTATTGGAATTTTTTTTATGCTTTAGTTCTAAATTTATATTTTAAAAATATAATTGGACAAGAATATATATAGATTTTTAAAGCAATTATTATAAAAATAATAATTTTTATTTATATGACATTTATATTTTTAAAATATAATTGGATAAAAAAATGAAATATAATAAATTGAAATTATTTAATTCAAACAAAGAATTCAAAATATAAGAAATTTAAATTGTTTTATCCAAACAAGAAATTTCAAATTAAAAGAATTTAAATTGATTTATTCAAATAAGGAATTTAAAAAATCCAAAAATTTTAATTGATGTATTTCAATTTATCTGAATTTCAAATTCTCTTAAATTTTAAAATACATTTCAAGGAAGAAAAAAAAAAGAGAAATAAAAGTTGGGACTTGGGACACGGACACATTTTAGATTGTGACAGCTAGTGGGCAATGGATGAAAAAATGGAATTGTCGTATACTCATTTAAATTCCAGAGTATTAGTTGCAGTTGTATCAAATCTTTAATTTGACTGCAGTGGCCAACAAGGAGCTTTAAAAGGTTATTGAAGGAAAATGTAACATGTATTTATTTGTATACACGTAATAAGGAGGGATTTTATTTATTTATTATTTATTTTGACGTGTATGAAAATTAAACAAACATAGAAAGATTTATTGTAATACTGTAAGGAGGGATTGATTCATATATATATATATATATATATATATTAGTGTAAGATTTACTGCAATATAATTATATACTAATTGTGGACACGTGCAGTGCAATGTACGGGTATATTTGTAAAGAGAGATTTATTGTATGTATAAAAAATTATATTGACACTTTTATTATTTTTATATTATTAAAAAATATTTAATATTAATTCAAATTTCTGTAATATGGAATTTATTCATTTAATTAAAATATGCATATTTTTCAATACAACGATAAATTTAATTTGATAATGTTGTTTTCTTGAAGTCAAGAAGTTTACGTAGAAAATTAAACTACATAATAAATAAAATAAAAATAATTGTCACTAAAACAACTCAAATTATTCCATTATAGTTAATTTATGGGATTCATTAATTTAATATCCTATAAAAAATACTGAAAGTAATATTAAGTGAATGAATGAAGTAATATAAATTTAAGAACACATATTTAAGATGCTTTAATTTATATTTAAGATGCATTAATTTACTACAAACTGACAGACAATTTATTTTCCATTAAATAATGTCTATACTATTGCAGGTAATCCTGGAACTTTTTTTTAATCAAGGTAAACCCGGCACTTAACTTTTGGTATGTAGTAGCATTTTTTCCCAATGAAAGTTAGTTGAGCTTGTTATATCATAAACACTTAAGTTGAAAGTTAAAAAGAATACTTTTAAGCATATGAAAATGATAAATATTTTTTATGAATTATTTTTAATCTATTTCAATAAATTTCATATCGCAAGTATAATTATGGAAATAAACTTTCTAAATTAAATACTTACAACATAAACTCTTTTATAATAAACTTTTGTTAAATACTAAGTGCATATTTATTTTTCAGTCATAAAGGGACGTTTGGAGCAAAATGAAATTGACAATATTCTGATTCTTTCTTCTATAAAATTAAATTTATAAACCATTAAATTTATTTCGGTTTGTGCACCACATTTTAAACTGAAATCGAAATATACACTAAATCTTTTCGTGTGTCTTTCCTTGTTTTTTAAGTTGAAAATAGATAAATAAAAAAACATGACAAGCTACTTAACTACTATTTCAATAGTTTGATACACCAAATTAGTGACTAAGATATTCTTTTAAGATTAACATGAAGAATAGGTACTGTATATATGAGGAAAACTCCCCGTAGCATACGCCAAATTACATGATAATGATTTTTTTATTCGAAAAAAGTAGGAACACGTTGGTGATGGTTAAGCAATAAATTATAAAATGGTATGACCAGAAAACACGATGGAAGGAGTGGGATATGTGCTGTGTGCGAACCCATATAAAAATTGACTTTGCCTTGGTCACAAACTTAGTATATAAATGATATAAATAATACTTTGATTTATGAAAGGTAGGCGTAGGACAGCATATTACATATGCATCTTCAAGTGGACAAGTTAAAGGCACACAGTATTTTATCATTGCCAAATTTAGTTGTTGGGTGCAATTTGGATGGTGACGATGGAAGTGTATATTATATATCCCTACCCAATATTCCAACACATTCTGATTGAACCTAAATGCTATTTTATGTTCCCAAGTCAATTCAATTTAGTACTACATATGTATTGGTTTGGATTTGGATAATTACAATAAACAAACAATGTTTAGTTAACCTAACATAAATATCATATGGCACTTAACCAAACTTAGCTGTGTTCTCAAGGCATTTATATCAACGATTGTACCACAATTGGGGAGGGAAAACCTTCCTAAAAGGTTGAGAAAAATGGCAGCAATACTAATTATATATTTATCAGACAAGAATAGAAAGAATATGTAAGAGTCTGGCCTGGCTTTCGTTTTTTCCCTTATATTATACGTGTTGTATAAATTAATATTTGCTTATTTTTTATTATTAATACTTAAATATTTTTATTATTTTAATTTAGTTTTCAGTTCTGAGACTTTATTAACTTGCCAATGTAATTGTATTTCAATATTATTATAAACATAAAAAATCACAAATAAACTTTGTTTATTTTGTTATTAGAAAATTTGTTTATTTTATCCGTACATAAATTATCAGTTAACAACACATAACACATGTTAACTTTATAGGAAAAACCTAAGTTGAATATTTATACAATAGAGATCATCCAAAAGTAAACACAGAGAACCAAAATTTATGAAAATATCTTAAAATTTTACATAAAAATCAAATTCATAAACATATTAATTGTAAAAGAAAAAGTTTTTTTTGTAACTAAAAAATATGTTAGACATCTTACTTAACACTTATTTTAAGATAAAATAGTATCTTCTATTGTGATTCCAAACTCAAAGCTAGAGATTGAATCACTTGATTATTAAGAAACTCAAATACTTATAAGGGTCGGAACAAGGGAGGTTAACTAAGAATTAAGATATTTGAAATTAACAATGATCTGCTTGATCAAGTTGTAACCAGTATAACTTGTTCAGTTATCTTTCTAAAATCTTACTAACAAAAGCAATTGAGTCAAAGACTGAAGGAGATTTTTAATGGAAGTTAATCATGAATCCACCTTCAGCCGTCACTCTTCACATCCAATTTGTACGTCATTTTCTTATTTTTCATGGATTGGCCCACCAACCAAAATCAACCTTTTACTCAGTCTTACGAAGAAAACCAATGCACACTTCACAAAAATTGTTAGCCACGTCCATGTGCCCCTGTTGACTTGCGTTGGCTTTGTGTGCACTTTTTCTTAATTTTCTCTTTGCCTTTTCTTCTTGGCATTGCTAGAATAATATACAGATACGTGTCTCTCCAATCCACAATCACTGCGTATTCATACATTGCAAATTCATCATATCATCATGGCAATTCATATATATGAAGCAAATGATCATTAATTAGCCACATCAACCCTTCTGATTGTGACAGGTCAATTATTATTAGGCTCTTGTTTCTTATCTTTTTCTTTGGATTTGGATTAGTCCAATTGAATCTTCTCTTTGAGGTGTGTGTATGAACTTATTTATTTGCATGCACACGTAAATATAATTACATACACATTGTACAATTACCCTCAAAATGGTTTGGTTGAAACCACTATCACTATGATTGTCAGTGTAGTAGAATAACATCATCACACATTTAATAAGACGCAGAGAAATTAACAAGGACACAACATCGAAAGTGAGCGTTAGGGACCATGTCGATCTCGTAAGCAGCAGATATTTTCAATGGCCATAACATAACGACTTGTATAGTCCACTCCACCCACCCTTGTACAAAAGATCAAAGGAGTAGTTTGCACCTTTTTTTTCTTTGTATTCTTTTTACACACTTTAATTGGCATCTTTTCATATTATGGTATTGATTCTACTTTATTGGAATGCAAAATGATTATGCCTCCACAAGTTATATGTAAATACGCAGCTATTTGAAAAATTTATTCGTTTTCCCAAAATCATAAAATACTACCCATTAAAGTACTGCTGGGTTTTTTTTATCCAGCAGTAAGCCAACAAATGTACTTGATAACGTGTATAGATATGATAACACACTTTAGAATTGATTGAAACTTATTAATGCTGTTAATATTAACTAATTTTAAGGTACAATAACAACTATTAATTTTTTTTAATAACTAACACTATTAATTTGTAAGATAGTTAATAACTATTAAACATTTCAATACCTCATGACACTCTCAATTACATATCGACAATTATATACAATCATGTTTATTTGTTCTTAGTCACTTGTGAAATAAAATAAATCATATTTATAGTTAAATAATTATGATAATGAATAACTTCATGACACTATTATCTACTGAGAATGTTAACAACATTCCCTTTAACACACTTTATTTAACACACACTATTATTAATAAAATTTATTAAAAAAATACAAAATCAAAAGAGAAACTCAATAATTAAGAAGTGAGACCTATACAAATTTGTTATTTCCAATAAATTATTTATAATAGTACCATGTTTTAACTAGTTTTATTTAGTATACATTCAACACTCAATTTTTTTCTTCAGATTAGTACTTAAACTTTTACTGTTTAAAGTTTGAATATCAACACGTATTTATGAAAACATAAATATGATGATAGTTCACTTTTGGACTTTTTCTTTACCTTCTTTTTTGGGCCTATCTTCACATGTCTGATTGTCATTTGAACTGTCAGGATGTTGCTACATGCACTGTCACTCTCATTATTGTTGTTTCCTGCTGCGTCCATTTTAAATAGCGGCATTTTCTCATATGATTCTATTTGCACCTTCACTTTTATCTCTTCACACTCCTTATTTTTGTATTTTTTGGTAAAAGACATCTTTTTTAAATGTATTTTTCTAAGAAGATAATATTCTGAAATATAATATATGATTTATAAACTAGTTTTGAGAATTTTTATACACTAAAATCTAACAGATTTTCGTATTCCTAGAACAAGGTTTCAAAAATCAATTTATGTGAAGGATGCTTTTAGCAAAAAAAATATTAAAAAAAAGGGAGTGGGAAGAAACAAAAATGGATGCAAAAAGAAAGAATTTGGGTCTTTACCAATAATGTTTATCTATTCCATAGCCTAACCCAAATAATTAGACATAAAGCCGACCATGGCTTAAACAAATTATCTGTGGGTGATTCTTCTTGCACCACATGTATCTCACCCTACACTCCCTTTTAATTCTAAAATATTTACGTATTTTATATATTTTCATCATTTATTTATGGTCCTTTACCTAATAACTTTTATACTTGTCATAAAAAAATGTCAAAAAATTCTTAATAATAAATAATTATATAAATTATAATTTGATCAATTTTCCTTTATTTTATCATGATAATAATTCTAAATTTAAACCTCGGTTTAACAAGTGACTCTCCGATGCTACTGTTGATGCCTCCACTCTTTTAAGAGGTTTAATCCAAAGTTTTCTCCTAAAATTTAAAAAAAAAAAACTGTATATAACGTTCCGATTTCTTTGCAGGCGACATGCATGCTGCTTAAGAATCTTAAGCAATTTTTTTAATCTGTGACACAAAATAAAAACTAATTGTGTGTGGATCAAACCGATCGAAGTAGCAAAAGGCTTAATTTCCAAGGATTGGGAACCTGATAGTGATAGGTGATGATATACTTGCAAAGCAAAGCTTAGTACTTTCCATAGTAGATAATATGATAGTAATATAATACACACATTGACACATATTTTTTATATAACAATTGAACGTGGTATTGACAAGGGGTGATTGATGATTGTTGTTTCGAGTTAAGGAGAAGAGAAAGAGTCACCCAGTTGAAGCCACTTCTGTTCTTGCCCAGTAGCGGTGTTGTTGGCTTCTGAGGTGCCTATGAGAGTTTCCAGAGCGGTTATGGCTCTGTTATTAAACCTGCGTTGTCTGATGCGTCGGAGGATTTCATGTTTGTCCATGCTTTGATCAGAAGATGCTTTCGACGATGACAAAGAAGACTTCAACTTGATTACTGAGGTTCACATTTATAGTGACACAGAGGGAAACATATTACTAACTTCTTCGTTGTGTTTTATTTCTGGGAAGTGATTTCAGTTTCTTTTGGCCAGTTGTTTTACTCAAACAAGGGTTATAGCCGTATATATGGCGGTAGAGCAAAAGGATTGACACCATCAACATTCACTTGCCTCTGTTAACTAGTGTGCTGTCAAACTTACATGATGCCACATTTTTTGCTTCTCCTACGTGGCCTGTTATGGTAAAGAGATATTTCGTTTCATCATTTGCTGCAAAACCGATAGCATGTTTTGCGTCTGGAGCATAAAAAATGTATAGATTTATTTTTTTATAATATGCTATAATTTAGTAATCAAGACAATTAGAGGCGGCATGCAATGAATCGATTCTTATAGCAGAGGAAGGCGCGTAAATAAGTAATTTATATTACTTGCCTAGGTTTATGTAAAAAACAAGATATGAGAAGATTTGTGGCAAAGAAAAGAGTATAACATATATATACTTAAAACTTCATTCCAAATGAACTCTTATCCAGAAAAGCAAACACATACAACAAATGGTTAACACATTACTGCCGAAGAAATGAAAAAATAAGATACTATCAGATACAACGATGGGAGTACCGGTGCAGATACTTGGATAACTCATCGAAAATGACAACGTAGAGGAAAAACAACAGGCAGGCAAGCTATTTTCATGTAAACCAAGGGCTATCACCGTCTCTTTCTGCTTTTTTCACTTTACAGTTTACACTAGAACACCAGTGCAAGCATTTAGCTTCAATACACTATATGATGATGAACTTTATTAGATTTCAAATCTTACTTGACTAGAATGAAATAAAATAAAAAAGAATACTGACAGGTAATATACTGGGTATCAACCTCAGGCCATCGAGGTTACTATTTGCATAATCAAGATGCTCCTGTGCATCAATCACCACTGCTCCAATTGCGATACTTACTCGTATTGATGATGTTAGAGAACCAACCGGGAACAGTTTCAATTGTGTTCTGGGGACAAGTTAGATATTAACTACAGTTACGTAAAAAAATGATTAAATTGTTGGTACCAAAAGGATTAAACAGTATTGGTCGATCAGAAACCAGCGAAGTAAATACCGGAGGTAGGACCCTTAATATTTATATTTTGAACGTTAAGTTTCGCAAGCATGTCATCGATACTCTCATGTACACGATGGGCTTGTTTTCGACATGTCAAGGCACAAAGGGGACTTCACATCCTATTTATTTTGCGAACATGAGTAAAATTTGTTATTCATCATCATTTTGGTCGATATATAACTCAATAGAAAACCACTAACTACTCTTCATGCTACAGGATTGGGAATGCCCCGGCAAAGACGTCCATCAATATATGCCAATAAGCCAGACAAGACAAATTTGCCAATGCCTCATTTTCGAATGAAACTCATTTTCTGCACTTTTTGACTTGAGTTTTCTGACACATTTGCATCATTGCCGACAACCTCTGACTTCTTTCCCCACTTTATGTTGAATATAAACTTGTTAGCCTGCTTTCGCAGTATGCGTATTGCAAAGCTAACAAAAAGATGTTCGCACAATGTCAACACTGTTGGCCGTATTCTCCATTCGTGACACAAATATATATCCCCGAATCAATAACTTTACACATATAATTGGCAAAACTAATACTTACGGATTTATGCCATTGGTGATTCTATATCAAGAACTATGCAGATTTCCAAACAAGTCAAGCACTCAATGTTAAGAAAACTTACAATGGTATATAAGATCATCATATATTACATTTGAGGTGCTTCCAAACTAAACTAGTGCATTCCAGGCATGCAGAGAAGTATTAGTTTGCGAAGCTATTTAGCACAATATCATAAATATACAAAAATAACCGGGATACTTTAAATGAAAGTAGAGAACATAGTTGAGTCATCATTATAATCATGGAAAATTATTGCTGTGATAAAATATGATAAGCAGGAAGATGGAAATACCAAATAGAAAAGAAAAAGATGAAAAAGTGGGATAAACGAGACACGCTCACTAGAATAGAACATACACTTTCTCCACGAAGACGGCTTAAAGGGAGCGATGTGGTTGAGGGATCTCCTTTTAGCAACGCCTTGCTCACAACTCACAAGGAACTCCTTAACACGACCCGTTATCTCATTGATAAGAGAATAATTTGGAGGTAGGTTTTTCAGGATAACCTAAACATGTACAAGAGTCCATCACAACCGCACAGTAAAGGGCAAAGTTTAATTTTTTTTATATAGAAAATAAAATTATTAAGAAAGCAAATGATTAATAAAGATAGGAGGATAACATGTCATCCACTAGAAAGCTAACTAAAGAAAATTACAAAGAAGAATAAAAAAATACTCAACAGTAGCAATGCACAAAGATAGCTCAATCACTGTGCAGATCAAATTCCACACTCCTTAATAAGTTGTCCTTCATGCATACTTTAAGATATTTTGTTTAATGATTTTCCAATTTGTATGCTCTCCAGTATTAAAATCAAACCTATCACTTCACTGCATAACGTATACAAAAAGTTGTGAACATTCTCAAAACAAGCTTCCGTGCTTAGTTTAATTCAAAAGAATGTTCTAGTGTTCTTCTAAGGCATGCAATGCAATTTTTCCAGATATAGTCAAACTTGAAAGATAATCTTTTATGAATACCTGACCAACTATATGTGCACTTAGCTCAACTATTACCTGATTGTCAATAACTCTGACTCTAAGGTATTCTTGTCTATAAACTGAATCCAGCATGTCTTGTATATATCCTTCAATGTACAACTGCACCAGGCCACAAATCTAATTATTAACAAACAACCAAATCAAGATTTTAAAAAATCAAGATGGAAGAACTGAAAGTATAAATATTTCTTTTGTTAAACATTAATATATAAGCATAAACACATAAGTTAGAAATTGAAGTCATCAGAATAATTAATCGTTGTCCTTAGTATTATAGACCTCTTGGTAGATTTTGTTAGAATATCTAGAAAATATCTTGTAAGAGTCTCTGAAAAGTAAAAATTGTTTTAATCCAAAAGTTGATGGTACAAGACAGATAGGTCTGTGGGCCCAATATAAAAGATATTGTAACATCTTTCTTAGAATAAATAACATATTAAATGATCTCTTAGGAGTGGTTTCCATATTTCGTAATATTCCTTAGCTAAGCCCAAAATTGGTTTGTATCTGTTAGTCATTATTGTTAGTGACTGTTAGCTATCATTCTAACAGAATTTGATAGATAATGCTATAAAGATTGCATCTGGCATTGTGATCAGTTCCCTAGGACAAAAACTAGGGCCAGATCACTTTATATGATGTGTTGCTTTACTACCATGAGATGCAAAGCATGAAGCACAAACCCTTATACTGATTCTAGATTCTTAATACTAAAGAACAAATAACTTCCTAAAGACAAGATCCCTAACAATTAGTCTAATTAATGTAATGCTGTGTACAGTTACATTTATTCAAAAATAATATTCAGATCGATCTCTGAATTTAATGTCAATTTGCATATCAGAAGAAAGCAAAACATTGCCTGTGCGTGGGATTTTTTCCAACTAATGTGGCCCTGAATCCAACGCCTTTTAATATAAGAGTGCTATCTTTCATTTAAAAAATATCCTTTTTCTAATTAACCATCTGGATCAAAGATTCGTTTTTTTTAATTTAAAAAATCTCTCTTTTATAGCTTTAGGTGGCGGTGAGAATATATTCTTTCTAATTCCAATATTAAATTGAATTTGAAACTTAAAGCTACACCTTCGCTTTGAGCCAAAACAAAGGGGAAGCACACACAAAAAACGGGTCTTCTTCACACTCTTTTAAATTTTCAAATTAGTAATTTGCCGGAAATGTATGAAAATTCAAAAATATGATCTATGAAGCAAATGATACCAAATAAAACATTACAGCTCTACCATAAGTGTGAGAATTTTACCCCATTGAATAAATTCACCTAACATGATTAAAATAACAAGGTTTAAGAAGAAGAAAACATTACTTCTTTTTTGGCGAGATATAAAAGAAAAATCTGAAATTAATTTTATAAAGAATACTATATTAAATAATTTTCATTTTAAAAATATATTTATATAAAAATAAATTTATTTTTTGTTAACTAATTAACAATATTGAATTTAAAAAAAAAAATAAATACAATGGTTCGATATATAATGGAAGCAAGTTATGTGATTGTGGGTGATTGATTAATCTACTCCTATATTAAAAATTTGAATATACAAATTGAAGTGTTAGAGTATTTTCACTCTTTCACTTGGACATAATTATCATTTTTCATCTTATTTCATAAAAATGTGCATTTCATGTTACTTCATCAATTGGCCAAATTTATTTTCCTTTCAATCATCTCAAACGATTTTCAATTTATTTTTATGCGAATATTTGATTTTGCTAAATCCCGACCCCTTTTAATTTATCCTCTTATTTATCACTAAATAAAATTTTAATAGTATTTTGTTGAAAAAATTGTAAATAAAAAAATCATATAATAATTTAAACTATCTATTATAATTTTAAATTATAATTTATAAACTAAAATATTTCTTTATTATAAATTTAATTATATTAAAATAATTTTATATTATATTTAATGTATTTTTGTATGAAAGTTACCAAAATTGATTTTAAATTAAATTAATTTTAAAATAACATAATTTATGTTTAAATATTTTTATTATAAAATTAAATAAAAAAATAAATAAATAAAAATTTTACATTCAACACAGAAATTATTTAAATATAAAATCAATTTTAGATCTAAAATTAATTTTGAATTATTTTTGCATATGCAACCAACATATAATTTTTTATTTATTAAAAATCAATTCTTTATTCGGAATTAATTTATCTATTAAAAATAAAACATTTTCTATTAAAAATAAAACACGCTTACGAATACTAAAATTAAAATAGTAGTATGAGTCCATAGAGGGATTCGGGGCTTTGGACTTTGTGGTTTGCCTTAGTTGGACAGATAACAACTTTTACAAACCAGTTGATTATTTGACTTTAAAATTTAAATCATTATTTCAGCGTATGGGTCCCACCACAACATAGACAAAGGAACCTCATTTCTTAAATAGTACTAATAGCAAAATCGAAAATTGAATTTAATATTATTATTAACAAATTTGGTTTTTGTGATAGTCAACGTCCCCTCTTCCACATGCGGTTAATTGGTGTAATTTCTTTTGAAAAATACTGAATTAGGATAATTTCTTCTGGTATAATTTTTTATAGTTATTTAATCACATTTCATCATAAATTTATTTATTTTTAAAATAATTTAATAATAATTTATGATTGAATGATAATATAAAATTATTTTATATTATTTGTCAGTATATAAATATTAAATTCATACAAAAATTATTATTAAATTGGTTTATGTCGTTGAAATTATTAATAAAATAGCAGTGATATATCGTGTCTTACAGAAATAAAAAATTTGTTTAATTAAGAGTAAAAAAATGTACAAGTCATATATCTGAGATACAACTTACCTTTTTTTTTATTTAATGAATATCTATACTTTTTTTAGAGAATGAAAATCTATACTTCGTGTATATAAAACACGACTTGCATTTATGTAATGTTTCATTATATTCTATATTTCTTTTAACATCAGTTTTAATATTTTTTAATCAATTTCATTCATGATTACGATTACTTTTTTTTCACATTGCCATTAGCATATATACTAACAACTATTGTTTGAAAATGATCATCCTGTAATACCTCATCAAATAAGAGAAAAAAGTTGTGATGCCAATCACGACAACAATAATAATACTAATAATAATTCTGACTTAAAAAAAAAAAAAAAGATGAATGAACACAAGTAGAATAACATGTTAAAACAAAAAGTAAACGCACCCAACAAATAGAATAACGTCGAACAATTCAACCATTACGCCACAAAAAGAGATCTCATAATGGAATATCATCTTACTTCTGATTTTTATGTTTTTATACTTTGTTATTCTTTTTTATGGTTTTGTTTTATGTAACTTTTTAATTTGCATTTAAATTTCTGCGTTTTTATCTTTATAGTCTTTTTTAATTCACGTTAAAAATTTTCAGGTTCTATATTTTGTTACTATATCACATTCCATATTGAGTATAACTTTAAATACGTTTAAAAATTAAGGAAAAAAACATTAAGGAGGTCATGATTTGGTAAACAACTCATGTCAAAATTAAAAAAATAATCAAAGAATATAATATTCTCTGTTACGGATAGGCCCAATCCAGTATTTAAATTATACAACTACCCAAAGATAGAAGATAAAACAGAAGATATGATCACAACCAATTCCGTTCATATATTAGATAATATGAATATCTTTACAGAAGATAATGGGCATCAACAATATCCTTTCAGGATCCAGGTATTTTACTATAAATACATCATCATTCATGGTGAAAGGTACACAACAATCCTAACTCTCTCTTTTCCATTCACACTGCACACACAGCACACCACTTGTGTTGTTTCCGGCAGTGATCATCTTCCTGGGGGTGCTTCATCTCCATAGGCATCTTCAGAGAGAAAGAGTTTGATCCATAGCAAATCCCAGTAAACCTTACTGGGTACATTCTGTTTCTCGCATTTGGAACATTCTCTAACATATTCTCTTAATTATTTTTTAATGTTTATTGGAATTTATTAAAAATTACATTTTTAATGAATCTTATTTCTCGTTTAGTAAGTATCTTTAAATTTTAGTATTTTGCAGTTTTAAACAAATTTTAATCAAATAATGTGTTAAAAGAATATATTTTCTTTTAAAAAAAGAGTATATTGCTAGTGTTCATCTTTAAAAAAATTAACAATGTGAAAGTTGTGTTATGTGGATTTAGATTTTCTGTTGTCACGTAATCACGCAGTCGAAAATATAAACAACCGATATTTAAATAGTATTTCTAAGTTAAATTTATTAAAATGATTTATGAACTATCATATCTTTATCAAATAATTTTATCATCTGATTACGTGATTACGTGTTTTTTGGACTGGATACAATCAAATGTGTTTTGTATACACGAAATACAAGTTTTGTATACACGAAATACAAGTTTTGTCTATATTTATACTTTTTGTTAAGTTTTTATTTCCAATTAACCAAATTACCAAAGACACGTCAATAATAGCAACTAAAATTTCTACCAATTTCCGATAATTTGAAAACGGAATTGCAGCTACAGTGGAAGCTAAGCAAGGGTTGTTTTCGAAGAGTTGAAAAGAGGTTTTTGGGTCAGAGAGGACAACGGAGTAGGGGTTACTCTGAATTGAAATTTCCCGTCTTTTTTTCTTTCCTACACCTTTTTCTCTTTGGTTTTCAATTTGAAGAAGAAAATAGTACAGTGAGTGAAGATATCAAACAAACCGGTTTCGTTTTGGTTTTACTTCTCTCATAGTAAAAGGAGAATTTGCTGTGAGGCGCTGTGCTTTAATTATGCTGCAGTGAATTGAACACACAGAGAGAGAGAGAGAGAAAGAGAAGAGGGTATTTTCTTCACCTTGGATGGCTTATTCAGGTGTTTTGTGGAGTGTCTCTGGCTACTACTGATTCAGCTTCGGGGATTCTATTATTTGTCGTTTGATTCCTCTTGAAACCCATTTCTCCAAAACTATTTTTTGTTGTTCCTTTTTTAATTTTTCTTGTGGCTGTGTGGTGCCTTCCAAATTTTGGGATCTGGGCTTTCTAGGGTTTGAAGGGTTTCAGCTTTTGGCTTTCTCTCTCCTTGGGTTTCTTTCCATCTGTTACCCTTGTCTCTCTCTTTTTCTGAGACTTTGGGTATTGAAATCTATTCAGGGTTCTGGACAATTTTTTTTTTCTTTGTTGGTTTTCGGGGGTGAGATGGTAAGCTGAGTTGTTTGTTTCTCTGTCTCTCAAACAAAAATCTCATGTTTTTATACAAATTGGATTGTTGGGGAGGTGTGGTGTTTAAGATTCCAGATTCCTTGTGTTGTTAGAGTTTTGCTGGTGAAAGAGTAGAAGCTCAATTTGTTATAGATTGATGTGAGGGGCTAAACTAAACCCCTTTTGTGTGTGTTGTTCGAAGTGTGTCTGAAATAATCTGAGATTGGTTTGTGTGAGAAGAGGAGGAAGGTAGGAATACCATGCATCTCTCACTATGGAAACCCATTTCTCACTGTGCTGCACTGATCATGGACAAGAAGAGCAGGAGGAAAGACGAATCCAATGTTGACATGAGGAGAAACCCATCAATGCTTCGGAAGCTGCAAGAGAACAAGCTCAGGGAAGCCCTTGAGGAAGCTTCTGAAGATGGCTCACTCTCCAAATCTCAAGACATAGATCAGCCTGACTCTGCTGCCAACCAGGATGATGGCCTCGGGAGATCCCGATCGCTCGCCCGGCTCCACGCCCAGCGCGAATTCCTTCGCGCCACAGCGCTTGCGGCCGAGCGAATCTTCGAGTCCGAGGAGGAAATTCCCAGCCTCCAGGAAGCATTTTCCAAGTTCCTTACTATGTACCCAAAGTACCAGTCCTCCGAGAAGGTTGATCAGTTGAGGTCTGATGAATACTCACATTTGTCACCAAAGGTATGCCTTGATTACTGTGGTTTTGGACTCTTCTCTTTTGTTCAGACAATTCACTATTGGGAGTCTTCTACGTTTAGTTTGTCTGAGATAACTGCTAATTTGAGTAACCATGCACTTTATGGCTGTGCCGAGAGAGGAACCGTTGAATATGATATCAAGGCTAGGATTATGGACTATCTGAATATTCCTGAGAATGAATATGGCCTTGTTTTTACTGTTAGTAGAGGATCAGCTTTCAAGTTGCTGGCTGATTCATACCCTTTCCATACAAACAAAAAGTTGTTGACAATGTTCGATCATGAGAGCCAGTCCATTGCTTGGATGGCTCAAAGTGCCAGGGAGAAAGGTGCGAAAGTGCATAGTGCATGGTTTAAATGGCCAACCCTCAAACTCTGCTCCACTGATTTGAGGAAACAGATTTCCACTAAGAAGAAGAGGAAGAAGGATTCAGCCACTGGTCTTTTTGTGTTCCCGGTTCAGTCTAGAGTGACTGGGGCTAAGTATTCATACCAGTGGATGGCCTTGGCCCAACAGAACAACTGGCATGTCCTACTGGATGCTGGATCATTGGGCCCTAAGGACATGGATTCGCTTGGCTTGTCCCTATTTCGGCCGGATTTTATAGTCACGTCATTTTACAGGGTTTTTGGGTATGATCCCACAGGTTTTGGTTGTCTTCTGATCAAGAAATCTGTGATGCAAAGCCTTCAAAATCAGTCTGGTTGTACTGGGTCTGGAATGGTGAAGATTACCCCCGAGTTTCCTATGTATTTGAGTGATTCTGTAGATGGCTTGGATAAATTTGTTGGGATTGAAGACGAGGATGAAATCACTGGAATGGGTGACAAGACTACTGAAACTCGTCAGGGAACTCAGTTGCCTGCCTTTTCTGGTGCATTCACATCTGCACAGGTCAGAGATGTGTTTGAGACCGAAATGGATCAAGACAGTTCTGAAAGAGATGGAACGAGCACCATATTTGAGGAGACTGAGAGCATATCTGTTGGAGAGGTGATAAAGAGTCCTGTCTTCAGTGAAGACGAGTCATCGGACAACTCGTTTTGGATTGATTTGGGTCAAAGTCCGTTGGGATCTGACAGTGCTTGTCAATCAAATAAACACAAGATAGCTTCTCCCCTGCCACCTTTTTGGTTTAACGGGAGGAGGAACCAGAAGCAACATTCTCCACAACCAACTTCCAAGATGTATGGCAGCCCGGTGTATGATGACAGAGAGGTAAACCTAGGTGCTCATGAGGACCGCCGCATGCTGTCATTTGATGCTGCGGTCCTGATGTCACAGGAACTAGACCGGGTTAAAGAGGTACCTGAAGAAGAGCATGTCGAGGAAGTAGATCATTATTCAAGAAATGGTAATGGGTCAGATCATCTGCATGTCGATGAGATCGCGGAAGAACCTGGAACCAGTGAAGCTGTCAATAATGGATCTTGGCTCAATTCAAATTCTCTTGCCCGACATCAAAGCTTGGAGAATGGCTCTACCTCTGAAATATGTGCTGATGTCAAAGAGAGTGCCATACGAAGGGAAACTGAAGGTGAATTCAGGTTGTTGGGTAGGAGAGAAGGCAATCGTTATGGTGGTGGTAGGTTTTTTTTGGTTTGGAAGAGAATGAAGCCAACAGCAGGGGAAGAAGAGTGTCATTTAGCATGGAAGATAATCATAAAGAGTACCTAAGCCAGACCCTAGAGCCAGGGGATATATCTGCAACTAGCTTTGATGATGAAGAGGTCACAAGCGATGGAGAATATGGTGATGGACAGGACTGGGGCAGGAGGGAACCAGAGATAATATGTCGGCATATCGATCATGTCAATATGCTTGGTCTCAACAAAACTACACTTAGACTTCGTTTTTTGGTAAATTGGCTTGTTACCTCATTGCTGCAACTGAAGTTGGCCGGTTCTGATGGGGGTGAGAAAGCACATCTTGTCCAAATCTATGGCCCAAAAATAAAATATGAAAGAGGTGCAGCTGTGGCTTTCAATGTGAGGGACAGAAGTAGGGGGCTAATCAATCCAGAGATTGTTCAAAAGCTGGCTGAAAAAGAAGGAATCTCTCTTGGTCTTGGTTTTCTTAGTCATATACAGATTCTTGATAACTCAAGACAGCACCGTGGAGCTCCGAATGTTGAAGACACAACTCTTTGCAGGCCAATGGAGAATGGTCGGCACGATGGAAAGGGTAGCTTTGTAAGGCTTGAAGTTGTCACAGCCTCATTGGGCTTTCTGACAAATTTTGAGGATGTATATAAATTGTGGGCTTTTGTGGCGAAGTTTCTCAACCCAACATTTATCAGAGAAGCGGGGCTTCCTACTGTTCAAGAAGGCTCCGAAACATGAGATGGAAAAGTCGCCCGCGACTTTATTCAATTTTGGAAACCGAACATGAAATATTATTTGTGACAAATTGCCAACAAAAGGGGCAGCAGCAGCCATAGTAGCTTCATGAAGAATGCATTGATTGCTGATGATTTGTAAGCTCCTATATAGACGCAAACTTAGACAAGCAGGGTGGATTTGTTAATTCATGTTTCTTGTTGCTTACATTTTTAATTTTCCTCTTTATTTTTTTTTTAGCTGCTTGTAGAGTTGGCTTTAGAGATTTGTTACATATCGGGAAGCCATGGTGTACTTTGAAGCAAGATTGTATATATGGGTAGAACTTCTACTGATATATAATTCGCTTCCTTTGCATACGAAAGGATTTCCTACTTGTGTAAAAATGTAGTGGTCACTTTTCGTGCTATGCTATACTATACCATACCATTCAATTAGTGCTTTCTTCGTTAACATAAATTTGTTCCTGTTTAGTATTTGACTAAGGTAAGAACGAAATCGGGCTAAGTGAACGAATATGCTTCTATTTTGGTAGCCAAAGATAACAATCACCAATAAATTGAGTTATTGTTTTTCTCTCTTGTTTTTATTCCCTCAGGATTTTTACAAGCACCTATCCTCAACATTGGATTTTTTTACCTACTAAGTGACAGTTCGCTGATGAAGTCCGTCGATAAGAAACGACAAATTGATCAATACATTGTGCTATTTCTTAAACTGTATTAATTTTATTTGAGTAAATTACATTGATTATTAATATCTTTTGAGGTTTTGTCAAATTATTTCTGAAACTCCTATTTTTTTACACTTACATATTCTCATTGATTGTTTGAAAAAAATTATATTGGCATTCCTTATATTTTATATTATTTCCTTAATTGTTGTAGTTGTAAATGTTAAAATTTGGGTAGTTTTAAAAAAACTTTAGGGGGTATCAGTGTAATTTATTCTTTATTTACCAACATAACATACTTTTGTTTCATGTATTTGTAGTAGTGCATCGAACATCATGTAGCTTTTGCTTGTATAATTGCTAGAGATTGTACAAGGACATTGGAGGTAAATTGTTTACACCAAATCACCTATCTGTGTAATGCTAGGAAAGACAAGTTTCTAATGCATGGTGATTCTGTGCTACCCTTAAAAGTTTTAATACCTCTTGAGACTGATATGATTTAATTAGATAATAGTTAACTATAATTTTTAGTAATTAATTAATGATTGATAATATAAACAAATGATTACTTGACAGGATGACCGCTGCTTGGCACCCCCAACCAACGCAGATTATCTATGTTGAACAAAGAATATCTATTTTTATCTGGCTAAATTTTTTTGTTTCAAATTATATAAATTTTTTACTGGGGGTAATAATCATTGCTGGGTCTCACCCACTAAGTTTTGCTTCACAAAAGGAACTATTGAAGAGGAGTTTATGATGCTGTTTTTCCATCTGGTAGTTGACCAATAAGCGAGCTCTACTTTGCCGTCGGAAAGAAACAAATTGTTGGATTCGGCTTTTGAAGATGGGTCATTCATTGAATGGGTAAAAGAAATGGCTTAACGATGTATTAATCTGTTTTTTTTTTAATGTAATAACGATGTATTAATCTGACTATGGTCGAATTGATAATATCAGGAGAGAGGAAACAGAGGTTAGTATTTTTTTATCCAAAGAATTCTACTTTTTATTTAATACAATCGAATGGATTGGAAAATAATGGATGGAATGTAATTTAATGTTATTAATTTTTTTAAGTAAGCCTAAGAAAAAAAAATAAACTACACTAGAAAAAACATCCAACTTCAAAAATAAATATACTGAGGATGTTTGTGATATGATTTGATTAAATTTTTAAATAAAAAAAAGTCATATAAAAATAATGTGGTTCAATGTGTTACCCTTTAAATGTAATATCAAATTCAATACAAACTAAACTAATATTGCAATTCAGTTTAGATTAGGGTGATTTGTTAACTTTTAAAAATTGACTTTTGCACAACTTTTAAAATTATTTTAAATTTGACATAACTCAACATAAACTTAAAAACTTATAATTCAACATAATTAAAAATGTGTAACACATGAAATCATAATTATCATTATCAAAATTGAGTTGGAGATTAAGTTAAGATAATGAGATTTTATCCATGGATATAAAAGAAAAGTCGATATAAATGTAATGTGTGATTTGATTTGGTTTATAAGTATATAATAGAAGATCAATATAAGTATAATGTGTAATTTGATTTAATTTGGTTCAATTTTCAGAATAAGAATGGAAAATCCAATCATATTATAATAAATTATGCATTTTTTTTCTCTTTTTTTTGTTTAATTTCTAATTTTTTGGTTGTTTAAAACAGCTTGATTTATTTTGAACATCCCTAAAAGAAATTAATATAACTAGCCTTCCATTATGGGTTATCACAATTTGAAGAAATTTCTTTTTTCAAACTTCATTTAGCTAGTTGGTTTTAGAGAAAAATTACAATATGATAAACTACCGTAGTGATCAATTTGATCTAATAGATAAATTTTAAAAAACTAAAATGAAAATTTTAGACTTAAAATATTAAACTAAACCCTAAAATATGATCAAAGCTACCATGCACAAATTATGTAAGTTGTATATATAGCAAGAAAAAAAACATTTGGATTGTGTTATACTATGGTACACTCTCACTCCGTATGTTACCACCACCTCGATATCTTCTTCTCCACCGCTATTCTGCCACCATTCTTTGCCCACTAGGCTTTGTCTGCACTACCACCATGGCCCATGAGGACGTCAAATCAAGCTTCTTCAACACCAACCATGTCTACCATCACCAGCAACACCGTCATTCCCCTTCAGTTACTCACTTCACATGTTATTTATTTGTGCAACATACACAACTTACATAGTTTGCGCTGGGCAGCCTTAGTCCTAAAATATAAATATAACTAAAAACATTTTATAAATTAGATGGGATGTTGAGGTAGGAAAGAGTGAATATTTTAGAGGTCTGATTGATAACAGGGATGAATGAAGTAGAGGATGCCACAACTGATTCTGCCATCCTTTCCCTTCTCCTCTGCTCTGCCCATGCTCCCTCCCAACCTCCTCTATTATCCAGAAACCAAAAACTCTCATACTAATTACACTCTCAGAGACCCCACATGCACAAAAAACTATAAACTAACATTTTAAAATTAACAAACACAAAGCAAAGAAACAAAGAAACCAAAAAGATTCCTCCCCCACCACAGTGGCCGTTTTTCTTTTCCCTCCCTTCCCTTCTACACTTTTTCATTTTTTTCTCCCTCTCTCTCTCTCTCTCTCTCTTTTCTTCTTCCTACTTTCAAATTTGAACATATCTATCCATCCTGCGTAAAATTAAAATCAACACTTTGTAGTGTGTATGCTGCATTCTCGAGATTTTTTTCATCACCCTCTCTCGCCTTTCTTCTTCTTCTTCCGACTTAAAATTAGGTTCCCTTTTCCTTTCTATGAGTAGCATATTGGTCATCTTTATTCTTTTCAGAGAAAAATCAAAATAAGAATATTATATTATATCATTCCACATTCCCTGACTTTATTTTCAAAGTTCAATTTTTCTACTGTTTTGGTGCGAACTTCACTTAATTGCACTCATAGTTTCATTTACCTTTTGAATTTTGATACTCTCATTTTATTCTTCAATTCTTCAATGTTGCATCGGCGTGGGAACTAGGATAACCATGTCGCCGGTGAGGACAATGACGCTGGCCGCCGACGTCGGAGTCTCCTCCGACGAGGAAGCGGAGTACTCGTTCGCTGTGGCGTACAACGGACCTCAGCTTGGGTACGATATCCCCCGGGCGGTGCCGATCGCCGCCGGCAAGATTCCTGTGGCGGCGGCGGTTGCGTTATCCGATGCGCTGTCTTTGCCGGTGGTGCAACCGCTCTCGAAGGAGCTGAAAGCGCCGAGCTCCGAGCCCGCCGTATCTCCTACGTCGGTGATTTCCTTCGACCGGAGCAACAACGGCGGCTCCGGCAGGACCACGGTGTCGCCGACCTCCGTGATTGCGTTCGAAGACGCCGCCGCGGAAGCCAACGACGCGAGCAGCGAAAACTCGTTTTCGGACAATTTAACAGCACGAAGCTCGAGCGCGTTGCTACTAAGTCACTCGAATTGCGAGAAAGAGAGTTTCGATTTCAACGATTCGAGCCAACGCGACTACGCGTCCACGTTGAGTTCCGATTATCCATCGTCTCACAACATTTCTCCTCTAAAAAAAAACGAAACCGAACCTGAACGCGACGCTAAACCCACACCTGTGCTGCGCTTCGAGGAGGACGAACAACAACACGAAGCGAAAGAGAGGGTTAAGAGAGAAAATGTAATAAAGAAGACAAAGAAAGGTTCATGTTATCGTTGCTTAAAGGGGAATAGGTTAACGGAGAAAGAAGCATGTCTGGTTTGTGACGCTAAGTACTGCGCGAATTGCGTGTTGAGAGCGATGGGTTCGATGCCGGAAGGCCGCAAATGCGTTGGCTGCATAGGGCTTCCGATTGACGAGGCGAAGAGGGGCAGTTTGGGGAAATGCTCGCGGCTTTTGAAGAGATTGCTCAATTATTTGGAGGTTAGACAAGTGATGAAGGCGGAGAGGTTCTGCGAAGTGAATCAGCTTCCGCCGGAGTATGTTTGCGTCAATGGGAACGAACTTACTTTTGAGGAACTTGTCACGTTGCAGAGCTGTGCTAATCCTCCCAAGAATTTGAAGCCCGGGAACTATTGGTATGATAAAGTCTCTGGGTTTTGGGGGAAGGTATGTTTA
>CM023948.1:38300111-38361419 GCA_013407115.1 Glycine latifolia
GAATTATTAGTCCTCATTTGAATGTTGGGGGTCCCATCAAACCGGATTCAAGCAATGGAAACACACAGGTTTTCATTAATGGAAGGGAAATCACAAAAGTTGAACTTCGGATGTTGCAGGTTGGAAACTCAATTCAAGATATCAATTAAAAAAGAATAGGAAAAGTTTAAAAGGCTCTATAATCTATCTTAATTTTTCTTTTTGTTGTTGCTGTTTGTTGTTAAAAATAAATAAAAGGATCTTGTTTTGGTTGGGCAGTTGGCAGGAGTTCAGTGTGCTGGTAACCCACATTTTTGGGTCAATGAGGATGGTTCATACCAAGAAGAAGGACAAAATAATACAAAAGGGTGTATTTGGGGAAAGGTAAAACAAAATTCTTCTTGTTTGTCTTATTTTGTTATGTGCCGATGTTCATTTGCATTATTAGACACTCTTTTGTTTCACTTGTTAGGCTGGAACGAAGCTTGTATGTGCTTTACTGTCCCTGCCAGTTCCTTCTAATTCGAAATGTTCAAGTTCGTGTGGGTTTCTATCCTCCAATGTGGTTACCAGACCAGTTCCTGACCACTTTGAGCATGGGATAGTTCATAAACTCCTCTTACTTGGTTACACCGGGTCTGGAACAAGCACTATTTTTAAGCAGGTGATTTTTTCATTTTATACTTGAGTTAACTAATTCTTATGCTTTTAAAAAAAATACATGTGTATAGTTATGGTCATAAGCATATTTTGATCAAAATTATCATCTCTTATTCACTTTCAATAGTTAGCTACATTGTCTTCTTTTTGTCAACATGTATGTTGTTGCTGAAGAAAGCCAAGAAATCAATGTATTTATAGAATTGTAAATGCTTATGTCAGGCCAAGATTCTTTACAAAAGCACCCCCTTTTCAGAAGATGAACGTGAAAATATAAAGTTGACCATTCAGACCAATGTCTATGCTTATCTTGGCATACTCCTTGAGGGTCGTGAGCGTTTTGAAGAAGAAAGTCTGGGGAATTTAAAGAAAAGTCAATCTTCTGTGCTTGACACTACAGGTATGAGTTCTGTTTTCTGCCTCCTTTCCACTCTTCCCTCCAAATGCCTGTATAGGAGACAATTAGATTTCACATTTAGCTTGTCCATTTGAACTAAAGATTGACTGGTATCATTATGGTTCAGGAACCAGTCCAAAACTTGGCGACAAGACAATTTATTCCATTGGCACAAGACTGAAAGCATTCTCTGATTGGCTTCTGAAAACTATGGTTTCGGGCAAGCTTGATGCTATATTTCCAGCTGCTACTCGTGAATATGCTCCTTTGATTGAGGAGTTATGGGATGATGCAGCCATTAAGGCCACCTATGAAAGAAGAAATGAAATAGAATTGCTACCTAGTGTTGCCAGTTATTTCTTAGAGCGGGTATGGGATTTTCATCAAAAGTTTAATCTGTGCATGGACTCTTGTTAACTTAAGTGCATGAGTTTTGAACTGAACATTGACATGTATTTTCTATTCACTTGCTTATAACAGAAAATGTTAAGACTTAATGATTGCACCATGTTGCCCCTCATTTTCTTAATGTTTCCTTTATATTTGTTAAAGATTGTTGTTGGGTTAGTGGCTTTGAGAAACTAACATTCCAATTCTTTGTTTAGGCTGTTGAGATATTGAGGACTGATTATGAACCCTCGGATTTAGATATCCTCTATGCTGAAGGTGTTACTTCATCCAATGGGATGGCTTCTGTAGAGTTTTCATTTCCTCGACCAGCTCCTGAGGAAACTGTCGACACTGCTGAGCTACATGATTCTTTAGTCAGGTGGGTGAAAATATTTGCGCCTATCGTTTCATGTGAGAAATTTTCTGGGTAGCCCTGATTGATCCAATTTCCAAAGCTGCTATAAAATTTTGCTGATCTGTTCCATGCTTTGTTCTCCTTGATTGCAGGTATCAACTAATTACAATACATGCAAGAGGGCTAGCAGAAAATTGCAAGTGGCTAGAAATGTTTGAGGATGTTGGATTGGCCATTTTCTGTGTTTCCTTGAGTGACTACGATCAGTTTTCTGTTGATGGAAATGGTTGTCGCACAAACAAGATGATATCGAGCAGAAAGCTTTTCGAAGCCATTGTTACTCATCCTTCTTTCGAGCAAATGGACTTCCTGTTGATATTAAACAAATTAGACGAGTTTGAGGAGAAAATCAAGCAAATTCCCCTGACCATGTGTGACTGGCTATCTGATTTTTGTCCAGTAATTAGTCGACACCGCTCTGGCATCAACAGCAACAGCATTAACAACAGCCCCTCCCTTTCTCAGCTGGCTTCCTATTACGTAGGAGTGAAGTTTAAGAGGATTTATTCGTCTCTTACAGGGCGAAACTTGTACGTGTCCCTGGTGAAGGGGCTGGAACCTGATAGTGTTGATGAAGCACTTCAATATGCAAAGGAGATTTTGAAGTGGAACGAAGAGAGACCAAACTTTAGCTTAAGTGATAATAACTCGATGTATAGCATTGAGGCGAGTTCATTCTCTCATTGAAAGATAGTTCAGATAAGAGTGCTAGTTTAAGTCATATCATCTATGACTTGGATGCTGTTCCTTGTACATATATTGCTAACTAGGAGCTGTACACGGAAGTACATTCCTTCCACGGGCTATCGAGCTGTAATATGCACTGCAGCTGTAATGCTGTATCCTTCACGCTGTTGGGGTACGTTGTGTGTTAGCACGTACCACACGGATGAAGTTGTAATGTTCAAATTCTTTTTTTCATATGGAAAAGTAATATATTGATGTTTGTATTTATGGTGCAATGCTGATTTTTCACATCCTTTTATTTATTTATTTATTATATATATATATATACTTTGTATTTTTCTGTTATTAATCACGTTATTTATTATATTATTGTTTTTTATCTCTTTTCTTCTAAGAGTGTATATCTATGACATGAGTGTGCAAATGTTTTCTGAATTGATACCAGTCCTCCAATAATATCAAATCCAAAGTCAATTCTGTACTATCTAACCCACTGTCAAATATAAAAGAAAAAGAAAAATGTGTAATTTTTTTTTAATTTAGATTATTTAAATAAAATTCAATGATTTATATGATAGTTCTTATTTCTAGTGTTTCTGTTGGAGTCATTCTATTCATGAATATGTGCATGAGTAAGTTTTTAAAAGAGTACGGTATCATCCAAGATCTATATATACAAATACAATAACCGACGGGAAATTCCACAGTAGGACTATGCATAAGATTCTAAAAGAGTCACCCAAATTCCAAATACCGGGAACATCCTAAAAGTGGCTAGTTCACAAAAGTCAACCAAAAGAAGCCAAGAAAGAAACCGAACATATCCCATAACTGGTAATGTCAACTGATAGGAAGATTTAACATCAATCTTGGATGCTTCCTCTACCGACATTTGGTCACTGGTCAGGATCTAACTTCGGACTCAAATTAGTATGTCTATCAATTATCTTTGTAAGTACACGCATTGGTACGTACTTTTGTATTAAAAGGCTGGCTGTGGTGGGGTTCTTGGTGATGCTACTGGCCATTGAATAAATGGGTTCACCAGGCAATTGGGTCGTTGTTCTATTATGGCAGCAGAGATTTGGGGGCTGAGTGGTGATTAATCTAAAGGAGGTTTGGATTGACATGTGACTCTATATCTGCGGCTAACTTCATGATTCATGGGTTTCATTTTTCTCATCCCTATTCAGGCCTTCTTGACTATGGTAAAGCTTTATTAATGCGGCGTTCTTGGAATGTGAAGATTAGCCATGTTTTAAGTGAGGTTAACCATGTTGCTGAAGTCACACAATTCTTTGCAAGGGTTGGTGTTTTATGATAGTCCTCCTCAAGAGTGTAAAATTCTTCTTTGGTTTGATTCTGTTGGGACCGTGTATCCTCTGGCTGTAAAAGCGTCAGCTTTTGTGTTTCCTTTCCTATATCAAAAATTTAAAATAAAATTGTCAAGAACAAATTATACTAACTCACACAATTTTTTCTTTGGAAAACTTTGCAGATATTCATCTCATAACTACTTTAAATCAAATATACTTAATTGTAAAATTCTTATGTAATAGACTATTAAAAAGTAAATATATTTTGTTTTGTATAAATAATATCAATTAATTTCTTTAAGTCATTCTTAATTGTACAGTGCATGAATTTCTCTCATTCTGATATGATTTAATCATGGTGTTACATAATTTTATATTAATTTGATAGAAAAGAAAGAAAGAAAAAAAGTGCTTAACTAGGGGCAGAGGGGGCTTTATGACGAAAAATGAGTATTTTTTTGTTATTATCATTTAGTGGTGGATTTTAAATTTTTATCCAAGATGAGTTAAGTCGTAATATGTGTTATGATATATGAGTTACAAGTGGTAATGCTGGTTGCAACTTGTATATTTTTTAATTTTTTTAAACTGAAATCATAAAAAATTTATGACTTAATTTTAATTATTTTTTAAAATATACGAATTTAAAATTGTAATCAATTTTTTTCTTACTTTTTTAACTGAAGTCATAAAAAATTTTACGACTTCAAAGATGTAAATTTTTTTACGTCTTTGAAGTCATCACTTTTTTTAAAGAAAATGATAATATTTATTTTTTTTCAATTTTTTTAAAAAATTATAAATACTTTTTTAATTTAATTATTTAATAAATAAATATAAAAAATATATTAAATAAAATAATATATTAAATAAAATCATATAAAAAATTTAGAAAATATATTAATATTAAATAAAACCATTTTTGGTATATGGTTTATTTAATATTTTATAAATTATTTTATATGATTTTATTTAATATTTTTAAAATTTTGGAATAGTTAATTTTTAATATATTTTTTTCAGTTGATTGTCATTATCTTCTTTGTAGTCCAGTGGATGATCCTTCAAGTACAAGAACATGGGAGGTAGTTTGGAACATCATTTTTTACTTTTTCTCTATGGTTTACTTGTTTCATTTTTGTTCCTCTTTTATATCATAAGCAAAACATGTGTTTACTTGAAACAGTGAGATATTTTGTTATTACACTCGCTTATTTTCATGTTTTCTTAGTTAACTTACCTGTGGCAATGTGCTTTACTTTACATGTTATATTTGGCCTCATGAACTGCAGGAGGTTTTAGGCAATGACCCAGGTTTGATTATTGAGGATATTGATTTTAGTGATAAATACTTAGCACTCATTGTAAGGGAATGTCGAAAAGTTCAGAGTTGGACTGCCATTGCCCTTTGGGAAGGTAATGAAAAGAGAATTTGCTATATCTCTTACAGATAAACACTTGATGTAATTTTGGTTTATAATCTTATTGAATTATGTCAATCATTTTATTTTTGTGATAGGGAGCAGTTAAACTGAGGAAGCTGGACCTACAGTACTTGTCTATTCCAAGACATGTTTGCCAAATTACGCCTGGACCAAACTATGACTTTTTCTCATCCGTCATGCGCTTTATAATATCATCACCTGTGGTAAGTGAATGATTTTTTTATTATTTATTTATAATTTCTGAAGATGGTTTCTCTTCATGATTCTGTTAACATCTGTTTACCTTCATATCATATCATCTCTGAATGGCATTCACTGACCCTATTAAATATTCATCCAAGGAAATTAAGAACTTGAAAAACAATTTGTGCTTCCAAAAAATACTTCATGATGTATTTTGCCAGTAATCCTCGTAGAATTGATTTTGGTATTCAATGATTCCAAGTTTTCTCTTCCTCTTACTTTCCTCGTTAGGTTTTTCTGCCTTTCTTTCCAAAACATATTGTTCCCTTATAATGAGTGCTGCTTTTTATATATCTATATCTTTATCTCTATATATGTATATGGTCTCTGGAGGTTAATTTTTATTCAATCTTATAGCACAGCTTCCATATGTATATATACTACTAGGCTATGAGTGTAGTACAATTCAATACAAAGTTTTGCATTTCAACCTAGAAGAAAGACCTGATCATCAAATCCTGATATGTTCACCACAAGTTTCTTGCATATGCCAGATGCTGTGGTTGATTATGACCTGGCCACAGGTAAGTGGAACATCATTCAACAGCAAAATATGCTTCATGAAAGGACAAGAATACTGTATGGTAAAAATTCTGCAAGTATTAGTATGGAGTCCTCAAATTCCAAACACTCCAATCCTGTGAATGTTAACTCTGAAGATGACCACGTATGGAATGACCTGTCTGAGGTTTATGCCTGTGAACAATATGAGGCCCCTTCATTTGATGGAGCTTTGATTCCTTTGACTATTGTTTTTGCACGTAACAATAAGATAGAAGCTAAAAAACCTGGGATATTGCATGGACATGGATCTTATGGTGAATTCCTTGACAAACGGTGGCGCAGTGAACTAAAAAGCCTCCTGGATCGAGGTTGGGTTGTGGCCTATGCCGATGTTAGGTAGGATTCACATTATTTAATGGCCACGTACTCAATGCATATTCATATGGATATTCTTTATTGTTAAATTTATTTTCTCCAAAGTCTTGTCTCTTATATGATAGTTTTGGTGGCCTGTTTCAGAGGTGGAGGTGGTTTTGGTAAGAAATGGCATAACGATAGAAGACGTACAAAGAAACATAATTCAATCAATGATTATTACATCTCTTGTGCCAAATTCCTCATTGAAAAAGATATTGTGCATGAAAACAAATTGGCTGGTTGGGGATATAGTGCTGGAGGACTTTTGGTTGCTTCTGCTATTAATCGTTCTCCAGATTTATTTCCTGCTGCAGTCTTGAAGGTGTTGAAGAATGTTTGCTTGCTTTCTGGTTTTGGTTTACTTAAGCTCCACTTTAAATGTGTTATCTTATCTCAAATACTCAATTACTTTTTTGTATGGTTTCTTCTGTATGTTCCCTTTTTAGATGCAACCAACACTCTTCTGTATCCCATCTTGCCACTTATAGCTGCTGACTATGAAGAGTTTGGCTACCCTGGTGACCTCGATTATTTTCTTGCAATTCAAGAATATTCTACATATAACAATATAGGAAAGGATGTTCTTTATCCAGCTGTATTAGTAACCTCATTTTTTAATACACGGTAAGCTACGGATGTGTTTGCATATCATCCTAGTAACACGGTATCCATGATTTTTATGGGATTGATTTGAGTATTATTTTAGTAAGAATGAAGGCACTTATAATAAAAGCGACCAAAATATAGGCACTTCAAAATGGCGGCAAATAACCAAAATAATATTTTTTTAATAAATATTTACTAATTTGGAACTGTTTGAAAACTATTTATCAATATAAGAATGTCAAACTCACCTAATTTGGACGTGATTAATTTGGTCGCTAATTCGATCGCTAACATTTTTTGCGACAGAATATTGTGATTTTTTTATGTTTGCGATCACAATATTCTGTCTCAAAAAGTGTTAGCGATTAAAATAAAAATTAAAATTAGCGTAAAACTTTAAAATCAATTTTTTAATTCACAGTATAATTTTTTTCAAATTTTAAAATTACTGTTGCGACCAAAATATTGTGGTTTTTTTATTTTTTTAAACTGAAATCGTTAAAAAATTTACATTATAAATTTTTAAACGTACGACTTTAAAATAATTTTTTTTACAACTTTAAACTTTTATTATTATTAATATACGACTTCAAAGTCGTAAATATATTTACAACTTTGAAGTCATGACCTTTTTTTAAAAAAATTGAATTTTTTTTTAAATTGTAAATAATTTTTTAATATAGAAAGCATTTAAATAAAATATTATATTAAAAATTAGTTATATAAAAAATCCAAAAAATATTAAACAAAATCATATAAAAACTTATAAATTATATTAAATAAAATAATATTAAACAAAAAGTATTAGCGACTGAATTAGAGATCCAATTAATCACGTCCAAATTGAACGTGTTTGACAACTTCATATTGATAAATAGTTTCCAAACAGTCTCAAATTGATAATATTTATTAAAAAAGTATTATTTTAATTATTTTGCCTCAAAATGATGCTCTGAGGTTGGTGTTGGATGTGTATCTTTTAATGTTAGATACTTTGTTGGGATTTACATTTATATCCTTATAATCTGTTTTTTTCTTATAGTAAACTGTATTATACCGTACTAAGGTACATTTTTATTTTTATTTTTCATGGCTCAGATTTGGGGTATTGGAAGCAGCAAAATGGGTTGCACCAGTTCGTGATCTCTCAGTTTACGACCCAGAGCAGCCAATATTGCTGAACTTAACCACAGATTTAGTGGAGGAAAACTGTTATTTGCAGTCCAAGGAATCAGCATTAGAGGCTACATTTCTCATTAAGATGATGGAATATTAGATATCCAACTATCATCTGCTCAATCTCTTAAATACAGTTGGCACTTGGGAGACACCTTATGGCAACCTGATATAGAATTGAAATTGTGCTTGCCTTCCAACATTCCTTTCCAACTGGTTGAGCTTGTAGCCTTCAAAACTAGTTGGGATCTACACCAAATGGGACTGTGCTAAAACAACCAACAGAATTGACACTAGAACGCTTGCTGGTTTATCATGTAATTCGAAGTTCATTACTTGTTGTAAATGTTACCGTGCCTCATTGTTTAGCAAAGAGCATAATGCAATTTTGATGTTAATGGTAATGCCATCCACGCGTGCACGCATGTATTTAGCTTACATGGAATTTCATATTAGAAATTGTAATCGTACAGCACTATGATCTTTTCCCACGTTCGACAATATTATGATCGCATCAAAGATCTCCAAATCAATCAATCAATCATCAAGTTATAGGTCTATAAAATATTACAAGTTTACAACCCAACGTGTATTTGCATCAAAATTATTATATACACTCGAAATATCCCACTAATCGTCCTATGGCTACCCCCACATAGCAAAAACAATCTATTTTAACGTCAGAAGTCGTAATTTCGATAACTGAAAAATAAAATCATTAAAAAAAACACTTAAACTTTTTGAAGTTACGATTTAATTTTATGAAAAGAAATCATACGTGCACGGACTTTTTCTCTTTTTTCTTTCTCTTAGAAAATTATTTTTCCTGCATCTACTTTTATCACCTAACTCACGTCATTATTTTCCTTCTCCTTCATTACATCTCACAGGTTGGCATTCAATACATCAATGATTGGGAAGAAAAAAAAAAAAGAACTAATCAATAGCTCACTGATTTGTCAACTGCTGGATGGAGAAAACAGCTTCATAAAATCACTATAATAGTTCCTTTGCTGAAACAAAACTTAGTGGGTGAGGCTCAGCTATGATTCATGCCCCCGTATAAAAAGACATGGCTTAAATATATATTATGTTTCTGTAAAAAAAAAATTCATTTTTGTTCTTGTAAAAAAAAATTAATTCTTATAAAATGTGTTTTTTTATTTTTTGTTTCTAAAGTGTTTTAAATAACACTTTGAACAGTAAAAAATGTTTTAAATACTAAAAAAATGTTATCTAAGTACTGAGGATGAAAAATAAAACAATCACATTTTGTAAAGACTATCAACATTAATAGCAATTTTAACTCAAGTTAAATGGAGTAAGTGATTCACAAGGAAAATGAAAAGAGCATTAAATTACATAAACTAAATATATTTAAGCCAAAATATATTTAAAACAAAAAGTCGAGAAAAAAAATCAGGAACAACCAGGATTCAAGGGGGTTGCATCAAAAGAAAAAAATGCACAATCAATTAATCATTAATTTATTATTTATATTAATCATGAACTAATTGATTAATTAACCACTTAAAAATAATAAAATTAAGTATTTATCTAATTAAATCACACCAGTCAAAAGTATTAAAACTTCAAATGGTAACATAAAATTCTCCAAGCCACCCATCAAATGGTTGGATCAACTAACATACAAAATTATTTAGGTTGATCATAATTCTTGAGTATGAATCCCATTATATGATCATTCCCGACTCAAACATCATTACCTATCGTTGTGAATACTGTGATTTTGATTTATACCCAAAAAGAATCCACCAGAATATGGAACTAGCATTTCCTTCCATCACAGATTTCCAATACAACTTAATTATGGCAATCTCCTCTATTTGCAATCTGCGGCGATTGTACAATCAAAAAGCTACATAATGTTTGGTGCACGACTCACGAGTCATGTCTACAACACAGACACACAAGTATAACTGCAAAAATTAATTAATTAATGTTAATATATAAAAAAAAATGTAAAACCCACTTTCGGAAATGGCACTAAGTATTGATCAAATTGTCGATTCTTGTTCTTTCATCTTTTTCTTAAAAATAGGACCAATCCTTATCAAATTCAATCTTTAGGATTGAGGTGTCTGTAAAAATCCTGAGAAAACAATGTTCCAAGGCATATCCATCAATCACCGGATTCCTTCAACTTTGCCAGATTCCATTTTCACCATAGTCAATCAAATACCCAAGTTTCACTAACATTTAGGAACAAAATAATTTTTTTTTTAAAAAGCACCAATCGGATGGTATGGTAATAAACTGTAATATGACAATGAAAGCTACATTTTTACAGAAGTTGGAAATCCTTTCGTATGCAATGGAAGCTAAGGATATATATATCAGTAGAAGTTCTACCCATACAATATTTGCTTCAAATTACACCATGGCTTCCCAATATGTAACAAATCTTTCTAAAGCCAACTCTACAAGCAGCTCAAAAAACAAAAGGGGAAAAATAATAAAAATGAAAACAACAAGAAACATGAATTAACAAATCCACCCCGCTTGCCTTATCTTCCTTTGATGCAGAAAATAGTTTGTGTCTATCTAGGGATCTTACAAATCATCATCAACCAATCCATTCTTCCTGCAGCTTCAGCTGCAGCCCCTTCTCGCAACTTGTCACATAATCTTTCATTTCATGTTCAGTTTCCGAAATTGAATAAAGCCGTGGGCAACTTTGCCATCTCATGTCTCGGAGCCTTCTTGAACAGTAGGAAGACACCCTTCTCTGATAAATGTCGGGTTAAGAAATTTGGCCACAAAAGCCCACAATTTATACACATCCTCAAAATTAGTTAGGAAGCCGAGTGAAGCCGTGACAACTTCAAGCTTTACAAAGCTACCTTTTCCATCACGCCGACCATTCTCCATTGGCCTGCAAAGAGTTGTGTCTTCAAAATTCGGAGCTCCACGATGCTGTCTTGAGTTATCAAGGATCTGTATATGACTAAGAAAACCAAGACCAAGAGAGATTCCTTCTTTTTCAGCCAGCTTTTGAACAATCTCTGGATTGATTAGCCCCCCTACTTCTGTCCCTCACATTGAAAGCCACAGCTGCACCTCTTTCATATTTTATTTTTGGGCCATAGATTTGGACAAGATGTGCTTTCTCACCCCCATCAGAACCGGCCAACTTCAGTTGCAGCAATGAGGTAACAAGCCAATTTACCAAAAAACGAAGTCTAAGTGTAGTTTTGTTGAGACCAAGCATATTGACATGATCGATATGCCGACATATTATCTCTGGTTCCCTCCTGCCCCAGTCCTGTCCATCACAATATTCTCCATCGCTTGTGACCTCTTCATCATCAAAGCTTGTTGCAGATATATCCCCTGGCTCTAGGGTCTGGCTTAGGTACTCTTTATGATTATCTTCCATGCTAAATGACACTCTTCTTCCCCTGCTGTTGGCTTCATTCTCTTCCAAACCAAAAAACCTACCACCACCATAACGATTGCCTTCTCTCCTACCCAACAACCTGAATTCACCTTCAGTTTCCCTTCGTATGGCACTCTCTTTGACATCAGCACATATTTCAGAGGTAGAGCCATTCTCCAAGCTTTGATGTCGGGCAAGAGAATTTGAATTGAGCCAAGATCCATTATTGACAGCTTCACTGGTTCCAGGTTCTTCCGCGATCTCATCGACATGCAGATGATCTGACCCATTACCATTTCTTGAATAATGATCTACTTCCTCGACATGCTCTTCTTCAGGTACCTCTTTAACCCGGTCTAGTTCCTGTGACATCAGGACCGCAGCATCAAATGACAGCATGCGGCGGTCCTCATGAGCACCTAGGTTTACCTCTCTGTCATCATACACCGGGCTGCCATACATCTTGGAAGTTGGTTGTGGAGAATGTTGCTTCTGGTTCCTCCTCCCGTTAAACCAAAAAGGTGGCAGGGGAGAAGCTATCTTGTGTTTATTTGATTGACAAGCACTGTCAGATCCCAACGGACTTTGACCCAAATCAATCCAAAACGAGTTGTCCGATGACTCGTCTTCACTGAAGACAGGACTCTTTATCACCTCTCCAACAGATATGCTCTCAGTCTCCTCAAATATGGTGCTCGTTCCATCTCTTTCAGAACTGTCTTGATCCATTTCGGTCTCAAACACATCTCTGACCTGTGCAGATGTGAATGCACCAGAAAAGGCAGGCAACTGAGTTCCCTGACGAGTTTCAGTAGTCTTGTCACCCATTCCAGTGATTTCATCCTCGTCTTCAATCCCAACAAATTTATCCAAGCCATCTACAGAATCACTCAAATACATAGGAAACTCGGGGGGTAATCTTCACCATTCCAGACCCAGTACAACCAGACTGATTTTGAAGGCTTTGCATCACAGATTTCTTGATCAGAAGACAACCAAAACCTGTGGGATCATACCCAAAAACCCTGTAAAATGACGTGACTATAAAATCCGGCCGAAATAGGGACAAGCCAAGCGAATCCATGTCCTTAGGGCCCAATGATCCAGCATCCAGTAGGACATGCCAGTTGTTCTGTTGGGCCAAGGCCATCCACTGGTATGAATACTTAGCCCCAGTCACTCTAGACTGAACCGGGAACACAAAAAGACCAGTGGCTGAATCCTTCTTCCTCTTCTTCTTAGTGGAAATCTGTTTCCTCAAATCAGTGGAGCAGAGTTTGAGGGTTGGCCATTTAAACCATGCACTATGCACTTTCGCACCTTTCTCCCTGGCACTTTGAGCCATCCAAGCAATGGACTGGCTCTCATGATCGAACATTGTCAACAACTTTTTGTTTGTATGGAAAGGGTATGAATCAGCCAGCAACTTGAAAGCTGATCCTCTACTAACAGTAAAAACAAGGCCATATTCATTCTCAGGAATATTCAGATAGTCCATAATCCTAGCCTTGATATCATATTCAACGGTTCCTCTCTCGGCACAGCCATAAAGTGCATGGTTACTCAAATTAGCAGTTATCTCAGACAAACTAAACGTAGAAGACTCCCAATAGTGAATTGTCTGAACAAAAGAGAAGAGTCCAAAACCACAGTAATCAAGGCATACCTTTGGTGACAAATGTGAGTATTCATCAGACCTCAACTGATCAACCTTCTCGGAGGACTGGTACTTTGGGTACATAGTAAGGAACTTGGAAAATGCTTCCTGGAGGCTGGGAATTTCCTCCTCGGACTCGAAGATTCGCTCGGCCGCAAGCGCTGTGGCGCGAAGGAATTCGCGCTGGGCGTGGAGCCGGGCGAGCGATCGGGATCTCCCGAGGCCATCATCCTGGTTGGCAGCAGAGTCAGGCTGATCTATGTCTTGAGATTTGGAGAGTGAGCCATCTTCAGAAGCTTCCTCAAGGGCTTCCCTGAGCTTGTTCTCTTGCAGCTTCCGAAGCATTGATGGGTTTCTCCTCATGTCAACATTGGATTCGTCTTTCCTCCTGCTCTTCTTGTCCATGATCAGTGCAGCACAGTGAGAAATGGGTTTCCATAGTGAGAGATGCATGGTATTCCTACCTTCCTCCTCTTCTCACACAAACCAATCTCAGATTATTTCAGACACACTTCGAACAACACACACAAAAGGGGTTTAGTTTAGCCCCTCACATCAATCTATAACAAATTGAGCTTCTACTCTTTCACCAGCAAAACTCTAACAACACAAGGAATCTGGAATCTTAAACACCACACCTCCCCAACAATCCAATTTGTATAAAAACATGAGATTTTTGTTTGAGAGACAGAGAAACAAACAACTCAGCTTACCATCTCACCCCCGAAAACCAACAAAGAAAAAAAAAAATTGTCCAGAACCCTGAATAGATTTCAATACCCAAAGTCTCAGAAAAAGAGAGAGACAAGGGTAACAGATGGAAAGAAACCCAAGGAGAGAGAAAGCCAAAAGCTGAAACCCTTCAAACCCTAGAAAACCCAGATCCCAAAATTTGGAAGGCACCACACAGCCACAAGAAATATTAAAAAAGGAACAACAAAAATAGTTTTGGAGAAATGGGTTTCAAGAGGAATCAAACGACAAATAATAGAATCCCCGAAGCTGAATCAGTAGTAGCCAGAGACACTCCACAAAACATCTGAATAAGCCATCCAAGGTGAAGGAAGAACCTCTCTCTCTTCAATTCACTGCAGCATAATTAAAGCAAAGAGCCCCCACATCAAATTCTCTTTTACTAAGAGAGAAAGTAAAACCAAAACAAATCGGTTTGATATGTTCACTGTACTATTTTCTTCTTGAATTGAAAACCAAAAAGAAAAGAAAAGGGAAAGCAGAGAAGAAAAGAAAAAGAGAGAAATTTCAATTCAGAGTAACCCCCATTCTCCTTTCTCTCTGTCAACAATCTAGAAAAACAACACTTGCTAGGAATCCAGGGAGAAGGGACATTGACTCTCGCAAAAACCAAACTAGTCAGTGATATTAAAATGATTTTTTCGATTTTGCATACATTTTCATTATTATTATTTATTAAGAAATGAAGTTACTTTGTCTATGTTGTGGTGGGGCCCACACAGGCTGAAGTCATGGTTAAAAGTCAAATAGTCAGCTAGCTTGTAAAAGCTGTTATCTGTCCAACTGGGCAAACCACAAAGTTCAATTCAAAGCCTTCCATCTGTGAATCCAAAAATGCTATCAATATCATACCCACCACTACACAACCTATTTTCATTATATTCCATTTTCTTTTAATTTAAGGTTTTATATCATTTACATATATAGATGATAAAAAGTTTAATATAATTTTTTTACATCAATAACTAATTAAAAATTATTCTTGATATAATTTTTAAGATAACTATTATAAAAATTAATAAATTTATTTATTAATAGTATGAAATTTATATTATCAATATATGTATTATTTATTAAAAATATAGTATTGAATTTTATGAATTAACCAGAAAAATAAATTCATAAATAAAAATATAAAAGGACAATTATTTAAAATAGATATTATAGAATATTATGATCTAACCAAAAAGTTAAATCCATTGAAAATAAATACGAAATAATTTATTGGACTGATAAATAAATACAAAATTATTAAAATTACAATTGTTTAAAATAGTAAATATGATATAGTATTTCATTTTAAGAAAAAAGTTAATTGAGTGTCTTATATATCTGGGGGGAAAAGCAGTAACGAATCTTTTTTCCCCAAGCCCTTGTTACTTGCAAAGTCGGGCTAATTTGAATCATGTTAGGTGAAGTTATTTAATGAGGTAAAGTTCCCTCATTTAAGGTGGAGGTATAATGTAGTAATAATTTGATATCACTTGTTTCATAGATCTTTTTTTAATGTAGATTTTTTTATGGCATTTGGACATTTATAAAGAAGGCCCCATTTTTTGTGTGTTTTTGGCTTTTGTTTTTGGCTCAAAGCCAAAGGTGTTGCTTTAAGTTTCAAATTCAATTTAGTATTGAAATGATAAAGAATCTATTCCCTCAGCCTCTTAAAGCTAAAAGAGAGAAAATTTTAAAAAACGAATCTTTGATCCAGATTGTTAGAAGAAGGTTTTTGTTGTTAGATTCAACATTCCAGACTCTTAAATGATACTACATTTGTAATGAACTCGTCGATAGAGGAACAGTACATTCAAACAAATGAACAATGATCAACCAATTAACTTAATCTGCAGTATGTCACGTAATTTTTAGTTTGGAAGGAACATCATTAATCAATTTTTGTTTGATTTTAAAAATAATAGACTTTATTGTGTCAGTGTCTTGTGCTTGAGGATGTTTTTATTATTTAGCTAGCCAGATCAACAATATCGATTTCTTTCTTTCTTTATTCAATTTTTTGGAAGAGACAAAAGAGAAATCAGAAATGGAACCCCAAAAAACTATAAAAAAAATATTATCAAGTTGATTGAGTCTTGCTTTATTTTAATTTTCACTATCAACTCTATAAACAATTTCAGTGTATATATTGGTTTAATAACTGACATTTTAATTTGGTCAACCCTTACAAGCGGAGGATCAATCAAAACACTAAAATTACAAAATTTCAAAGGCAAGTTTGCCTGTGCCTATATAGTTTACAATCAACCCAGTGACGGGTACCTTGTTTATGACGTTTATGAGATGTTAACCACACATTATTATAATTAGTACCAAAGAGTCTAGCTCACACATTATTGTAAATTAAGTTATAATTCCTACGGATAAAAATAAATTATCAGTACAATTATTATTATTATTTTTTGCCAAGTGATCAAGGTATAACATCTGACTTTCTTGTCCATAACCCACGTTTTGGTCATATCCATTCTACTTTCATCAAGGTAGGTAAACGGTAAACTCACGTTAATGCATGTTGAATGTATAGATTTTTTTAAATAAATATTGTTTGTTCAGAATAAATTAAGAATGATGCATTTTTTTACCCCATTGTATATATTTACCGAAGATCAAAGATTTACAAGAATTACAGCGGAATTTACAGGAGATTTTTCTAACATGCAGTGCAGATCCTAACATACTGTATAATCATGAGAGTTCAATTACTTAGGTTACAATTAACCGTCTGTTTGGAATGTGGACGTGAAAAATCACGTTTGCCTTGAAGGCAATATTTTAAAAAACAGATCAGATAAGCCGGTTCAACTGGTTAAATCAGAAACCAGTCAGTTGACTGGTATGTGAATACTAAAAATCAAAGCATCTCAAAATTGGTAAGTATCAATCAACCTGATATAAAATCGGCCAAAAATAATATTGAACCAGTATAAAAATCAGGGTTGAACCAAATTTTTAATTTTTTTATTTTTTAAATTTTATTATTTAATCTAATTTTTTTTAAAGATAAATAAACATACATTCTTAAATATTTCATATAAGTATCAACTATTTTTTCAATTATTATTAGATTTTATCTTATGAAACATATGATTTAATCATTTATACTAATTTATAATTTTTTAGATCCTAATTTTTAATTATATATTATTTTATTTCTTAAAAAATTATAAAATATTTTAAAAAAATAATTCAATCACATTTCAATTATGATTGAACAGAACCTTGAACTAATGACTTTTTGGGTCCAATTTTAACAACATTGCTTGAAACAATATATAATAGTTTCTACCTATTATATATATATATATATATATATATATATATTAATTTATGATTAAATGATAATTTTTTTCATAAATTAAATAACAATAATATATATTATCAATGTATTTAAATCAAGTTCTTTTTAATTTATAAAAAATTTCCGGTAATTAATACCAAATAGCTCATGACTCGTGAGATTCCTGAACATGGGTCGTGATGATGAGCCAACTACTTAACGCAAAAGATAATCAAGTTTTTTTTTTGATAATCAAGTTTACTTACTTTAATGCAGTTGTACATTTTTCTTCCTAGTTACATCCCGTTTGGTATATACCGTACGTCTACGATACTTAAATGTGAGATGTAAAAATTAATATGATATACAAGATGTCTGAATGTATAAGATTTTCAAATTTAATATGATATCTTAAATGTCTAGATATAATTAATATGATTAATTGTTTTCATCTAAAATCTTTCTTTTTGGAAATTTTAAATATCATATCTCAAATTTGAAATATAAAGTCAAACAATTAAAATATATCTAGTTATGATTTATTATCCCTTACAGTTTATTTTAATAACAACAAAAAAATAAATTTATACCGCTGTTTAATCTAAATTGTAATATAGTATTAGAAAATTGTTTCTAAAATATTTTATCATTATTTTATATAATTCATTTTCCACCAAATTATATACTAACAAAGAGTGAAATTGCATAAGGGTAAGAGTTGATAGAAAGGACAAAATTCCTGACATATTGAAATTAATAATTTTACTTCCCAAGTAAGATTTTTTTAGAGTAAGCCCCCTAATTTAATCATTGAAATTGTCATCTACTACGGCTTTTAGTTTTTTGAACTAATAAAATTAAGGTCCGGTTAAAGGTGGTGAGGAGTTTTTTATTTTTAGTTTTGAAATGCAATTTTTAAAATAAACAAAAAAAAATAATTTATAAATTTGATTTTTAGTTTTAAAAATATTTTTTTATAATTATCATTATTTTATCATTGTTGCTATCATTATTATATTGTTGTCGTCATCATCACTATAATCACCATTATTATTATTACTCCCGTTGTCACCAAAATATTAACTCAAGATGTTATCTTTATAATGGAAATGCCTAATAAGGACCTATGTGAGGGTATTTTAGTTTTTAGTTTCTAAATTTTTAAAAATAGCAATCAATTTTTAATTTTAGTTTAAAAAAAATTTAAAAAATATTATTAGTTTAAAATAAATTCATTTTAAAAGTTTTATATCATATTAAAATTAATTTAAGAATGTTTTTATGTGGTGACGATGATAATGGTAATGGTAGTCGTGGTAGTAACAGTCAGTTATGGCTATGACAACGGTTGTGAATGGTGATGGTAGCAATGGTGATAATGATAGAGGTGATATTGATGGTGGCGATAGCAGCAACAACAATGCGATGGTCATGGTAGTAGCAATGTTGACAATAAAAAATATCATTGTCAAATGGGCAATGCTCCATTTTTTGTCAAACATGTTTAATTTTGAAAATTGCATTTGAAATTCAAAAAATCAAAAACTCGCAACCACCTCAAACGGGCCTATAACATGTTAAGTGCTCATTAGTGGTCAAATTACTGATTTTGGCTAGGATTACATTCGAAAAGATTATAGTAGTCAAACTATGATAATATAATGAGTCTTAAACACAAACTAGATCATGCTAAACCTCCATAAGGTGATGATGACTTGTTCGATATTTTAGGGGTGGATTTGAAAAACAAAACTCTTTATTGATGAATCAAATGCTAATGTAGAAAATATGACCAACATTGACAAGGAATACCACCCAAAAAAAAAAGGAAACCATAATAGTTATCTTAAATTCTTTTTTCAAACAATACTTACTTCTTACATATTAGTAAGTGTTGATGAATCATCATCAATTTTGAATCCCTTATTCTTCATTGTCAGAGTCAAAAACTAAATTCAAGTTCAAATGTCTTAAAGTGCCTCAAGCATGTCGACAACAAGGTTTCAAAACCCTCCATCCAATACTTTGCAAACACTTTACCACCCTAAACACGTAAACTAAGTTTAGTTTCAGCTTAAAGTAGTCGATAAATGATCTCAGCCTTTAAACATTTTAATAATTAATCTGACGGTTAAAAATGGTACTTCACAAGTGTACCACTAAAATAGGTGTTTGATAATTGTTATGCATACATAATTTGTATATTTAAATCACATAGCAATTATCTAATTTTCTTTCTTTTAATACTTTTTTTGAGTTACAAAGTTAGGAACTTAGTTTCTTCTGAGTTTTTATCCAACGGATGCTAAAGCTAGTAAAATTACAGTGTTTTTATTCTATTTTTTTAGTAGAAAGTGACACAGCAGGAGGTATGCAAGATGTTGAAGAACTGCAATAGCGTGCTCAACGTGACAGCAATCGCTCAACACTAAGAGTCAATCTGGAGGTCAGTTGTAATACGCATGCGCATTAAGCACGCATCTGACGGTCTAGCGCACGGTCACTTAAACCAGTTGAATTTTTCATGTGCATTCAGTGCACACATGCAGACTTAGCGCACAGTCAATGTTGGAAAACATGATTGTGCAGTGTTTTCAAGATAAAAGAGGGGGAGCATTGTGCCAAAAGGGATATTCAGATAAAACAAAGCTAGGGCATGAAATAGAGAGAGAAAAAACTCACTCACTTGGGGACCCTTTCCTCCGTTTTCTTTCATTCCTCTTGTTCCTTTTTGTATTTGTAAGTCTCTTATAACAATGAAAGGCTAAACCACCCATTTTTAGGAGCTCAACAACCAAACACTCTTGATGTAAGGATTCTTAGGGGTGTTCACAAGTACGGGTTACCCGCAAACCTTAATTGACCCAAACTGATTCGGACAGTTTGGGTTGGGTCATTTATGTATTTGGGTCAAAATCGAACTGAATCGATCAAAATCATTCATGTACGGGTTGAGTTATGAGTTTAGATCTATAGATCTAATCAAAATCAAATTGAATCATATTTTGTTCATTTGTTCAACAAATTTGGTTGTAATAAATCTGATTGCACCAAAGTTTATTACAAAAAATTAGTTTGTAGAAAATAGTTGTGATTCAAACTATTATAGTAAATATTGTTAAAGAATATTTTTGTTTTAATTTGTATTAGTCTCAACATTAACATCAACAAACACATTTAACCCAAGTTAATTGAGGTTGGTGGTAGATGAACCCAATGATAGATCAAAAATAAGATAAAGAAAGAGAAAGAGAGAGGGGAAGCATTGTGCCAAAAGGGATATTCAGATAAAACAAAGCTAGGGCATGAAATAGAGAGAGAAAAAACTCACTCACTTGGGGACCCTTTCCTCCATTTTCTTTCATTCCTCTTGTTCCTTTTTGTATTTGTAAGTCTCTTATAACAATGAAAGGCTAAACCACCCATTTTAAGGAGCTCAACAACCAAACACTTTTGATATAAGGATTCTTAGGGGTGTTCACGAGTACGGGTTGCCCGCAAACCTTAATTGACCCAAACTGATTCGGACAGTTTGGGTTGGGTCATTTATGTATTTGGGTCAAAATAGAACTGAATCGATCAAAATCATTCATGTACGGGTTGAGTTATGAATTTAGATATATACATCTAATCAAAATCAAATTGAATCATATTTTGTTCATTTGTTTCAACAAATTTGGTTGTAATAAATCTGATTGCACCAAAGTTTATTGCAAAAAATTAGTTTGTAGGAAATAGTTGTGATTCAGACTATTATAGTAAATATTGTTAAAGAATATTTTTGTTTTAATTTGTTTTAGTCTCAACATCAACATCAACAAACACATTTAACCCAAGTTAATTGGGGTTGGTGGTAGATGAACCCAATGATAGATCAAAAATAAGATAAAGAAAGAGAAAGAGAGAGGGGAAGAAAAAGTGAAAATAAGACAAAATAGAGAAAGAAAAAGCTAAAATAAAAAAATGGAACGATTGAAACATAGAACTACGTATGTGTTTAATTTGTATTAGTCTATTTTAGAATATTATGTTGATGGTATTAAATAAATCAATTTTACTATTTTCAGACATTTGATAATATTGTGTTAGTGTAAATAGTCATTATCATCTCTGAATGTATGGAGCACAGACAAATTTGTCCTCGAAAGATGAAAATTTAAATTTTAGTCCCCGAAAGTGAAAAAAGTGCGAACAAATTCATTCATATGTTATTATTAATGAAAGAGCCTACGTGTCACAGACGGACGAAAATATCACAAAAATGATTACCAACATGACTGCTGAATAGATTGAACCAAAATGTTAGAAAGTTTCCATTATACCAAAATGTCAGTAAGTTTCCATTAGACAAAAATATCCTATGATACTATTATGTTTCAACAATATGTCAATGATATGAGAAGACAAACAAATAGTTGTAGCAAATTTACAATGCATGTAAATGGATATATTAAAATTTGAATTTTCATATCTCAAAACGAATTTGTCAGCGTTCTACACATTCAGGGAGGAATATGACTATTTATCCTAAATTGTATTTTACCTTTAAATGAAAAAAAATTTAGGATATGACAAATTTGTCCAATGGAAACTGGCTGACGTTTTGGTCAAATAGAAATTTACTGACATTTTGATCCAACCTATTCTACAGCTATGTTGACAATTATTTTTGTGACATTTTCGTCCCTTTGTGCCACATAGACTCTTTCATTAACGGTAACAGACAAAAGTTAACGCATGAATAGATTTGTTGCACTTTTTCACTTTCGAGAACTAAAATTTGAATTTTCATCTTTCGAGGATTAATTTGTCAAGTCTCTACACATCCAAGGACAAAAATGATTATTTATCCTATTGTGTTAATTATATTGGATATTTGGATGAATCATAATGTAAAATAGTAGTTATAAGAAAAAAAGATCAAATTTAAATGGGTAACCCGTTGGTCCGAACCAAACCAAACCGTTCATTAATCGAACCGAACCGTTGGGTTGAGTTTTAATTTTTTTTTTTGAAAACCGATCAAATTTGATTGGGTTGAGTCTAAAATTTGGTCAAAATCGATCCGAACCGACCCGCAAACACCCCTAAGTCGATTCTTACTATTTATTTAATGTTATTTCAATATTATTGTTTCTTTTTTGAGTTTATTGTCATGTTTGTGACTTGATCATCCATGCACATGTAATGTTATAGGGTTTATTCATTGAAAAATGTTTACTTCCTAAGAACTTGAAAAGAACATGTAGGTAATTCATGTCTAGGGATATAATGGTATTATTTAGCCTGAATTATGCATTTTCACTATTAAAGAAAATTATTTGACGTAACTCTTAAGGGATTAGTAGTGAAATTTGATAATTTAAGCTCTTTCACATGAGGAATCATAGTTATGGTAGATTAGCGGATGAAGGTAATACTTGGAATAACGTTAAATAATGAAAAATCTCAAACATTACATTAATAGTAGTTTCAATAGGCTAAGGACCTAACATGTCATATAATTCTACATCAATTGAAAACTCACTCCTTCGAGTGTTTTTGTTTTATTTCTTTAATGTATTTTTCTTAATTATCTCTATTTATATTGAATTTTATATTTTTGCATTAGTATTAGACAAATATCGAATTTAATTCATTATTCGTTTAAAATTAGAAATATATAAACTTTGAGTACAATCAAAATTCTTGTGGACTTGACACTTGAACTTACCATTTTAATTACTACTTAGACGAATTAGTGTATTTGCCAAATAATTAATAGTGTTCCCTGTTAGAATTCACATAAGACTTGTAATCTTGCTCAAACTATAAAAATAATTAAAAATAATACAAATCTTAATGTAGAACCTTGATGCAATCTTCAATAAATCACATAGAGCAATTAGGTATTAATTTTGATAGAGTTTTCCCATAATAAGATCATTTTTTGAATAAAAAATTAATTTGAACAAACGTAGACCCTACAACAACTTATTTAGTGATCATTTAATTCTAGCGAAATTCAAACTTATTCACAATTACGAGTGAAAATAAAATAGATGATCCGTCAAAGACTTAATTATTGTCTAAGTGTCTAACTCTCGTTAAGCCTAGTCTAAACTTATTTATTAATTAAATAAGTTAATATTCTCACACACACACACAAAAAAAAGAAGTTAAGAATGCAAAAAAATATTTTTCTATAAAGTTGGGTTTTATGTCATCTTCAAAAAGGCTTTTAAATCTAATAGATTGATTGACTTATTTAAATGAATACTGTTGTTGTCATATATTTGTCTCATTTGAATTCATGATATATTAATTGTATAAGTGATATATATTAATTAATTAAAAAAATTAAAATCATAAATATGTTTTTTGACGGAAAATCATAAATATATATGATATTTCGTAACAATAAATATTTATATATTATACTATATTCCTAGGCCTGTTTAAAATATCATACTACAAAATTTACTTTTGAATAATTTTTTGTAACAGTTTTTGAATAAATATTTAAGTATTAAATAAAGGAATATATCAAATAAATTTGTCAACTTCATTTTTTTTTCCTCCAAAGTCGATTTCATATCTTATGTTTAAAGGATATATTAAATGTATTTTGAATTAAAATCTAACATAACCAAGTATAATTTCAAATCTCTTTAAAATTGATCTATATATGCGAATATCACTGTCTACGATGCTATGAATACCAAATTTAGTTGCAAGATTATTTGCATAATACTTGTATTAATTATTAGATGGAAGTGTAATTGAGTAATCAATCAAAACTCAAAACCAATACAAACGGAAAAAATGAAAGCAATTGAATGAATTGATAATGCTTAGATTTTTGAATCATGGGATGAATATATTTGATAATGAGTATTTTTTCTCAAGTTTCTTAAGAGTGCCTGTGTTCGATAATCATTTCAACTTATAAGTTAATTAGATTAAAATAGATGTGATAATAAATAAGTTTATTTCATTAATTTATAATATTTTCAAATATTATTTAAAATAATGTAATACTATTTATTTTAATAAAATCATTTCTTTAATATTACCTTATTTATTTTAATTATTATACTACATATTTTTTAACAGTATTTAAGTTTTAAACAAAAAATAATAAAAATTCATACTAAAAATTATAATTTCCAAAAAAAAACTTTTATCTATAAAAAATGATAAAAACATATTTTTGTCCCTCAAAAGCTTTCAAATTCAATTTTTTTCTCCAATATTTTTTTCTACTTATTTTCATCCCTTTAATTTGAAAATACGTTACATTTAGTTTTCAGAGTGTAATTTGTTGTAGTTTATAAACGTCATTAAATGTTAATTTTTTTTGTTACACATTAAACATTAATTACAACTACTTCTTCAAAGATTAAAAGTGAAATATTTAAAATTATTCATTGTAAAAATGATAGAAATGCATAAAAAATATGAATAATGTAATTTTATGTATTTTAATATTTTTTTCTCATTTTAATTCCTTAACTAATATCTAAAAACACAAATTAATATTTTTCCTAAAAAATTCCAAATATCATGTCATACGATTACACGTTAGAACCTACTCTCAATTTATTCCATATCACACCAATTATTGTTTAACTTTTTAAGTACGACATTATTTATTCAGAAAACACAGGGGAAGAAGAGAAGCTTTTACATTGAAGCACAGGTGCACAACCAATTAATTATCCATGCAACCCTGGAGTTAGGACAACCATATTTAAGAGGTTAGGTGGAGCTCCTTTCCCACAAAAAGTATTTGCAATGCAAATTTTGTTTTGGTGGTGGTTTGCGACAGAAAAAAAAAGCAACCACCAAAAAATTAAATGTTTTTTCCTTATGTAACCCATGGAGACAGACCAGAGAGACCGAATGTTTTTAAGTAGAAATGCAACTTTTTCTATAAGAAAAGAAGGCTAAAACACTTGTTTTTGTTCTATCAAATAAGAGATTTTTTTTTCTTCTTTTAATTTTTTTTTTATATTTTGTTGTTTTATTTTTTTATTGTCAAGTAGCAACATTAATAAATGATATAATAGTGACGTTGATGGTCCATTGACAAAAGACATAATCAAGAAAATCATTTATAATTTTTTTTATAAACTATGTTTTTAAATTCTTATATGTTTAAAATAGTTGATATCATCGTACTAATTGATAACAAATTTTAAAAAGTTACAAATAATTATCCTGTTAAGCTTGTTATAATGACATAAACTAAACCAAAAGTTTTTAAATTTTACAAGAAGTAACATAAAGTAAAAAATAAAAAACCGAAATGAAAAAAATTCTATTTTATAATAATCAAAAGATTATTTAAATAAAATATAAAAATTTTAACAACAGAATGTAAAAGTTGGGGCACTTTACATTGTGTTTGTGATTACCTTTTGCGTGTACCAATGTAAAGGCACCACAACCACACGGCATGCATGTAAGATGAGATATCATTTGTATTTGGGATTGGGTGAAAATATCTGTAATGATTCAATGAAAGGGTTGAATCACATACTGAATGCTAATGTGATGTTGGTATGTTGCTAGGATATGTACTACTTGAACGTGCTTGAGTGGATATATATAATGCAAACTATTTTATTTCACTTATAGGTTATATATAGGATTTTTTAATCATTTTACAATAATTAAATATTTAAGTTAATTTATCTATTGACATTAAATTTATTAATTATGATGATTTTAGTAGAATTAAATTAGAATATCTTAAAAAATGTGTTGAGTTTGAATTTTATAAATGAAAAAAATTATTTAAAAATGAAATTTCACTAAAATTAATCAATTAAATTTGTTATTAAAATTAATTATTAACAAAATAGATGAATATTTTATATTCACAGTATAATACGGTAAAAAATATTTATATTTTATATTTTTTTTATAATTTATCCTTAATATTAGCATTTATTTTTTTTATTTTCTCTATCTATATTTAAAGATATTTGTAAAAGAAATTAATGGCATGAGACAATTTGAAAGGAACTCAACTACAATGTTTCATAAAATGTAATTCATTCTTTTAACATTTTTAATTATGAGAATCCAATTTTAATATCCATACTCATATTTCGAAATTACTATTTATTTAGTTAATTATTTAAAAATATTTTCACAATAATTATTCACATATACATATAAGAAAATAAATAATGGGTTGTTACATGAAGAAGTTTCATGTTTTGGCCTCGACACAGGGGTTTGGCTTTTGACGGAGTTCGTTGGTGGTTTATTTTGTGCCTTGGCAATTCAGGGGACGTAATGATTTGTGGAGGATTGAATTTCGATTATATTTTTTGTGGTCTTAACTATAAACAACATCATTCGCTTCTTATTTGAATTTGCGGCAAAATAAATGGTAAATTTGCTATTTTGTTATCTTTTGAAGACTTACAATAACATGTGCCAAAGACACAACAAAAAGAGAATGAATGAAGACAGGAGAGAAGGAAAAGAGAAAGTTTAAAATGATTTTTTTAACATATTTATAGAAATTTCTGATAGTTTTAAACAGCAATAAATTGTTTAAATTTTTTAAAAGTTAAAAATAATTATTAGTGGTTTAAAACCCAAAAAATCGTTAACTTCATTTTTTTTGGCATTTGAATATTGTAAATTATATATGAACATGATATCTAAGTCAAATATTATTCTAGTATTAAGAAAATTTAGTTTAATCGGTTAAGTATGATATATAAATTGTTATAAACATTCTTTTATCTGTTTTCTATTTATAGAGATAAAAAATGTTATCCTATCAAATTATATTTTGCATGTACTTGTGTTTCACTGTATTTATTTATTTATTTAAGGAATGAAAATCTGGCAAAAAAAAAAAAAAATATTGCAGTTTAAAAAAAATTGCGAAAATATAGCTGTTTGAAAAATATTTGAAAATCTACTGCAGTCAATCGCGTCCCAGGTGGACGTGTTTAATCATGTCCAGGGACGACGTGAATGGAGCTCGGTCACGTCCAGGGAGGACGTGATTCATCAGGCGTTGACACGTGTCATTTTGAGACACATGTCATTTTGCGGCGCGATGCGTAGAAATTTCGGAAGGCCATAACTTTTGACTGAGATGTCCGATTGAGGCGTATGATATGTCAAAATTATCATAATTGAGAGGGGAAGCCGCTAGTAAGTTTCGAAAGGGGACTTGGCGAAAATTTTTTCCCAAAAGAGGCTTCTAAGTGCCTCAAAATCGCGATTTAGTCGTCGAACACCCAAAAAATTCCTTGTTTTCTAATTTTTTATTTATTCAATTAGTGAATTGCATTCTATTTGTTATTTGTCTAATTAATTCTCTTAATTTCGAGCATTTTGACATAAAATACGCCTTCATCGGACATTCCTATCAAAATTTATGATTATTCAATTTTTGGTATATTTATTTACCAAAATTATATTGTAGATTTTTAAATGATTTCGGTTAAAAAAATTAAAAAATGACAGTATTGTAGTCGCAACACTAATTTAAACAATCGAACAAAATTATACTGTAAAATTGGTTATGCATATAACTTTGAATAGTCATAATTTTTCATAAAAATATCCAATGGAGGCATATTTTATGTCGAAATGCTTGAAATTAAGAGAAGTAATTAGACAATAACAAATAGAATGCAATTCACTAATTGAATAAATAAAAAATTAGAAAACAAGAAATTTTTTGGGTGTTCGACGACTAAATCGCGATTTTGAGGCACTTAAAGGCCTTTTTTGGGAAAAAAATTTGGCCAACTTGCCAACAGCTTCCCCTCTCAATTACAATCGTTTTGACATATCATACGCCTCAATCGGATATCCCAATCAAAAGTTATGGCCTTCCAAAGTTTTTACGTATCACGCTGCAAAATGACACGTGTTTCAAAATGACACGTGTCAACGCCTAATGAATCACGTCCTCCCTGGGCGTGATCGAGCTCCATTCACGTCGTCCCTGAACATGATTAAACACGTCCACCTGGGACGCGATTGACTGCAATAGATTTCCAAATACTTTTCAAACAGCTATATTTTCGCATTTTTTTTTAAACTGTAATATTTTTATTTTTTTGCCATGAAAATCTCACGAAACATTACTTTTTTATTTTGAACTCTATACTGTCTACATCAAATATAAAATAACCTCAATTTACTTTGAAAAGGCGTAAACAAACCACTTCTCTTCCTCTCTTGGATTCCATTAGGAATGATAATGATGCACAAAACCCTAGAAGTTAAACTGATAAAGAAAAAGGGGGGACTCTTGACGACATCATATTTACTTTCTATTTTTATTGGATTTGAAGAACAAATTGACCAATGAGTTAGCAGCTGTATCGTTCAAGAATAAAGCGTTGTTATTTTCCTTGTCAAATGAGTGATGAAAAAGGGCAAAAAGTTACAGGGTAGGTTAATTTTATAATAATTATTCTTCTTAACTATTCTGAGCCAAGGTACCCCTAATGTGGTCCTCAAGACATTGTAATATATTTGGTGCCGCTATTCAATTATTTTATGAGGTAATATTCAATGAATCTTCTAGTGTTTGTGAAAATATTAATGTAGTGATGCAAAATAATTTGAATATTTCAATAAAAACAATTCAATCAAATAAACTTACAATTTGTTTCTTTCGTATAATTGAATTTATTTATTTACTCTTTTAATTCTTGTATAAAACCCTAATGATAAATAAATAATAATAATAATAATAATAATATTTTCATTACTTAATTATTTCCCAATGATATGCTTGTAATGACATATCATAACAAACAGTTTTTTTGTTTAATTTCATGCTTTGAGTGCACATTCGTCAAGTTGATGCCCTTGTTAGATATTTCGTATAAATTTGGAAAGATTTATGGTATAGTATTAAATTTTTCATTGCAAATTTATTTCGATGTCTAAATTTTGTTTGAACTCTATATTTTGTAGTATATATTGATTATTTTATAAAACCATGTCGTGTGTCTGTTTTATGATAAAAAAAGCATTAAAAATACCTCAAAATAAAATTAACCCAATAATGTAAATAATATGAGATTTATAAAATGATAACAAATACTTTTTTTCTTCTTAACTTCATAGGAGCTGAAAAGAGGTAATATGAAACCCTGTACCAAAAAAGGAATACAAAACCATGATGAAATTATAGTGGTGTAATCACCTTTAATGGATATGGACATCACGTGCATTACTACAGACAATAATTGGTATTATTTGGTGGCCAGTTTGGAATGGGAAGTATGATCATCATAATCTCGTTACTAGTCAACCAAGTTTATTTTCCAGTGATCAAAATTGCCCTTGGTCAAAACCACGAGGGAGAAAGTGGACTGTATCAATGATCAGAGTTCAAAAGAGGTTGGTGTGCATGATGCATCATTCAATCTTTGATGGAAACGAGAATCTTTTTTTCATGAAATGGTTAGAACAGATAGAACCAATCAAAGCAAAGACAAACCAATTGGTTTGTGACTTGTAAGACTTACCAAATTGCCCTTGGCATGTAGCATATATACAACAGCACATGCACTCAACAACACAACCACTCCATCCGACATAGCCAACCCCACTTCTGAAAAATGAAAAAAAGAAAAGGAAGAGAAACCTTTGCATGTCTCCGAGGCTTCAAATGAAAGAAGGGATAGAAAAGGACTTGGTTGAGTGGGGGTGATGGGGCCTCACTTAGCTAAACTTGTATTAGTGTGGTCTCCATGCACCAAGGTATAATCAAGTGCTTTTAGACCGGATCCTAATTTTTTTTCCAAAGGAGGGATTAGGGGAACTTCATTGACAATTGAAAATAATGAGCAGAGAGGATGTTGCTTATCTTGCTGTAACATGACTTTTTCAATTTTCATGGTGTGTCTGTGTTTCTTATCCCCTCTCTTTTTCATTTTGACTTTTGTATAATATTCAATGATCTCAAAGTCCATTGTTACAAACAAACCATAATAACCAATAAACAGTTAATTTAAATGTCATTAAATTTAATTTTATTAAATAAGATTTCAGATAGAAAAAAAATATGCTTAAGAGAAAATACATCATTAAAGATAATTAACCAATTTTTCAATGAAAATTAATTACATAAAATTGGTAAATATTTCGTACCATGACATGATTATAAAAAATAGTATTCCTTGTTAATGGATGCTTGAATACTATACTAGTTGGGTTGTTTGTTACAGTTTTTTTTTCATAAAATAAAATCAATTTTTATGTATTTTCAATTTTTTAAAATAAATGAAAGTTAAAAAAATTAAAATCTGATTAAAATCAAAAGTTATTTTGAATAGCTTTAAAGAAAACAACTTTTTATTAAAAAAAAGGTTTTTTAGATTTAATAAACACAAAAATTATTTTCTACTTTTTAAAATAATAACTATTTTAATTTATGATAATCACTTTTTAATCTACAATATCCTTCAGCGTCAAGAAAATTTATGGTAAATTAGTCAAAAGATAATAATTTGTTGTTGGAGTTTTCCACATTTAAACTGGAAGCTTGGTTCTATTTATTAATGGGATAATGGACCCAGGTCCACGATGAGGTTATTTGTGAAAGTCGGAAACGGGCCTGTATGCTTTTCTTTTCGGTCGCACGTGTGTCTGCATTCTAAGTTTTGGAAGCTAATAACTAGTCCTCATACCTTATAGATTATTTACATTATTGGGCCCTTCTCATTTGGATCACATAATATAATATCAATAACATTGATATATTTCCTGTTTCTAACGTATGTGTTTTGAATGGACCCAAAGAGAAAAACTTTGTTTTCTTTACAATGATTCTTCAATGATGAACAGATAGTTTCTTTAGCGGGTAGTATGTCTTGCAGGAATTTGAAGGGAAAAAAAAAAGAAAATGAAAAATTCTTAAAAATAATAATGTTTTTACGATAATATAATATAAATTTATTGTTATTAATCTATCCATTTCTTATCAATTGACATTTGTTTTTTCATGCCAAACACTTTTTTGTTTAATCAATTTCTATCATATGCTTGATTTTTTTTCTGTTTTTGGTGGTGTCATATAGTTCAACATTTTTCTTAATATAAATTTACATTCATTTTAAACCATTTTTAAACATGTATGCATGGATAATTACACAGCTTTTCCATAAATAACATTTCGTTTGTTTTAAATAATTGGGAAACGCAGTAAATTACACTCAAATCACTTTTGATTTAGAGTTTAGTCTTTTTTTTCTTCTTTTTTTATCATGTTGGCAGTGGAATTTGAATTGAAGACTTTGTACATATTATTCAAACTTCGTCATTAGATCCCAGTGGGTTATTTGGAGTGTATTTCTGATTTTGTTACTGCAATGGTGTTTTAACTTTTTATCATGATGTTTTGACTTTGCAAACTTTGTTTTAAAAATGGATTTTATAATTAAAACTAATTTGTAAGTGATATAAATTTTTGGATCATATTATTGATATGCAATATTCATTTATTTTATGATCATTAATTTATCATAAAATTTGACTCATTGTCTTAGTAAAATATTTAATTATAATTTTTTTATTCAAAAGATTCAAATTCAATACTTTATTTAAGAAATTTAAATCAAATTTTGTTAGTATCCACAATTTTGTTGTTGTTGCTTTACAGGGAATATCTAATAAGGCTCTTAATCAATTGTGATTTCAAAAGTATCATTTTAACAAGATATTTTTCACGACTATTTTCACTTGTTATTTCTCCTACCTATTATTTCTTAGTATCTTGGCCTTTAAGCTGAATAAACAAAAAGTTGTAAAAAGAGAGATCACTTACAAATGGCAATCTGACATGATTAGGTTTTTATCACTTGTTGGATAATAAAAGTAGGTGTGACAGGAAAATATTTAAATTTAAGAATGCATGCAATTGCATTGGACAAAAATAGTATAAGGTAAATTTTGAATTATAAATAGGATGTAGTGTTTTTACCCGATCAATCACCTTGTCGTGATGAAATTAACCCCAAAAGTAAATTTTAATTTTAATTTTAATTTTTGAAATTGTAAGCATTAGTTATTTGATTTTTGATATTAGAAGAGACCTTTACTTTCTTAATTTTTAAAATATTATTCACTTGTACTTAATATCGGTAAAAGAAGACAGATATACCTATATGTTGAAGGGATATTCAGACTGCAAGCATACCATATAGTTTAATTCTGTTGAAAGTGAAAAATTTGCCACATTTTGTCTATTTATTCTCATGTGAGGATTGAAAGAGAAACACACAAATAATGCTCTCCCTCTTGATTCAAAAAACTAAAGTTGTACATTTACACAAGAGATTTTCATATCATATCAAATATCCAAGTGATAAACAGATATTTTATCACATTCTACGGCAAAAAATCATGAGATAAAAAAATAAGTATTCTTATGTCTTTTGGGCATAAGCTTAAGTGTCTGAGCAATATTGGAGGAAGAAGAAAGTGGCTTCATGGTAAAAGTTGATGTTGAACGTCTGAAAAAGCAATGATCTCTTCGTCGATTCTTCATCTCCATCACTTTCGCCTATAGAATTGGTTCATTATATTCCCAAACACTCAACCTTACGGTATGTTTTAATAGGAGAAAAAAGACTTATTTATTCTTTCCTTTTATACAACAGGTGCTAATCCTATTTAAGCATTGTAGAAATATTATAGGTAACAAACTTTTTTTCAAAATATTTAATGCAGTTATATATTTAACATTTATATTTGAAATAATTGATTAAACTAAAATAATTTCATATTAGTTGATTCGCACGTACTAATATGGGATTGGAAAAAAAATATTATTAATATGATTGGGATTTTTTACTCTCTTTTTTGGCAGCATTATAAATTACTATAATCTTACATGTTTAATGGAAGCAATGCCAAACAAATAGCATGAGGGACCAAAGTTTTTGCATCTGATCAATTACGAATTATTAATACTTTAAAATTAGTTTTCTTTTTCTTTTCGTTTTTTTTTAAATTATTTTTCTTGGTCCATTTGTGATCCTAAGTCTTAAACCTGATTAGCTCTTTCAACTCTCATGTGTATTACTTCCTGTACCGCCTTTTTTCTTTTTGCATCTCCAAAAACCCAAGCTGACAAAACTATCCCTCTACTCAACCACCCAACACCACCGTCGACAACTTTGGTGCAGGGAAGAAGGTACAAATGGAGTCAGGGATGATAAGAGGTGTAAAACGTGACCTAATTTCTGGAAGACACTAATTTTTTTTATACTTCTAAAAAAGCCTTTCTAGAATTATGCATAGTTGAAAAAGCCTTTCTAGAATTATGTATAATTTCTTTGGTGCAAGAAGTAATTGCCAATATTTCATATTTGAATGGTGTGCACAACCCACCCAAAAACTTATCTCATAGAGTCCTGGTTTATCAACTTGCTACACGAAAAAAATTTGTTCACAAACTTCAAAGAATAAAATAAACAATAAAAGATTACGTTTGGACTTTTTGACCCATTGGAAGGAAACAGAAAAGGGCAAAACTTGGTTTTCCTGAGTTGTTGAGTGCAGATGGACTGTCCTATTACTCATTCAAAAGAAGTGATATACCTATGTGTCCAATAACACTGAAATTAGGCTTTTAATTAAGACCATCAAGCAAACCCAAAATCCCTCAAAACTTTCTTCTTTAATTAATTGTGCCATGTTGAGTAGGTCATCGTGGATGAAACTACACACGCTGTGACTTTGAATTGCAAAAGCAAAATCTCCAATAGATTAATTCCACAGCAGGTTGAGAAATCTGCACATATGTTGATGACCAACCACATGAAAATCTGTTTTCAACTTGTGCACTCCTTTGGAATCTTATTTTTAATAAAAACAAAGGTCAAACCAAATTCAACTTCATTAAAACATGATCACAAGTTTTCTCACGTGAAAGAAAAAAAATGCTCCTTATAAACCTATTCGCTGGATTTTCTACTGCAATGAGTGGTGGTGCTTTAGTGCTTCTTTAGGTGAAGTCTTGTGAAGCACAAAAGCCATGGCCTTGTTGAATTGTAATGACATGCTGGTCCTTCTGATTTTGCTCTTGAATGTGAGCTTTTATGGAAATGTTGATGCTCAGAAAAATGGCTTAGGAGCCTCTTTCATCTTTGGAGATTCCTTGGTGGATGCAGGGAACAATAACTACTTGTCAACTCTTTCTAAGGCAAACATCCCTCCCAATGGAATTGATTTCAAGGCCTCTGGAGGAAACCCCACTGGCCGCTACACCAATGGAAGAACCATTGGTGATTTAGTAGGTAATTTTGTCTTCTTTCTCGCATATCAAAGTGTTTGGGTGAGCCTATTAATTTTGTTTTTTTAACAAACAATTAACATTTTGATTTTCTAAACAAAGTTTTTTTCTTTTTTCTGGATGAACATGGAACATTCCTCAAGTGGGAGGCAACAACTAATATTTTGAGATTTTCTAATAAATATTTTTCATATGCATGAATTAAGAATTAAATTATTAATCGCATGTTTATGAAATAATGTTATCTATCAACCAACTATGTCACATTATATTTTTCCAAACATCAGTGTTACATGCATAATGTACTTATACGAAGTTGAATGAAATTGTTGTAAAAATATAGTTTAATTTTTATATATTTTCAGTTTAATTTTTTTACACTATATTAATCAATTAAAAATAATTTGTTGATATTATTTTTTTAGACAATTATTATAAAAATAAAAAATTATTTTGCATAATAATTTGTTATTAGATGGGGTAGTATAAAACTTTTTTGTATTGTAAATATATACACTGTTTATTTTAGCATACCTCTTTGATTTCTTATGATATTATAAAGATTTTTAGGAAAGTCAGTCTTTTGTTTAAAAAAAGAGATTGAAAATAATTTCATTAAATTTCAGGAATACGAATGTAATTTTCTAACTTTGTTTTATCAATTTTATACCACTTTCTTTATAAATAATAAAATTCATGATATCTATTTCCCCCACAATAAAGTGGGAGGAATGCTGCCCATAAATGAAATCAGTGTGAAAAAACACTTTTTTCTTTACTTAATATGACGTTTTAGTTTTTGTATTTTAATTTTTCAGGAGAGGAATTGGGACAACCAAACTATGCTGTACCATTTTTAGCTCCAAATGCTACAGGGAAAACCATACTCAGTGGAGTGAATTATGCTTCAGGAGGGGGAGGGATACTGAATGCTACTGGAAGAATATTTGTCAGTATTTTATCTCCCTTATCTATTTCTTTCTGAATCTTATTCAATCTATGTAATAAGGAACATAACAGTTGCATGTCACGTACATAAATTTGTTTTCAGGTGAATAGGGTAGGAATGGATGTTCAAATAGATTACTTCAGCATAACAAGAAAACAAATTGATAAACTGCTGGGTGAATCAAAAGCGAAAGAGTATATAATGAAGAAATCAATTTTCTCCATCACGGTTGGGGCCAATGACTTTCTCAACAATTACCTTCTCCCAGTTCTCTCTATTGGAGCAAGAATTTCTCAAAGTCCAGATTCTTTCATAGATGACATGATTACTCATTTCAGGGCCCAACTTACGGTATACACCTTGATCTAAATTTTGTTGGATTATTTTTGTAGGAAATATTTTTTAGGAGAGGAAGAGGTGTAGAGAATTATTTTTATGGAATGAGTTGCTACTGCAGAGCTCAAGAATGTATTAGAAGAAAGGATTAGAAGTTGTTGTTGATGTTGTTGTTGGTTGTTACAAATGCTAGGATCTCATGACTATTTATACTAGTCCATGGATGCATCTAGATTTATTTAGAAAATAGAGAGCCTAGAATCTTCTACTCTAGTGACTCGTTTTCTATCATATTCTAGAATCATCAAGTACATGAGAAATATAGAGTTCTCTAGAATCATCAAGTGTAGGAAAAATATAGAATTTTCTAGAATATCCAAGAAGTAGGCTTCTCTAGAATATTCATAAGAGATGTAAGTGAATGCATTAATTCCAACACTCCCCCTTAATGCATTTGCTTGATGACTCCGATGCGTTCTCGTAGATTGTAGAATCTCTGTCTTGGAAGTGGCTTGGTAAAGATATCTGCTAATTGGTCTTCTGACTTGCAATGCTTTAATTTGATATATCCATTCTTGTGAGCTTCCCGAATGAAATGGTACTTAATTTTAATGTACTTTGACCTTTCATTACTCACTTGATTTTTGGCGATATCAATGGCGGCGGTGTTGTCGCAGAATAGGACAGTTCCTCCTTGTTGATGTTCACCAATATCTTCAAGAATTCTTTGCATCCACATAGCTTGACAAGTTGTCTTTGCTGCTGCAATGTATTCCGCTTCTGCAGTGGATAAGGATACCGTCTTTTGCTTCTTTGATATCCATGCACATATGCTTGATCCGAACATAAATGCATAGCCTGTAGTACTCTTTGAGTCTTCTACACATCCACCAAGATCGTTATCCGAGTAGGCAATTAAATTTGAAGGTGCTCCGGCTTTGTAGAAGATGCCATAATCTCGCGTATCTTGCAAGTATCTTAACACTCTCTTCGCAACACCAAAGTGTATCTGACTTGGCTGGTGTGAAAATCTTGAGAGTAGACTTGTAGCGAACATGATGTCTGGCCTTGTATTGGTTAAGTACATCAGACTCCCAACCAAGCTTTTGTAGAGAGTGCTATCTACTTTCTTCGCTCCATCATTTAGCTTCAATTTCTCATTCATGTCTAAGGGTGTGGATACTGGATTGCAATTCAACATGTTGAACTTCTCAAGTATGCTTTTTGTGTACTTTTGTTGAGAGATGAATATTCCTTTAGCTCCTTGAGAAACTTCAATGCCCAAGAAATAGTGTAGAAGTCCCAAGTCCGTCATCTCATATGTCTTCATCATATCTTCTTTGAAATTCTTCATCATTCTTCCATTGCTGCCTGTGAAGATCAAATCATCAACATAGAGAGAGCAAATAAGGATATTACCTTCATCTTTCTTCACATATAATGTGGCTTCGCTCTTGCTTTTAGAAAATCCATTTTTGAGGAAATAGTTGTCAATCTCCTTGTACCAAGCTCTTGGAGCTTGCTTTAGCCCATAAAGAGCTTTCTTCAGCCTATAGACTTTGTTTTCTCCCCCTTTCACCAAAAAACCTTCTGGTTGCTCGACATAGATTTCTTCTTCTAGCTTTCCATTCAGGAATGCCGACTTGACATCAAGTTGATAGATTCTCCATTGCTTCTGCGCTGCAAGAGAAATTATGGTTCTTATGGTTTCCATCCTTGCGACGGGAGAGAATGTCTCAAAGAAATCAATCCCGGGTTTTTGAGTGAATCCTTTTGCAACAAGTCTCACTTTGTGCTTCTGGACTTTGCCGTCTGGATTGACTTTTGTTTTGTAGATCCACTTCAGGCCAACAATCTTCCTTCTTGTGGTTGATCGACCAACTCCCAAGTATCATTTTTCTCGATCATATGTATTTCCTCCTTCATTGCTTGTCTCCAAACATCATATTTTGCTGCTTCTTCAAATGTTGAAGGCTCAACAACCATGAAGTTGCAATTTTCATAGATGTCACTTAGCCTTCTTGTTCTCAATGGAGGAGAATCTTCATCATCACTTGAGTCTTGATCTCCCACTTGTTCTGGCTCTTCTTCATTTGTGGGTGGAAGTCTCGATTGAGTGACTTGAATATCATCAACTTGTTTTTCCTTCCAATCCCATACTGCATTTTCATGAAAGATAACATCTCTACTAACAACTAGCTTGTTAGTATTAACATTATACAGTCTATATGCTTTCGCGTCAGAACTGTATCCAATGAATATGCATTTCTCGCTTTTATCATCTAACTTAGTCCTCTTTTGAGAAGGAACATGAGCATAACAAATGCAACCAAAAATTCTTAAATGACTTACAGATGGCTTTCTTCCGGTCCATGCTTCATATGGTGTCATGTTCTTCAATGCTTTTGTGGGGCATCTATTTAAGATGTAGACTGCCGTATTAACAGCTTCTGTCCAGAACTTCTTTGGCAAGTCCTTCTCTTTTAGCATAGCTCGAGCAATCTCCACAATAGTTCGGTTCTTTCTTTCGGCAACTCCATTTTGCTGAGGAGTATAGCCGGCTGTGAGTTCTTTTTAAATCCCTTCATTTTTGCAGTACTCTTCAAATTCTTGTGAGGTGTATTCACCTCCACGGTCACTTCTTATCCTTTTTATTTTGCAATCAATTTGCTTCTCAACAAGAGCTTTAAATGCCTTGAAGATTGTCAAGACATCTGATTTTTCTTTCAGAAAATAAACCCAAGTCATTCGTGAATAATCATCAATAAAGAGTAAGAAGTACCTTTGTTGCCCTAATGAAGGCGTCTTCATAGGTCCGCATAAGTCGGTGTGAATAAGCTCCAATGGTGCACGAGCTCTCCTCGATCTTCCTTTGGGGAATGGCTCTCGATGTTGCTTGCCCATTATACAAGCTTCGCATGGATTCAAGTTGCTTCAAATTTCTGGAAGACCATTCACCATGTTCTTTTGCTTGAGAAGTTTTAGCCCGTTGAAGTTGAGATGGCAAAATCTTTTATGCCAAGTCCACGACTCATCAACAGCTTCAGCTCTTAATACTTGATATTGTAGCTTCAGAGGGAAATTTCTATTTCTCTCCATTGTTACTTCAACAATTGGATGCTCGGGCTTCTTGGAGTCATAAATCCTACAGTGATTGTCTTGGAAGATGACATTATAGCCTTTCTCCATCAGCTGGCCAACACTTAATAAACTGTGTTCCAAGTTAGGAACTAGGAGTACATCATGGATGTATTTGACTCCCTTCTTTGTAGCCACTGCAATTGTCCCTTTTCCTTTTGCCTCCACAACAGCTCCATTTCCCATAGTTACTTTAGATTTGACTGTTGTGTCTAGATTTAGGAAAGCTTTTTCATTTCCAGACATATGGTTAGTGTACCCACTATCAATGTACCATATGTCATGTTTAGCATGAGTGGCTAAGAGGGATGCATAAAATAAATTTTCTTCTTCCTTTTCTTCAGAAAAATTAGCTTGCTCCTTACTTTTATTTTTAAATCTGCAATTCTTCTCAATATGATTGAATTTATTGCAGTAGTTACATTTAGGCTTTCCTTTATGCCAGCAATCTTCAGTTGAGTGATTATTTCTATTGCATATCTTGCAAGATGGTTTAGAATTGGTACCTCTTTCATTTGAGTACTCCTTCTTTGTCTGCCGATCTTACTTTCCTTGAAATTGTTGTTTGTGTTCTCCTTTCTTCACAAATTTATGATCTTTCTCCTTGGCTTTGGACTGAAAAGCATTCTCGCTTGGTTGTTCTCCTTGCTTGAATCTTTTCTTCTTATGGGCTTGAAGAGAATCCATCAATCCTTTAATCGTAAGGGTGCTAATATCCTTTGTTTCTTCAATCACGGTGACAATATACTCATATTTATCTGTCAAGCTTATGAGCATCTTCTCTACCACTTGTTGATCAGTAATATTATCACCATAGTTTCTCATTTGATTAACAATCTCCATTACTCTAGCATGATAATCTTGTACATTTTCAGAATTATTCATTTTTAAATTTTGAAAATCTCGTTTAAGAGTTTGGAGATTGATAATTCGTACCTTTTCATCACCGTGAAATTCTCCTTCAAGGATTTCCCAAGCTTCTTTGGATGTCTCTGCCCTTGAAATTCTCATGAAGATTGATTTTGAGACTCCCATTTGGATCTTGTTCAAGGCACTTGCATCCTTGCATCGTATGACCTCCAGTTTCATCTTCTCGTCTTCGGAAAGACCATCTTCATCTTCCGGTTCTTTAAAACCCGTCTCCACAATATTCCATAAGCCTTCTGCCTTCAAGACTGTTTTCATCTTGATCTTCCAATAATCATAATCTTCACCATCGAAGAATGGAAGAGAAGATGTAGAAGAACCAACACTAGATTGTGTTGAGAATGACATGGTGGAAATCGAACATGCTCTGATGCCAATTTGTTGGATTATTTTTGTAGGAAATATTTTTTAGGAGAGGAAGAGATGTAGAGAATTATTTTTATGGAATGAGTTGCTACTGCAGAGCTCAAGAATGTATTAGAAGAAAGGATTAGAAGTTGTTGTTGATGTTGTTGTTGGTTGTTACAAATGCTAGGATCTCATGGCTATTTATACTAGTCCATGGATGCATCTAGATTTATTTAGAAAATAGAGAGCCTAGAATCTTCTACTCTAGTGGCTCGTTTTCTATCATATTCTAGAATCATCAAGTACATGAGAAATATAGAGTTCTCTAGAATCATCAAGTGTAGGAAAAATATAGAATTTTCTAGAATATCCAAGAAGTAGGCTTCTCTAGAATATTCATAAGAGATGTAAGTGAATGCATTAATTCCAACAAATTTAACGCCAAAACAAACTAGACCACTAAATGAAATACCCTTAGTCATTGTAAATTTGACTGATTTGTAGTGCTATTTGCCAAAACTTCATGAATCATAATCAATATCCCGTACCCTACCACATGACTAGCATTCTAAAATCTGCAACTGAAATCAATTAAAAATTATTTTCATCAAAATCGGTTTCACTTAATGTAGTTCTCATGAAAAAAACTAAAATAGTTAAGTTTGTTTCATAAGTTACAATTAACTTAAACAAAGTTAAAATTAATTTTGGGAGAAATTAAATGAAAAAGCTTTATGAATTTATGCAGAAACTAATTTTAATTTATAAAAGAAAATTATTTTATTTTACCTTCATGTTTTCTTATCCCAAAGTCAAAAAGGTAAATGGGTTAAATTCTCCAACAAGTTAAAATTAATCTTGCTTAAAAAAAGATAAAATTAATCTTTTTGGAGAAACTAAATGAAAATATTTCTATAAATTAACTTACACATAAAATTAATTTTAATTGATGAGACAAGTTTATTTTATTTTACTTTTTTTTTCTCCTATAAATGTTTATTAATAAAAATTATCCAAACAAAATTCTACTGCATTGTACTCTATTTTATTTTAATTTTTGTAATGTGTAACTTGGCATGTTTGATTTGAATGGCAGAGACTTTACCAAATGGATGCTCGAAAGTTTGTTATAGGCAACGTTGGGCCAATAGGCTGCATACCTTACCAGAAAACTATTAATCAGCTGAACGAAGACGAGTGTGTGGATTTGGCTAACAAGCTTGCGCTTCAATACAATGCTCGATTGAAGGATTTGGTTGCTGAGCTTAACGACAACCTCCCCGGAGCCACCTTCGTCCTTGCCAATGTTTATGATCTAGTGTTGGAACTCATACAAAATTATGATAAATACGGTAAACAATCCCTTTCATTTTATTTTATATGGTCCATTGTAATCTTGATGTTAATAATCATTGTCTAACTTAACTCTTCAAGTAAATTAAGGGTGTGTTTGAATTAACGTTGAAGAGCTCTTAAATGATCGTATGTGCTTTCTAAGTGACTCTTCCATTACTTCTGAAAAAACGTCACTAAGAAATTAATAGTCATGCGATAAAATAATATTACACTCTTATCCAATTATAAATTATTATTATTATATGTTATGATCTGATTAGATGAAAGCTTAAAAAACTACTATTACATAACCTGTATTTTCTATAAATTAAACACATCTTCAAGACTCTTGAAAAGTATACATACAATAACATTTTGATTACTAAGAGGGTTCTGAGTTGTTGTAAATTTTTTGGTATTTGAGTCTGAGTATGCCTGGTATGCAGGATTCACGACGGCAAGTAGAGCTTGCTGCGGAAATGGAGGCCAATTCGCAGGAATAATTCCGTGTGGGCCTACATCAAGTATGTGCACAGATAGGTACAAGCATGTGTTCTGGGATCCTTATCACCCAAGTGAGGCTGCAAACCTAATCCTCGCCAAGCAGCTACTTGACGGAGACAAGAGATACATATCTCCTGTGAATCTTAGGCAACTCAGGGATCTTTGATCTTTCTTCTTTTATTACTATTGTTCTTTCCGTACTTTAATTTGTATTACACACATCACACACCCATTTAGTTTTTCTTTTTTCTTCTTACTGTAGCTTTCAACAACAAACACCTTTTGCTGTGGCTGCCTCCTTCATTTACTGCAATTAACATAAACGTAATTTACGAGCGTGATTTGCATAATGCTTTTTTATTTTATTGTTATATTATGATTCTGAGTTTTTAATTATGTTGACATGTTAACAAATAATTGAATAACAATTGACCATGGCGTTGTTGTACCAAGGTCCATGAAAAAAGTGACTAGCTAGTCTCAATTAGACGTGGGGAAAATTTGATTTTCTTGTCCCTCTCGATGGTGATCATTTTGTAATTGATAATAGGCAAATATAGGTGTTCAGAATATTGGTTAAAAAATTAAAATGATTTTTTTTATTATAATATACAAAATTATATTATTTAAAATATTTTTACATTTTTTTTATAATTTTCATAATAAAAATATATTTTTTAAATTTCTTAACTGATGTTTTTTTTATAATTTTCATAATATTTTTTTAAAAAAATTCTTAACCGATATACCCTAAAGTACGGTTAGCAAGAGCCTAAATAATATCCAAAACTTATATAGCTTATATTTTTCACAACTTCCGGGCCTTGGTATTTTAAAAAAGTCTATCCAAACAAACCTCATGTCTCGCATGATTGTCAATCTATTTTTTTTTTTTTAATTTAACTGATATAGTGGTCACAAATTCAGTTGATCCAGCATAGTCCGATCAATAATTGTCATTGATTTAATTATAAATTAATATGTGGTTGAGATTTATGATGCTAACCTATTAAACAAGTTACTTTGTACACGTTATGAAAAAAATTGCAGTTTGACCTATGTGTAAAATTAGTTTAACCTATATATGAAGTAGGAGGTAGGTGGAGGTGCTAAAGAGCTGTCATGTAAAAGAAATGTTGCCAAAATTAAAAATAACAATTCCTTAGGGCAGAATACTAAATACTATAAAACTGTTATTACTTACAAGTTACAACCTGTTTTTAGAAGATTCCTAGATTTTGGTATAATATAACCATCGGTCGTCATGCATGAAGATCATGGAAAAATTAATGCTGCATTTGGTTTAGGAAAAAAATAAAGGAATAGAAAGTGTCAACTTGAGAAGATTTTTTACTTAGTTTTTAACATGAGAAAAGGGAAAAAATGTGTAAGAAAATATAAGGCTTAATTGTATTTTTTATTTCCATTTTTTATTTTTTTTATGTATTTTATCATCCAAATTTTTTTCTTCTATTTTACTATCGAAATTTTTAATTTTCACAAAATTTACCATAATATTTGTAGCAAAGGGACATCGTTTTGCAAAAAATATAACAAAATGACTTCATTTTTTCAAAACTTTTTTTGGCGACATGTCATTGAATGGTAAAATTTACAAAAATTAAAAACATATGTGGTAGAATTTGTGAAAACAACTTGGATGATAAAATATGTAACTAGTATCAATAAATAAATTTCTAAATTCATATATTTTTATATTTTTATTTACGCATTTAGCATCAATATAAATAAATGTTTGTCATCTAAATTAATATTCACTTAAATAGCTTTTAAAATCATGAGAAAATAACAAATGTTTTAGACATAAATATTTAATTAACATTCTAATTTATTTTTTTTATTGAACCTGTATTTAAAAAATGGATATGCAATGCTAGACATATTTGCTACAGCCTATAGTTAAGATGCAAGAAACTTAAAAAAGAAAATCGTGTTGTGTTTTTTGCTGACATAAGGGGGAAAAGCCCATAGAAAATCATGTTTTTATCTGAAAAATATTGCCCACTCATTTTCTTATTACTTCAATTTCAAATTGAGTTTAATTGTTATGTATTAACAATATATTAATAGAAATTTAGTATAATTTTTAAGATAATTATCATACAAGTCAATAAATTTATTTGATATTTTATTATTGAATTACTATATAAAATAATTTTATAATATTAATGAATAGTTTATTTTCTATTTCAAAATTCAGTATTTATTATGAAGTAATTAATATTTTACTTTAATTACTTCTCGAATTGGTGCATGTGTATTACATATTATCGATTTTTTAAAAAGATATTTCAAAATTTTCTATCATTTTTTATTGATGCGATATGACACAAAAATATTATATAAATATTTATTTTAATTTTTTTGGTGAGAATAGATATTTAGTTTATGTAATAATGTATACTAATTGGAATTGAAAAATTAATTATTAATCTGATCAAAACGTTAGTATATTAATTTGTATTATATTGATATCCTATGTCATAACTCTTATAACTTGATTATATATATATATATATCATACCATACTACTTATTTTGTCTGCGTGGGTGTTTCTTAACCATTTTCACGCAAGTGAAATTTCTTGGGGCACAATATATTTCTTTTTAGTTAAAACCTTGAAAAGAAAATAATGAATGTCGAGGCTTGAAAGTCCAAAGTTTACAAACACCTGCGTTCAGACATGTTGGCATTAAATTGTAAAAGGAATGATGGACAATAATTCTGGGTGTAGTGGCAATAATAGCCCAGTCGAATAGGAGAATAAAGCGTGCGAAGTTGCAATTCATTTCGATGATAGAGTGGAACAAACAAGGGAAAGGGAATCATGTGCGTGCAGAAAAGGCCAAAAAGAGGTCATTACTGATTACATTTTACAGGTCTGAACCCATGACTAGCTAGCGAGACGCAACTCAAGATCAGGATGAAAAAATAAATAAAAAAAATTGTCAGTGATTGATTTTTTCATCTTGAAGTAAGGTATTTCTATCCTGAAAAAATATGAGGCAAATTTTCGAAACATAAAAATAATCGAAATGAAATTTACTTTTTTCAACATTGTTTTCCCAAAGAGCTAAGGAATTGAATGGCTATCAAAATAGTAAAATCAAGTGATTTATCGATTATGTTAGACCTTGTAGGTTGAGTGATTGATTATTATTACGGATAAATACAAACATAAGCACTGTAGAGAAGAGAAGAAGCGACGATGATAGCGATTGTTTTGAGCTCCGAGAAAGAGAAAGAAACAAGGGAGTCTCTCCACTTTCAAAGTTTCTAAGTTTTGTTTCCGCGGTTGAGAGCGACCCATGATTCATTCTCGAAGACCAATTTGAATGGGCGCGTGCCGATGGTTGTCACCGACAACCACCGGTGTGTCGCTGACAGGTGTCGGTGGACCGGACATGAAACAGGACCGTGTGATCGCTATCAAGCGGTGAGCAGAGTGGTGCCTGTGCAGATGGGGTGGGAGTGTTTGGTAATGGCTACATTGAAGCGAAAAATCCGGTGGAAGATAGAAAGAATGGGGGTACGAAGGAGAAATCTGATGCGGACATGACGCGTCCGAAATCAGAGGGGAGACCCAATTATTGCTCCCCACGCTGCCCGACACTCATTATTCTGTCGCTTCTGTCCCCACCCACTCCTCTCTCTCTCTCTCACTGTCTCAATCTCATGCTATACTATGCTATCTTGCTATGCTATCACGTGTAGTGTACAATTACAATTTACCCACCTTCAATTTTTGTACTATTCTACTCTCAAGCTTTCATGGCCCCCACTCAATCTACGACCTACAGACACCATGGCATAATCAAAGTTAGGTTTGGAAACATCAACTAATAACAACCCTTGGAAAATAAAATTATTGTTGTGCATTTTCGCATGTGCCTAATGATCATATTTCTAGAAATGAGTATGATTGTGTTTGTGATTTGCCTAATTAGAGGGAAAATTTTGTATGCTGGATTGTGACATTATCCATAGTAGTAGTTCTTAATTAATAACAAAAAGAAAATCGAACTTCGATGTCTGTAGAAGGCATAGATGGGGTAGCTAATCACCCTACGGCCTAGGAGCTCTACGTCCAAGCGGATTGAATGAGGAAAAGACAGGAGAAACGAATATATGCATACAATATTACAACATGGACCATGATTAGTTATCGTTAACACGATCTATGTTAAGTATTTATTTTTAATATAAACAGTTGGTGGGTACTGGGTAGTTTTACATTTGCATTCCATAATTATAGTTATTATCACCTAAATGGAAGAACGCATTATATTATGCATGCATCTAAGTGGCCGTGCAAACTATAATACCGGACACGATCATGTTTCTATTACTTTTTTATTTATTAGAGATAATAATATTCAAATCAGATAAAACTATTATAGAGGTTAAAATTTTTTCTACAAATTCAAATTGGAAGCTTCGGATTAATAAACTAAAGTCAATTGATCTCGTGCTTGAATGGTTGCTTCCCCTATTTTATGAACTGTAGTATACTTGTAACTAATGCTTATTTATTTATTTATAATTTGAAATTGATTGGATTGGGAAGAGAGGGGTTGGTGGGGGTGTGTGTGCAGAAGGCGCAGCCCTATTAGCCGACTGAAATGTCGTGCTTAACAGAACACTGTAAAGCTGATTCCACTCTGTCTTATATAACTGATATAAGCCTCAGAAGATGTCTCTGTTTATATTCTCTCTGACTCTCTTTGCTTTCTCCTCTTTCTCTCTCTCTCACTCTATTCTCCCATAAAACCCCCCTCACCAAGCCAACATTCACACTCAAACCCCTCACACTCGAAAACAAAACCTAAACTTGTACTCTTTTCAGTTTTTCTTATTTTGTTTCACACATGCCGTCGTCGAATTCCGGCGAGAGTCGCCGAGCGAGCAAGCCGCAGAGCTCGGGCGGAACTGCGCCGCCGCCGCCGGAGCAGGAGAACCTGCCGTGCCCGCGATGCGACTCCACCAACACCAAGTTCTGCTACTACAACAACTACAACTATTCCCAGCCGCGCCACTTCTGCAAGTCCTGCCGCCGCTACTGGACCCACGGCGGCACTCTACGCGACATCCCCGTCGGCGGTGGCAGCCGCAAGAACGCTAAGCGCTCCCGCACCCACCACGCCGCCGCCACATCCTCCTCCTCCACCTCCTCCACCATGACGTCAGCACAGGAACACCACGCGCACACTTTATTGGCCCCCGTCGCCTCCACGCACTACGGAGTACTTGACGGAGACGTTAAACAGACTAACAACGGCAACGGTAACGGTAACGTTTGCGGGAGCTTCACTTCATTGCTGAACAACACCCAGGGCTCCGGGTTTCTCGCCCTGGGCGGCTTTGGGCTTGGGCTTGGACACGGGTATGACGACATGGGCTTTGGCATTGGGAGATCGGGCTGGGCCTTCCCCGGAATGGTCGACGGTGGCAACATTGGCGGCGCCGTCGCGTCTTCTGGCTTGAACACGTGGCAGTTAGAGAGTGGCGATGGAGGGTTCGTTAGCGGAGATTGCTTCTCTTGGCCTGGGCTTGCGATTTCAACACCGGGAAATGGTCTCAAATGAAATGAAACGCATCTTTTTTTTTTCTTGCATTTTTTTTTTACCTTTTCTGGTTTGGGACTTTGGGTGCAATGGAAGGTGTGTTTATGGTTTAAGTTTAGGGTTTTACTATTTGCAGGGTATAATCATCTGTGAAATTTGAAGCACAACTATGACTTTTTCTTCTTTTTATTTTTTTGCTTTAATTTTACTAGTTCTGTGGATGTTTACGGGCTTACTGTTATTTTGTGATTAAGCTGTGTGATTCATATATTCGTGACTGATGAGGTTATGAATGTGTTTTTTTTTCCTCTGAATTTTTTAACCATGCATGAAATTGGATTAGGATTCCAGCAAAGGTAGTGTGGCCATGGCTACACTTATAATGTAAGAGAACAAATTATACTGTTAAATAATACTTTATTGTGAAAAATATAGAAAGAAAAGTAGGAATTTCTAGCCTAGTGTATGTTTGCTGTTTGTAGACTTTAGAGGAAAATAATATAATAATAAAAGCTTAATTAATTTAATTCGGTGTTGTGTTATTTGGGGGTGTGGAAACGAGGGCGAACCCTCTGAAGAGAAGGGTAGTGAGAATGTAACTTTGCGGGGTATTTGATTTTTGGCTCAGTACAGTTTGGTTGAAAGATCTCTTGATTTGCGGGTTTTCTTGTACTCATTGTTTTGTTTTATTTCTACGATAGGACTCTGCTAAAGTTGATTCTGTTCTATTTTTGAGAAACTTGTTCCTTCAATTCTAATTTTGTCTCGGTGCCTGGAACTAGATAGGGAAGGAAAAAAATACCCCACAGAACTCTGTTTGCTGTATAAAATATTTTTTTAATCTTCGTCAATATCATTTCATTTATTTTTTATTTTCTTTTGTGAGTATGTCATGTTTACATGTTTAGATTGGCAAGATAAATATATGATACGCTGCTGTTAAGGGGTGATAAATATTATAACTTTTTTGAATATTAAAATTTGTAAGAAAGGAAAGCAATGGAAAAAAAATTAGATATTAAACTTAAAATGAAACTATAATTATTAAAATGAAAAATATGTTCAAGTTCAGATTAATTTTTTTTGAAATTTTCCGTGCAATTGTTTTTCTATAATTATTTTACAACTAGTAAAAAATAGAAACAAAAGAGGGAGAAATATGAGAGAAAATATTTAGAGAATATCTAAACTGTAGATTTTCCTTGTAAAATGGGTGTACTTTTGAAAAAAAAATAAGTATAACATAATTCTTTCTCATCAGAGGAGTTTCATTGCACATTTTATTTTATTCAATTTATTATAATAAGTATATACTGGTAATAAAATAGAGAAATAAGATGTCATTCTTAATCAGGAGTGATATTCAATTGCTCGCTCTCACAATTTGTTAATTAATGTTTAAGTTTAACCACTGTTTAATAGAACTTGGAAATAAAAGCATCAACTGAGTCTAATTAATATCAATTAGGGCTTGAAAAGTAATTAAACTCCATTCAGCACAAGCGCACCATGAATATTGAAATGTGAATAAGGTAAATTTCAATTCCTTGAATCCAAGTCCCTCAAATAAAACATGGGATTCTAAACTCTTAGATAAATCTAAATCTAACCAAGGATCAGGGAAAGATATTTAACAAAATATCTATGCATGAAGTTCAATCTCTAAAATCATGACAAACTTATTAATCACTCTCATGTCAAGTAATATCAAAATTTTCCAATCACAGACAAATAAAAATAGAGAAAAAAACATAGTAGAAAGTGTAATGGTTGCATTGAAGCTATTAGATCCTTCTCCTAGGTTCAAATCTCTAATGGATGAAAGAGACAATGCCAAAAATTGCATGAAGGCGGTGACAATAACAACTTTGGGAGGAGTGGGCATAACAGTTGGGAGGTGCCCACGGTGTCCTTTGAGGAGAGAAAAGTTTGGTCGATAAGGATTTAGGATGATGATGAGTTCTAGTGACTAGTGTGCATAAGTGTGTTAGGTCTGGTATCATGTATGAATTATTTAAAATTCTTGAATATAATAATAAAATAATTAAGGGTGTAGATCTTGAGATTGTACCATGTAACATAAAGCATGCCATAAAATTTTTTATCGCAAAACCTTCTCCCTCTCTCTTTTAGTTTATCTGTCTTTTTTTTTTTTTTTCAGATTCACTCCACCTAAGTCCCTTCCTTTGCCTCGACACTATTTTTGAGAACGTTCACCACTACTTCATTCATAACCTCTCCTACTTGACATCCAACCACATGCTCTCCATGGTGGTTTCCATTTTGGGGAGGGGAGAGAGTAGACGAGGAGAAACACCATTTTCGAAACATCTTCTCCTCAAAATGGTCACAAATCTTGTAATGATAGTTGCACTAGTGACGCTATGAGCTAGTGATAGGAAATGAAGAAGAAAGGGAAGACAGAGTGAGAGACAAAGAATAGGTCGATGTCGTACACGGCGATAAGAAAGTTTTACAATAATAACTCATGAAGTTTGACCAATGTTTTCCCCTTCATTTTTGGTTTTTCTTCTATTTCTCGTCTCTTTGTTTGCATATGTTATGGTGATTTTCTTTTTAGCATATGGTGTTAGTAAAGATTAGTTTTTTTTTTTACATATGCAAAACTATAAAAAAAATTGATGCAAAACAAAAACTTTGAACACTAAAAAATCAATGATGTTTGTAGTTGCTATGCTTTCAAATTTTCCCAAAGTCTACACACTACATTGTTTGTAGTTTCCGGTTTTTTTTTCTATAATAATAATTGGATTTTGATTGTCAAATAAAGTGGGAGGATTTTGATTTTCAAAGTGAGTAAATGTGGGAATGACAGAAAGATTACATAGAAGATGAAGGAAAAGACTATGATGAGAGAGAAAATAATAAAAATACATTTATTCTATACTTTGTTTTCATGTTACACCTTTATCATCTCTATTGTTAATTATTTTATAGCTATATCCAAGGGTGTTAAAAAACTTTGGCACCATGCCATACCTACCTCACTTTTGGCACGCTAGGATGATAGAGAAGACGCTCAAACTCATTAGTCACATGCGTTTCCTTTTAGATTTAAAAATTGGTCATTTTATTTTAGTGAGTTGTCATCTTTTGAGTGGATGTGTGTAAAGGTAACATGTAAGAGTTGTGTATGTAAGATTTACTCATGCTCAACGTTATAATATAACACTGCTTGTAGCTAGAGCTAGATATGCAGGTAAATCCACTCGTGAAGCCCGTAACTCAGTTGCAACTCGCAAAAATTCACCCTGCAAATACTATATTTCAAACGGGCTAATTTTTAGTGAGTCTACACCCGCCAGCATAGCCTGTGGGTTTAGTGGCCCACACGCGTTTGACAATTTTTTATATAAAGAAAAACAGAAAATTGAATTTTAAAATGTAAAATTTATTCCGTTTTAAAATATTTTAAAAACTAATTATGAATTATCCAATAAAAAAATAATTTTCCAAAATAGTAACATAATTGCATCTTAAATCGCCTATAAAATATTTTTTACATAATATTTATTTAATTTATAATTCTATACTAAATCAAAATATTGTATGACCATTCACCAACTATTAAATCATATAAAAAAATACTTAAACTTTATATTCTTTATTTATTCGAAGTCTTTGAGTCCACGAATAAAACTCATTTAACCCATAAATTAAGAAAATTGGACTAAAAAAACTCACAATTTAAACTTATAAAAAATATCAAGAGTTATATATCATGCAAGGTAGGATTTCACGGGCTGTCCGTGAGCCCACCGTTTCTAAGCAAGACAACCCATTATATCAAAAGGAATTAGATATTCTTAAATTGCATAGTTAACATAACATCTACGACTATGCACTAGGTTGTGAGTAGATTAGTATAAGCTACCTGGGTATTTTTGGGTCTTATTTTTTTATTTATTTTGTGGGGTGGTGGCTTAATTTGTTAATTTTGTTGATTTTTTTCCATGTAAATATGTAATAAGTATTTGAATTACTAAAAAATAAAAACATAAACAAAAATTCGATGTTGTCACTTGTCAGCAGGCCCATCCAATCGCTACACTTTCTAACTTGTGCGGTTTACTCTTCTGTTACCATCAATTACTTTTTTCTCATTGATGCAGTAATACTTCTACATTTTTTCCACATTAAATATTCTACTTGTCGGTCTTACTGCCAGAGCTCTTAGTTCTGTCTTTCTAGATTCTTATATTTTTCAATTTTCATGCAGAATAGTATCATATAGTACAGATTGTCTATGTTTATACTGCAGAATAACTGTTTTGGATCGGTCATTGAATTGAAGCAACCAGTTACACACCAAGTATAATTTTAACTAGCTAATTAGTAGACCTACACTAAAGATAAAAACTGGTTAGTTTAGACAAAATATTATTATTATTATTATTATTGTAATAGTAATAATTTCTTTTGAATTATTTATCATATTCATTTATTTTTTCATATTTTATGAATAGGCTTAAAATATTTTGCCTTGGTCCAATAATTAAGATACAGAGTGATGTCAATTGTCTACGATGGCAAATATATTCAGGGGTATTTTTTTATATTATCAAATATTTAGAAATTACATAAGGTAGAAATTTATTATTTGAGGATAATACTGAATTAATAGTATTTGAAAATTTGTTAAAGGGAGTAAGAGCCGGTTTAATTTACAACAATGGTCAATTTCTTATACCGTAACATGTTTTATTATAGAAATGTTAAAATTTAAAGTTGATTTATTTTATTTCATTTTAAATATGTGCAAATAAAATTTAATTTAAAATTTATTTAAGACTATTGGAGTAACAGACGAATTACTGATAAATTAAGAATTTCTTTAGAAAATTCTTAGAATATATAAAAATATTTTATCATCTTATTTAATTATAAATTATCATGTATAATATTATTAAATTTTGTAATAATCACTTAAAAGTTAAAAGTCATACACTTTACTGTATTAGTGAAGAAATTTAGTGACAACACAGGCTTTTTATCATTAGCACTACTAAAATTAATTTAATGATGAAAAAATTACATATAAATTGTTTAGTTACACATGTTAAGTTTTTTTAGTGATACTTATAATAATTTATAATTGATTGATATTATTAAATATTTATACTGAAAATGTGTATAGAAAATTAAACTCTAAAAATATTTCAATTTATTTTTAGGAGACGTTTGATAGGAGAAAGTTGAGTTTTTTTTTTTGGAAATTTTGGGTTGAGAATCTTAATTTCCTATACTTGGTATCTATTTTTAAAAAGTAAGATTATGAGAAAATAATATTAGTTGGGAAATTTTTTTAACAAACCAAAACTTTTCAAAAGAATGTTAAAATCTTTCTCGAATTTAATTTTTTTTATTAAGTAAAAATATCATGCTACTCTTATTAATATAATAAATAATTAAAGTAAAAATATCATGCTAGTCTTAAAAAATTTATTGAAATATTTTTGTATAATCAATCAAATAGATTTTATTTATTACAAAGAAACATAATTTCCAAGAATTACAACTTTGGGACATGTAAAAATTTCTTTTCATAATAGTGAAGTCGTAACAAGGTAGTCGTATTAAAAAGTATGGTTGAATCACCCTTAATTTGTTTTAAAGATTAAATTAATTTAAAATTAAATGATATTGTAATTTTAAATTTTATAATGGCTTATAAATGTAATACTTGAATCATAAACCAAATCAAATTAACTTAATTAATTTAACTTATTTTTATCTCATGGTTATAATTATTCCCATGCAAACTAAATTTGTACTATTCAAATAAATGAAGATGAATGATATGAGGAGATAGGCGATCTGACCAAATAATAAAACTAACTAGTTAAAAAATTATTTAGCAACAAAAAAATAAAAAATATGATACAGTAATAACTAATAAGGAAAAGACCACTAAAGAAGTTTAAATAGAACAATATATTGATTCGAATTGAATGCAAAATATTTGGACAGTAAAATCGTAACATCAAACTAAACATATGTGATTTCAAAAGCAATTCTGCTTCATGTTCAATTCAACGTGTCGACTACACAACCAACATGGGTCAGGTCTGTTGCCTGAATTAATGACCTTAACTCATTATTCATGTTCTGTGCAGGAGAATAAATATTTTTAACATGCGTGTAAAGAAAAAAGAAAAAGAAAAAAAATAAGAGATATACTATTAGCCAGTGTTAATATTTTAAATAAGTATTGAAACTGTTTTTAGACTAGCCAACAATCTCGTCTACGATGCCTAATGCTTCCAAAGTCTCCACTCGTCTCAAATTCTCAATCAATGGGAGCTACAATCACGTGTCTATTTTGCATTTATTTTCTCTATTCTAAATCTTATTTTGGTCTATTACATTTTAGCCTTTTATATTTTTTTACTGTAGCCTTTTATGTTTTAAAATTCTCATTTTAGTTACTTATGATTGCGATGTTGTTCAAGATAATTCTTCTGTCAATAATACACTAACACGGTTAGTGTTTTCATTTTCAAATAATTAATTCTAATATAGTGAGATGATTAAAAACTATTAAAATCTTTTTTTTATATATTAAAAAAAAACCTCATTTTCATCCTCACAATCCAATCTGATTTTTTATTTAAAAAAACTAATCCAATCAAGGAACATGCAAAAGAACCAAATCCCCTAGATCTCTGAGAAGTGCTTAAGTTTGACGACACTTCCTTCTAGGACAAGAACTAACACCCATAACTAAGAACAAAAAATTTGTTTTCACATTAAACATGTTGGGTACTTCGGGAGAACCTAAAATCATGAGTAACCTAAACAAAATCATTCTAAAATCATGATCTTGTGTGCAATGTGTGCGATGACTGAGAAGATTCTGCCTGTCAACAAATTGGTGGTGCGTGGGAGGGCTAGGGATTATGGGAGTGAAGAAGATTAAACACATGCAACACAGAATTGTTTTTGTTTGGGTTTTAGTTCAATTAATGTGATTTTGATTCGACTTCGTAATTCCATTGAATGCGAATAAATAAGATAATGCCTCGTACTCTTTGGAATTGGAAAACATGAAGACTCCATCACTATGCATGGTACGTTGGAGAAGTGACTTCGAAACACCAAAAAAGATAAAATCCACATCGGAGAAGTTCTGAGAATGTTAGATCTACTGGGTTTATAATTTTCAAAATTTTAACAAAAAATGATTGTACGTCAACAATCACCACTATAGCGACGAATTTTAACTCACATTATGTTAAATTAATTGTTTTAAAATTTAAAACACTATCAATGTTATCATAAAACTAAAAAAAATCATTTTGGTTAACGTTGAAAACATAAGGAGTTAAAACAAAAATTTTAAGATCATAAAGGAATAAAACGGGAAAATGCAAAAACGTAATGAACCAAAATGATATTTAATCTTTTATCTAAAGTTCATAGTTCAACTTACACAAGTCTTTTAGAAAACGTTAGCTAAACGTCAATTCCTTATATAGACTACATAGTGTGTCTAGAAAAAGCTTGAAGATCCATTATTGTAGTGGTTTAGAAAGCTTGAAGATTTATTATTGGAAGGGCTTGAAGGATACATGAAGAACTTTATGAACTTAAAGATCGATCATGAAAGAGAATGAGATGGAGTGGATTAAATTGACACAATTATATGACCCAAGAATAAGCAAGAGGTCATTTAAAATAAAAATATTTCTCAGATTTTATTTTTAGTCTCACTCATTATTGGGCTAATAATGATAATAAATGGTGTCAGACATCATACTATTGGAGGCTCACAACCCATTTCGCACTGGGCGTCAGAATAGATGCACTGGGAACAACCATTAGGGATGATAATGCATTTTTGCACGATTGTATGCCCCTTTGAATTCTTGGGTTTTAAGTGTGGGATTAAGTGATTAGAATCCATACACAAGCTCATCATTGCATAAATATACTTGTAAACACTTAATTTTCACAACTTTGAATAAAAATTTGGATTAAATATTCTCATAAGTGTTATTTGAGCATTGTTCCTCTTTTGGTTCTTAGGTTAACATTCTTGATTTGTATCAAATTCTGTTATGGTGTTTCCCACAAGAATACAAAAGGTAGAATTAAGAGAGGAAGAGAGAGATTAGAGAGAAATCAAAGAGAGAAAGTGTGTTCTTATCAATGATTGAGACCCCATATCAGTACACGATTACAATATTTATAGAAATTATAATAATGCCATGTCTCTTCCAATACTTGCGTTGGATATTCCATACTCGGTGTTATGTGGTATGTCGTGCTTTATGTGAAGTTTGTCTCATAACATCAACGTCGGGGCAATCCAATTGCCCTTAAGTCAATGTTTCTTTGAAAAAATAATGCAGACTTGAAGAGTGTAAAATGAACATTTTTTTAATAATAATTGATTCTAAGTGGGTGTTGCTTTGGAAAAATAATGCCGACATAAGAGTGTAAATCGATAATCTTTTCCATAACAACTTCCAATCCTTTGTGGAGAATCCGTGCTCACCTTCTCCAATTTTGTATTTAACTTCTTGAGTGTGTTCATATGGAGAGTTGCAAATTCACTTCCGAATATATCTGTTTTCAATAATCTATGGAGTATTCTATCATGCTCCTCCATTTTTTTTCTTGGGCCACGGAGCCAGCCTATTGGGTTTGAATATCCAGCCCATTGATGGCAAGGTTACGCATAGAAACGAATTATTGCTATTTGCTACGTTTCTTTTAAACGACAACGTTCGGATTACTCCCTTAGACGACAACATCGCGCAGTGGCAGCAAGATACCTCCAGGGGCCAATCCAATTCTCACAGTTTCGCCGGTGAAATGTCTCCGCCCGGTGAACTCAGGTGGCTCTGCCGCCTCCTCCACGACTCTCTCCGCCCCTACACAGTCTGTTTCATTCTTCACACCTCCAACTCTGTTTTTTTTTTCTTTTTTTTTTATAAAAATAATTATCAATTCATTCCATTAACCTAGCACGCTTTTCACGTGCCTCAGGAACCACGCGCCTTCGTTTCCACCTCCAAGGAGAAGGAGAAGGAGATTCTAATAGCTACTTCTCAGGTTCCGCATTTTTTTCTCGTCTTCAAAACACTATTAAACACGTTCTGTCCCTGATTCAATTATTTTTTCTTTCTTTCTGCATTTTAGGTCGTGACAAAAATTCAGCTTCGGATTCGCGAATTCGATTCTCGTGCAGAGGCGAAACGTGCTTCCGATGAAGAGCGATCGTGCTGTTCGAGCCCGCATTCTTCCGTCGATCAATGTCTGAGAAAAATGGTCACTGAGATGGTGAGTGTCAAAACCAGCTTTTGTGTTACGCCCTCCGTACCAGATTATACGATGTTTTAGAGATTTTTTTTGAGTTCAATTTGATCCTTTCCTCTAAATTAAATTAGGAAATGTGTCTTTTGTGACGGTTCAGAACCACTTAGTGGGGGTTTAAACTGCCACAAATGCGATTTCTTAATACCATTGACCCAATTTTGACTGTAGGATCAAATTGAATTATTTTTAAAAAATTAGAGAACCAAATTGAATCTAAAAAATAAATTAGAGGACTAAAAGACTAATTTAACCAATTTTTTTTAAGAAAACCAATGCTGTATTAAATGCTTTTCTTGAAGACTACCCTTAATCAATACTTAGTGGGAATAATATATAGGAAGAGTAAATGAATCATTAGTCACAGAGATAAAGGGTATATTATTTTTGACAGGAAGATAAAGGTATATTAGGAAGTTGCATAATGTTTTCTTTGAAATTTAACAAATTAATTGCTTTTCTTAATACCTGTGTCAAAACCTTAAACGTCATATAATCTAGAACGGAGGTAGTACTTTGTTGCAGATATTAGTTCCGTGTTGTTTTTGGTGGCGCAGATGGTTTTGCTCACTGTCAAGAGTGAATTTGTTCAACACGTGGCTGTCAATGCTCTTGTCTTAGTTTCAAAGTTTGTGTACACAATGGTATGAATGAGGAAGTTAGTTTCATTGGTGAGTTTAGATTGCACATTTGAAGCTACTATGTGATTTTCTGTAATAATGATTTGCAGGGGAACAATTGGGATGGGTTCATTCATTTGTTGTGCTGTTCGTTGGAAATGGTGATTGCTAGGATGATTTCGTGTTCGTCCGAGCCACTTTCTGGAGCTAAAAATAGTGAATTTGATTGTTTTGATGTTGAGTTTCTGATGCAATACGGGCTCAAGAATTTGGATTGGTCTACTGTGGCTGGTGTCATTCGAGTACTGCGTGTTATATGTAAACATTTGAAGGAGGAGGATTATGATGATGGACTTATCAAAGTGTACTATGACTCTGTCAATTCTTGTCTTCTGAAGATGCCGTGGGATTTGTTAGATGAGTACTGGAGTAGTGAGTTTGGTAGAATGAAGGACAACTCTACTATCAATCAATTGCACTTAAAAAATTTCAGTGTTATGGATCCTGTGACGAATTTTCTTGGGACTTTTCTGCAGTTACTATGCTCTTTGGTTGACCGGAATGATTCAGTGGAAACTGGTTGTGATTCTGTAGATAAACATCCACTTTTTGTCACAGTCGTGAATCTTATACCTAGATTAGCAAAGTGGTGTCTCAGCGAGCAAGAAAATAATGCTGAGATGCGCATCATCCATTACTTGAAACACAAGTTGCTGGTAAGGTTCATCCACTTGTTCAATGAGCTTGAAATTGAATATTTTATCATTGGTAGGATTGAATGCGGATATTGTTTATTGTTGCCACATTAAATTTAATAGAAGAGTAGGGTGTTATTATAAAAAAATGTTTTTTCTCTTTTTCTGAAAATATGGAAGTGAGTTTATGCACCAATATCTGCCATAAAAGGTCCTAGCCATCAATCGTATGGATATGTAAAATACAGGATTTCCAATCCTAGCAGGAAAAGGGGGGGAAGAGAGACTCAATTTGAAGGGAGTAAACTGGAATGTGGAGAACAAGAAGTAAAATCTTAATGCTGACAAAGCTTCACAATATATTCCATTTCAATCTCAAATCTTGTTTCTATTCAGAATGATAGGACCCACTTAATGGTATTATGGATTTGATATAGTGTCAGTATGTTTTTAGTGTTGATTAAGCTAGATTTGTATTAGTTTTATTATATTAGTGAAATGTATCCAGAAGCTAGGTTAGTGTTATGTATAACAATTATTCCGAGTATCATTAGTAAAATGTATTCTCCTTTTTCCATTCCGAAGTATGCCTAGTCTTCGGATATATAGTGTTAGAAATAGTATTAGTTAATTGCAATTCATTTAAGAAAAAGTATGTTCAATATATATAATTTTGATTATTTAATGTTTTTGACTTGATTACTGTCAATTAAATTTGTCATATTAAATGAAAAAGGGACAAAAAATATTAAATTAGAAAAAATTGAAAATGGGAGAAATATTAAAGCTTTACATTTAAATATGACAAATTTAATTGACAGTAATAAAGTCAAAATCATAAAATAATCAAAATTATTTATATATATATATATATATATATATATGTATGTATGTATGTATGTATGTATGCATATATAAACTTTTATTTATAAAGTTCCAAAAAAAAATCCTACTGGTTCAACCTGTCTTGGAAAAGTTGAAGGAGAAAAGCAAAATAACTTTGAAATTTAAAACTTTGTTTAAAGACTTGTTTCTGTGTTGCTACTTGCTATGTTTAGACTGGAAGGCTCTCTTAAAACCAATTACCATGTTTTCTTCTGCAGATTCTGATGATCAGACTCGGCTCACTTACAGGTCTAGACTGTCGGATCCGTCTGTCTTGGCTTGAACTCCTTCATAACTACTTTCAAGAGCTTTTGCAGCAACCCTTAACTCAATTTCGCTCTGATCAAATTGATTGTCTGGAAGACTCTCCATTTTTATGGAGTTTGTCTGATGGAGAAGCATGTATGAAGCATTCTGCCCACCTACAAAGACAAGCTGTTTACCTCTTATTAGCTTGTTCTTTCAGTCTGATCTGTCAAAGAGGAGAAAATGCAAACCACTCTAATAATTCAACTTTGTGCTCCAGTGTTACCACTAACCCAGATTCAGAGCATGATTACTTCTGCAGAAAAAAGGGTTCACTAGAACTTTACAAGTGGATTCTAGGACATCTTCCAACTGCAATCACTATCAACCATGAAAACTACATGCAGATATGTATGAACTTCATATCATCTTTCCTTCAGCTATATCTTCGTGAGGTTTGTCTATTCATGCTACTTGTGTGTGTATTATAGTTTATGAGTATGAAGCTTGTTTGGCATGGCCATTGTCTTCAAAACATTTTTCAGTTCTTTAAATTTTGGGTTTTTATAACGCTTGGTTCCATATGGAATGCTTTGAAGATTAAGTAAGCTACAATTTGGGATTTGATATATTCTGACAAGTTTGGGTAGCTGATCATGTATTGGAAACTGAAGCTCAGAAACTTAAAAAAGCAGCTGTGTTCATATCAGATCACTTCAAATCCTAATGGGACATTTTGAGTGTGTCTCTATCCATGCTTCTTAGGTTGGAAATATGTTTGCAAAACTGAGGAATTAATGAGTCTCAAGTCTTAATTATTTTCCTTTAGCATAACACTTTTGAATCTTTTAATGACAATATCTTGTAGTTTTACTGGTGTTATATATCACTTGAATGGCAGGATGATCTATTGTTTGAAGTGCTTTTGCTATTGTTTAGCATGTCATCTTCTCTCCAGGAACAGTAAGGAATTGTATTCAATTGTTTGTTATTTTTATTAGCCTCTTAATGAAAGGATCCCCTGTAATGAGGTTTGGATGATGTAGGTCTGAAAGTAAGGATGCTGCGTATCATGATGTAATGAAAGATTTTCCTTTTCAGCTGTCAGACATTTTTAATTCTGTGCACCTTTTCCATCTGTTTCTTTCAGAGGCTAGTATTATACACTTCCTTAGCTCATGAAGATAGACACCCCATTGCTATCCACTTTATCACTGAGTTTAATTTGTAAAACAATAAAAAAGCTTACTATCTTGTTCTTACTGATCTGCAGATACATTATGATCACCAAGTGCTTCTTGATTACCTCATTTCAAAAGATACTGGAATAAGCTGTGCTAAATATCTTCTAAGGTATTCATTGTTACCACAAAAATTTGCCTTCTGTGATTACAAATAAACTAGCAAAGCTATAATATCTGGTTGTATAGACTAGTTTTCTGCCAGACCTTTTGAGTATATCTTCTATTTGTGATTATTCCAAGGTTATGGTTTCCACGATTCATGTAAAAGAAAACTCTGGCCAGCCTCACATTTTATAAATTTTTGTTTCAGCCCCCTATTTCTTTTTTCTTTATTCTATTATGGAGGATAAGTTCAGGGCTCAGAATCAACTCTTTGCATTGTTAGTTTAATGAAAGGGTGAAACCAATCAAGAATGAGAATTACTAATAAATCATAAATTTTGGTTGCTACTTATCCTGACTCATTGCTACTTGAGGGTTGGCTTTTACTTTTCTCTTTTGCACATTTGTCGGTAGATGCTTGCATTTGATATGCA
>CM023948.1:38391295-38516440 GCA_013407115.1 Glycine latifolia
TATATATATATATATATATATATATATATATATATATATATATATATATCAGACGAAGAAAATGGGTTTTGTTTCCGTCCCGTCGGCAAAAGGTTAATACGTACTACAAATCATTGGCTTTGAAGTTTGGTAAATAGTTAAATCACATGCTTAGTTTACTTATAAAAAAAATAGTATCAGAAGCTTTATATATAGCAACGGACAAATTGCGCTTTTTAGTACCGTGATTGATGTAGTAATTCTAAGATTAGTTTGCAATGTATATAAATGGTGGGTGAAACTGCTGAGATATGGTTTTTGGAAACAAAAAACTACAGGTCAAAGATGTTACTATTTGATAACCTGTTTTGTTTGGAGGGTTTCGATCAAACTGAATTAGAGTTGCAGGGGATGGATTTGATTGAAAGATTATTTATGATAAGGGATAAATCCATTCGTGTTTATAATGGAGCCCTACTCATGCATGTAAGTCATATTGATACTTATGGTACCCTTAATAAAATTCCTTGTTTGCGGCTAAAAAAAAAAAAAATCTAAGATTAGTTATTTAAGTCTTAAAAGCTTGGCAGACACTTAATCTATAACGTGGCTAATTGAGTTGAACACGATGCTATGTGTACTTAATTTGACTAAGTTGAATATCAAGTTTGGCACTGCTTTCTACGTTTTTGTTTTTTTTTTTGAAGTTAGGCATGAATTAACTCCAAATTCGTGAATATCCATCGAACACCTACTTGATTTTGATTAGAAAATCTAACTTTGATTAAGATTGAGTTTGAATTTAGTTTTTTCCAACTTGTAATAGAGTATCTAGGGTAGAATAATGTAATCTTGCTATCAAATTTACCTTACTATATTATATTTTTTATTGCTAATAATTTTTTAAGTTTTTAGTTCCTAATAAAAAAATTATTTTATTTTTAAGTCTTTACAGTGTTATTTAAATCACTTTATTTCTCTTTTAAAGTGCTATTTAAAAAAGATTATGGACCAATAATTAAATAAAAAATTTATTAGCGTAAAAAATGTTAAGAAAAATTATTAGGGACCAAAAGTAAAATTCAGAAATTTACCATAAATTAAAACATATTTAAGCCTATAATATTTGAGTTAGGATTTTATTTTCATAATTTTATTTTTATATTGATTAAAATACAATTTAATTAATTTGATAGTTAAATAATTAAATTTGTAATAAAATAATAATTAAATAATACAGTAAAAAATATTTAATAAAGATCTAATTTAATGAGGCTTGCTAATTAACTAGTACGTCACAACATTGGTTAAAGAATCAATAAGTAAAAAAAAGTTGTTGGAATTGTATTAAAAATCATGAAAGAGTGTACGTATTGTTTAATTCTTTAATGAAAATTTTCTACTTCTCCAGTGTTTTAAGACATTGGTTTGCATTTTTCTAATTTAATTCTTACGTATTTTTTAAAATCATTATTATTTATCAATTTTTATCTGTTGTTTAAATTAAAACGTAAAATAATTCGATCATTATATGTTTTATTTAAAAATATAAGTAAATAAATACTCAAAAAGTGACGCGATTTTATTGAATACGATGAAAGTTGAAAATGAAAAAAAGTATTCAGTTACACATTCATAAAAGACTAAGGTTAAGAAGAATGACTTTTCAGTCTTTAGTGGTAGATCCTAAATTGGGATCTTAGATCACTTTTTAGTAGATCCTATAATACTAAGTAGGATTTAAGATCTTTTAAGATCTCTTCCATTTTGTTCTTTAGTGATAGATCACATTTTGAGATCTTAAGGAGAGAAAAAAAAAGAAAAAAAATTATTTTTTTTGAACAATGTGCAGATTTTAAGGGTTCTTTCACAAGAACTCATTCTCCATGTTGGAGATCTCTCTACCTTTTTTAGTGGGAGATCTAGTGAAGACCAGATCTTGAACTCAAGATCTTACATTAAAGTTAAAGTTAAGAGGGACTTATAATCATGTTATTTGTGGAGTGAATTGAAGCCAATTTTGAGGGAAGATTAAGAATGATAAGTTGCAATAAAATAGTCTAATAAAGAGAGTTGAAAAGTGGAAAAATGAATTGTCGGGAAGGATCGCCACTAAAAAAAATACATCTAATATTAATTATATTAGACTACTTTGGGGTAATTTTATATTTTCAATTTTTAAATGTAATTTTCAAAAAAAATGTTTTTTTTTTTGAAAAAGTGAGTTAAAATATTTTTTAATTTATTTTTAAAATACTTTTACATTTATTTTTAAAACCAATAAAATTAAAAAACACGTACCCCTATGTTTGAGATGATATTTCTAACTAGATTGTCATAATCATGGTCTATCTTCATAGTTCCCACCATCAACAACAACATATTCATTATTATTGTCCTCAATATAATTACTATTGACTATTATGAGACCCTATTATTATTTTTATCATTATTAATATTATTATTATTATTATCATCACTGATTTCATTATTACCATATTTATTATTGTTATTATCATCATAGACACACAAAAAAAAATCTTAAAGTAATTTTAATGTGATAGGAAAAGTTTCAAATATTTTGAAACTAAAATTTGAAGAAAAATTAAAACTAAATTTTAAAAACTAAAAATTCATTTTTGTTTTTAAGAATTTTAAAACTCAACCAAAAATCACTCCAAACATAATCTTATAGATTTTACATCATTTTATAAACCAATGTAGATGAAACTATCATGAAAAATAAAAACTTTTTTAATTACATCGATTAAAATATAACCAATAGAGATCTCTTTTTTTTTTTTTCCAACAGAAAATTTGCAGATTCATTCACTGTCTTCTATTTTGGAACATTAAGTCCAAAGCACTTTCTTCACGCTGTATGTAAATCCACAATCGAACCATTTTCTACACCGGCCTCAGTCTCAAAAGTTGCATCCCTCTTCCAAATCGATCCCATCATCACTCTTCTCACCTCATACTCCGTCAACATCTCTTTGATTTAGAAAATGTAGCAGATGTGGCAAAGTCACGCAAATGCAGTTTGATGAAGCATAGAAAAGGACGAGACTAAGAGAAAGCCCTCTAAGTTGGCAATTGCTAATAAAAGAATAATCATAAAATCAAATATATAAACATGCACCAAAATGAACAATATATAATAAAATCATGACACACTAACAGAGATCAAGAATAAGAAACCCTAGAAAAGAGGGAAAATGGTTCGCTGACTTTTCCAAATTGATCCCATCGCACTTCTCATTGTGAACACCATCGACGTCTCTTCGATTTCATAAATGTAGGAGACAGCGTAGTCACGCAGATGCAATTTGATGAAGCCTGCAAGTTGGAAATTATTAATAAAAAGAATGATCATAAAATTAAAAATTTTTTTTGTTGACTACAATATAATGTAAAATAGCTTCCGTTAGTGACTAATCTTTATTGAATGTTATTATTATTATTGTTGTGGAGAAAGCTGGAGGCAAATGCTGGGGAGACTCTCCTCAACCCCATTTGTATCCAGATCTTGCACTTGAAACAAAATGCTTATAGTATTTGTTGTAATGTAATTGGTCATGACGGAACATTGATGAAAAATATAAAAAGAAAGTTTTCCTAAAAAGAAAAATTTTGGAGAGTCGTTATCAACGTTTATTTAAGAAAAGCGTTGGAAAATAAAAAAAATAAGAAATGGTCTACAATTTTGGAGAAAAGGATCCGAGAGTCGTTTACGCACGGGAAGGTGTTAGCACCCCACGCTTAAGTTATGAAGACGATAATCTTTAATCAAGTGTGCTAAAAATAAATTTACTTTTTAATTATTTATCTTCCCTAAAGAAGATGACTTATATTTGTTTTATTTTTGTTTATTCAGAAAAAGAAATCAAATATTTATTTTTGGAAAAGAGAGGATTTTATATATTTTTTTTGGTCGACAAAGCGTTTGCCCTCACTCTTACGTATTCCTAAGAGCAATGAGAAAATCAAACTTACGTAGTTTTTTTTTTATAGAAAACAGCTTGTGTGTTGGGTTGATTTTATCTCTTCTTTTTTTTAAAAAAAAAATTGCTTTAATTGCGTGAAAAAGACTCGTTAAGGCTTTGGACCTTGAAACAATGTTGGATTTTAAGAAAAAGTGGAGGGAATCGCTTAAGACATTAGACCTTGAAGCGATCTTGAGTAATGTGTAATTTCTATTAAAAAAAGGATAATTGAGTGATCATTTATTTGAGTATTTTTTTAGATTTATTTGAAAAAGATTTTGGATTGTGGTAAACTATGTGAAGTAAATTAAGTCAGAGACCCAACATGACATTCACAACATTTATTCATATGTTATTGAAACACCATCAAGCAAGTCAGAGACTCAGCATGGAGTGTAACAAATATAAGCATGTACTAAAAAAAACTAAAGTGGAATTGCAAAAATAAATGAATAATTGACATATCATTACGTAATCAAATAAATCCAATGAGAATAGAAATAAGGAGTACACTTAGTAATTAAGGTTGCATAATGAAGAAAGAGAATGCAAATAACAATGCTTATTTTATTTCAAAATTGTCCTAAAAGGTAAGGGAGTGTAGATATGAAAACTGGAGGTCACTACAACATTAATTATTTTGTTCAAAATGGGCCAGGTCCAAATAGTATTGGGGTGTTGGTGTTAATGAAGATGTCACAACTAGCAACAGCTATTTTGTTTTAGAATGGACAGGCCCAACAAGTCAAGGTGTGGAGTTATGAAAATGAAGCGGTAAATAGCATTATTTATTTAGTTTTTAAATGGGTAAGATCCAATAGGTAAAGGGAGTGTAGTTATTAATATGGTAGGTGCAAATAGTTAAAATTAATTTTTTTTAGAGGTTAGGTTGGAATCGGGTTAGAGCAACTGGGCCCAACTTGCATTTAGCAATAGGGTTGAAAACCCTTGGCAGCCAAACAGCGCAGGGAGGCATGGAGTCTCACCCCGAAGAAGGAGGGCCCCCTAACGCTACCGGCACAAGGCCACCGCGATGGGCTATAACGACCATGGCAGCATAGGGTGGTGTTTCATGGTGGTGGTGGTGCGCGTTGGTGGTGCGAGGAGGATCAAGGAGTCTCAACAGAAGAAGCATGACCCCTTTAACTACACTGGCACGAGGCCTTCGTGGCAGTGGCGACAGTGGCAGTGCACATTGGTAGTGCGCATCTGCGAGATGAAACAAGGGAAAAAAAAGAAGACAGGAAAAGAAGAAAGAAGAGGCTTCGTTCTTTTATATTGTTGTTATCTGAAGAGCCCATTAGGTCTATTTTTGGAGCATCTATTTTTTTTATATTTTTTTATATAAAAAAATTGTTCTATTTTTTTAACTGTTATCTTTTTTTTTTGGATCAAGATAAAATTAGGGTATGACAGTATTCAACGTTTTAGGACTATTTTTTCTTGTCAATATTTTCACATATTTGATTAATTCTGGCCTGAAAATTGCTTACCACTTAATGCACTCGACTATGAATTTAGATAAAATTCATTTAATAACAATGAAACAAATATTTATTTGATATTTTCCCCTGCTTATCATCAACATGAATTGACAATAATTAATATATACCACTACATATATAAACTTCATTTTAAAAAAAATATACAGCTCTATGCTTGTGATATGCTTCTAGCATATAGTGTTTTTCAAGTTAAAAGAATCAAGAAATTAATAATAATTGAGCAATACATGCTAATATTAGTGAAAGTTTTCATTATTTTATCTTTATCACTTATTCTTTGAATTTTTATAGCAGGAAACCAAGAAAAGAAAGCAAAATCAAGAAGTCTCTGGATTTCAAGATTTTGATTAAAGATTTCACAAAGATAAAAGATAGAAAAGAAGAGAAGAGAAGATTTTGATTAAAGATTTCACAAAGATAAAAGATAAGAGAAAATTTTCACACCCTAATTATAAATAGGGACTTAGGAGGCTAAAAGAGATAGACACTGAAACACTTCTACATACCTCTGAACTACTACGTACACACTGACATAGACTTGGAGGCTGCTACATACAAAGGAAGATACATACATACATATGGAAGAAGGGAGAACAAGAGGAAGAGAAAATATCTTGGAGGGATTTACATTAAGGCAAGAAGATTAATATTCAAGATTGAAGGGGTTAATTCTTCTTCTTCTTATTTTAATATTCTTGATTCAATTCCCTTATTTTTATTAAAGTTAGACATGACAATGTCTGGCTAATTCTCTTTATTGTAGATAGGACCATGAACCTTATGTGAACTCATTTGTAATTGGATTGATTTTTATTATTCTTTTATGCTAAGTTGTTTTATTTTACTTTGTTTTGCATTAATTATATCTTTATTAGGATTTATCATTCTGGTAAAGTTATGAGAGTTAAGGTTTACAATAGGAATATTGGAACTTTAATTTCTGACAAGAGTAAAATAACAATTGTTACATTATCGAGAAATAGGGATGTGTGATTGCAAATGAATATATGTATTTTCTTAATGCTTAATTTAAGAGAGATCACTAAGGAATTAGGGTTTTGATTGAATTAAAGGGTTAAAGTCACTAAGGAATTAGGATTTAACTAGTTTAAAGTAAGGATACATTATCTGAACAATTAGCATAATTAAATTTAGTAATTAATTCAAGTAAAGAAGGTAGGGATCAAAATGTGAATGTGCTCTGACTACAATTCTTCTTAATCAATTCTTCAAATCTAATTAACTTTGTTTTTAAATTTTTATTGAATTTTAATTCTGCTATTTAATTTTCTCAATTCACAATTCAATTCAAACTTTATTTTATCCAATTTAAAGAGAACAGTTACAATAAATTTGATGTCGCAATCCTAGTGGAGACGATACTTTTCTTATCACTTTATTACTTGGAACGATCGGTGCACTTGTCGAATCCGCAACAAATTTTTGATATAAACTTCATTTTAAAAAAAAAATATATAGATCTATGCTTGTATTGAAAAAGTCGATTTATTGATTTGTCTCATTGGTTCAAACGAGATCTTATAATTCTAACCCTAACTAGTCAAATTCATACACAACAAATAAAGCTGAAGCCTGATTCATGAATTTATGCATATTTAGTCACTATCTGCTGGAGGGAATCGAATAGTTCTTGTAGCTTGCAAAGCATAGCCATATGATCTGAGCCTTTAATCTCTAGAACGTCATTGAACCCAGCATTTTGGATCATCCAGAGCTGATATTCCAATGGAATTGTAAGGTCGTCAGGGCAAACAATATACGCACGTGGAACTGACCCATACCCCTCTTTGGAGAAGTTCTTTTGCTTAGACAAGTCTTCAACGAAGAGTGATGATGGCCTTGCCAAAGTCTTGGCCAATTCAAGGTCCTGCGAAATTCAATCCGATTTAATTTATTTTTATTGAAAACTTTGTTACTTTGAAGACCTTTTAGCACATTGCTTTATATATAGAAAAGTTACTTCTACCAATAAATTGTATATGCAATAATTTTTATAATTAAATAATAAAAAAAAATATATATATATATATATATATATATATATATATTTTGTATAAATAATTGTATGAATAACACATATCTTTGTTACTTTAGCTAGTAATAGACAAGGATGTGATTGTCACATGTAATTACCTCAACGGAGGAGAGCCGGTAGAGCTTGTTGGACAAGATTTTGGGACCAAAGAGCATTAATGTTTTGTTTTCACTTGGAGAAAATTCAGTGTCCAACCATGCAGACGACGGGGTCCTCTCATTGTACTGTTGAAATAAAAATAATAATAATAGTGAAAATTAGTGTCATTTTCTTAAAGATTCTTTTTCAACAACGAACAAGATGCGAAATTGTGTGACATATGTGACTCACGTGTATATAATCACAAAATGTTTATATATTAGTGTCTATTTTTGAAGGACACAAGCGAATCATATTTGATAGTTATAATTTCAATAATTGTCATATTAATTATCTTTAGAAAAAAAAGTTATAAAGTTTATGATTGTACTTACATCAGAAACCAATTATAAATATAAATATTTTATCTAATTTTTAATAATGAAACATGTTATAAATCATAAAATTTTAATATTTGTTTCAGGATGTATTTTTTAATTTTGATTTCTACATAAAAAAATAAGAATTAAAAATTAAAGATTTCCAACACAAAACTAATAAGAATCATACCTTTTCCAGGACATAAGATGGGTGGTGTTCAATGTCTGGAGCAAAAGCTGTTAAGAAAACACCGACTGCTACCTTTTCTGGAAATTTCTCCATTGCAAGTGCTATGTTGACCCCCCCAAGGCTGTGACCAACTAGAACTACCTTCTCATTTTGTGGAATTGTGGCCATTAGCTGCAACAAAGGCTCGGAGTATTGTGAGAAAGTATCAACATCTTCAATTTTTTTCATGTCAATGCCAGAAGCTGCAAGATCTAGCACTGTGACCTTGTGGCTTGCAGATTCCAAGCGTGGCTTGAGCTTATACCAACACCATGCTCCATGGCATGCCCCATGCACCAGCACAAAGTGCTTCTTATCTATACCTTTTTCTGAATTCATGATGTTTTTGCTTTTGAGGTTGTTGTAATTATTTTGCATTCCTTCGAATTCTCGATCGCGCTATATATAGACAGCGAAATGGGTCGGGTTTGGCGCCTTGTTGACAAACCTGAAACTACATGATTGAAGATTGGACAAATCATGATTTAGAGACTTTTTCATAAAATAATTAAATTATTTTTAAGTTTAAAATAAATTTGATTGAATTATTGACACACTTGTATTTTAGCATATATATAATTCACAAGTTACATCTTGTAAATTTTGATTAAACAAGTCTAATTAAATGGAATGAAATTATATGGAGTGAAAATTACAGGGAATTGAATAGAACTATTGTGTATATTTAGTATACTCATTGTAATAAAATTTGCACTTGCATGTATTTTAAAATTAATACGACAAATGTCATTTGTATTTATAGATAATGAAATAAAATTATTCTGTATTTTTTTTCGTATATGCATAGTTTCCTATGTATAATGTTTTCCAATTGGAATATTGTATATTGCATGATGCATGCAATGTAGTTTATTATTGTTTTTCATCTGTTAAATATATATAGACTTTTTATATAAGTTGCTATTATAGTCAAATCAAAAAGTTATATTTTACATAGGTGGAGACGATAATCGATATAGTTGACGACTTTTTACGTTAGATATAATCACAACTAACGTAAAAAGTGAATATTTTTTAGATCAATGTAAAAAGTGTTCTACATTAATTTTGAAGCCAATTTAAGAAGTACTCATTTTATATATCGAGTAATTTCACATCTCCTAAAATCGATCTGGAAGTTGAAAAAACCGATATTGTGTAAATTAAAAAAGTCTTTTTTTTTCTGTAATACTATATATATATAATATTCTTATCCATAATCTTATCCATATTCTTATCCATATTCTTTTGTACAAGATTAGAAGAGATGCCACGGCTTAGCGTTTCGTATTTTATTTGATCATGAAGACATCTAGCAAAGTCGTTTTTGGTTTTGATTTAAATCAAATCATTGCAACTCAGGAAAGACTAATGCAAGATGACGAAAAGGTCCATGTTGTTCAGATGCCATTATCTCATTTATTGATTTGTCTTATTGCTATCATTTTATTATTGTGTTTTTTTATAAGCATTTAAATTTATAGCAGTTTTACGATATATGGATTAACTCATTTGTAAAAGTCAAGAACATGTCCCCATTAACTGATCATCTCTAAATGTAGGTGAATACAGTGACTGAAGCACATATGCACGGTGAACAACGGATACAATTCAGCGAGATATATGTGCCACTATTAAATTTTTTTTTTTAACATCGATTATTTTAAATTTTCAACATCAATTTTTAATCAATATTAAAATTATCGACATTAAAAATATTAACAATAATATCTATTTTTAAAAATTAATATTAACATACTACATAACATCAATTTTTAATAAAACTAATATCACATAATAAAAAATAAACAAAAAAAATATAAAATCAACATTAATTTTTAACAAAATCGACTTGCATAACAACATTAATTTTTATAAAATTGACATTGTTATGAAACGTTGACATTAATTTTTATAAAGATCGATATTGTTGTGATTCCGTTTAATTACGCATGGTCATATTAATTATTCATGGCAAAAAGATATTGGTTGTGGATTGAAGTGATTATAATGGGAAATAATGCTAATGCGTGTAGAGTGACAGGGAAAACAAAGGGCATGCAGGAATTGCATTAAGTTTTAATTATTATTTATAATTACATTTTAATTTCGAGATATTACTTAACTTTTTTTCTTATCTAAACTATAATAGAAATAATCATATTTAAGTTTAATGAGATTATTAAGAATGATAAAAAAATTCTTAAAAGTATTAATTATATATTTAAAACTCAAAACTAAAATTTTTAATTAAAAACTATAAAAAAAATTATACACCATATTGTTTGGATGCTCCATAAGAGATAAATATTGTCTTATTCTTATAAATGCAAAGAAATTGTTTCTAAATTTAAATTCTTGATAAATAAATCACTAACATATAATTTTATCATTATATCATGATTCTCTTTCAAATCTAAAACTTTTAATTAAGTTAAATTATTTTTATGTCGATTGATTTACACGTTTTGAAAAATAGAGAATAAGTGTGCACAAGAGAATGAATGCACAAAAAAGACAAAGGAAGGATGAAGATGAAAATGGAGATCCTTTGTCAATGTCATTAGTGTCCCCTTACTTGTCCTCAACATCATTAATTTGGTGACAGCGGTATATTATGTTATCTTTATTATGATAAGAGTTCTGTTATAAATATAGCAAAGCATTGGCTTCTTGTTATCCAATTTATACACCTAATAGGAATTTAGAAGTAGCAAACCTTGGTTTGACTTTCTTTTGAATAATCAATTTTACTCAGAACAACATAATACTATTATTATTTTACCTATATATAATAATAGCCATAAAATTATCTATATATATATATATATATATATATTTCTTATCTATCTATCTATATATATATATATATATATTTCATTTACAATTTAAGGAAGAAGAAAAAATGTTTACGGCATGGACCTAATAGAAATAGGTATTCATATCACTCAATTCTCAATGATTTCGTCTATCTATAAAAATCAAAACATGGAGGGAAGCAAAAGATTTGACACCATTACAGAGTGGTGTGGGGACTGAACTAAGTTGCTAGTTTCTTCGAATGCATCTGAATTCTGTCATTCCCTTACAAATTAAAGTGGTCCACTACATTTAAGAAACACAAACTGCACGTGGATTTATACAAACGCTGTCTACCGAAATACTTCACATAAAGGGTACTGCGAATTGGGCCATGCTAATGCTGCATACTCTTCCTATCCTAATGTGGTGCCACATACTCTATCTTTCTCATCGCAAAAAAACAGAAAAATCACTTATATTCAATGGCAATTCGTGTAAAAAAAAACAAGTTATTGTTATTAGTCAATCCCAAACACATACGAAGGTAGACGTTTCTTTAAACACGTTGTAAGCAACTTAATTTCACAGAACTAACCATGATATATATTCGCACATTTTCACCAACATTGGTTACCTCATCAATATAAATAACAACGTGTAAAACAAAACAACTAGAATGATGAAAGGGAATTATTGAAATGCTAACCTTCGAAGTTTCAGTGTCGTCGCAAGACTGAGAAACCTAGAGACTGACACCGCGAGAGTGAGAGAGTGACACTGCAAGGGCGACAAAGTGACATTGTGAGGGTGAGAGTGTCAGGGAGAGCGACACCGAGAGCTGAGACTGACAATGCCTGTAACGCCTCGTATGCATCCGGTTCATTAACATTCAATTATGATTGTTAAATGCAGAGATTAATGAAAGCTAATTAATCTGAAAGCAATTAACAAAATGACGTCATCATACGTCATCAACAAACCATCTTTGCATTATGTATGGTAAACACTCCCCTCATACAACTAGATGACCAATTAAGCCATGTACATATATATATCAGAATATACAACAATGTACATCAACTATGCATATTCCTCTCAATTCGTACAAAATATAGGCATAACAAAACAATGAGTCAACATGCTCTCAAAATAATATGGCTAAGGTTTACCCAGAACCATATTTCTACTGGGGCCTCCTGCCCTGGAATCCACCATCCGCTCGTTGAGTATCACCTGTAAAATATAATCCCCAGACGGGGTGAGATACAATCTCAGTAAACTCAGGGTTCTTGGAGGCCTCTTCTCCCCCTGATTCACTTTCACGATACATAACATCAAAACAGGAAATACATAATCTAGTCACTATGGGTCTCATAAAATACATCACATGTATATAACAACACAGATATAGCAAGAGAAAATCATCCACTTAATGACACATTCTCTCAAGACTTTCCGCAAACGTATGTGGCACTTCCAAGAGAAGATCATCCACTTAAGGGCACATTCTCTCAGGGTTTTTATATATCAATTGATTACTTAGAGTTGTTCCACATGACTTTGACTCTAAAGGAAGTCCATATTTAGTTCATTCTACTGGCCAGAGAATCTCATCAATCATACAACATATCATCACAGTGTACATCATATATATGTCCTCAATTAATAGGCAGTAACACAAAATTTCAACACCACATGCATCATGACATACACTAACCATCACTATCTCAGAGTATGGTGGAACACAGTCAAGGGAAAAACTCCCAAGAACAAAGAGCTTACCTGCTCTAAGTGCTACACTGGCACTCTTGACCTCGTGGTCGCAACCACCGGTATCCTCTGTATCACGCCCTCTACAAATGTCCAGGAAGGCTAGAGGACAATTTCTCCAAGCTCGAACGTCATCTAAATGTCTTCTTTCCCTTCAAGTCGAAACCCTGAGGGTTCTTGGAGAAATAATATTTCTGTCTGATGGTTTTTAGAAGAAACCGAGGTTGGAATCTGTAACATCCCAGGTGGGGAGTGATCGTTGGTGCAATGAGACACGGACAATGAGCGACTCCTGGTAGACTTCCAATGGGAAGGGTATATGAATGAATTGAATACACACCCGAATGAGAGGGATCTAGAGGCTGTGTAGGTATGAGACTGTACAGTTGATGATAACTTAAAAAAGAAATAATAGGTACTACCTATTAAGAAGATGCAGGTAATAGGTTGATCAACGCTTTATGTACAAAGTTATAAACCCGCTCAAAATATAGTTGTTTTTATAACAAGATGCAGGTAATAGTTTGATCAAACATTAAGCTCCCAAATTTTACCAATCATCCAAAACAAATATGAGAATAACCAATTAACAAACACACAAAAAAGGCAAATTCTCTTTCAGGCATATTCACAAACACATGGTGCTCAACCAAGTAACAACACAAATTGAAATTTACTGGATTTTCAAATCTGCCATAACCAAACATAGTTTTCTTTCTCTTTCAGACATATTCACAAACACATGGTGCTCAACCAAAATCCAAGTAACTCAAACTAAATGATTATGGTAATAAGTCGAGAGTGGCAACTGGCAACCAAAAGCACAAACACATAGATTGATAAAATTGCTGAGAACAAATTGATAAAATTGCTGAGAACGAGGCCAAGGTCGCGGTTGTGGTTGCGGTTGCAGTGGAGGACAAGGCTCAGCTGCTGACAGGTCGTGGTTGCCGATGCGGTGGAGGACGAGGCCAAGGTCGCGGTTGACGACAGTGTCGGGCTGTTGGCGTGGGAACGGTCTCGGGCTGTCAACAACGAGGCCAAGGTCGCGGACTCGCGATTGCTTGAGGTGCTGATGCAGTGACACCGACAGTGTTGCGCGGCGGTGGCTGAGGTCTAGAAAGGTCGAGTGTCTTTTATAATCACAACTACCTCCTAAATATAATATTATTATATCAAGGTATCAATCTGGACACTCAATTCCTCGCTAAATAAATCCTTGTAACTCATGTAAACACAACATGATCTTACCCCAATCTTTTGAATATCTGCACAATACTTCAATTTTCATTTTTGTAATTGTGAATATATGTACATGATTTTTTATGTGTTTATAATTATTAAGCTTTATATGCATTTTAAAAAAAGTAAAAGATATGATACAATCTTAAATTTAAATTTCAAATATTTTTGAAACATTTGAAATCGTGCAATATCTTGTCAAACCCAAAAAAAAATTGTATTCTTCTTTAATCTATTTAACGCAATGCAAATTTACTAAAGTGTTCCAATTTAGGGGAATATTTTGGATGGAAAATTTCCTTAGCTTCTGTTCCTTTAAGAAAAGAGGTATACATGTAAAAGTTCTCCCAAATTGAAATATTTGAGTAAATTAGAATTTTAGTAAACATGAATTTTTACAGAAATTTTTACACAAATTACTAATATCAGTGGAGAATTAAGTTCAAAAGTATGTTAATTTGAGACTAAAATTATTTTGAGGTCATGATTGATTTTTGATTTCTCTAAAATAAATATGTTTGAGAATAAAATTTTAATTAAAATTCGGTTTTGGAAAAGCGAGACTCTAGTCTCGTAATAACATAAACATACATATCTTGGTTTTATATGCGAGAATGTGCACATGCACGGGAAACTATATCTTAATTCCTCCATTCGTATTATGATTTGAATGCTGTTAGAAGAGTATGCAAAGGGCTGAGGAGCCTTAAATGATTCAGACCAAATATTAGTCGGTCGAATTAAAATTTGTTTAATATCACAGAATTTTATAAAAAAAACTAAAAATCTTAATTATAATAATTTTCCAAAGAAGCGCATACCAAAATTTTCTGTGATGTGCAGTACGTACTCCCCAACCAGGGGTAAGGTACGTGCGGAAGTTGATTTTTGTTGTCTATCAACTGTTCTTCACAGCTGTTTCCCTCATTTTCTTGTCGCACATTTTTGTTCTTTACAGCTGTTCTCAAGGTCGTATCTAGAATTTTTAAGATTTTAACCAAAACTAGTTTATAACCTGTGCATTCGTATAAAATGTACTGATTTATTATACTTTATTCTGTTTTAAATTGAAAATTTATTTTTATAATAAATAAATATATAAATATTTTAAAAATAAAAAAATGATGAATTTATAATAGGAATAAGAAATTATGTTTATTGTGATAATATAAAGATATGATAATTATAAGTAAAATATACGAATAAAAATTTTAACATTTATTTATGTGTATGTTTTGTTGTCGATTGCATTTGTTAGCATTCTTTTGCATGTGTAATAAAAAAATATTATTTAATAATAACATTATATAGATGTAGTAAATTATAATTGTAGACAACTGATGATCAATTTGTAATATAGTACTTCTTAAAAATTTTGTTAATATCTTACAAAATTCTAGCCTAAAAATATAATATTGTGTATAAATGTAACTGATGGATAACAACAATTTAAAAAATATTGAAAGCGAAATTATTACATGACAGAGAACATAATATATATTCCAACAAATATATAATAATTGGTTGCTATGAAATATAAAAGTGTGATCTTTGTACAATATGTTAATCTACGATGTCTCATATCTTTCTTAAGACTTATTATCTGTATATATACTTGATAGTATCAATGTGATGAATCAAGTTTGAAATTGAGATACTACCTGAAGTACTCAAATGATTATTACAAATATCCATGATAATATGCACCATAAAAAAAATCAATAGTAGATGCATAATGAAAATATAGGTGTTAATTTGTGAGGATTAGCATGTAAATATATCAATATGTGATTTTCTTCATTAATAAGATCATTTTTAAATACAAATGTTTACAATCAAATCTAGTAAGCATAAGACATTGTTAGCATAAGACAAATAGAAATATATCATCATATTACCGTAATGATGTTGGGTTCCAAACTTTTGGAGAAGTCAAGGAAACTCTCCACCATGACTTGTTGCTCTTCTCAGTAGTTGTTATTGATTAACTATACTCCTCTTGCACAATATGTTGTTGGAAGAAAATGGCTTACACCAAGAAAAGGAAAAATTGAATCTGAAAACTCTTTAATATGTTCAATCATTGTTCTAGCTCCCTTAAACTCCCAAAATCTTAAAATTGTACCTTCCACAGGACTAGCCTGCAGAAAATAAATATGGTCAAACATATTATGTATCACCTAAAAATGATACAAAGACATTTGAGATTTCCAAATAGTTGTTACCAGGTACCAGACACTATGGATCAACATCAATAGGCCTGAAACTTTCTTTCAAAGTGGGAACAAAAAATCCCTTAAAAAGACATATTTGTGTAGAGGTGAAACATCTTCTTCTAAATTTGAAATGTCAATAAGATTATAAGAATTAGGAACATATTTACACAAATCATAGATAATAGTTTATCATAATCAAATTTTGTTAGTTTCATGAGATGGTGGTTATAGGAGCAAACATAATAAAGTGATGAAAATTTTAATGTAACAAAAAAAATCTATCATGCTTGAATGGAAATGCTCGAGCCCATACTTTATAGATATGGGGCCTTAGCCAAATGTGTGTTTCCTGAATTTTTTATTAATAAATAAAATCATATAAATAATATATAACGTGCAAAATCATTTGAAATTATAGAGTTAGACCATACTGTTTGTTATCTGAAGCTTTAATAACTTTTATAAATAACCAAAGTCTCCACATTGATATGCCTGCAAGCTATCAATTTCAGTTAACAACAGGAACAAAAGAGAGAAAATGATAAGGAAGATATTTGAACACACATAACACTTAAAAAGGTAGTTAAGACAATACATCATCTAGATTGAAAAATATTTTAAAAACTGTAAGGTCTAGCATAGTTTATTAATGACAAAATAAATGTGTAGCAAAAATAAGAGAAAGAAAGAAGTAAAGTTCAATGATAAGTTTTTCTTCTTGTGATAATATACCTATGTTGAAATCAGACCATAAATAATTGATTCATTTAAGGTACCATCTTTTGTCACGCATGTGCAAACTTGCCAATAATTAGACCCAGCCAATTGAGATGAAAACCAACAATATTGAGAAATATGAAGTACCCAAAGTAGGAGATTGTTGAAATCATAACATAAAATGAAAGGAAATCACTGCACTTAGAAAGTTTCTAAACAATTATCAAGTAAATAAGAGAGTAATTACTATATCACCAATGATTTAGAGTCTTTTCAGAAGGAAAAATTAAAATAATATTGAGATTTTGTATTTTTGTAACTGACTAGTACAATACCCTGCATACACAGGTAATACCACTGCCTACACGTTAAATAGATAACGTGTGAGAGGGATGAAAGAAATGATATAATAAGTATTTAAGATTTAAAAGATAACAAAGAAGATGCAATTAGCAAGTTTTAATTTGAAAATATTGGAGTGAATTTATCAAAAAGTGAGTGCATTTAACAAGTTTTAATTTAGAAATATTGGAGTGCACTTATTAAAATGGGAGTGCAATTAGCAAATTTCATTTTCCTGAATGATGTTCAATTACCATTTTACTCCATTTTTTGTCATGTGTCATTTATATAGAATGTCCAATTTGATCATTTTTCGAGTAGTTTGCTTTTATATATGTATGGTATATTTATATTTGTAACTAATTTAATACTATAATTTAACAGATTTCATTTATTTTTTTCTAGCTGGAAAATTATTAATCAAAATTTTATATTTAAGTATTTCTAATAATTCGATCCTTTCTCATACCCAATATATATAACTAACATCAATACATTTTTTAATATATATATATATAGGAAAAGTCACATAAGTGGCCATATATCTTACCGCTACATTTATTTGTCTCGTGGTTTCAAACGAGAGATCTTATAATTCCATCACAAGTCAAGTTCAAACACAACAAATAAAACTAATTAAAGCATGCTACGTGAATTCATGCATATTTAGTCGCTATCTGCTGGAGGGAATCAAATACTTCTTGTGGCTTGCAAAGCATAGCCATATGGTCTGTGCCTTTGATCTCTACAACTTCATTGAACCCAACATTTTGGATCATCAAGAGCTGATATTCCAATGGAATTCCAAGGTCCTCAGTGCAAACAATAAAGGCACGTGGCACTGACCCATATCCCTCTTTGGAGAAGTTCTTTTGTTTAGTCAAGTCTTCCATGAAGAGTGATGATGGCCTTGCTAAAGTCTTGGCCAATTCAAAATCCTGCAAAATCCAATCCTTATTAATTTGTTTTATTTTTTATTAAAGACTCGAAACTTAGAAGACTTTCCAGCATATTACTTTAGCTAGTAGTAATAGACAGCTAGAAAATGATGTAATTAATTGTTGCAACTACCGTAACATGAAATTAATTACCTCAATTGGGGATAGTTGGTAGAGCTTGTCGGACACGAAGTTGGGGCCAAAGAACATTGATGTTTTGTTTCCACTTGGAGCAAATTTAGTGTCTAACCATGCAGCTAACGGGGTCCTCTCGTTGTACTATTCAAGTGAAAAATAATAGTAATGGTGAAGATCAATCGCTGTCATTTTCTTACCCCTTTTTTTGGCAATTAATACTGAATAGGACGTGAAATCTTGTGTCATGTATATCAATTCACAAAACTGCAGGTATTCCTGTCTATTTTTTTCTGACATAATCATTTGATAGTCTAAATTTAATTAAAGAAGTTTAATATTAATTTTCTTTAAAGAAGTTACAAAATTGATGGCCACGCATATTAACGTAATTCAAAAGAAACAAAAATAAAAGGAAATTTTAACGTAGAAGAAAAATTGTATATAATTAACAATTCAAAAATGATTTGAAATATAAAATTAAACGATGAATCAGCTATAGTGTAGAAAATGCTATAATAAAATATATTCTTACATATAAGAACAAACAGTTAGGTTTATAAAATAAAAATTAATTCTCAAAATAAATATAATATAATTATAATTATACATAGAAAAAAGCTAACCCCGCTGGCTATGAAATTAACAGAATATTGTTATAAAGGTAAATGATCTCACATGATTGGCGTCACATTTTGTTTTACGGATGCACACTCGAATTGGAGAATAAATAGATGAAAGAAAAACAAAAATAGATGTAAAGGAGTGTTCATGTTTTATAAAGTATTTAATATTCTATAAAGATCTAAGGAAGGAGTGTTCATGTTTTTACTATTTGTTTTTTACACGCTGTACCCACTTCCTATACTTGCTCTCTTTGGCCAAAAATCACAGTAGAAAAGTCAACTTATCTCTGCACATACTTTCTACATATATTAAACAAAAAGTGTAGACTTAAGATGTCCAAAGATACAGTCGATTTGGAAATTATATTTGCTACATTCACGCAGGTCGTAAACCTGAATCGTTAAATAATATAAATTGGCCGGTTTATGTTTTGGCTGTTTATTTTAAATTTAACCTATAAGTTAAAGACAATCACAATTAATTGACTGCGTGAATGTGTTAAAATTCTTACTACTGAGAATCTGGATGTCTATTTGAAACGTGATTAATTGACCAAGGGTATAGTTGGTGGGGACTGGCGTGCGTGAATTCGTGTTCTTTATTTTCTAAATTTAAATAAAAACATAAAGAATAAAAAATATGTTTTAGTCGATCAAAAGTTAATAAAGAAAAGTTATATATAAGTAATTCAAGATAAAAAAAGAGGAAAAATAAATAATAAATAGCTAAAGAGAAAGTGGTTGTGCAGAGATATTTTGTTTTGCATCTTACTAATTAATATTCTTAAGATATTGATTAAAAAATTAAAGGAAAAAATATTTATTTTAAAAATTATAAAAGAGTGTAAAAATAATTATAAATAATAGAATTTTACACATTTTAATAATAAAAAAAATTTAATTTTTTAATCAACATCTTTAAAGACCACATTATTGATAGTGACCTTCTTCAATTAATTAGTGCTGTTTAGCAAGCAATTGCCCTTCAATAATTAGGAAATTTGATGAAAATTTCCAGAACCAATCTCAAGAGACTAGTTGGAAGCATACCTTTTCCAATACATAAGACGGGTGGTGTTCAACGTCTGGAGCAAAAGCTGTTAAGAAAACACCAACTGCTATCTTTTCTGGAAATTTCTCCATTGCAAGTGCTATGTTCAGCCCTCCAAGGCTGTGACCAACTAGAACCACCTTTTCATTTGAGGGAATTGTGTCCAATAGCAGCAACAAAGGCTCAGTGTACTGTGAAAAAGTGTCAACATCTTCAATTTTCTTCATGTTGGTTCCAGAAGCTGCAAGGTCAAGCACTGTGACCTTGTGGCCAGCAGATTCCAAGCGTGGCTTCAGCTTATACCAACACCATGCTCCATGGCATGCCCCATGCACCTGTTGGGCTTGAATCCCAAGCCAAGTCCAGCTCAATAAGGAAATATTAGGGTTCCTTATTTTAATAGGTCAACAGTTACTTCTTTTAAGAAGTTGACAGTTAATTTGAAACCACAAGAGAGAGAAAAGGAGAGGGGAAAGAAACCACCAAAATTCGCATTTGGAGAAGGGTTGAAACTGTCATCCTTCAATCTTCTCTATCTCCTTGTTCAACCGTTGGATCTTGGTGAAACTTTTACATCAAGTTTGTAACTCACCAATATTAACATCTAACGGTTGGTTTCATGAATAGAGGCTTTTAGAATCACCAGAAATTCCCAAACCGAATTGGTTCTATAACCGTTTTCTGAAGCATGCAGTTTTATTGTGAGGGACGTTTCTCTCATATTAACCGTTGGATCGCGTTCAAACTTTGAGGAACAGTTAACAAAAGCGGTTACTAGATTCTGACCGTTCGGATTATTCATTGAAGTATTTGAGGAGAGATTTTTTCAACTGCAAATAGAGGTTATCATAATTTCTGCTCTATTCTATCTTATTTCGGACAGTGATACTGAAAAACGGTTATCTCTTTGCTTAACCGTTGGATTGTCCTCAAATTTGATCAGTGTGTTCCTCTCTTGCAATAAGTCAATTTGACCGTTGGGATTAGTTAGTTGTTGTTTCTGGTGGTAGAAATAAATTTCGTACAAAAGCCTATTTTGTATGTTTGCCTCTTGTGATGGTTTAGTACAACTTTTGTAGAAGTTGTTTGTTGATTGTAATGGTTGTTGGAACCATTTTGTAATCTCACTTTATTGATAGTGAAGAATTTGGGTGGACTCTGAGATCGATTCCGTGGTTTTTATTTCTCACATTAAAAAAGTTTTCCACGTTAAAAATTGTGTTGTTGCTTACATAATTATTGTTTGTGTATAAAGTATTTTGCTTGTGCAAGACCATTCATAACAGGTCCTGGAAGGGGAAATTTGTATTTTTTTCCCAACAGCACCAGCACAAAGTGCTTCTTATCTATACTTTTTTCTGAACCCATGATATGGTTTCTTCTGATGGTTGGAGTAGTTACTTTGCATTCCTTGTAGGTTATAGCTATACATAACATGAAATTAATGCGTCAGGTTTGGCGTCCTGTCTAACAAAGTTCGATTATTGGCTTTGAAAAGTCACACTACATGTTTGGTTTTGTTTTTCACCTAACATGTAATACACTTCCTGAAAGCTCTAATTTGAGTAAACGCTTATTTTTCTTATATGATTTAGAAGCACTAATATATAATTATTTCCTAAAATTATTACATAAATTGATTGTTAAGCTTAAAATAAATCTGATAAGGAGACACTTGTTTAATTACCGTTGTCTAGAAAATAAGTTTTATTGAAGAGTAATGAGAAAAAAAATATTTTTAATTTTCTTTGTTGATTGTTTTTTCACATCAAGTCCATATTAAAGGTCTTATATTAGATTCACTGTGATGCAAGTTGACAAATTAAGAAGAGGGTCCTTGTTTTAAATGGTCGATGGGCCTTTCAGTGTGGCAGGAAAAAAAAACGTGTTTGTCTTGTCAAGGAGTTATTGTTGCTTTAATATTTTTTATTGAAGACGTAAAATAGTTGGAGAACGTACACCATTTTAGCCTTTACTTTTGCAAATACTAATAGTTTATCAATTCCTCCTTTAAAAAAAAATATAGTTTATCAATTTCTTAATTAAATAATCGCTATGTTAATATCGGTTATTAAAAAAATTAATATTAACAAAAATACGATGACAAATTCATAAATAAAATATCTTCTTTTTATCGATTTTATTAAAATCAACAAAAACCGATGCAATTCATTTATTAAAAGTGCTGTGCGTGTGTACTTTTCTTAAAACGTATTTTAATTATAAGATGTGGTAATAGAGTATAAATTCGTTCCCAACATGCACTACATGATTTCCTTAATTTGATCCTATTACTATTTTCGTGTGGTTGTGTACGTATACGAACCATACGATTACACACGGCAGTGTGTGGGATTGGCTTTCTTTAACAAATATATAAGTTAACATAAAAAAACAATATAAAAAAAACCACCTTTTGGCTTGAATAAAAAATGCAACTAATTTTTTTTTACCATTTGACAAAGGAAAATCTTCCCTCACGGATTCTCTAGACTCTCTGTAACACATAGGAAACATACTAAAACACTTTTTCTGATCACCGACGAGATCTTCTGCTGCCCAAATCAATTGCTCTCTGCTATTCCCATACTCATCTTCTGCCAATATCACAACAAATCTAAAATATGCTTTTGTTATATATGTTTGTATATATTTCTTGCTATTTGTTAGTTTTGACTTATAATTTGAATTTAGAAATAACTTTTTTATTTATAAAATAAATTGTGTATAATATTTTTTCTTCTTGTTTACATATAATATGAAACTTTCAACCAATCGAGTACATAATTTTTTTAATGTTTGCATATACAGCACTCTTGACTTTGTACAGGCAATCACACGAAAAGTTTTCCTACATCGACAATTTCACCTCTGTCTACCTGCTCTGGAGTTTTAATACTACTCCCTTATTTATTATTTGTTGATTTAAGCGATGTAGAGGGCTCATGTTTGACTTTTTTATCCTCTTTTTCTTTTCACGTTTGAGTTTCTGATCCTCTTTTTCTTTAATTTGTATTGTTACTTTCTTCACACACAGATGTATTTGACGCATTTTTTAAGTAACTTCGTTTGGTTAACACTATTTTGCTAATGCATTTTTTTATCTCTCCTCCCCATGTTGCTACGATTATATTGTACATCTACTCACACACTCCTGTCAAATTACCAAAATTTTTCACTACTGTGAAATAATGTGCTCTGTCTTTTATCTAGCCACTTTAATTAAACAGAGCCTTATTATATATGAGGAGTGCATCTTCTTTTTTAAATAGAAATTTAGATATAACAAGACCGTCACATTACTTATATTGTGTATTGTCTTCTGATAATACCTAGAAACCAGTTCTAGTACTCATAGGAACATATAAACTGAACCTACTAGACACTTATAACAAGACCTTCTATCATACTTCTCATTACTACTCTGCCTTTTATCATTCATAATATACACTTCTATAATCTCTGTTTTTGCTTGCAATTGATATTTTTAGTTCCAACTTTTCAGGCTGCAATATCGGTGTCTTCAACTCTACTGCCATCAATTTTTTTTCTCGTGTTTATTATTGGATCTATCTATAACTGATTTCAATTAATTTAGATTAAAGTAATATTAATATTGATGTATTAGCTACAATAGTTGAAACCACCTTTATCCCTACTAAGGCACACAAAGCATACTACTGGAACATTTCTAATCAAACTTTGATATCCTGTCAAACCACTCGTGGCATATGTGCTTTGCATCATTACTTTTTTGCTGCACTATGCATATAGCTAGCAATAAAGAACTATGACCTATATTGTTTCAGATACAATATCAATCTTTTGTACCAGAGCATAGTTATAATTAAGATAGCAGATAATGAAAGTCCTTTCTTAGTTTTGTAACTACGCATCTTTTGATCTCTATTTTATTTGGAAGTTATATTTTGTTGTATCTTCATGTGTAAGTATAGCAGCTACCTTATGGAATGTTGTCATTTTTTGTCTCTGAACTCATCTCAATCAGCAATCTGATACAACAAAGCGTTGATATGCTACAAACTCAGCTTTGAATACAATGTTTTTTATAGTCGTTTACAGTATACATAACTGTCCGCACTATACGCACAGTGTGTCATACTGGTCAAAGTTATATAATTAAATATTTCTAAACTTTTACTATCAATAATATATAAAACAAAAAAAACATTCAATTTATCTTTTAACATAGTTAATATCAAAGCAAAATTGCGTAGTTTTAATTTTACAAAATCACTTTAACCAATAACAATAATTACAAGTATTATCAATAACACTTTAAAATAAAATTATATATTTGAATTTTTTTAAAATAATTAATATTTTTAGTAAAATATAAATTTCTTTTGTCTATACTTCTTACAATATCTTTATTTTTAAAAATAAATCTAGATCTTCAATATTAATGACGAAACTTGAAATGTTTTATAATATTATATAAAACTCCAAATAAATAATTAATATATTTTAAAAAGTATAACATTTTTTAGGCCTTAGATAATTTGGAGACTTAAAACAACTGCCTAGATGACCTTGCAGTTGCCACGGCCTTTCAATACATTTTCCATTACCAAACTTACTTCTTTATCTTGCCAACTTAATTTGGCTTTGTATTATTAATTGTATTCTTTATTTCGTCAACTTTGCTTTGCTTTTCTATTCATATAATTATAATTTATTAATATATTTTTATATTTACAAATATTTTACATCATTCTAATTTATAATAATGTGTCTTTTTAAAAATATTACCTTTATAATTAAATATATTAGTATGCATATATAATTTAGTTATATACAAAATTTTAATAAGAGATATTAATATTGAAAACATTTTAAATTAAATTTTATAATTTGAAGTTCTGAGAAGAAAGTGAACTCTCCATAATAAACATTTCACAATCTCCTTACATAGACTTGGTAAACTCTTCGCAAAGAGCACTATTAGTTGTGTTTTTTTGGGTGAGCAAAAGGGTCCAAAACCCAAACTAAGGATCTTTATTAAAAGAGCGGAATCAGCTAACAAATACAAAGAAATAAAATATGGTCGAAAATGAAAGAAAAAATATTCATCAACATTATGCATAAGATCATAATTATGGTTTGAAAAACTTTACTTCTTGACCGAGCCACATGCGAAGAATATCTCTCACCAAACTATTGCAATTAGAAAGGATGGGTTGTAGGGGCTTCTTTTTTTAATCGAAAAGGGATATTTTTAAAATTTTTATTATCATTTGGGTAAAATTTAAATAAATTACTTTTTATTTTTTTAAGTGAAATCGTAAAATCTTTTACAACTGTATAATTTTTAAAAAAAATTTACAATTTTTTCTTTTTACATTTTAAATTAAAGTCCTAAAATCATTTATGACTTCAAAACATTTTTTTTGGTTTATGACTTTAAAGCAGTGTGACTTTTTTTGTTTTTTTGCAACTTTAAACTTTAAAGTTGTTTTTTTTTCCTTTTTTGAGTTTACGACTTTAAAGTCGTGTAATTCTTTTTTTATTTACTATTTCTTTAAATTTTAGTTTCGTTCAATTTTTTTAAAAATTATAAAAATTAGTTTAATTTAATTATTTAAAAATAATTTTAATTTTAATTTTTCTAGTTTCATATAATATTTTGTATATATTTTTTATATGATATTAATTTTTGTTATATTTAATTTTACTATATCATTTTATTTAATATATTTATTTATTAAACAATTAAATTAATAAATTATTTACAATTAAAAAAACAAATTTTATCAATTTTTTATAATAAAAAAATGTGTTATGACTTGTAAATTGTAAAATCTTTTACAACTTTCAAGTTGTAACATATATTTTTTTATTTTATAAAATTTGTTTTTTTTTCTATTTTAAAATTAGAAATATTTTTTGTAATTATTTAATAAATAAATATGGAAAAATATATTAAATATATCAAATTAAATAATACAGTAAAATTAAATATAGCAAAAATTAGTAAAATATAAAATAAAATCATATAAAAAATTAAAACAATATATTAAGTAAAATAATATTAAAAATTCAAAAAATATTAAATAAAAATATATAAAAACATTAAAGCAAAATACAAAAATAAAATTATTATTTTTTTAAATAATTAAATTAAACTAATTTTTTAAATTTTTAAAAATTTAAACATAACTAAAACTAAAAGAAATAGTATATTAAAAAAAAGGTTAAACAACTTTAAATCGTAATCCCAAAAAAAAAAAGTTACACGACTTTAAAGTCGTAAAAAAAAAAAGTTCTTTATATTTTGAAATTGTAAATAATTTTATGACTTCAGTTTAAAATGTAAAAAAAAAAAAAGAAAATTTATTGCTATTTTGAAATCATAAATTAAAAAAAAAGTTACATTAAAGTTGTAAAAAATTTTATAACTTAAAAAATAGAAGTCGTAACAGAGAGTATGACTTCTAACTCATAAGTTGCAAAACCTTTTATATTTATCCTCATTTAATAATTTATTTAAATTTTATTCCGAAATGATAATAAAAATTAAAAATATACCCTTTTTGGTAAAAAAGCCGGTTGTAGGACATCCATATTGAATCAATTCAGCTTGCATATTATGGAGCATATACGAATCTTAGCAGAAAAGCCAACCCAAAAATGAGAATTACCATCCCTTAATTATAACTCCACCACACGAAGCCTTTTCCGTCAGTACTAGAAATAGAAGAATCCTTATTAACTTTGACAACATTCCTATTTTCACTGACATATGAAGAATACAACTTCATATCTGATTCGTCGTTGCAACAGAATATTATTTTACTTGTAAGCATATCGTGGTTTCAAATGAATTCTCATGATTCATGCATATTTAGTAGCTACTTGGAGGAGAGAATCACATAGTTCTTGTGGCTTGCTAATCATAAGCATATGGTCTGCGCCTTTGATCTCTAGAACTTCGACATTGATTCCAGCATTTTGAATCATCCAATGCTGGAAACTCAATGGAATTTCCTGGTCCTCAGTGGAAACGATAAAAGCAAGAGGAACTGACCCATATCCCTGTATGGAAAAGTTTTTTTGTTGGGACAAGTCTTCAATAAAAAGGGACCCTGGCCTTATTAAAGTCTTGGCTAATTCTATATCCTGCAAAATCCAATCCTTATTTTTATGTACGTAGGAGAAGAAAAAAAAAAGCATGTCACTTTTTCGGCAAGCAATATGTGGACAAGAAAGTTGTAATATGTAATTACCTCAATGGTGGAGGCTTGATAGAGTTTATTGGACATGAATTTGGGACCAAAAACAACTATGGTTTTGTTTCCACTCTTGGAGGATTCACTGTCCAACAAATTCGCCGCTAGGGTACTCTCAAGGAGCTGTTGAAGGAAAAAAAATGGTTATATTTGTAATTTTCTTACCTTGTTTTTTTAGTGGATATTATCTATTCATGTATCAACATCTCATTATTTAAAATAAAAATTATAATATAAATATTTAACTTCATCCCAACTAATAAAATTAACACAGTGATATAAGATCGTTCACATACAAATAATAATGAACTATTTTAAAAAAAAGTCTCTATATATAATGTAAATATCTTAAATTAATATTATATTATATTATATATTAAATTTATATTTGTATTTTTTTGTATTTAAAAATATTCATTATCTAGTTAATTAAAATTATTCTAACGTTTGTATTTGTTAAAAAAAGCTTTTTGAATTCCTTGTAAAAATAGATTGCATTAATGAAAAAGTTTTTAATGTTGTAAAATATACTTTTTTTAATAAAGTGTTTTTGATTCTTTTTTTGATATAGAAGTGTGCTTTTATAAAACTGTCATATAATTAGTATAGTCTTTTATTATTATAGAATTCAATGATGTACTATTATATTAAATTGGGGTTATCTAGGTATGCCAGCGGGACCCAAACTCATGGGTATCCGTTTGAATCCATTTCGATTTTAACAAGAAAAAATCGAGTTTATTGGGTTCGGGTTTGGGTTTTCCCTGATAGCCAAAAGCGGGGAGGGGAGATGGGGGACTGGTATGAGATTACTGATACTCGTCCCGTAATAAATAATATTAAAAAAAAGATATATTATTTTGTAATTTTTTTAATTGAATTGATTGATTTTGTTTTGTAATTTTTAAATTATGATCTCATATTTTAAACATAGGTTTTTTATTATTTTTTTGTTACGTAATTAGTCTTTTTATTTGATTTTTTCAATAAAAAAAGTCATTTTTTAAATTTTAATCAAATAGCGGGAGCGGGGATGGAGATGAGTTTTAAAATCCGACGGAGATCGGGGACAAGATCGGGGAGCGATTTTTGAGTCAAGAACGGGGATAGAAAATACAATACCTGCCTCTACCCGCCTCGTTGTCATGCCAAGGGTTATATGCTAAAAATTATGGTAAAGCTGTTTATGAATGTCTTCGTGAGAAACTTGATTTTACCAAAGACGATGAAAATGTGAATTTCCAACCATTTATGTGTTGGAGAGATTGTTTCTTATTTTGTACTTAAACAATTTTTAAATCCAAGCTAAAATAGATGAAATCAAAGAATATTTAATTTTTTATGTGTAAAATTCTTTTAAGTCAACAAAAATTATACATCCCTGTGAGAATAATGGATAGAAAAACACTCCTATTCAAAACCCTAAGACCAAAAAAAACTCTATCATATATAGTATGTTAACTATTTCATTATAAGAACATATTTAGACATCACCTCACTCATAACTTACCCAAATAAAGAATCTTTATTCAATCTCTCCCATTTTTCCCCGTCATCCAATTCTTTTAAATTTGGTCATATTATTAGTTATAATATGTCGTTCAGAGGACGATATAATATAGATTCAGAAAATTCTTTTTTTTCTTTTCTAAAAGTGAAATCACATTACATATTCAGATTAAAACGACATTTTACACATGAATTGTGGCAATTTAAACTGATCAGAATGACAGTTAAAATTTGTTGATACCCGTAAGTCTTAATTATAGCAGTTTATTATATACGGATCAGTTTTTATATATTTTTTAATTTATAACATTGCATCTTGCGTCGGGTGAAAAAATTAAAATAGAGGAAGGTGAGGCTGAGAAGCAAACCTTTTCCAAGACATAGGATGGCTTGTGTTCAATGTCTGGCATTATAGCTGTCACGAAAACACCAACTGCAACCTTTTCTGGGAACTTTTCCATTGCAAGTGCTATGTTGAGCCCCCCAAGACTGTGACCAACTAGAACTACCTTCTTATTTGGGGGAATTGTGGCCATTAGCTGCAACAGAGGCTCAGAGTACTGTGAGAAAGTTTCAACATCTTCAATTTTCTTCATGTTGGTTCCAGAAGCTGCAAGGTCCAGCACTGTGACCTTGTGCCCTGTAGATTCCAAGCGTGGCTTGAGCTTATACCAAAGCCAAGCTCCATAGCTAGCCCCATGCACCAGAACATAGTGCTTAGGCTTCCTATCTATACAATTTTCTGTACTCATCATGATTTCTTCTTAGGGTTGTAGTGATTACTACTTTGTACCTCTTCTAGCTATATATAGACACAGAAATGGGTCGAGGTTTCTTTTTTATCTAGAAATTAATAGCCGAATTATTGGCTTTGAATACTCAAACTACATGTTTGGATTTTTTTTCACACACAAGATATAATGCAGGTTTAGATTACAATTTGGAAGCTCTAATTTAGGGAAAAGGCTTATATTTCACATAATTTTAACAAATCTTGGTTTAGAAACTTTCCACTGAAATTCAAATACACTATTAATTATCTCATAACGATTTGTCATAAAATTTCCATTGAGAAAAAAAGTTATATATTAATAATGTAAAAACATTACATAATTATCCAATCACAATTTTAAGTTTATTAATTTTTAAAATACTTATCTTAAAGTAATTCAAATGACGATTTATGATTGAATGACACTGTATAATAAGTGTATAAATATTAAACTCTTAATTTATTAAATAGATAATGTGTTATCTTAAATAAATTAATTCATGCGCACTTATATATTAGCTTGCATAATTCACAAATTACATCTTATAAATTTTGATCAATCAAGTTTAATTAAATGGGGTGAAAAATATAGTGAGAACTGGATAGAATTAAATGACATTCTTGTTAGCATGATAAGTTTTGAATGATGTTTGAATTTAATTCTTATATTAATTTTACATGCAAATTTCATTGAAAAATAAATATAATGAAAAAATAACTTAATATGATTTACTTTTAGTTGGAATTTAATTGTTAAAGGTGAAATAAAATATTTATTGCTTGACTTATGTGTGTGTACGTTTCTGCTATTGATAAGAAAAAAAAATGCACAGCAAATGACTATTTTCTTTACCTTTGTCTACTTACTCCTATTCTTCATACAAGTTCACCACAACCTATGTAATTTATAATAATATTTTTTTTTCATAACATTTATTAAAAATATTATTAAACTTTTTTGACAACAATTAAAAAATATTATCAAATTTAAATAAATATTATTAATATATTTTTGTGATATTTTATTAAATATTGTATATAGTCTATTTCATTAAAATCTTAAGCGACATGGATTATAATTTTAATGACATAGATTATACACAATATTTGATAAAATACACAAAAATATATTAGCAAAATTTATTTATATTTGATAACATTTTTTAAATTTTGTGAAAAATTTTAGTAAAAAAATATTCTTTTATAATTGTAAATGTCTAACTTCTAATAAATAATATATTTTTTAAAGTATTTATTATTTTTGACACATGAAATTGAAAATATTTTTTATTTAAATGAGAACAACCTTAAAATTGTTATCATAATAACAATAAACACATAACTAGTTTTATATAATTCTACATTAATTATCATCTTAATCATTACAATAACAATAACAAATATAATTAAATTTACATAATTTTATGCTAACTAACCTTAATCAATACTATAATAACAACATATTAAATTTTATAAAATTTTATATTAATAACTTAAAAATATATATGTATTTACATAAAAAGTAAGAAAACTAGAACCCCGTCCGTCTAAATTTGTACTGTTTCAATCTCTCGCTAATAATCTTATCAAAAACTAATAATTACATTAAAAAAAATTATTCCGCTAACTGCTGAGTACTTCGTATTTTATTTGACAATGAAGATATCCAGAATTCGAAATCAAACAATTATTGCAATTAAGAAAAGACTAATGCAAAATGACAAAGAGGGTTCAGGATGCAACTATCGATGCTTTTAATCTGTTGGTAGTGCAATTATGCGGTCTGACAACATAAAACGTGCTTTCGTTTAAGAAATTATTGTTGCTTTTAACATTTTTTATTGAGAAATAATAAAATAATCGGACAATATACACTATATTAGCTTTTACTTTTGCAAATATAATAATTTATCGATACCTTAATTAAGTAATCATGAGCATATCTTTGACAGAAAACATGATTTCCTTATGTGTGATCTTATAATTAACCTAGTGGTTGCGTAGATAAACAATAAACAAAGCAGAGTGGTGGGATGGGCTTTTTCTTCAACAAACAGGCCAGACTCTAGGATAAGATGAAGGTTATGGATATGTAAACTTATTTAGAAGTATTTTTTAAATAAAATAAGAAAAAAATGAGATGAATTTTTTTAAAAGTAAAAATAAATTTTTTATTAGTTAATTTTTAGAAACTAATAAATATAATTTCTTAAATAAATGAAATGACATTTATAAATGAATTAATAAAAAATATATTTTAATTTATAAAGAAATTTATTTTTATTTAGAAGTATTTCTTGAGAAGGTTACATGCAAATAGACCCTAATAATGATATTTGAATACTTTTTTTTTTAATACCTAGCTAACATATATTATTTATTTTTCTTTTTCTTTTTTATCATATGATAATAATTATAATATTTCTCTTTTTATCTCATTTTTTCTTTTTCCACTAGGTATTAATTACTTGGCATTTTGAATGTTCAATTTCGTATTATTTTCCATGACACATTATTATGTGGTCCAATTAAGGCTCAACATCAGACGGATTCTATCTATATATATAGGAGGCACGCCGTATCTTAACTAGGAGTTTGAATACAGTCAAATGGACAATTAATATTATTATACCAGAAAGCATAAGAAACTTCTACTGTAGGTAGTCCTCTATACTTAAACTTAACCATGTCCAAGACAAAGCTTTAAAATGTGACACTATGCTTAAAACGTCCGGCTGTATGTCATGAAAGATTGAATACCATACTCTTAATGGCACCAGTTTATCGAACTACAACAGATATCCTTGGTGATTATGATGAAGAATGACATTATAATAATGCCTCCTTTTGATGCTTGGCACGGTGGAGAACAGGGAGAAGGAATTCTCCATGAGTATATAAAGGAAAAGGGATGAGGCATTTTCTGTCTTATAGATATTGTGGTTGAACAACTATTGCTATTGTTTCTCGATATTTTGCATCCATTAGAGAAAAGAGAAAGAGATAAACGTAATTTGGAACAAGTAGTGAATGAAAATGTTATCATCATTTGTTGTACTGTTACACGTGTGGCTATTTAAATAAAGGAGAGAGCTGTTACAATCATAAGGGATTCCTGACTCCTAACTAACTCCAATCCCTTATTAGCTGGAACATAAGAAATTATTATAATGATTAAATTAATGTTGTGTGAATTCGTCCTCGACACTTACTGCTAAATCTACTTGATAATGAATTTTTTTTATTCATATGATTAAAAGTCATATATTAAAAAATTTATAATAACTTACACGAGAATATAATTATATTTATTTATGACTTAGTTACTTATTTATTCTCTATACCTATATAAAGCACAATTTTTATATTTAATCTTTACACCTAAAAATTATTCATTTTAGTCTCACGTACAACTTTTATTTTGTATCAGTTTCTGTTGGTCAAAAATATGTGAAGACTAAAATGGATTAAAAAATATTAAATAATATATGTGTAAAAACTAAAATACGTAACTTCAGGGTGTAAAAAATAAAAAGTAAAGATTGTACGTATATATAGGAATCAAAGGAGTAATTGAACTTCTGTTTAATAACAAATAAACCTATACTTATTTGAAAAGTTTTATTTATTCACTGACATACTAAGAATACAACTTCATATGTGTCTCGTGGTTGCAAATTATCACTTTATTGATCCATCTCGTGGTATCAAACGAGATCTTATAATTCGAGCACAAGTCAATTTCAAACATAACGAATAAAGCTCTGTTTCATGAATTCATGTGTATTTAGTAGCTATATGTAGGAGCGAATCGCATAGTTCTTGTGACTTGCTAAGCATAGCCATATGATCCGCGCCTTTGAAAACTAAATTATATTAATAATAATCGCTATATGATGTAAGTTGGGTTTGGTTGCAATTTTTCGTTAAATTTATCCTCGTTTTTAGTATAGATTTTGTCTAATAAAAACTAAATTATTAATATATTCTTCATTATAAGTCCATGTTTACAGTATGATATATTATAGACTTCACCTTATAAAATTTAGTTCCTCTAATTTTATCTTTGTCTCATGATTAACAACAATTTTGATTTTTATTGATTATAACTTGATTCACAGGAGTTTTTTTTCCAATGTTTTATGAATCTATTGTCTAATGTAAAGAAAAAATTAGATTTATTTAAAAGATTTAATATGAAATAAACATTTAAGTAAGTTAATAGATCAAAGTTAAATTTTCAAATAGATAAGATCAGACTTAAAAATAAAACATATAACAAATAATAGATTAGACTCAGTTTTTGATGAGTTTTTTAAACAAGCTAGATTTATTTCGGTCCAGACTATGTCCACCCCTATGGATGGAGTAGGAAGTATATTCAGAAAAGAAAAAAAAAAATGGAGTTGGAACAAGAAGAGGCAAAGAAGCAAACCTTATCCAATATATAGGATGGCTTGTGTTCATTGTCCGGAATTACAGCATGCAGTTAAGAAAACACCAACTGCAACCTTTTCTGGGAACTTGTCCATGGCAAGTGCTACCTTCTCATTTCGGGGAATTGTGGCCATTAGCTGCAACAAAGGCTCAGTGTACTGTGAGAAAGTATCAACATCTTCAATTTTCTGCCTGTTGATGCCAGAAGCTGCAAGTTCGAGCACTGTAACCTTGTGGCTGCAGATTCCAAGCGTGGCTTGAGCTTATACCAACACCATGCACCATGGCATGCCCCATGCATCAGAACATATATAATATATGCTTCCTATCTATCCAATTTTCTGAATCCATCAAGTTTGCTTTTGAGGATTGTAGTAATTAATTTGTATTCTTTCTTGCCATATATTATTTCCCCTGAATAGTCAAACTATACATATGTTTTTGTCACCTAAGAAATGATGTAGATTTAATTTGGAATACAATATGGAAAGTTCTAGCTTGGTCATGATTTTGAACAGCTCATGATTAGGAAACTTGCGACTGAAATTCAAATATATTGGAGTAATAAGTCTTCCATAACAATTTTAAAAAATAAATTAAATAAATATATTTTAATCTTAAATATAATAAATTAATTTAAACGCACACTTATATATATATTTCAGCTTATAAAATTCAGAAATGAATTCTTTTAAATTTTGATTAAACAACTTTATTTTTAAAATACTTAGAGCATGTCCCTTTTTTGCATGCATTATTCTGGCTAGTATATACTATGAGACAATGTTTTACCATGTAGTTACCTCAATGGAGGAGGCTTGGTAGAGTTTGTCAAACAAGAAATTGGGTCCAAAAACAAATGTTGTCTTGTTTCCACTACGGGAGAATTCACTGTCCAACCAATTCCCCTCTGGGACACTCGGGAAAAAAAGGAATAAATGACCGAATAATTTTGTTAATATATAAAACTTGATATATAATAATGTGTATATTACTGTATGTTTTCGAATAACATGAGCGAATCATTTGGTAGTTACTTTTTTAAAATAAAAAAAGTCACCTTAATTTTCTTGAAAAAAATGCAGCTGTACTATATATATCTTTTATTAAAAATATTATGAACTGATAGTGTAATTTTTTTTACACTTATAATCCATTATGATGAATTTGTGAACTTTTAAAACAATTATCTTAAACTAATTCAAATAATAATTTATGATTAAATGATAATATAAAACTATTTTATATTATCAATGCATAGACATCAAACTCTAAAAATAATCTTATTTGAGTCTAAAGCCTATTATAAATCACAAAATTTTCTTTTTAAATATTTAATATTTAATGTAGTAGTTGTATATTCAAGTATCTAGTTATTTAGGATTTGAACTGCAGATTAATTAAATTGATCTATGTGAATATTAGAGAAAATTATTTAAATATAATATAATTTTTTTGAGAGGAAAATATTATATAATATAAAGATGATATTTTTAAAAGAAAGAATACTATTTTAGAGATGATATTAATGATTTATCATGGCTGCCATTATGATTTATGAAGTTAAGATTTGTCCGAACAATATTATTGTATAGTCTTTGTCACTAGCTACATGGACTCTACGTACGTGTTTGGATTGTTGGGTAGCGATTAGAGATCACCAGGGATATAGATTTGGGGGACCAAAATATTACTTTATATATAATATTATTTTTATGGATTTAATTGTTAAATTATTTATGTTAAATCTCATAAAAATTAAAATACAATTAAATTGTGTTTATATTTTTATATTTTAGATGTGACGAAATGTTTCATTCTAAGAATTAATAGAGTTCATAAAAATAATTATGAGTGTAAGCTGACGAGTTTTCATAATTTTTATTTTGTGATATATGTTGCACTTGCGTGGCGTGAAAAAAACTAACGAAATTTTATAGAAGTGTGCTCAAGAGGCTGAGAAGCAAACCTTATCCACGACATAGGATGGCTTGTGGTCAGTGTCTGGAGCTAAAGCTATTAAGGAATTGAATTTTTTATTATATAAATATTTAATATACCTTCATATGATCAAATAGTTATTTAAGGAAACAAATTATATCATTTTTTATTAAAAGGAATTAGATTAATTCTAATAAATAATAAATATTTTTTGTATTTTATTACTAGTTACTTTTTTATTGATTGTGTGTAAAAATAAGGTGTTAGGTCTCCGTATTAATTTCCCATCTGCAGTGGAGACACTGATTCAGTAGTTCCTGTGACCGGTCTCCTATTAAATTCGTGCCTTGAACCTATCTACCATCATCAATTGGTACGCTTGGTATGATAATGTCGAGGTTGATGCCAGCTTAATGACACCAATTGAATCTGTTATTATTACATATGTTTTTGCAATTCTATTAGTATTATCTATATGTTGCTGAAGATCCTTTCGATTATGAATGTTGTGGCTGGAGTCAAGTTTATGAAGGGCTTACATTGGTTATTGTAAGAGGGGCAGGGCACGAGGTTCCACTTCATAAACCCCGCCTAGGTTTTACTCTTTTTAAGTCATTCTTGGAGAACAATTAAGAACATGCCATTGCCAATTGATAGCAAGCTTCGTGGCACCAATTCAATCACTGAATAAGAACACTCAATTGGTTAGGCCCATACGCAAGATCACTATGCCATCATCGATGCAGGGCTTCTTTACTTATTAGATTTCTAAGAAAACACCCTTTTCTAGACCTAGATATGTAGAAAGGGGATTTCCTTATGATAAAGGGCAATCGTAAGTGTATGATCCTTAGTAATAAAACTTATAAGATCGAACCTACAGGGGTTGCGTATTTGATTTAGTAATTATGGCAAATTGATTGAGGTTTAACAAATAGAATGATAATAATTTCATATTGAAAGGAATTAAATACAAGAAAAAGGGTAGATTGAGATTGAACAAATATTTTATAAAGATAAAATTAGTGATAAGAAAATATCTAAGATTGGTGGTTCATACAACGATTTCATAATTGAATAATTGTTTTACCTAATGCCTTATTCGATTCTCATTGAAGGTGAATCAATCTAAGGTATCGTATATTCTTTCTCTCTCTAATTTAATTATCCTCCACTCATGGTAACTATGTTAATTCATTTGGTCCTTGAAGGAATAAACTTACTCTTGTGATTCAAAGCTTATCTATTTTTGACATATTTTTCCTATTTAGCTGATATGCGCTTAGTATATGCTCCTTTCCAAGCTATTAGAAGCATTAAATCATCCATAAATGACATAAATTACTCATTATCTTGATAAATGTTGATGATTATGTCCCTTGCTTGAGTTATGATTAATTTGAACAATTTTATAACAGGAAAAACTTATTTCACAGAACAACTCTTGCAAAAGAATCCCACGCTGCCAGCGTGGAGTGCCACGCCACCAGCGTGGCTAGAAGCCTGCAAATGAAATCTTCACTGGAAGTCCACGCCATCAGCGTGGAGTGCCACGTCTTTAGCGTGGAGTGCCACGCCTTCAGCGTGGCTGTTCAAAAGCTTCCACGCCACCAGCGTGGTGAGCCACGCCATCAGTGTGGCAAGTGGCCTGGAACTACAAAACTCACTGGAATGCCACGCTCCCAGCGTGGACAGCCACGCCACCAGCGTGGGACTTGAAGAATGAAGCCACGCTACCAGCGTGAGACTCTGCTGACTGTGTAATCTTAAATGCTGTTGAGGGCAAAGCTGGGTTTTCACATGTTCCTTATAAATACCTTAACTCCAGCATTGAAGGCACGTTCCTGCAGCTGAGAAATCACAAATTCTAGGGATTTTGAAGCTTGGGAAGCTTTGCTAGGGCTTAGGGAGTTGAAGGTTCAAAGTGGAGGTGCTACTCCATCTTCTCCTCCTTATTCTTTAGCTGGGCATGTCTATTTTGGATGTAATTCAGCCACCCACTATGAGGTTTGGCTAGTTTTATTTTGTAGTTAGGGCCAAACACTTAATGTAACTCCCATTGGGATGTATTGAATGCTATTATTCATTTATCGAAAGTTATTTTACTGCACTTTGCTTGTATGGTTTTATTTCTTCTTTGGATTTGATCACTCTAATGAAGAACTCAGAGTTAGGGTTCACAATAGGGATATTGGGACACTAATCTTGGACTTAAGTGAAGTAACTTGCTTGCATTACCTAGGAATAGGGATGTATGTTTGCAGTCTTGAATGTGTTGCTTAATGCTTAACCCTAGGAAAGTCACTAAGGGATTAGGGCTGGAAAAGGGGTTAAAGGGTTATTCCTCTAAGGGATTAGTGAATAACTAGCTTATTGGTAAAACACATGACTAATTAATTGAGATACTTGAATGTAGTAAATAATATAATTTCATTGGGAGGAAGCATTGAGTGTGAGTTGCCCTAGCTACTATCGTCACATATCGTTTTATATCAATTTACTTGTTCATATACTTTTAATGTTCATAGCTTAGTTTAAATTCAACAATTACACACACACAAAACCAAACTTTACTTTAATGTTTGTCATCCAACTTATTGATACGAATTACGATTTAATTGGTCAACAATCCTCGTGGGAACGATACACTTCTTATCACTCTATTACTTGTACGATCGGTATACTTGCCGAATCCGCATCATTAGCCAAATAAAAAATCTAATTTCCCCAACTAGCAAAACCGAATTCACACCCCCTCCTTCCTTTATATTTTTTTAAACAGGTTAGGAATTCGGGTGTGCAAAACCCGAATTCTGACCCTGTTTTTCTTTTTTTTAACTAATGTATTTTTGTTAAATTAAAAAATAAAATTAATTTATATTTTGATAAATTAAAAAATATGATTAATCTAAATGATTGACACATTGGTGTAAAATTTTATCACATCTATATGAGTGATCACAATCTATTTAGCGGAATAATCTTTTCTCAATTCTTCATGTGTTCAAAATTTCTTTGCCCAGCCGCAACCACACACCTCATGCGATTTAGTCTTTTACCCAGAGTTAATTAAAGAACACCCATAATCTCGAATCCTGAAAAAAAGATTAAAAATATAACTAACGTAAATTTAAGACAAAATTTATACTAACTATTAATATTCTATTTATATTATTAAAAATTTAAAACAAAATTTATAATCAAATTATTTACAAAGGAAAAAGAAAATTCTATTTCTATTATTTTTATATATTTAATTATAAAAAAATAACCAAATTTTTAATAATTTCAGTGTGAGATGATGATAATATGGTCCTTCAAGGATGGAAAATTTAAATTTAGATCTTGAATGTGAAAAAAAATATAAGAAATTAGTTCGATATAGATAATTTAATGTCAAATTGATTCCTAAATTTTGTAACTTAATATCAAATTGATTATTAAAAAATATAACTTATTGTCAAATTAATTATTAAAAATTATAATTTAATAATAAAATAAAATCTAAAATTTAATGTCATGATTATATTGTCGTACATTTTTGTACATTTAACAACTAAATTTTTATTTTACATTTTTAGAGATCAATTTATTAGTATTCATACTTTTAAAAATAAATTTGACTATTTATCCTAAATTTTATCATTTAAAAGCACTTTCAAATATAATATTTTTTTATTAATTTTAATTATTAAATATTTTACTTAAAAAACATATTTAAAAAATAATAATGCATTTAACAAAATATAAATTAATTTTATTTTAATTTAACAAAAATACATTAGTTAAAAAAAAGAAGTCAGAATTCGGGTGTGCATTCGATTTTGCCAATACTGAATTCACACCTTAAATAGTAAAAATGGCTAATTAGATAAATAAAGAATAAAGGTAGCTAGTTGGGGAAATTGGATTTTTTATTTGGCTAAATAGGAAAATTTGTCAGTCTTTTTCCTACGAAATTAATCAACTATTAGTTTCACCTTTTAGTTGTTCGCTAAGCATTTAATAGAAGACTCTACAAAACAATGATTAATCATCACACATAGATAAGTAATAGAAGTAAAAAAAATGTAATTTAATTGGTTGAATAAGATTTGTGAATTGTTGTTAACTTTGGATCATTCAATTTTTTCCTTGAAACTTAAAGTTATTTTTTTAGTGTCTAAAATTAATATAAAGTTTTTTTAGTTCTTCTCCACATGTGTAAAAAATAAAAAATAAGGGATTCAAATTTTGAGGTGACTTTTGCAAAAAATAATTTCTATTTTAAAGTATAATTTCTGTTGGTTTAAAAACATCATAATCAAATAAATAAAAAATTTAAGTCCCAATAATATTAATATTTTAAATTTAGAAAAGAAAATCAAATTTTGTCGCATCACAAATAACAAATTCTTAATTTTTTGTTTGACTTTGTGAAGAGGAACTTAAAAAAATATTATATAAATTTAAAAAAAAATTAAAAAATAACTTCAAATTTAGATAAACAAAATTGAGGAATAAATATTTATTTAACTCTTTTTTCTTATTACAAATAAACTCAAAACACCACATGAACAAAAAATTTAATTAACCCTTATAATTGGGTTAGACTAAATCTTTCACTTTAATTTTTTTTTTCTTTTATCCTTTTTCTTTACTCTGTAGTCTGTAGGTAATTTTTCTTTTATGCGACGAACCAAGATTTGGTGTTTTCTTTAGAGCAGGATTGCCTTTATTTGTTGACCAAAGAGATGATCCGTAGTGCGTAATTTGATATACGATGTACAGTCTCCCAATTATGTCCTGATAAAGATGTTAATAATAAGTAGCACCCATTGCATTTACGTTATCATATTTTGGGATAAAGTATCAACCTTATCTGTTTGTAAGAAGCTTGAGGTGGGTGAGTTGAGGCCCACTATATCATCTCTTTTGCAATTGGTTGATCATTCAATCAATTGATCAAAATATACGTAATGATAATCCAGTTACTGTCATTGACGAATAATAACTTGGCGAGAGTTGGAACCTTTTTTCTAAAAAATATATTCTAGGGGAGCTGAAAAAGACCCAGTACATGTGAGTTCGAGAGGATGAAAAAAGGGACGGCGTCATTGATTCATATATCATTCTATTTAGATAAATTTATTTAATAAATTCTTATAAGAGAAAAAGTTTAAAAAATAAAATTTCTTTATACACATAAATTTATATAGAAAACAAATGAAAAAAATTTAAGTATATAGTTAATTCCTGTAATATATGTTTCTTTATTTATAAATATTTATTAAAAAATATTATCTTCGCTATACTCATCTAATAATATAACACAATACTGGACCCATATGGTTTTGGTCTATCTCTCTAAAGCATCACTGCATCACTGATATATTACGCAAAAGGCCTTTAGTTGTTCCAAATTCTTTTCTTGCCTTTTTTAAATGCAAAAGGAATTGATTCCCCGACAAATTGTCTTATTACATCAGTTACGTACGGATAAATATGAATACCCTATTATTTATCACTGAAATATATATAGAATAATTGATTTTTCTTTTTAAATTGAATTAGATTTTTTTTTAAATGTTGTAGTGTAACACTATCTTTTTTAATTCGATTTAACATGGTTACCTCTCTGTTTTCTTTATTAATTAGGTCGGGTTGACATGCATGTTAGCTAGATTAAATTCATGATAAGCCGAAGCCGCATCGTAAATACAAGTGTATATACATGATTTACAAGACAACGAGCTATCACTTTACCATAGATCAGAAAGTTGCTTTTCCCATTTATTAATTTCTTCTCAGTAGATACTCTTTTATTTTGGATATATTCTCGCCACTCTCATAGTAGCTTAATAGCTAAGAATGGGAAGTACAATTCCACAGTCGTTATCCCATGAAAAAAAAATATGAAGTTACGGAATCTCCTAATACTGGAAAGCATGCATTTAGAAAAGGAGATAAGAATGTTGAAATTCTCGAAGCTTTATGTATAGTGACATAAACAAATCAAAACAAATGCTTCTATCATCCTTTTAAAATAAGAAAAATCACAAGCATTGGAACCAAAACAATAGGGAGAGAGAGAGAGATTGAGAAAAGAGGGTGTAAGATATGCAGCGTTTCAGCAACACGGTGATAGGATTCTTGAACTTTTTCACGCTCTTGGCATCAATACCCATTATAGGTGCGGGTCTATGGATGGCAAGGAGCACCACAACATGTGAAAATTTCTTCCAAACCCCACTTTTGGTGATAGGCTTTGTTGTGCTTGTGATTTCGCTAGCGGGTTTTATAGGGGCATGTTTTCATGTGGCATGGGCACTATGGGTGTACTTGGTGATCATGGTGTTCATTATAGCTGCCCTCTTAGGGTTTGCCGTTTTTGGCTTTGTTGTGACGGAACAGGGTGGGGGAGTGGAAGTGCCTGGTAGGGCTTACAAAGAGTATCGTCTCGACCGTTATTCGCCATGGCTGAGGAATAGGATTAAGGATCCTCAGTACTGGAGCACCATTAGGAGCTGCATTTTGGGGTCTAAAACTTGTGCAAAGCTTGCCTTTTGGACCCCTCTTGATTACGTGCAGAGGGACATGTCTCCCATACAGGTACTAAGCAAATTTGTATCTATGATTCAAATATGAGTTATATTATTCATACATTAAATTCAGGGTAAAGTATGTTTTCAACTCCTCTAAAAATATGTAAAATTTGAAATTGGTCTCTCCAAATTTTAACATGTTATTCATTTAATATGTTCATTCAGTATTTTAACATGCATTACCATAAATAAACAATCAAAAAATGTTGCAAACAGAATATGTGTTCAACTGTGTCTGTCAGATGAGTACATTCATTAACAGAGTTAACACACTGGATAAACAGTAACATATTAAAATTTGAGAGTGACTGAAATAGGATGGATTTTTTTGCAGGAAGTGATTCCAAATTTCACATATTATAGAGAGACTGAAAGTATACATTACCATCTGAAATTTATATAAGTAGCACTTTATATAATATAGTTTTTTTAATAATGAATGATAATCGTAATTAATGATGGGTTAATAATGCATGCAGTCTGGATGTTGTAAGCCACCGACAGCGTGCAGTTACAACGAGGAAACAATGGTAGTGACCCAAGATCCGGATTGCTACCGTTGGAACAACGCTCCCACTCTGCTTTGCTACGATTGCGATTCTTGCAAGGCTGGTGTGCTCGAAAACATTAGAAGGGGCTGGCACAACATCTCTGTTCTTAACGTTGTCGTGCTTGTGTTCCTCATAGGCATATATTCCATTGCCTGTTGCGCTTTCAGGAATGCCAGAAGAGCTCAAACTGATTATCCTCATGGAGTAAACCGCATGACCAAAGTTAAACCCAGATGGGATTACTATTGGTGAGTCTAACATTTATTTTTCAATGTTGATTAGTTTGGAACATGACACTTTATTTAGCTTTTAAAAAACTAATATCAACACACTTTAAAAATTTATTCTTTCGTCAAGACACATTTTTTGTTATTAGTTGTAAATCAATGGAGTAAAAATTTTGATGGATTTCACATGTTTAATGAACTTCACTCATAATTTTATAATTTTTAATAATTTTTAATTTTATGTACAAAATAAATCAGCTAATAATAAATAATTATTTAAAAAAGAGTGTTAAAATGGATGTTGTTAATATTTCTCTTCTTTTTTTTCTTGTTGGGTAAAATTCACACGAGTCTCGTGAAATAGTGAGTCTCATTTTTCATCTGATGGACTTAGTTATTAAAAAAAAAACTTACATACAAATCCTTAAGGTGTTAACGTTATTCTCTAATTAGAATTAGAATTTCAGTATTTCACCTTAGAAATTTGCCGCATAATAAGGATTTACATCAAAAGTAATCTTCTGATTCTAATTAGACAATAGGACCAAAACAGTTATAGGACTATATCTAACTTTTGTTCCAAATTAGTGAAATTTAGATGAATTTTAATGAATAGGACTAAAAGAGATTGTTCGAAAATGTTTTGCTAGTATTCCTAAAAAAAATATGGATGCATGGTCAAAAGATTTCAAAATAGTTTAAAGTGAACGGAGTATCTCCAATGATTTTGTATTATCTATGTTATTACTTTTCGCACATAGACTTAGTTGAAGCTTTGCATGGGAAAAAAAAGAGGTTAGTAGAACCTTTAATTATTTTCTTTGTTGGAAATGTGAATGACAAATGTTCCAGCTTCTACATGTGAAACCCATACACGAAGATTCCCGGATCTTTTGACTGACAATAAACTAATGCTTTTGGTCTCTGCTTTTTCTCGCAGTTGGAGATGGTGGTATAACAAGAAGGAGGAGCTTTTTTGAGCTCATGCACCCATCACTTTGTGCTCTTGGGTAATCAAAAGAGGGGACAATTTACTGGTTTCGATCTCGGTGAATGGTCATAGAAGAATTCAAGGCCTTTGTTGTTACCGTCATCTTGCTTTTGTACAAATCATTTAGCTTCATGTCAAAAGATTATACCAAATCTGCGCTTTCCCACTTTATTTTAATTTATAATTTTTTTCTTCTATTTAATTTTTCAACTCCTATCTTATAAATCTAAAAAAAAATCTGAATACTCAGATCAGTCCTTAGTTCTTGGCCAATAAATACCCTTGAGTTAAAAAAAAAAAAACGTACATTAAAAATGCAACTGTTTAGAATAAAATAATTCGCACTCCAATCCCAACTTTTTTAATAAAGTCGAGTCGCTAATTAATGACAGTAAGATGTATTTATATATATATATATATATATATATATATGTAAATAAAATTTCATTAATTAAGATTATATAAATTCACATAACTTACGTTTGGACATTAATTTTTACCTTGTAAAAATATAATCATTCAATCAAGTGAAAAAGTTAGAAAATACACAATTTCATGAAGATCTTATACTAATGTCACTTGATAATGTCATTATATATTAGCCATGACCGTGGTCAACCAGGAAGGCCATGATCAATCATGAGGGTTCTTGCCATTTCACAATATCTCAAGCTTCATTACTAGGATTTTAATAACCATATTTTGATTGTTAATCTCTGCTTATTGTTGGGATATCGAGGGAGGTAAATATTGAGGAGATTTACACTTGAGTAACTATATAAGTGAATTAAACACCACATTTTAACCCAAAACCTTAAGACTCAGGTTTATGGGTCTTCTCCTCACTTATATGGTGTTCAACTTTTCTATTTCTATTCGATGTGAGACTTTAACTCACACTTGTACTCCAACACTTATAGCATATTTTGGTTCTTCCCACAATTGAAAAAAACAAATGGCCGAAGACAATGTATGAACGTTCGCTGGAGGACACACCAACCTGGGCGTTTGCAGTTGTATGTTTAGTGCTGCTTGCTATTTCAATCATAATTGAACATGTTATTCATGCTATTGGAAAGGTAATTATATAAGCTAGGAAGGTTTATTTTACTCAATCAAAATAAACAATTCACAAATGCTGATGATTACCATAAAGTAGAGTTCTCATATGAATGTTATAGATTCTTTCTCTAATGCTTCTAATTAATATCAGCCTTATAACTTTTGCTGCTTCAGTTGCAGTGGTTCAAAAAGAAACACAGAAGTGCCCTTTATGAATCGCTGGAAAAAGTCAAAGGAGGTATCATACTATCATATCATGAATTCTCATCACTTTTGCCAATTTTGAAGTTTGTGTTAGGAGTCTAATATTAACCAATATTGCTTTGTTCTGTTCAGAGCTTATGATGCTAGGATTCATATCCATGCTCCTAGTTGTGTTCCAAAGTCCACTTTCTAAGATCTGCATATCACAGAATGCTGCATGCCTGCATCCACTTGGCATCCTTGCTCCAACCCAAAGGCCTTAAGTGAATCTGATGAAAAATCTGACAGTGATACCAATGGTAGGAAACTCCTCGAATATTTGAACCCCATACCGCGGCGTGTTCTAGCAGCAAAAGGATATGACAAATGTGCTGACAAGGCAAGTTGGAAACTTTTACATTAATTTCTGTGTTTTGTTATTTAAAGCAAAGATTACATTGTCCATATATATCAACAACAGAGCATATATAATTCCTTTCTAGTGTGTTTGTACCTTTTTGTAGAAATATTTGTAGCTACTAGCTAGTAAGGATAGCTTACAGTATCCATATTACGGTAAATGTTAGTAAACATTGTTTTAAAACTATTTCCCACATATTCTGTCTGAACCAAGTTCATGTGGATCTCTCACTATATGTGTGTGTCCTCTTTTCCTATGTGGTGGGTCTCATTCAAAAAAAATTCATGCTACTAGTCTGTCCTGAGTATTGCTATCATTCTTCCTTAACTTAAATATCAAATTAAGCTCAACGTTTTTGTAACTTTGCAGCCCAATCATATGGTTCTTTGCAGTGCTATTCCTGCTGACTAATACTAGTGGTAAGCCATATTCAAGTTTTCAATCTGATTTGAATATGACATGTTAGTCACGCTTGATTGGTGTTTATGTGGTTTTAGTTGAACATTTTCTAAATAATGCAATATAATAGTAAATATTGATCATTAATGATATCAATTACGACGATTTTTATATAATGCAATTCAAACAAAGAAATTGTTGTTTCGGTATCACTAGACATTTTAACAGACAATGCTGTTTCACTTAGTGTAACAGACATTCTCCTACTTCTTGTCACGCTCTTACATTTCTGAACCAGCAATCTCAAGCAGCTTATTTGAGCAGAAAGATAGAAATTTTGAAGTTCTAGTTTATCCTACTACTTGTAGTTTAACCTTTTGGTTCTATCTTGACAGGGTGGTATTCTTATTATTGGCTTCCATTCATCCCATTAATTGTAAGCACAGACTAGTAGTCATTCTGTTATTTCTTTTTTCTTATTTTCTTGCTAGTTACATTTCCTTTCTTGATTATAGGGCTCAAATAACTGACTAAATTTCATAGGCAATCTTACTAGTGGGTGCTAAGCTACAAATTATCATGACAAAGATGGGACTGAGGATTCAAGACAGAGGGGAAGTATTCAAGGGTGCACCTGTGGTTGAGCCAGGAGATGGCCTGTTCTGGTTCAACCGTCCACGCTTCCTTCTCTTCATCATTCATCTTGTTCTCTTTCAGGTAATTTCACTATTTCTTTTCCTAAAGTTATGTCATATTAAGCACTATAGTTTCCTAAAAAATAATTGTGTTTTGCTTCTATTATGATGCAGAATGCCTTTCAATTAGCACATTTTGCATGGAGTACAGTAAGTCTATCCATCTTGATCAGTTTTTCATAAATTTGTGCTTTACTGGTTCATATTGATTTTCACAACACTGAAGAAGAGGTTTACGAAGTTTAAGGAAAAATAGACACTTCCATGTTAATGCAATTAGTAATGTTTAGCTACAAGAAGAACGTGATCAGCAAGTTTTTCTAACTTTTCCCTAATTTTTCTGCTTCAGTGTGAATTCTCCTTAAACTCTTGCTTCCATAAAGCAACTATAGATACTATCATTAGAGATACAATGGGGTAAGTCTTTCTGTTACCGAAAAAAAAGTACAAACACATTTACAACCATTTTTTGGAGATTAGACAACAGTAATTAATTAAGGGTCCGTTTGATTTGTCAAAACAATGGTACTGGACAGGACAAATATTTTTGTTTTATATTTGATTTGAAAAAGGATCAGGGGATAACACAAATCAAGGAGATGAGGAAATCAACCAGACCTGAGAGATATATGTGTCACCGATGATGAATTGGCAATTTTAATTTCCTGGGTTGCATACAAGTTCTATGCAGCTATGTGACTTTGCCTCTTTATGCTCTAGTCACACAAAAATAGTCTGATTTAGCATTTTTCCATTACCATACTACACATAATCAGCCACTAATTTCATTATCTTTTGGTTCAGATTACAGACGGGTTCAACCATGAAACCCACCATTTTCAATGATAGAGTAGCAGCAGCATTGGAGAAATGGCACCATACTTCCAAAAAGCATGTCAAACACCGCAAGCATTCGGAGGGTAACAATGCCACACCATTCTCAAGCAGATCATCAACCCCAACATTTGCCATGTCTCCTATTCACCTGCTGCACAGATACCTTGCTGGAAGAAGTGAGAGTGCACAAACTTCTCCAAGGATATCCAACTATGAAAATGAACAATGTGATGTGGATGGTGAAGCTTCCACAAGCTACCATCCAGGAACAGATGATACCCAAATGCAAGTTCTAGGGCCTCATTCAACAACAGAATTGCCTATTAGCACTAAACATGACATCAATTTTAGTTCATCAGAATTTTCTTTTGAGAAGCGAAGCAGCAGAAGAGATTAGATTTGTACAGACAATGTTGCTAACAAGTTCAAATATACAGCTTCAGTACATATATTTCAAATAAATGTTTCTACATGTACGCAATGCAATGCATTTGAAAAGTTAGGTATAGTCTTGTTGAGGGAGCTAGATTTGTAACATTCATTGAATAATTTGTGGATGAAATTTCATGATGGTGAATGGTGATAATAGAGCTCCAAACTCCATCAAAATTGCCTAACTAGGACTCATATAGTAACTTGCACTAAAAGGCACAAATTTATTATCTCCCATGATTTGTGGTTCCCCAATAGTTTTCTAAGTTCTAGTTTCACGACGATAAAGAATTTTTGTGTTTGCTTTAATGACAAGAACTATACTATCTGGGTGTTTCAGTTCAAATTTCAAAATGTTTGTGAAAGGGAAAAATGGCTAATAATATTTACGGATCTCAATGGCGCTGAAGGGTATGGGTAGTAGTTCTCTCATACTAGGCATATCAGCGGGACCTGAATCCATGGGTACCCACCCAAATTTGTCTCGATTTTAATGGAAAAAAATCGAGTTTATCGGATTCGGGTTTAGATTTTTCCCGAAAGCTAAAAGCGGGGGCGGGTATGAGATTACAAATACCCGTCCCGCCCCGTAATAAATAATATTAAAAAAGAAAAAAAACAAATATTATTTTGTAATTTTTTTTAATTGAATTGATTAATTTTGTTTTTTAATTTTTAAATTATAATATCATATTTTAAATGTGGATTTGTTATTATTTTTTTTGTTACGTAATTAGCATTTTCGTTTGATTTTTTCAATAAAAAAATTTATATTATTTTTTAATTTTTTTTTATTTTAATCAAATAGCATGGACGGAGCAGAGTGGAGATGTGGATGAGTTTTAAAACCCGACAGGGATTGGAGTGAGGGCAGGGAGCGGGTTTTGAGTCGAAGGCGAGGACAGGAAATACAATACCCGCCTCCGCCTTCTCCCGTTACCATGCCTATCTCACACCTACCTCTACTTATACAAGCATCCATTAAATGGGTGTCCAAAAAATTTATATATATCCACGGTTATTTATGAATATCCTTAAATATTTTTTAAAATAGAAATTTTAAATAAAAAAGTAAAAAAAATATTCTTAAAATATATTTATAAAAAAAATTGTAACATATATTTATACTAAACATTAACAATTTAAAAATAAATTAAAGTAATTTACTTGATATATAATTGATATCTATTTATAATCTATAAAAGCCGAGCTGCGGAATGTAACATTGCCACCTGATAATTTTAGAAATCACAAATTCTTCCATGTCAACCTTTTTGCTTATGTGGCACACTTCTCTCATTTCAAAATTTGTTATACTCTCTTAATGTCGTGAGTAACTAATGTTTGAAACAAATGCTTTTAATCAGTTACTAAACTCTATTAAAATCTTTCAATAATAATACCAACATTATTATATTGTTCATAAGGATCCTTGGCATTGGCAGACAAATAATTGATACTTCCTACTCAGTATGTTAGTCGATCTTCAGTTTTGCAACACCATTCCAATTCTATCTTCTTAATTTTCATGTTTTATGGCTTGAGAAGAAACAGGGTACAGGTACCAAGATAATGTCCGGTGGTACAGACTCAAAATGCAAGATCAGGTGTGGGCAATTGGTATGGTATAATGATGAGATATTCTATAGTGGTCGCAATTGACATGTCTTCTTGTTATCGTGGAACAATTTTATTCTATCGGCATTACCTATGCAGATCAAGTAGTGAATTGTAAATTCGAAGTATACAACTATGCGATTGTAGTATTATGGTATATTCCCGTGGACAAATACCTGATAAGGCAACATTAGTATGGTTGGACTCTAGACACTAGGTCTGTAAATAGAAGAGTCTATTGTTCTGCGTTGGTAAACTAATAGCAACCTGATTCATTCTCGAATCACCCTTCTTTATACTACTAATGTCATAGCAAATTTCTGTAGAATGAGATATTGGTATTTTTATTCTATTGTTATTTTTACATAAAGTTTCTTATATTTCATTCATTTACAAATATTTTAAAAGTAATTGTGTATGACTGTAGAAGCATGTTTAGTAAAGGAGAAGATGTCCCAAAATATCCAAGATGCCCAGGTGGATGGCACATGGATGTCCCATAATTATTTTACATTTCAACATAATTTTCATAGAATCACTCGTGTTTCTAATTTTTTTTTCTTTCTTACATCACTCATATATTGCTTTCTATAATATTTTTTATATCCTCATCACCAGGGGCGGACTATGTTATGAGGAAGGGGGGCCTTGACTTCCCCTTATTTTTTTCCAATTAAAAAAAGATTTATTTATTTATTATAAAAATCTAATTTTTATTCATTAAAAAATCTAATTTTTTATCTTTAAGAATTGAATACTATACCAAAGAATTTACATCACTCAGACATGTTCAACCAACTTAGTTAGACCTTTGAAAATAAATATTATATTTTTATTATAAAATTAGTTTTTATCTCTTAACTTATTTTTAATTATAAAATAATAATAATATTATTTTTTTAAGAAATATTATCTCAATATTATATTTATCAAATTTTAATTATTATATGATCAGGTTTATCTCCTAACTTTTTTAAATTATAAAATCAATAGTGATTTTATCTTTTTAAACAAATTTTATCTAAATATTATATTTCATCAAATTTTAGTTATTATATAATTATTTTTTTTATTAATATCTAATCCTTAAACTCTATTTCTTGCAATGGAAAGAGTTTTTGTTTTCTATATCTCATACTAACAACTGTTATTAGATTGATTGGAAATTATTATAATTTTCAAATTATAAAAACACACAATAACAATCATTTCCGAAATAAGGTGTCTGGCTACAACATTGGCGAGAGGTAAAAGGTGAAAGACACCAACATCACATGACAGAAAGAAATTTTCAAATATGATATTTAATGTTTTAGTACACATTGAAAAGAAAATTATTGAAAAATTAATATAATCTCAATTATTAGTTTTTTTTTTATTTTTACGATATACAAGAAAGACATTTTGTGTTTTAATATATTAATATAAATATTTAACATATTGGAAATTCAAATTATTAATATTTTATATAAAATTGATAAAATATATAATTGCTAGATAAATTTTATTTTTTGTGGTTGAATCTCTCTTCTCTCCTTTTTTTTTATTTCTTAATTTTATTTTCTTCTCTTCTTGCATCACTTGTGTTTTCTATTTATTTTCTTTTTCAAGGGTTAAGATATGTTTTTTTTCTGTTATTTCAATTTTTACTTTTAATTAACTAAAGATAACTAAATACACCAAACTAATTATTTACTCTATAACATAAAGCCTATATGTATAATTATAGTTTACTTTCTAATCAAATAAATGTTAAACATTTTAGTATCAAAATACAACCAAATTTATTAAGGAGGTACAACTCAGTTGATTGAGTTGGGTGTATAAATATTGCAAATTTCTTAATATCGTGTTCAATTTCTAAAAATAAAAATAATAATTTTATCATGGTAGAGCATGAAAGTTATGTCATATTATGTATAATTGGTACTAATTGTATAACATTAGTAAATCATAGTTTAAAATTGTATTCAATTAGCAGTTATATAAATATATATTAATGATTATTAATTTGTAATTATTAAAAGATTAAATTTGATTAAAATATCAATTATAAAAAACATGTAAGGCATTTATTTATTTTTACCAAAACTTGAAAATCTAGCATTATATTTTTTATTATCAGTAATCTAGCATTATATGCTTGTGAATAAGATGTTTCATATTTGAAATTTGAAAATAAGAGAACTTATAAAGGAGAGGTAATATGCAATTGTGATTATGGCGTTCTCATTTTTAGATTTCTAGAAATCATAAAATCTTTCACATGAGCATTTTTGTTTATGTGGCACACTCCTCTCAGTTCACAATTTTTTATATCCTCTTTAAGATACATGTTACTAATGATGATAATATTTAGGAACATTGACAAAAACTGATATCAATTTTAGTAAATGCATGTTCTTAACCCTAAACTTACTATTTATTTTCTGAATTTTATTTTATAATTTATTGATTCTTTTGTTTATTTATTTTTATTTCTCTAAATTATACTATGATTATACATTTATTTATAAACACACATAACTCGCGAGTTAATGCCTAGTTTAGTTAATTTCCAAGTATGGGTACTCACGGATACGAGTATTTATTATGTACGCGTCCTGTCCCACTAATAAATTAACATTCATTTATCTATTTATTTTATATTCTTAGCTAAAACAAAAAACCAAAAACTCACATGTATTTACAAATTTTATTTTTCTTCAAATCTATTATATTGATTGTGCGGAGGCAGGTTGTTGGAGTTGGAGCATAAATGTAAAATAAATTTTTACATTAAATAAAAATAAAATATTGAATATCATATAAATAGAAAAGAAAAACTTATAAATATAAATTTTAAGATTTTGAATTAAAAATATGATGTGAGATTATATATATGATGTGCTCAAAGTCATCGATGTAAATCTTTAACATAAATTAATGGTGTTGCTATGTTATTTGATAGGACGATTCCAATTTTTCCTAGTCTCCAAATCTATCATCATGTATCTCAAATTTTGTATTTGAGTTGATATCTAATGAAATAATATGAATTTGTTTTCTTAAAACAAATATAAAAGAAAACTTGAAAGATTATCTTGTTCCCCTGCTGCATCCCAATCCCTAAGAGCAATTTTAGTGCAAGATCTTGAGTAAGGATCTTGAGCTCAAGATCTGGTCTTCACTAGATCTCCTATTAAAGGAGGTAGAGAGATCTCCAGCATGAAGAATGAATTCTTGTAGAAAAACCCTTAAGATCTGCACATTATTCAAAAAAGAATAAAGTTTTTCTCTTTTTCTCATCCCTTAAGATCTCAAAATGTGATCTACCACTAAAGAACAAAATGGAAGAGATCTTGAGAGATCTTAAATCCTACTTGACACTATGGGATCTACTAAAAAGTGATCTAAGATCCCAATTTGAGATATACCACTAAAAATGTTTATTTGTCTTGGCTTGGGCTATTTGGCAAATTGGCACAAAAGTTTCAACAAGCAGCCTATAGATGTAGCTAACAATAATATCATAAACCAGGGGCTGTTAACAATTAACAATCCAATAATACCAGTCAAACGATCGAGCTTGAAAGCCTCCCTTCGATAATTGTGTGAAGGCTAATTTGAATGCCACCACGTTAACAGCAATAGCTTTCAGAGTGGGGTGTCCCTTGTTCAGAGATGATGTAGGGCCATGTTTTGCCTGTTGAATCGTTTGCTAAAACGGATCAGGATCATCTGCAGACTGCACATTATCTCAACCATTACAAATATAAATTTATATAAAATTTAAAATTTTAAACGAACGTTAAAACTTCATATACTAGAGGAATTAAAATAATACCAAAAATTTTAAAGAAATCAAATTCAAAAATATTTGTAAATTTAGATGGAAATGAAACATAATTTATCTATTAATATATGAAGTTAATATAAAGTTAAGGTGAAGTTAAAAATTTAAAATTACGAGAGAATTTAAACTTTAAAACAACACATAAATTACTATGAACATAATAATATAAAATTAAAAAGTATATATATACATATATATATATATATATCTAAAAAGTATAGTTAAAAATAGTTAGAATATTCACATAGTATTTTATATTAAAAATATTTAAAAGAAAGTAGTAGCAACTTGACTTTAATCGTAACTTATTAGTACGTAGAACCAATCCTATAAAATTCTTTAATCCAGATAAAGAAAAAATTCTCACAATGAAGAAACACTTAATTTCATTTATATGAAAATTTTATTAATTTATAGGAATTAAAAAAAAAGTTCAATACCAAAAACAAAGTTTTGTTATATGAAGGAGAAAAATAAAAATAATATATCAAAAAATAAACATAAAATTTTGATATTTATTAATTATCATAAATATATTTTAGCCTATTAAATTTGTTTAGATTATGTTTGGATTGAAAAGTTTAAGTGTGAAACGTAATTTGGGAGGAAATGACACATCAAAATTCATGAATTGGATATTTGGTGATGTCAAAGATAATTACATTTGGATGTATACGGGGACAATTTTACTTTTATACCCCACTTTTTAAACTGTCACTATTCTATTTTAAACTATATAACTACCTCACTACTCTTTATATATATTCTCAATTTCTTTCTTTTCTTGTTACTCTTATTTTTTATATAAAATAAATTCTCGATTAAAAGTGGCGATTATCCTCCAACTTATTGGATAAAATAATAATTGAACTTCCGGTGTGACTATTATGAATCCAGATAAATTTTGTACATAAAAAAATCAAGCATAAATTATACTACAAAATAGATTATTCTCACTGTCTTATTAATTTACTAATTTTTTTATAATTTAATCTCCAAATTAATACTTCCAAAAATGTTAACTACAGATCAAAGTGATAAACAAAAAAATAGAAAAAGAAAAAGTATAACGGTCCCCACACTAAAATATATTTCTATATTTCATTCACGTTTTTCTTTTTCCGGGGGCTTCTAGCAATCTCAAATTATCTCATAATGTGCTTCTCGTTGAAAATTTCACACAATATTCAATTCTGATACAATCAAACTAAGACTTTTAAAACTCTAAATCCATAATATCTGGTTGTTTACGCAACCGTATACAAAACCACTGATCGGTGATACTTTCGCCATTTTTCAATCTTCTGTAGACTGCAGTCAAAATGAGACACAATTCAGACCTCAAACTCCGTAACAAAGTCTAATCCTTTTGAACAAAGACGTAGCTACAATACAAACCTTAATTTGCTTCGCAAAAGGGTATTATTATTTATGTAAAAATAAAAACAAAAACAGAAAACGAAAAACTTGATCTGTTCCCGTTTTAGAACTGGTCAATGAAACTTGGCAAATTTGTCATTAAGAGATTTTCGTTATCTATGACCTCAATCAATCATTTGTTACTATTTGCTAGCCATCCATAGGGATCCCTATGAACGCTTAAAATAATTCCAATTAACCAAAAACTACGTATACATTTGAGCTTTTATTTATCTAGTATTTTAATATCTCCAAACGTTCAGCACAAAATAATTTAAAAACAATATTGAATTTGGCCTTGACAGACTTTGATCAGATTACAATTATTTATTTATTTATTCAAATGAAGTGCTGCAGACGGCTTTTGATGGTCCATAAAAAAAGAAATAGACTTTTATGGTAATTGAATATATTATAGTTTTCATAATTTTCTGTGTAACATATGTCACGGTAATATGAGTTATTTGTTTTAAGAAATAGTGTGTATTTATAGTATATAAAAAAGTATTTATTATGTTATTTAATTAAAATTTATTATATATGATAAATTGATTAATTTTTATGATAATTAAATTAAAATTATACTAATAATATTTTTAATTGATTAATAATATAATTTTTTTTTACAGTGAACCTGCGAAACCTGAAATTGATCGCTTGTTTCTTCCATTTTTCTACATTAATACAAGCGTCGTTTATAAAAGAAACCATTTACTTGTCAATTTAGCATAATTACGAGGATATGCTAGTCTGATTGTCCTTTTATTTTATTTTATTTTATTCTTTGACTGTCTCTGCTAGTTGAATTTAGTACAGATTATAAGTATTTTTTCATGGAGATAATTGTGTTAAATTCTTGTGCAACTATTATAAGTAAGAAATTCTCTTTTCAAATATTTATACACATATGCTAGTTTAATTTTAATGTTCAGTAAAAATAGTCGGTAAAAAAAGTTAAACCATAATGCTTTATTCCATCTATAATATTTAGTACATTATTGTATTTTTTTTAAAATAAAGTCATACAATGTTGTCAAAATCTTAAAAGATGATTGGTACTTGATAAATCTAAAACTATTCTCCTTATAAAAAATTATTAAAAATGTAAAAAAAAAAGTTTAAACATCTCATCACTATTTTCCTGCAGAAAAATAATTATTATACGCTGCCTAGTAGTCCGTTTGATTTGCTAAAATTTATGATATTGAACATGATAAATTTTTTTGTTTTGTTCTACATTTGATTTTAAAAAGTTCACGAGATAACACAAATTAATTAGATGAGAATGAAAGAAAAACTCAATTTTTTGTTACTTAAAAAATTATTTGACAACTTTTTGTATCAGGTAGAAAGTATTCATAAGACACGCATATTTCATCTCTCTTATTTCTCATCCATTATCTAGTTTTTCCATCGGTTATTTTTCTATTGGTTATTTTTCTATAATTTGAATTCTTATAAAATATAATAATAATAATATAAATTATATTAAGATAATTAATATTAAAAATAATATTTTAGTAAAGTTGATATCATTATACTTGTGTTGCCATTATTAATCAAACAATACTCATAATTAAAAATTATCGTATAACTCAAATATTTATTTTGTATTATTTTTTATTTTGTATCACAGTGCATAACAGACACAACCTAAGCGTATATACTCATAAGAAAAGAAATAGAAAGGAAACGTGTAATATATAATGTGATTTAATATAAGACAAATATACATATAAAAAGACCAAAAAAGAACTGTGTAAATACACGAATATATAACATTGTTTAATTTTCTTAGAATTGATCTATCTCCATTTTCTTCTAATATTTAAATAAATTGTTGACCCGTGTTTGTATAAGCAGTTTGGATACTCTGCAACTTTGCGTCACCCTTCTGATCTGCTCTCTTTATTTGACTAATCACCGCCTTTGAACATGTCTAACGTAGATACTCCAACACGCTTATCTCTTTCATTATTACATGCTCTCGTATATATATTAACCCATCCATAAAGTGCAAGCACCCCTTCATTTTATTTCATAGAAATCTCCAAAATTTTTGGATAAAGCATTGTCCTCTTTCTATACTAATAGCTACACAAAAATCTTCCGAATCTTCGATTAAACTGTTTTTTTTTAGTCTTGGCAACGGTTGAGAAAAATAGCTAGACATGGCTGAGAAAACCCAAGTTTATGAACGAACTCTAGAGGAAACACCAACATGGGCTGTTGCGGTTGTGTGTTTAGTGCTGCTCGCTGTTTCTATCGTCATAGAACATATTATTCATGGTATTGGAAAGGTAATTAAACTAGGCAGGGTTTATGTTTTACTCAAAAGATATGAATAATAATTCAATATATTTAGTGTTATTCCAGGTTTTAAATTGTGGTGATGCCATCGCGGTTTTGTTGCAATTCTTCTCTATTATAGGAAATTGCGAACAATGCAACAGAAACTCCAAAAACTTTAATGTTGTGGCCGAAATCGTGATCGCAGACCCTTTATTTTAAAACCTGTGTTATTCTATCTTTGTGATATTCAATATTGGTATTTCTAATATCTGCCTTGTACCTTGTTCTGTTCAACCCTGACCTCTTGGGGTGTAATTTGCTACTTCTAATTATTGCAGTGGTTCAAAAAGAAACACAAAAATGCTCTTTTTGAAGCCTTGGAAAAGGTCAAAGGAGGTACTTGTGCTCTTCTATAATTCATGGTTGAATTCTTGTTATAGTTGTCGCTGAATTTGAGTTTCTAATTAGAAACAAATTTCCTTGACATTTTTCTATTCAGAGCTTATGCTGCTAGGATTCCTATCCTTGCTCCTAACTGTGTTGCAAGATGAAATTTCTAAGATATGCATACCAAAAAATGTTGCATCCACTTGGCATCCATGTGCCAACCCAAAGGCCCCAAAAACATCTGAATCCGAGGATGAATCTGAAGACTTTCAGATCAGTTCTAGGAAACTCCTACAATTTTATGACCTCGTACCAAGGCGTGTTCTTGCTACAAAAGGATACGACAAGTGCGAGGAAAAGGCAAGTTGAGCATCTTCATTGTTGAGTAATTTTTTGCTTTTTATTCCATTCAAACTTTGAAAGAAAGAAGAACAACTTGTCTATAACAGGCTTGCGAAGATGACAAAAACATTTTGTCGACATCCACCAACTTAAAAATTATTTGGTGGTATGCATGTTATCATGGTTTTGACTAATTTTCATATAACATATATAATTAAGTGTTATTATAAATTAAAATTTGAATACATATTACTTAGAGTTGATTGAGTTCATAAATATTAAGTACTCTCAAACTGCTTAATAATTTCTCCTTGTGTATATCCAAAACAGTGAAAGAAATATATAACAAAAAAAATGTTAAATATAATAAGTTATATGGTATGAGATAAAAGAAAAAAAATGTCAAACAAGTGTTTATACCCTTAGAGTATAAAAATCGAGATTAAAGATATAATTTAATAGTATCAAGGTGTTATACATATGTTGAGAGAAATACTATTAGAATAATATTATTAAAATGATTCAGACTATAAAATAGCATCCATAATTTTTTATATATTTTAAATTTTGGCCAGTTTTATATATATATATATATATATATATATATATATATATTATAGTTGATTATTGTAGATGGTTTTGATCGATGGGTGATTTTTCATTTACAGGGAAAAGTTGCTTTTGTTTCAGCATATGGGATTCACCAGCTCCATATATTCATCTTTGTGCTAGCCATTTTTCATATCCTACAATGCATTGTAACTCTGACTTTGGGAAGAACTAAGGTACTCCTCACTCAGTCCTCCCCCTGATTTTGACTTCAACGGTGCTCCAAACAAAGGCTATATATAGTTTCAGAAGTTGTGTGCGGGATTTTTCTTTGTTGCTCTCAGTGTGAATTAATTCATTGTTTGGTTCAACGGTGCAGATGAGAAAGTGGAGGGCATGGGAAAATGAAACCAAGACTATTGAATATCAATTTTATAACGGTAAGACTTCATAATTTCTTGCCTCCATGAGTTAAATCAATTTTGTGTTACTCATTTGTTAGCTAGGTGCCAGATAATGCCGCAATGATATCGTACTTTCTTTGCCAAGATTTCAACCATTCATATATATATAATATTAACTATTAATTGGCTTGATACGTGATAGCATGGAGGTTGACTTTCTTAGAGGTTTGACATGACTTTTAGGTGGAACACTGAGTCATGCGTTTGTTTCGGATGAGAAATTATATATATATAAATAATATTAAATATTAATTGGCTTGATATACGTGATAGCATGGAGGTTGACTTAATTAGAGGTTTGATATGACTTTTAGGTGGAAGGTGGAACACTGAGTCATCCGTTTGTTTTGGATGAGAAACAAAAACACTATTTTTAATTATAGTACATTATTCGTTTGCAGGTCAATTTTACGTAAATTTTACAGAATAATTTGGCTTTTTTTATTTATTTCGTGGAACTTAATTACTTAAAAGTTAAAATACACTAGTAATAAATTTAAAATAAATTAAAATTAAAAGTGCGTTATAAATATTTTTATAATAATACTTTCATTTTTTATAATGTGTAATTTTGTATGTTGATAATTTTTAAAATGTCATAATACTTGATACAATGACTTATAGTGATGAAAATGTAGTAGCAAGAGAAGTATAAATTACTGCTATCAAGTCCTCAAAAAAAAAAAAAATATACTGCTATCAATAGTCAAGATATTAAAGGTACCGATAATAACGTGTGGAAAATCTGCATATATTAATTCGATAACGAAACTAAGTTTTTGTTTTTGACATGAAAGTACATTTTTGTTAAATGTAAATCATGACTTACACTGTTTTTTTAGAATTTTATATGAAAGACGAAAAGTTTAAAAATTTAATATATCTATAGAGAGGTAGTAAGAAAATAGTAGCCATTGTTGGTTGGTTCTATAGAATCGGTCACTTTTTTTGCTTTCGGCCATTTTATATGGTCCATCTCTCATTTATTCTTTATTTTTTTTTATATAGTTATATGGTCCATTTCTGACTGCGCCGTTTATAATGTATACATATTACAGATCCTGAGAGGTTCAGGTTTGCAAGGGACACAACATTTGGACGAAGGCACTTGAACTCTTGGAGTCAGTCAACAATTTCCTTATACATAGTAAGGACACGTTTATTAGACATGAATGAAATATGCTAAAATTCCTCAATTGAGTTATTAATTTCTCACAAGGAGACTAATAAGCCATTAACGAAATTTTGAATTTCAAGTGTTTAATTAATTAGTGTGATTAGTTTGTGACACTTACGTGAATAAGTTGATTTCCAAGTTTCTAACTAATGTCTTTGTACGCTGCTCGAATCAGGTTAGCTTCTTCCGACAATTCTTTGGATCTGTCAACAAGGTTGACTATTTAACATTACGACATGGATTCATCACGGTGAGTTATGATTTAAAAAATTCCTAATTTCGACACATTTTTTGTTTTTGGGCATTTCAAAATGGAAAGACTAAGATACTTTGTTGTGATTTTAGGCGCATTTGGCACCGGGAAGTGATGCAAGATTTGACTTCCAGAAGTACATCGAAAGATCACTTGAGGAGGATTTTAAAGTAGTAGTGGGAATAAGGTATGGATATGTTCTGTTACATTTTTTTTTTCACAGCAATATGTTCTGTTACATTAATTTGTGTAATTTTTGTAAACTTCATGATACCAGTGTTCCTTGATTCCTATGAATAAATAAATAAACATTGATTTTTGCTTTCAATAACTTAACCATCAATTATCAATTTAAGCTCAATCGTTTTGTAACTTGCAGCCCAATAATATGGTTCTTTGCGGTGCTATTCCTGCTGACTAATACACATGGTAAGCAGTATTCAAATTTTTTAATAATGTAATTTAATTTAGTCTCTTAAATTGCCCGCATCACTCAATTTGGTCCCCAATGTTACAAAGAAGCAAATTTAATCTTTATAACTTTGGCAATCATTTATCAATTTAGGTTCTGTTTGTTTCAAAGTTGAGTATAAATGATTTTAGTAGAATTAATTTTGAACTGTTGAACGTAATTAACTATGTGCTCTTCTACTTCTGAGCACCAGCAATATAATGCAACTTATTTGTGCAGAAAATATAAATTCTAAAATGTTCCAAACTTCTAATTTATCCCACTGATCTTTGTTTAATATTTTTATTCTGTGTGGACAGGGTGGTATTCCTATTATTGGCTTCCATTTATCCCATTATTTGTAAGCACAGACTACTACTCATTCTGTTTATGGTGCTTGTCTATATTTCCCTTTTTCATGTAAGGGTATAAATAACTCATTGTTATATTTAATGTAAATTTAACAGATAATCTTATTAGTGGGTGCTAAGTTACAAATGATCATAACAAAGATGGGACTGAGGATTACAGACAGAGGAGAAGTTGTCAAAGGTGCACCTGTGGTTGAGCCAGGTGATGATCTGTTCTGGTTCAACCGTCCTCGTCTCCTTCTATTTTTGATTCATCTTGTGCTGTTTCAGGTAACTTCAATATTTCTTTTCTTAGATTCTGTCATCTAAGGAATTCTTGTGCTCAGAAAATAACTTATGGTTGCTTCTATGTTGCAGAATGCTTTTCAACTTGCGTTTTTCTCTTGGAGTACAGTAAGTTTATCCATCTTGATAAAGTTTTTCTTTAACAATTTGTGCCTTACTAAATTATATTGGTTATTGCTACAACATTGAAGAAAATCTTCGCAATGATTAACATTATGGTGAACCACTTTTATGCAAAACTTTAAGATTTTTCCTAACTTCATAATTTCTGTTTCAGTATGAATTCTCCTTAACCTCCTGCTTCCACGAAACAACAGAAGACATTGTCATAAGACTTGTAATGGGGTAAGTTAATTTCTTTTATAAAAAGTGCATCTACCTATATATATAGAACAACCATTAATCAGCTTATTATATATATAACTAACAATTTAAGTGACAATTTTAATTTGCAGGGTTGTCATACAATTTCTGTGCAGCTACGTGACTTTGCCTCTATATGCTCTAGTCACACAGGTCCCACTTATTCATCCAAGCATATATATATATATATATATATTTTTTTTTTTTTGTTGGGTTAAATATGCTTTTATTCTCTCAAATTTAGGGATCTCTCAATTTTAGTCCTTCAAATTAAAATTTGTAATTTTTTACTCCCTCAAACTAGTGAAATGTTTTTTTCAAATGCATCTAAACCGCCAAAAATTAGTAAAGAAGGAATAATAAATAAAAAATTGCAAATTTTAATTTGGGGATTAAAAAGACAAACTTCATATATGAGGGACTAAAAATATATTTCAACCTTTTTTTTTTAGCAAACTATATAATCAGCCACTGATTTAATTTTGTTTTTGCAGATGGGTTCAACCATGAAGCCCACCATCTTCAATCAGAGAGTGGCATCAGCACTGAAGAACTGGCACAACACTGCCAAAAAGCATGTCAAAAACAGTAAGCACACCACACCATTCTCAAGCAGGCCATCAACCCCTCAATATGGTATGTCTCCAATTCATCTGCTACACAAACACCTTGCTGGAAGAAGTGAGAGTGCACAAACCTCTCCAAGAACATCCAACTATGAAAATGAACAGTGGGATGTTGAAGGCTCACCTTCCCCAAGCCACCATGCAGTAGCCGCTGAAGAAATCCAGATGCAAGTTTTTGAGCCAGGCTCAGGCTCAGCACCAGAATTGCCTATTAGCTCTCAACTTGATATCAGAGTTAGTTCATCAGAGTTTTCCTTTGAGAAGAGACACACTGCTGGAAGTGATTAGATGTGTAGATATTGTTTTTAGTTAACCGGTTCAAATGTACAGCTTCTGTACATATCAAGTTCCAAATGCATGCATGCTTTTGCTTTAATGCGAAGCCATGCATTTGAAGAATGAGGCATAATCTTTTTTTATGGAGCACGAGTTGCTGAATGAGGAGTGACACTTTGTTGAAGGCATAATTTGCAGTTGAAATTTCATGCATCTCTACATGAATTTGTACAACAACAAAATATGTTCCCCTTCCAAATTAAATGACTGATGTTAGGTTATGTGTTCAAAGAACTGTTTTAAGTGAGTGCTTGGATATGTGTGTGTAACATTCATTTTGAATTAATACGATTTTTTGAATTTATTCTTATAAACTTGAGTTTGTAGTTACATGATTTTTGTTTGTGTAAAATATATTAGAAAACTGATTTTGAAACATAATGTTGTTTGAAAACATGTAAAAAATTAATTATGAGTGGATAATTACCAAAATGTAAGGGTATGCAAATAAGTTGTATGGATTCATTGTATTCCTTGAATTATGCATGAAACATAATTTAGTTCAAATATAGATGTTGGTTGCTACGCAAAATAAACCAAAGTAATAAAGGAGATTCATCAAGTAATCACTTAAAAATGATGAGTGTATTTGAGAACCAGTTGTATTGGTGTTGAAAAAAATATTCTCTCACATTGTTTTAACTTTTGTGTGTTGGAGTGCGTATTTTTCGTTAAATGTTAATTTCAACGCTTAATCAAACATATATTATATCTATAACGGCAAATGGATAGATTTGAATTATTATGTGGGTTAGACCTTAAAAGTAGTAGGATCTCCTTAACACATATACATCAACTATGCATCAGGTTTTATGGTAGCGACTGTACAATCCGTTAGCCCACAATCGACTACATATGGATCATGGTATGGATATGGTCAATCCGGTCTCAGTAGCATCCACTTGAAGCATGTCCAACCTAATTAAAAGCCCACTAAAAGATTTACACAATTAAATTTAGAAATTTTGGTATAGTTTTGTTTTACTTCTTGGTATAGTTATTTTATGGATCAATAGTTGAATAAACTTTTATTGACTTGTGTTCTTGAAAATTTTTTTTAAGTTTTGTTTTTGTCTCTTTTTAAAAAAAAAAGAAATTGGTCGTTAATAAAAAAAATATTTTGTTTTAGATTTCTAATAGTAAATTAAAGGGTGTAATAAGGCCAGGTAATGTACTTGGAAAACAACACATCAGGCATAATGGATTTACTTTCTTTCTTCCTTGGGTTATATACATAGAGTGGCACTTTTGGGTTTGCGCCTGTAGGCCGCTTACGTAGCCCGCAACTCACACTATATACGAACTTTGATTTTTTTAAACCATATGAATTACGGGCTTTTTATCTGGATCCATTTAATCCGTGGGCTAAATGAACTTGTTTTATGGTTGCTGCCAGCTTTTTATACTTTTTTGTAAAAATAATAACAATTTCAATGGTTTAGTTTAGTAAAAATAAAATAAAATAAAATAAAAACTAGTCTAAGAAAAGAATGACCACTCAGGTGCATAGATTTATGGTAATTACTGGAATATTGTTCCGTATCGAATCAGTGGGCTTCTCCGAAAAAAAATTCCACTTTAGCATACTTTGTACAAAAGTGAAGAAGCAATTTGTTAAAAATATAAAATACATAAAAAGTAAGCAATTATGTTTGTCATTCTTCCTCCATTTCAATTGTATAAAATGATAACAAAAGGATTTTTAATTTAATTTTTAGTCATTCTTTTTAATTTGAATTTTTTAGACAAAAAACTTATAATTTTTAGTTTTGTGAATGTGGGCTGGCCCGTTTAGCCTGCAGGCTAAATCGTATAATTGCGGGCTCGCCAAAACAGAATTCGTTTAAGTTGCCTGCATCACGGGACAAGTTTTACGGGTATGAGCTTAAACTAACATTACCCGCATATTCAACTTATGGAACATATTTCAGTTTTAGTTCAAATCAAGACCATGGTTGGCCTGCAAATACTGAACCAAATTAAGTAATAAAGATTATTCATAAAGTAAATCAATAGAAAACATCTATAATGTTAAATGGATATATTTGAATTATTACGTGGAATTGGGAGTAGTAGAATCTCTTTGTACCAATTTGGTGACTAAAGTATAAATAAATAAATTTAAAAGATTAAATTAAAATAAAAAAATTTCATATAAAAGACCAGAATTCCATTAAACAGTCAATATCATCTTCGCTAACATTGATATAGTTAATCCTTTAACGTTCTCACTTGACGTATTTCGCATATTATTAAAAGATTAAATACTGACTGAATTTAATTTATATACATGAACAATATAATTTTTTAACATTATTATTCAATTATAAGATTATAATATATATAAATTATTGTTGATTTTGTTTTTGTAATAATTACTTTTAAAATCATATTTATAGAGATTTTTAATTTGTTGACATTCAAAAATTATATTTCTTTTGTATAATTTACTCTATAATTAATTAATAAAATATTTTTTTTCACAACATCAATGAATAAATATTTAATTAATGTATTTACATACCTTGTTATTTTATTATTTGATTAGTCCGTAAGTATAGAAGAAACTAATTTGCCATTTTGTAGATGTTTTAAATCACATTTGCTTACAAAACTTTTATTAATCACCAACTGATTACAGTTTTAACTTTAAAAAAATGATACTATACAAGCTTTTTGTTTCCTGAATGGACGGGGTCAGCCCCCACAACCAAAATAGATTAGAAATCATGATAGAAAAGAGCACAACACTATAACTACTGAACTAAGAAGGGACAAACCAAACTTAGCGCGCACTATCAGCAACTTGGTCTGCTTTTCTTAAGACATGTAGATGATGCATTGATAAAAGCTGGCCATAATCTTGATTATCTTGCGATATTTTCATATATGACATTAAGCAAAAAGGTTTTCTCTACTACAATGTTAGTTGAAATGCTTATCACGAATAGCAATAAGAAGTGAGAACCATTATTTCGTTTGCAAAGTTTGGCAACTTCCTATTTCGACAAGGAAAATGCTGCACTTTGGAAAAGAAATAAGATAATTGTGGAAGTGGCATCCTTCGTGCATTCCACGTATAACATCATTGGAATTTGAAAGTGTTATATAAGTAAATAATTTTTTTTATCCATAGGAATAATCGAAGATGATATCAAAAAGTTTATATGACTCATGTATGTATATTATTTTACTGTCTGAAGTCTGAACTAACCCTTTTGATATAAGTAAATGATATAACTTTTAAAAGTAAATCATTTTACGGATAAAAAAAGTAGATCACTTTTTACTTTTCTGTTAATTTAAAATAAAACTCCAATATTATTTTATCTTCTGATCCAAATAATTATTTATTCTCAAAGTAAAAATGAATTTCAACTAAAATATTTTTAATTTTTAAATATTTGTATACCGCAGTAATTTTTATACATATATAGAATCTTATATGTGTGTGCGCACACACACATGATAATACAATAATAAAAACAAAATTAAATTTAAGCACCCCATCTACTATTTATTATTCCATAATTACATGTAAGAAATATATTTACCATTTTGAAAGGACTTTTGATACGACAGACTAATTATGTAATATCTTAATTACATATAAAAAATATAATATCGTAATTTAGAATAAGACTACTTCTGTTTCTTTATATAAGAAATGTTTGACCACTTTCAAATTAATGTATTACATATTAACTTCTAATTTTCATTTATACCTCTAATTTATTGTAAAGTCTATTAATAAGATATATTCATTTTTTATGAAAGTAAATGTATTTATTGAACCATTGTTCGTGGCATTGAGTAAAATTAGTAAAATGAAATTTTTTAGGTTCATTGGAAAGTGGTTTTGTGCAAAAAATTACCAAGTCCCAATCCTTTAAAAAAAATGGGGAAAGATTTTCCAAATAAGAAAGACAAATATAAAAAATTTCGAAATGGACTCTCCAAATGTATACTTCTCAAAAACTTCCGAAAATATGTTAAAGTTTGATTCTAAAATGACCAAGTATTGGAAGAAACTTATGAAGACTTTGAAGATCTATTCGATTTGAAGACCAAGTCCATTTTTCATGTTTTCTAGGGTTATTAACGACAAATTCTGTTTCTCTTGTATATTAATAAGAAATATTTTTTTATTTTTCTCCATTGAAGTGAAATTGTATTACAATTTTAGAGAGTAATTGACATTACGTTAAAATTTTAAAGATTAAATTGACACCATTTTGTAATTTCAAAATTCAGGACAAATGACATATTTATATTATCACACATTCACACTCATATAACACGTGTGATATGTCATCAATCAACATGGCACATTGATGGTCAATGTCTCACGGTAACACTTTCGTTAAAGATAACAAACCTTAATTAATATAGAAATTAAATGAGTAGATTTATAATTTTAGGTACTTTTTAAAAAACATTGTGAATTTTAAGGATTAAAGTGATCAGTGGCAATTTTAGGGAGCAAAATTGACCATATATACTTCATTTTTTTAATGCAAAAACTAAATTACCAAAAAACAAAACAAAAATATATTATAATAATGTAATCTTTATTTGAAGTTTATAAGGAAAAAGGTCCTCTTAAAATTTTTCATTAAAATCACTAAAAAATGTTCCTCATTATCACATTATCAGTGGTTTTTCCAAAACCGCTAATAAAGAGGACCTTAGAAACTTTTACGAAAATAAATGAGAAATACTGAACAGAACTATTTAAATATTACGTTTCAAAAGCTTTTATAACCTAAATCTGCTTTAAAAAAAAGTCCCTTTTCTTTTAATGGTTTCTAATATAAAAAAACGCTAGAAAATGTATTCTTTAAAAAATAATAATTATAGTTCATTTTTTGGCGATTTTCTTGTACACCCAGTAATGAAAACAAAATAATTTTAGGGTTTTAAATTACTAAAGTAGGTTTCTAGCTAGTCTATCTTATCATTTACATATTGAATGATTTAAAGCGCAAAAGTGAAATATTTAAAATGCATCCTTTTTGTAGTACAGTATTAGTGCCTTACTACAAGTTGCATCCTTTTTAATTTGTAGTACAGAATTAGTGCCTTACTACAAGTTGTTTCTTATATATCTTTCGTTTTTTGATTCAGTAAAAAAAATATCTTTAGTATTTCGAAACTTTAGATCCAAGTAATTATTCACTAACCAAATCTTCATTTTTCTTATAAGTTTTTTTCCCTTTCAAAAAATAAGATAGTTCACAGTCTAAAAGTCATAAGATTAATTACCTAAAAAAGTAGAATGTATGTTAGTTAAGAGACAACTCCGTTTGTCAAAAAAGAAAGAAAAAGAAGACAACTCCTCTCATTACAGGTGTTATATATATCTGGAATCATTCTTCTATCACGTGCTTAAAAGATACAAGCTAATAGTATTCATGTGAGTATAAAGTTTATATTGAAGATTCATTAAGATTGCTTATAACTAGGCAACTGGCTACCTAAACTGGACATGCATCACGTGCGAGTAGGTTTAATATTTTATTGGATAAATTGTTAGCTTAGTGGAAAGATTTTTTGTTATCTTTCAATTTGATAATTATATTAATTCTTTTGAGACATAAAAATCGTTAATCATGTGCATTTTGTGCTCCTATATAGAATCTTTTTGTACAAGATTAGAAATCAAACTCTAATCAACATATTTAAGAGACCTATTTAATTATCTGCTAATTGTATTACGTTTTATTGGTTTATTAATATATTTATGAGTTTAATTTTGGTTTTAAACTGTAATATCTTTTTTAATTATTATAAGCAAATAATCTATTACTGTATCTTTTATTATAAATAGTTGAAAGCCTAAATTTTTAAAGGATGCAACAAGATAAAAACAAATTAAGTTTAAAATGAAAATGTTGACTATATGTTTTAAAACAAACTCTATTTACAAGGTTTTAATACACGACCGTGTGTGTTATAAAATACATACTTTATTTTACACAGTCTATGATTTTTTTAACTAATTACAATTTATATTAAAAAAAGTGATTATGTCTTCTATTAGAGAAAAAGAATATGTAACTATGTACTGATGATTTAAATAATTTCACAGTAATTCAATTACAAAATATATAAGAAAATATTGTATATGATAAATTTATTAATTTCTATAATAACTACTTTAAAAATCACACAAACAATCATTTTTTATTGAACGACAGAATAATTTTTTGTGGCTTGTTCCATCTTAGTTATAACTCTAAGTTCAATCAATATTGATTGTTATTTTGAATATCGTTGATTAATGACATTGGTCAGTGGAAACCTAGAATAATACTTTATATATAAAGCAACCTTAAGTAATACTTAATTGGTTTCCTCATTTTATTACCTAGTCTTTTGACCAGTATATTGAACACCAAAACCGAAAAAGATCTTTTACTTATACTATATATTAGGCTTTTCTTTCTTTTAGGTGGTTATAAATTATATGAACTTTAATAACATACACAAACACCTCACATAAGTTAAATACAAATCCTACGTAGTTTATGTAAATGGTGACCCGTCTATATTCACAACTACGAAAATGGGGTCCCTTCTAATATAAGGTATTGTCATGTGATAAAAGCGAGAAAAATAAATAAATATACAAGTGATATAATATAAAATTACAGCTTTGATATACAAAAACATTGTACAAATAAAAGAATTCAAATATATATTAATACATTTTCCTGACATGAATCTCTCCTGGCATATTTAACAATTGGAGAAAAAATTCAAATATTGTTCTAAGTGTAATCCAAAATAACAAAGTTTTGTTACAATATTTTTTATTACCAAATAAGTTTAATTAATCTGACTCGTTAAACAATCCAGGATCGTTTTTTAATGAAACCCACATAAAATCCATTCAGTAAACTCACATAACAATTGGATTTATATTCTCTAATGTGTAGCAGTTAAAAAGATTATCTTATGTAAGTAATCAATAGGATAATGTCATGGTATGAGTCACAAAAGCACATATTAATTATAATAAAAACCATTATAATTTATGTAGGTCCCAATAATTTTATCTTTGTGTCCTTCACTTTTAATGTCACGTTAAGTCACTAGGGGTGAAGATTTCTATATAAGGCTTGGATATTTGGTCTTGTAATCACAACCCAATTACTCAAATTCCCAAAGGCAAAAAAAATACAAGATGAAGAGCAAGTTCCTTTTTGTTTTCCTATTCTTGGGAATTCTTAATTGTGAAGCACAATATTTCAATGCCAACCCATACGACTATTTACAACTAGCCTTAAGGTGGCCTAATTCCTATTGCTTGACACATGAAGGTGGTTGCAGGGAAATAGTGCCACAATATTTCACTATTAGCTACCTTCATCCCATGAGAAGAGGAGGCCCTGATCTGCAAAATTGCCCCTCACCATTTAATATGCCAAATAGCACTGTTAGTATATCTCCTGCATTCCCATACAGTTTTTTTTGTTTTGTTTTCAAGTTTCCTTCACGGAGATTGTCCTTGATTTGACTAAGGTTTTATTGACAGATTTTCTGAAGAAAAAAATAATAAAGTAGAATAAAATTAAGTTTATTTCATAAGTTAATTTAATTTTATGACCTCAACTTTAGATAAATTCTTAAGAAGTTCTTTTTAAAGAAAAATTAAACTAGGATGAGGGGATGGCACTCCAGACCAATACAGAAAAAAAAATTAAAAGAAGTTTAAGTGTAGAAGTTAATTTTAACTGACTTACGAAAGAAACTTAATTTATTTTATATTCTTACTATAAAATTCTATAAATTATATGCCTGCAGATGGAGGCAAACAAAAATGACCTACTCAAATACTGGCCTGATCTGAGAACTGATAATTTTATAGAGAGTAAGTCATTGTGGAGGGACCAATGGAGAAAGTTTGGTTCATGCTACAGTATGATGCCAGATGACTATATTGTTTATGCACTCAACAACAGAAAGAGAAATGACCTCAAGAAAATCTTGACAAGTGCAGGTAAGTATTTTTATTTTTTTTATCGATAAATATTAATTATTAATTTTTATTAGTTGAACATTTGAATCCATAATTTTTTTTTCTTTCATACTTCATTCATCATCAAACCAACCTTATTATAACCTCTTAGGTAAGTATATATGAAATTAAATTCACACATGAAAAATTAAGGCCTAAAGAATAAAACCTAAGCTGGTATCCTATTATTATTGAAAGTGAGGAATCAGTTTCTTCATATTATGTTTCTATAGAATTTACTATTGAAAATTTCATTTCTAATTTAAGTAACATCCTAAACGTGAGTATTTGATTGTGATCTAATTGTCAGGTATTGTTGCAAGTGGAAATCCATATCCAACACGTAGAATACTGCAAGCTTTCAGGAAATCTCTAGGTGTGAATGTCGACATAGTTTGTGAGCCAGATAGAAGTGGAAATGTTTATCTTGCAGAGGTACATCAATGTGTTGATGCTTCTGGTACAACGGCTATAGACTGCGACAATAAGGCAAGAGGATGTGATGATGACCCCATCTTTCCCTACATGGGATTCCAACCAGATAAAGATCCCAAGTAATAATATCATGAAATCAAAATCTCCTAAATTGTATTACCCCCATAACAAATATATATAGAAAATAAGGGGTTCTAAGTGTATGTTAAGGAAATAATTAATTAAATATTTCAATAAAATTTATAAAAGGTTTGACCAAATATGTGCAAAAACAATAACTTAATCTTACCACGTCTACGTTGATATCTACTACTATTTTACTAATTCTTAGAAAAATTTAAAATGAGATGTTTCGATTCTACATCTGTTCTTGCCAAGACATCATTTAATAATATTATTATAGGTAAATAACTATTTTATTCCATGAATGTGTAAATAATATTATTATAGGTAAATAATCATTAAAAAAGGTTTGACCTAATTAATATGTTCAAATTAAACTTTTTTTACCTCTCGTGTTATTATCTATTATTTTATTCATAGAAAATGAGTTAAGATGAGATGTTCCAATTCTACATTTGTGCTTATTGTGGCATCATTGAAGTTTATTATTATTGCAACATTCAAGAAATGTTTGAGTAGAAACCACAAGAAAAGATCAAAGAATATTAATATTTTTGTGTTGCTAAAGCTAAGTAAAAAAGATTAATTTTTACGACAAAACTTATTCAAATCTAATAATTTTAAATTTATTTTATTTTATCTATAAGAAGATGTTATAATATATTATTTAAAAATGTTATTATCTATATAAATATTTTTTTTTGAAAAGGCATCTATATAAATTATTTATATTGAGATCTTAATTAATAATAAGTTCAAATAATTTATATAAAGGAAAATGTTAAATAATTTACTTAAGATATTAAAATAAATTTTTCATAAAATTAACTATTTTTAATTTAATTATTATCTTATTTAATTAGTAGTAATAAACATTTTAGCTTCACTTGTATGTTTATCACAAGAATCTTGTGTTTTGGGGAATATCCGAATCATGAAGACTTAGTGATTAATTTTTAACCCATTCAAACTATATATAAAAAAAGGTTTTGGTGATAACCATTTTGAATTTTCTTCTGGCTAAATCACATTTTTTGTCCTTTATTTTTTTTCACTTTGGTCTTTTATCTTTTAAATTTTATTTTGATCTTTTATCTCTTCAAAATAATTAAAAAAATTTATTTTAGTCATTTATCTTTTACAAAATTCATCTTGCAAAATGCAAAAGGGTGACGCTGAATCCGCTCTGATACCTAGATATACAAAATCAACTTCGAATAAACTATTAACCGCGACTTCCCCCACATTCGTGTTTTACCCAACCCATATCATGTTGGCTCATTTTTAAAAATAATACAAATTAAATCAATAATTAGCAAAAGGGTGCAAGTGAAAAGCCAAACACGCCCATTTGAGGCGTGTTTAAACACGCCCAAATGGGGCGTATTTGGTGTGGTGGCGACACGTGGCAGGCAAAAACAGGGACTTAGGGTTTTCACGATGTTTTCGTAAATTACGGAAGGTCATAACTTTTGACTGGGACGTCCGATTGGGGCGAAATCGGTGGCCACGCGTTCGTAATTGAGAGGAGAAGCCCTTGCCAAGTCCCCCATGAAGGGGGGACTTGCCCAAAATTTTTTCTCAAATGAGACCTCTAAGTGCCTCAAAATTGAGATTTAAGATTCAGGGTTTCTTATTTTCTAATTTTTTATTTATTTAATTACTGAATTGCATTCTATTTTTTATGTTTTTAGTTACTTCTCTTAATTTCGAGTGTTTTGACATAAAATACACCTTCATCGGATATTTCTATCAAAAGTTATTATTTCATACCTTAAGATTAAGCTTATTAAAAATGGGGGTGCATTTAGCAAATGTTAGGTTTTTTATTTTTTAGTTGTTTCTCTTAATTTCGAGCGTTTTGCATTGGTTATTAACTACTGGTCATGCTCTGGTGCATGCCTAGACTAAACTGTACAGACGGATGAAGAAGAATCAATAACGATGTTGTTTTCTACTTTGTCTTGTTCTTCTTATACTGCCGAACTCATTTTAAATATTAAGATTAAGTTTTGATAGAAATATTCGATGGAGGCGTATTTTATGTCAAAACGCTCAAAATTATGTCAAATCTTATATCCACCTGTGCATGTGCCACGTTTGGTTACAACACATTTGGAAAAAATACAATTTCTGTAAAAAAAAAAGTGTTAGCGACTGAATTAGAGACGGAATTTTAAAAACCCCAATATTGTGTAAAGAGGTGTTAGAGACCGAAATAGAGACGGAATTAGAGACGGATTTTTAAAAAACCCCAATATTGTGTTAAAAAGTGTTAGAGACCGAAATAGAGACGGAATTAGAGACGGACTGAAACACGCCCCATTTGGGCGTGTTTGGGTGCCCCATTTTGCTAAATATTGTTTCACTTGCACCCTTTTGCTAATTATTGATTTAATTTGTATTATTTTTAAAAATGAGCTAATGTCCATTATGATGCATGGTCATAGGATTCTATGACGCATTCATGTTCATTCCACCGTTAAAGTCATTCTCACATGCAAAAGGAGAAAACTTTTCCAGTGTGGTGGCCAAATCATCAGAGGGAGAAGATAGGGAGGAGGTAAAGGGATCTTGAATTTGATTTAGAATACTTCAGTTGGAGGATTTAAATTAAAACTATAGTATTTAAAATGTAGCAACCGAATTCGGTGGTTTATTACTGAGTTAAATTTGGTCGCTAATGATCTTTCAATTTTTATTTTAACTACTAAATCAATAACAAATATAAATTTAGTTTTAATCTTTTAAACTTTGTCGACTGAATTCTATTCGGTGGCTAATTAAGTCACCTTGGAACAAATGTGATGAAAATGTCAGCAACACTGCCAAGTCATGCATTTTGTCCAACGAATGATATATTTGGTCCATAATCAGTGACGGATTTGAGTTCAGTCGCTATATCCTTAGTGACTTGGCTTTTCCTAACCGATTAATCTTGGTCGCGAAATATATTTACGACAGATTTGCTACTTGTAGCAACCGCAAATGTTGGTTGCTAAATCATTTTTCTAGTTGTGGAAATTTGAGAAAACACATTTTTTGACAGCTAATTGCCTCCAGTATCTGAGTACTATATATTAACGGTGTTAATTTTAAACCAACAAATGACTTTTTTATTTATTTTAAAAAAAATTGATCAAAATGAACTTTTTATAAGTTAAAGGATCAAAATAAAAAAGAAAAATAAACAAAAAGGTCATTTAGCCTTTACTTTTTTTTGTTTAGTTACTATGAGAACCTTATGTGGAAACTTTTGTGTCATGATGACTTAGTAATTTTTACTTGTTTGCGTATTTTTTCACTTTAACATAAAAATAATCTGAATTACGTTTTGTCTTCATATTTTCACAAAAATACTATTTTAATTAAAATTCATTTATTCATATAATTTCTAGTGAAATGTGCGGTTTTATTTTCCCATATTGTATAAATGATAGTAGGAGTAAGAAACAGTACCCTTGTTGAGTTGAAAAATGTTTTCATAAATTTTCTTTGTTTCAAAAGTCAAAAAATATGTTTTATATATGAATATTCTCATATGATTAATTTTATGAGAATAAAAAAATATTTCCAAACATTATATAATTTTTTAATAATAAATGTATGTAACAAAATTATTTCACTAAAAAAGTATTTACAAAAAAATACTTATATTCTTTAAAAAAATGCTTATTTGTCTAAGACACTTTATAAAACTAAACACAAGATTCTTTTATTTTTTTATTATTATAATTAAGTTTTTGATAACATGTTACAAAGATGGCTTAAGCAGCAATGTTATTGAATATAAAGAAAAGTTGAGATAATTTGACACGGTTTTAGTTTTTAATTAAGGAATAAAATGTTGTAATATATTTGTAACTTTAATTTGTATCAATTAACAATAGGATTTTGTCTAAAAGTTATTAAATTTTTTTAAAAAAATATTATGAATATTCATAGATATATCCGTGAATTTAAGAAAATTCACAAATAATTTTTAAACAGATACTCAATAACTAGGTAACAGATGAATTTTATCCAGCGAGACAAATAGTAGGTAACTATTATCCATACCCGCCGCACCTAGTTGTCATCCCTAGTTGAACTTTTATTCGGATATAAAACATTCAACCAATGAATAACACTCTCTCCAAAATAAAGGTTAGGCTCCCCACCTTGGAGCATTATATTGATTATTTGGCTCTGGTTAATTACCATAGGAAGTGGCAGACTAGCAAGTGTACTCTTAAAGGAAGTTATTGGAGAGAAAAAATAAAAGAATTATAAAATGAAAAATATACATCTGACAATTTGTTTAAAGGATAATAACCTTTCCAATAAAGTGAGATAATCAAGTGCGTGTTAAGTTTTCGCATTGTTTAGTGTTAAGAAAGTATTCAATACTTAATTTTCATCAAATATATTATTTATTCACTAAAATTTTATAATTACTCAAGAAGAAATATGCTTTGATTTTTTCTTGAATTTTTAAAGTTGATAAATGAATTTTAATGAATTTATTTGGATAACCACACAATTACTATGATAATTTAATAAATTTTATTTAATCTTTTAAATGTTTATAAATTAATTATTGGTTAGCCACATCACTATTACTATAACGTTTAATAAAAAATATTTTTTTAAACCTTTTATGTATTAATATCTTTAATAGATTATTAGATTCCTTTAAAAAATATTTTTAGATAGAGTTTAACTAAAATTATGAGTAAAGCTCTATCATATAAATATTTTTCATAAAATATACTTTCTTCATTCAGCAAAAAAAAATTCAGCAATTCAGAAAAGAAAACAAAATACTTATTACACTTTTGTCATTTTTTAAGGAACACTTTTGTCATTAATTGGCACATTTATAATGAATTATCGAGGTGTAATTAATGTCCTTGCATTTGGTACAGAGGTTTTAATATAACTAGGCATTAACCCCCGCGTTGTGAGGGTTTATAAATAAATGTACAATAATAGTATAATTTACAGAAATAAAAATAACTAAGCAAAAGAATCAATAAATTATAAAATAAAATTCACAAAATAAATAGTAAGTTTAGGATTAAGGACATTTACAAAAATTGATATCAGTTTTTGTCAATGTTCCTAAATATTATCATCATTAGTAACCAATATCTTAAAAAGGGTATAGCAAATTGTGAACTGAGGAGAGTGTGCCATATAAGCAAACATGCTAATGTGAAAGATTTTGTGATTTCTAAAAATCTAAAAACGGAAATGCCACAATCTGCAACTCAAAATTGACATGTTATAAATAGATAAATGGATAATTACATATTACCTCTGTTTTATGAGTTCCCTTATTTTCAAATATGAAAAATCTTATTCACAAGCATATAATGCTAGATTACTAATAAAGAAAATATAATGCTAGGTTTTCAAATTTTGGTAAAAAAAAATCTTTCAAAAAAAGTTTTGGTAAAAGAATGCCTTACACGATTTTTTTTTCAATACCTGACAGTCTAATCAAATTTAATATTTAATAATTATAAACTAAATATCATTAATATATATATATAATATATATAATATATATAATATAATATGACACATGAAAACATGACACAACTTTGATGTTCTGTTATGACAAATTATTTGATTGCATTTTTGTTACTAAAATATTCAGCCTTTATTTGGTTTAAAAGTAAACTATAATTATATATAGGCTTCATGTGTAAGAGTGAAATAATTAATTTGGTGTATTTAGTTATCTTTAGTTCTCTTAAAAATAATTTATCCTTAGTTAAAAGTAAAAATTGAAATAAAATAAATTAAAAACTTATCTTAACCCATGAAAAAAAAATAGAAAACACAAGTTATGGAGAAGAAAAGAAAAAAAAATTAAGAAATAAAAAAGGAGAGAAGAGAGATTCAACAAATAATGAGTGATGATTATAGAAAAAATAATATTATAGAAAGTAATATATGAGTGATGTGAGAAAGATAAAAAACAAAATTTAGAAACATGAGTGATTCTATAAAAATTATGTTGAAATGTAAAATAATTCTGGGACACCCATGTACCATCCACCTGGGACATCTCCTTTTCTAAATATATGCTTCTACAATCATACACAATTGTTTTTAAAATATTTGTAAATAGATGAAATATAAGATATTTTATGTAAAAATAACAATAGAATAAAAGTATTCATGTAAAAATAACAACAGAATAAAAGTACCAATATCTCATTCTACAGAAATTTGCTATGGTATTGATAGTATAAAGGAGGGTGATTGAGGAATGAATCAGGTTGCTATTTGTTTAATAATGCATAACAATAGGTTTTTCTATTTTCAGACCTTGTGCCTAGAGTCCAATCATAGTAACATTGCCTTATCAGGTATCTGTCCACGGTCATAGACCATAATACTGCAATCGGATAGTTGTATGCTTCGAACTTGCAATTTACTACTTCATCTACATAGGTAATGCCGATAGAATAAAACTGCTCCACAATAACAGGATGTCATGCCAATCGCCACCATTACAGAATATCTCATCATTATGTCATGCCAATTCCCCACACTCGATCTTGCATTTTGAGCCTGTACCACCGGACATAATCTTGGTACCTGTACCTTGTTTCCTCTCAATCTATAAAACATAAAAATTGAGAAGATTAAATTGAAATGGTGCTGCAAAACTGAAGATCGATTAACATAATGAGTAAGAAGTATCAATGTTGTTGTCTGCCAATGCCAAGGATCGAAATGGTCTTATGAACAATATAGTAATATTGTTTGTATTATTATAAATAGATTTAGGCTTAAATCTCCTTTTAATCACTATAGTTTCATAATTGTGTAATTTTAGTCTTTCAAAAAACTTTAATACACATATGGTCACATATTTTCAAAATTTAATAATATTAGTCCACCATTAGTGTGCTATCAAATTTTTAACAGATATTACTAATGTGATATGATAATTGCCACCTATACTTACGGTAGTATTTTTTTATGCAGTTATGTGATATCTCTTTTGCTTTTGTGCTATGCTTATGTTAAATTTAGTTGAGTTTTGAATAAATGCTTGTTTTGTTTAGCATTTATATTTTATTACTTTTTATACTTGATTTTTGGTTGTTTGCTGTTATTGTATAGGAAATTTGTTAAGGGATCCGTTTGGGAAAGAGTCAAAGAGCACTGTCGCCCAATAAAAAATGAAGATATATTTGGATTCACTGATTGGCTTAAACAACCCCTAAATGGGGACTCGCAAAGCCACTCCTTGAGAGAAGAATTTGGAGGCATATTACCTCGTTTAAGCAAGCTACCATTTGGGGACAGCTTAATTAAGAGAGGCCTCATAAGAAGGTCACGAGCCACTGGCTTAAGTGCACCCCTGTTTTGGGGTTCGCTTAAGTACGATCCTAGAAAGATCATGTTACACATACATTAGTCGTACTTAAGCACGCTCTCATTTAGAGGATCGCTAAAGCATGGTCTAATTTACTGTAATTATCCAATTATCACACAAATTGATATTGAGATGATGTTTTACTCATTACTTTGTTACTTGAGAGATTTGATACTCTTATCAAAATCTCAACATTACACGTTATTAATTATGTGTCAATGACACACTAATGTTGCAAATGATGTGGAAATCCAACACATGCTAACATTACACTAGCAGTTTGCTAATGGTATTATAATCATGCAATTTTAGTCTTTAGTGTCACATCAATACATTGTTAATGTCATGTCAACTTATTGTTGGACTGTTATGTCATTTTCTATTTTAGTGTCATGTCATTAAACAATTTCTGTTAAATTAAAAATTGACGGCACAATAGCGGTGGATCAAAATTGCTATAAAAAATTATAAATTTGGGGACTAAATTGTAATGAAATTTTTTGAGGAATCAAAATTGCATAATCTTAAACTATAAGGATCAAAAATTTATTTAATCGTATATTTTAGAAGGCAGGCATGAGTTTTTTTATGCTTAATTGAATTGGATAGAAACATTCCTTAAATATAAATTCATAGGCGTGTTAATTTATGAATAACAGTTAAAAATTATTTTCACCTCTATATATATATAGGTGGCAATAAAAATTTTCTTTAGATAAGGATGAACCATGACTTAAACCTATGGTAATTGATATTTCTTTTATGAACTAGTTAGTTGTTGAATCCTCTCTAAAAAAATAAATGTTATTGAATCCATGCTTATTGTTTTTCCTTAGTTGAATCTCATCAGGAAATTGATTAATAATTTTAGTCTTTCAATTGATAAATTAGGATTTAAACCATTCAAATTCAATAATCATATAATTCTTAAGCCTAAGAATAAAGATTAATTGTATGCATCTGTGTAAAAGTCCGAAACATATTGTTTGTTGCAAATTCTGCTCACCATTAAGGTTCATAATTAAAAATAAAAAGTTTATCGCTTAAGGGATTAGAGAAAAACTAAATCAGAGAAATCAAATATTGCAAAACCTAACCATCTCCATCAATTGAATTTTCTAATACAATTGCATTCTTGTTTCTTTCAATTAAATAAATTAAAAAAAATGAAACTTCCTGATTTTTTCTTTCTTCTCAAATCAAAAGATTATTTGGTTTATTATTGTTAAATCACAATCATTGTAAAAATGATACTCTACTTATCTTTAATTTTACTTGTATGACTGATACACTTGCAACAATCTTAATACTTTACCTCCAAGAGATAGTTAGACTGCATAGGGTTCCAATTGACATAGTGTTAGACACAAATCCTAGATTTATCTCTAAATTTTAGAAGACACCCATCAAGCCTTAAGTAGCAAGCTCAATTTTAGTAATATTGCCTACCATCTCCCGTTAGATTATCATAGTATTATATAGTCTTGAGAGGGATCGACTATATAGTCTTGAGAGGATATTCTTAGGGATTGCATCTTAGAGGAGAAATGGCGTTGGGATAGGTACTACTTTCCTTTGATCGATGCTTTCTTACAATAACAATTTCCACTTTAGCTTAGGTATAACACCTTATGAGGTCTTGTATGGCAAGAAATTAATGATATAGAAATATGTTGTAAAATGTTATTTTTGCACTAGTGAATATAAATTACATTGTTGATATATATCCAAGAATGTTGTACAAATAACAGAATTCAAACATAAATATCTTCTCCAAACATTACTCTCTAACAATTAACAGTTGAAAAAAAAAACTTCAAACAATGTGCATGTAATGCAAATAATACTGCTTCAATAACGTATTTTTTATAAGTAAATAAAGTTAATACGAGCCTTGTTAAAAATTTCAAGTTCACTTTCTTTTTGGTGAAACACATAAACCTTTGAGATAACATCCTGATAAGAATCCAAAACTCAATTCACCTAAATTTTTGTCATAAAAAAATACATTTAAATAAAAGCTCACATAACAATTGGATTAGTAATCACTATGATGATAATGTTATGAGTCATAAAAACACAAAGTTAATTATAATATAAACCACTATAAATTTTGCAAGTCCCATTAATTTTATTTGTGGCTGTAATGTCACGTTAGTCACTAAGTAAAGGGAGAAGGGTGAGCTGTAGATTTGCATATAAGGCTTCGATATTTGGTCATCAACCACAACCCAAAGCTACTGAAATTCCCAAAGGCAAAAAATATAAGATGATCGTGAATAGCAAGTTCCTTTTGGTTTTGCTACTCATGGAAATTCTTAACTGTGAAGCACAATATTTCGATGCCAACCCGTACGACTATTTAGAACTAGCCTTAAGGTGGCCAAACTCGTATTGCTTAACACATGAAGATGGTTGCAGGGAAATAGTGCCCCAATATTTCACTATTAGCTACCTTCGTCCCAGGAAATTGGGAGGGCCTGATCTACAATATTGTCCCACGCCAATCACTCTGTCAAATAACATTGTTAGTATCTCTTCCATTCCCATACTTTGAGATCACAGTTATAACATTTTATGCGTTTGATTTTTAAGTGTTCTTAACGGAAAATGTCCTTGAAATTAGTTAGAATAAGACCTTTTTTTTTTTATAAATTTCTCCGTAAGTATTTACTTAAAATGAATTGAATTTTATAAGTTAAATGAGTTAAAATAAACTTATGCACCTTAATTTATTTTATCATCTTAGTTTCTTCTTATGCTTATCAAGAAGTTTATCCAAACATGGCACTTCAAATTTGTAAGGCTGAATAATTTGATAATTTGTATAATCATGCAGATTGAGACAAACAAATATGACCTACTTAGATTCTGGCCTGATCTGAGAACTGATAATTTTATAGAGAGCAAGTCATTATGGAGGGACCAATGGAAAAAATTTGGATCCTGCTGTTTTATGATGCCAGATGACTATTTTGTTTATGCACTCCACAACAGAAAGAGATACGATCTAAAGAGAATCTTGACAAGTGCAGGTAAATGTACGTATATAAAATGAAATTCAAATTCATGTTTCACACACGAAAAGTTAAGGAAAAAGGAATAGTGCTTAACTTGGCCTTGTTTTTAGCTTGAGTTGTTCTTGTTATAATTGGTATCCCCTTGATATATAGTGAGGAATGAGTTTCATAATATGTTTATATAAAATTTATTCATTAAAGTTTCAGTCCTAATTTAAGGAACATCCTAATAAATATGGGTATGTGATTGTGCTCTCGTAAATGTCAGGTATTGTTGCCAATGGAAATTCATATCCAACGTATAGGATACTACAAATTTTCAAGAAAACTCTAGGTTTGAATGTGAGCATAGTTTGTGAGTCAGATAGAAGTGGCAATGCTTATCTTGCAGAGGTGCATCAATGTGTTGACATCTCTGGAACAATGCCGATAAGTTGTGACAATAAAGCAAAAGGATGTGACGATGACCCCATCTTTCCCTATATGGGATTTCAACCAGATAAAGATCCCAAGTAATAACACCATGCAATCACAATCTCCTAATTGTATTACCCCTAGAATATATATATAATAGATCATATTTACAGATAATTTTATTACTATAAAAATTTTATATAGTGTCTCCTTATCCATGTTCCTTGTTTGATCCTCTTCAACATCCATCATATATATAAGATCACTGGCAGTCTGGCACTATGCTTCCCATCCCCTAGCTTCTTTTATCTGATCCCATTTTACAATGCTCATTTCAGGCAAGGGAATAAGATAAGGAGAAAAGATGAAGGAAACGAAACAAATTAAGGGAGAGAAGAAATATTGCTCACACGCAACGGAAACGAAACAATAGAGAGAAGAAATATTGCTCCACACACTAACACACAAAGCTAACACACAAAGGATATAAGATAAGGAAGAGAATTTGTCTGACTTTCACTTAAACTTAATTTACTGATTCACGAATTCATTGGTCTAGCTAGGTGCAGTACACAAGAAGCCTTTTATAGGCAAATTCATATTGATAAAATAGTAAATACTTAATAATTAATTAAGGAAAGATACAATTAATAGATTATTAAAACTCAGTCTCAGGCGATGCAAATAGGCAGTGAAGTGATGTTCTTATCAGTGACAGCACTTAGTGATGTGTCAGTGTCGCCATTCAATCTCTAAATCTTGAAGAATATGGTTCAGTCAAAAAAATGTAGCACAAATTCCATTTGTCAAGCATGTTGATAAATTTGATGGACAATATCAAACCATTGCAAAATGATCAATTTTGAATCATCTCATGTCAATTTTGCGTATAGATATACTTTCTTTAGTAATAACAATTGCTGTATATATATATAGAAAAATCGACAAAAAAAAAAAGAGCACGCGTCCCAATCAGGTTTGCCTAACAACATTTTTCGTTCTTCATTTGTCTGATAACAAGAAAGTGATAAGAATGCAGTTATAAAGACTAACATCAATAAACAAACAGGATATGAAAAACAAGAGTAACACCACTCTTTCCTTTGTAAAGTATTTGTCATCAAAGCTGTAAACATCAACAGCAGAGACATCTACTTTGGCCGATCGATGTGGCAATAACATAAGACTGATTAACACGTACGTCTCAAAGGAACTCCATTAATCTTGGAAGAGCCTGAAATGGCAAGTGAGAAACATAAGCCAGACCAAAAATGGGTGTAGAGAAAATTGGGGAAGTAAGGGATCACTCTTCTCTCTTCAGTGCTATCAAAACCAGATTGGTTGGGTTAATGGGTTAACGTTCGAACGGGTAAGTCAATAATTGAACCTCATCGACCAGTGTATATTAAAAATATGAAATTTAATTTATATGCAAACTAGATACTAAATTTTATCTCATGTAATGGAAAGTTTAGTGGTGCTTTTTATTTTGGCAAACTTGGGAACTTGAGTTCAAGGCTTGTTGGCTGGGGCAAAACTGTACAAAATCATATTCAAATTTCAACTTGCTTCACACATTCAAATCGTAATTCGTAAAACTAGCAGACCACCCATGTAACAACGCGCTACAGACCTATGTGCTTGACAGTGTCTCAGTAGCGTATATGATAAAGGTCTGAACCAGTCACAGGTTCAGTTTTCGATCAAACCAGTCAGACCGGAAGGCCAATCCGAATTTCATAACAGTGTCTCTCAACATTTTCCATTATCAGTGTCTCAGTAGCGTATATGAAAAAGCTCTCATATAGTACAACTTTTAATTAAATAAGTAATTATTAATTCATAATTACATCCAATAGGTACTCATAGTCGAATAAGTATTAGAACAACTACAAGATGGGAAAGTCGATCATAAGTAAGAGGCAATGGAAATTGGAGATTAAACTCAACCATACTTAGAATCAGATTACCTAAGATGGTAATTGTCTCCAAGAAAGTCCAAGGTTCAACAAGATTTGTATAAATAAAAAAAAGATTCTTGAGGTAAAGACACTGTTGATACTTATTTATTACTTTGAGCCAAAAACTTAAGTGAGCATCGTACGTAGCGTTTTACAAAAGAATACCATCCTTGGGTAGACACCAAGACCAAAGGCCCTACAAGAAATTAAGCAAGTTGAGGGAAGGCGCATGAGCCACCACTACTTTGGGTGGTTCAATTTGATGATGAGGTGGATGACATGTCGACGATGAGGGAGGAGGACACACGTTGTTCGTTGATCTCGGCGAGTTGCTAACATGTTGGGCAATTTTTTCACTCTGAGGGCTAGAGCTATTCAAGGTGGCGGCAACGCTGCTGCATTAAGTGGCAAAGATAGTTTAGATTTGGTAGTAAAAGAAAATTAAAGGACAATTTTGTCATTTAACATAAAAATTAGAAGTGTTTATTAACGTAGTTCATTAAGACTTAAGGGTGTGTTTGATGCACAAGAAGGTACAATACAAGCAGACCAATACGTACAAAGCATATGTCTAAAGGATATATAATTTTTTATTTTATGTATTATTTGATGAATAATGGATAATATAAACAAAATAATATAAAATTTACAGTAATACTCTTTTTAATATTAACTATTTTAATATAATTCTTCTAAATAAATATTTTAATACAATTAATATTATTATATATATCTTATAATATATATTATTATGTATTATATATTATAATATATCTTATAAATATAATATTATATCATAAATATTAGAATATGTGTAATATGTCCAATATAATATACAAATTGTAACATGTGTATTAATTAATCAGCAATGCTATTTCGTATTAAAAATGTTTATACGAATTGCACTTAATTTGCAAGAATTAATTACATAGGATAATTTTTTTCAAAATAAATATTAATTAAAATAATATTAAAATAAAAGATAAGTCATTGACGCAAATACACGGTCGTGCAGTTTTTTACGAAACTGTTTTCGTACTAACAAGCATTTCCCTTAATTAATCGCACAAATAATTTGATATAATTTTAAGTATGATGGAAAGATAGAGGCTACTGGCTAGACAACGTGGGAGGAGTGGCAACATGAGAGAAAATAATAAGGATATAATTATATCTTTAAGGTTGGTTTGATTTTGAGAATGAAAATAAATTAAAAAATATATAAAAGATATAAATCACACAAAAAAAATATAAAATTATCTTTAATATTATTTTTTTTCCTACCACATACCCCATTAATTGTATTGTACAATTAACCAAGAGTTTTCCTTGCTTTACTAAGGTACAATTTTTTTTATCTTTTTGTCATGTCCTGATACTTTTTTTTTTGTTTTGTCCTGTGACCATTTGGTCATGTGGTTTACCGTGGATAGCTTATATTTATTGTTAGATTAATCTCATTCATACACCAGGTTCGCACCAGATCGAGGGAACTTCTTGTGGGTTTGTTGTCCTAGATCTAAATCAAGTTTAATCTTGTTCGATTGTTTTTGCTTTGATCGTGTGGATGATAAAGGGGTGATGAGGTCTTTGAAGGGGTCTTGGTGTTTTCCGGAGCACTGATTCGGTGGCATCGGACGCGTAGCGACGGCGGTAGAATTGTGGTGGCGGCCACGAAAACTCATTAAGGAATGAGGGGAAGTTGGAGAGGAAAGAATAAATGTTTTCAACGAGAGAGGTTCTATGATAACATCATGGTGTGCAGTGGATCACTGGACCTAGTGGTCCATGCTAGAAGTGCTCCTGTCCTATATACATGTTTACAATCGAATATGTAACAAGGGATTCTGTGATGTGTTGTCCTTTATTCTTTTGCAAATCAAACGATCAGGGTCAAAATAATGTAAAATTATTAAAGTGTATCAAACACAATCGAAGAAAAGCATGATGAGATACTACCGTAATTTACTCTAATAATAAAGGAAAATGTTTACCAATATTTTGGATATTGATTAACAAATTAAAAATAAATTATTAAGATAAATAAAATTATACTATTTGTAATTTTTTTTACATTTTTTATGATCTTTATAATAAATATTTTTTATTTTTATTTTTTAATTAATGTTTTAAAAATAGTGGTTAGCAAGATCCTATAAAAAAAAATACTACTAAAGCACCACTTAATTACATTGATTGTTGAACTCTTACTCGGATATAAAACATTCAACCAATGAATGCCACTGTCTCCAAAATAAAGGTTAGGTTCCCCCACCTAGGAGCACTGCTTGATCGGTTTGGCACTTATTAATTACCACTAGCAAGTGGCAGAGACTCTCGAGTGTACTCGTAAAGGAGGTTATTGCATTGGAGAGGAAAACAACCAAAAGATTTATAAAAGCATAAAGTGAAAAATACCTAACAATTTGTTTAATGATTAATATTCTTTAAAATAAAGTGTGATATTCATGTGTTAGACTTTCGCATTATTAAATAGTTGTAATAATTAAAGTATTCAATACCTTAAATCAAATATAATATTTAATAAACAAATTTTATTATTACTCAAAAGAAAACTTTTGATATTTTCTTTTCAAAATTTCTAATATTAATTGATTTTATTTATTCTTTTAATATTTTTCTAACTTAATTTTGATTAGATATTGGTTAACAGAACTATTGCTATAATATTTAATAACAAACGGCTTTTCAATTCTTTATCTATTAACAGTTTTAATAAATTATGATTTTTAAATAAAGTTTAACTAAAATTACAAGTAAAGCTCCATCATATAAATATTGTTCATAACAACATGCCTTCTACAGCTTCGTCATGAGCACTTTAATTTATAATGAATTATCTCGGTGTAATGTCCTTTCAGATAAGGTTTTAATATTTTCTTAAAGGGCATAAAGTTTATGTTAAATTTCTTTTAACTGTGTTATTTATTGAAAATATCTATCAACTTTTTAATTAATTTCCTTTAAAAATTTTGATTTGTCATCTTTAGTAGGTTTATCTCTAATAATACAAGTTTTTTTTTCATCCATAAGTTGAAATATTGATGGATACGAATAATCCATAAAATTGATCTAGTTAGTTCAGTTTGAATTTTTTTGAAGGTTTAGGTCAAATTTGACCCAACTCATGTAGACCCATTAGCATACAAATTTTAACTTTTGAACTTGTGATCCAACCTAACGTGACTAGTGTCATATAATTAAGTTTATTATTACTATTATTATTAAATTACTAAGTTAGTTAAAAAAATACAAAACACTACAGCCTTTTGCTAATACTCGATCCTCTCTCTTTTTTGTAGCAAAAGAGACAAAAAATTACAATCTAGGGAAAGGCTAAGCAATCCTTAAATATCCATGAATATCTCTTTTTTCAATTTTTTTCCCTAAGATTCCTCTTTTTAACCCACCCATGATTTTTTATTTATTTATTAGTTGTTTTTATTTTGATCTTGATTTTTTTATATTTTCTTATACTAATACAATATTTTATTTTTATAGAAAATAAAATCTTATATATACTAACATTGAAACCATTCATTAATTTTGTTAGTCATATACTATTACAATTTGGTCTCTTTAATTAGAGCATTTAGTTATTATATATTTGCAAAGATATAGAGGACAAGTTCTGATACATTAATAAAATTGTGTTTTGATGATTTATTGGTTATGAGTCTGAATTTGGAAACAATTTTTTTGTATATACAAAAATAATACTGTATACAATATTTATCTTTCTTACTTTCGCATATCAAAGAGCCTATAAATAATGAGATACGTAATTTTTTATATATTTACAAAGATATAGGAGAAAACAAAAACTATTGCTCTAAAAAATTATAGTGTTTACAACATAAAAAATAATTTATAAATGTTCAAATTGATTGACATAATCCAACCAACTCATTTATGATGGAGTTGGTTTGATTTGGATTTATCATCTTCATAATTTTCTTAAAACTTAAAATGAGTTATTGATAATTGATGTTGAATTGTTTTAGTAGCTAGCTAGATAATATCAACGTATAATATTTTAATTTTCATGTTATTTCATCATTTTTATTTATTTTCAAAATTATTTTATTCTTAAACCCTGTAACTAGAACAGTGCATGTGCATAGAATGGAGGCACGTAGAAGTGTAAAATGGAGGCTGGGCACTTATAATAATACTATTGATAATAGCAAAAGTGAAAAAAAATATGAATTTAGTTTTGAAAAGTTAAATAAAAAACAAGTTGAAAAATTAATTAGCAATGTGGTATTCTTATTAAATTTGTTATTATTCATCAAAGGGATATAGAAATAACTTCAACTGGTGAAAAAGTGAATGAAGAATATCACCTATATAGATGATATTGAAAACGTACATTAATTTGTAGTTTTTTTTTTCTCAATTGTATTTAGTGCTACTCAATTTGGACTCTTGTTTTTGTTATATTTGTATTTAACTTGGATAATTGTAATTTAATTTGTACTCTGAATATATAATTAAACTTTATGACACATTAGAATATTACGTACATTTGAACTTTTTGAGAGTTGTGGTGCACTTATTGAACAATTTGGACATTATTTATTGCAAATAGAACCTACAAGCGCTAAAGTAATATTAAAAATGGCTAAGAAAGGTTATTTTTGTAGTAGTGCCTTACTACAAGTTGTATCTTTATATATATATATATATATATATATATATAGGAACTTTAAATCAAAGCGCTAAAGTTATATATATCTTAATACATGATATTTTCATTTTTCTTATGAACTTCATATTCTAAAGATTGCGGATATATAGGCTGGCTTCTTAAGAAAAAGATGGGCTTATGCATCACGTGCTAGTGATTTAATTAATAATTCCTTTGGAGAAATTATTATCTTGGTGGAAAGATACTTTGGTAAAGTATTTTTCTTTATATAAAGTGTATCTTCTAATTGATAATTATATAATTCTTTTGAGACTTAAAAGTCATTCTGCTTTTTGTGCTTGTACGGAGGAGGGAGTGTTTGAGAAAACTAGTTATATAGTGTCGCTCAAGTTTGCAACTGAAAGTTTATAATTAAGTTAGAAAATAAAAAGTTAAAAATTTGTAAGCTAACTTATCGAATTAAACGTGTTTCATAAAATTAAATAATAAATTAACTGATAAATGTAAAATGACATATATAAATGTAAAATATAAAAAGGATAAAATAGGATTTCAAATAAAATAATAAGAATAAAAATAAATAAATAAGTAAAAGCTATTAGTTGCTTATAAGCTACAACCTGCAGTAACTTATGAAAATTTTCATAAGATAAAAGCCACTAAAATAACATATTAAGTTATCTAATTATCTCTTAATATGTTATTTTATTTTCGTGTGGGACACGGTGATGTATCCTTTGGGTTTGATTCGTGGTTTTATGAAGAAGAAAAAACTGTTATGAGGTTCTGTTTGTACATATTATATATATATATATATATATATATATATATATATATATATAAATGACTCTTGGAACTCCTCTATTCTCTATACTATGGTTCTTTTGAAGTTTCATGAATTAGTTTAGAAGATAGTCTTGCATGAGAAGGTTGTGGATTATTATTAGGCAAATCTGTTTTTAGGTGACTTTGTTGGACAGTTATCATTCTAAATACATGTGAAGAAAATTGGACCTTGGTTTGAAAAGTGAGGTAACCAGATAATATAAAACACTTTTTTATGGCTTATCTATAGAGATAGCCTTCTTACTAATGCTTTTTGTTGGAGGAGACATTTGTTTTGCTCTTTTTTGTTGTTGCAAGAGTAATGGAGTAGAGGAGATGTGGACTCACACATTGAGGGATTGCTCGAGAGCTAAATCCATTTAGCATTAAATCTATGTTCTTTTCTTTCTTAATCACTAAGCAGAGATGATGCTCTATGGTTGCACCTCAATGTCACGGGGAGTAATTCTCAACTCTTTGGGACTGCATGTTGGATCATTTGGAAGCCCGTAATCACCGTTGTTTCTAGGGCGAGGAATGGACACAGATTTACACTATGAACCAGATCACAAATGAATGTCAATTCATTCAAACTCACTTCAAGGGATCTTCCACTGCAAAAGACTTGTGTAACATCGTATGGTCTATACCTATTTCTCCTTTCATCAAGTTGAATACTAATGGAAGTTCTTTGGATAACCCAGGGTCATCGGGTATTGGAGGTATAGTGTGGGACTCTTTGGAATTTTGGCTCTCCGAGTTCTATGGTTACTATATATGGTCACACTACGAACATGTATAATGAGCTCCTTGATATCCTCAATAGGATGCCTCATGCATGGAATAATGGGTTTAGATATATCATCATAAAGACAAATTTCTTAGTTGTTATTAACCTGATGGAGTAGTAGTCACTTTAGTTTCACCCGTTTGCGATGATAATTGCATCTATTAAGTTATTCTTGACCCTCCAATGAGAAATTTGTATCATTCACACTCTGCGGGAAGCGGATGCTTGCACTAATATTCTCACAAAGGGATCTAGCTTCCACCAATGTGTTATTGGTCACGCTAAAACTTTGCTATGATGATGTTTTGCCTTGTGTAACTGCTGATGCACTTGGCACAATTTTTTTACGCTTGTAATTCTGCTATTTCCTTTTCTTCATTAACAAAAAAAGATTTAATTATGTTCTAATTGTATTAAGTTTAAATTTATTGGTTTATCAATACATTTATGAGTTTAATTGTGGTTTTAAACTATAATATATTTTAACATTATTATAAGGTATTACTGTATTATTTTAAAAAAACGTTTATCTACTTATTATAAATAGTTCAAAAGCCTGAATTTTGTAAAGGATGCAACAACATGAAAAAATATGTTAAAGCAAAATATATTACAATAGTGTGTTACAAATACTATATTTACGAAGTTTTGATACACGATTGTGTACTGTATGTGTGTGTGTTAAAATGCGTATTTTATTTTAGTCTATGAAAATTTTGCTTTAACTCGTTACAATTTATATCAAGAACAGTTCATGATTTCTATTATTGTGACATGTTCCATGTTAGTTATCACCTCTAAGTCCAATCAATATTGAGCAGTATTTTTAATATGTTTTTATCTGCAAATTAAATAAGTATATACGTATAATCAATAAATGCGTACAAGGGGCAGACCACCGTACCATCTATATTTTCAACTATGAAAATGCTGTTGTCTGAAGTCTGAACAAGGTGCCTCTATTATTTAGTTTTGTCACGTGATAAAAGAGAGAAGAAAAGTATAAACAAGTGATAAAATATAAAATTACAGTGTTGACATTAAAAAAATTGTTGTACAAATAACAGAATTAAAATATAAATATCTTTACCCAACATTAGTCTTTCTTCATTTATCAATATTTGGAAGGAAAAAAAAAACTTTCGAACGTTCTAATTAGTGCATGCAATGCAAATAGTACTAGTCCAATAACTTTTTTTTTTATTACTGAATAATTTTAATGAGTCACGTTTTTTTTACTGCATAAATTTTTTTGTCCTAATAAAAAATTATGAGTGTTTTTCAATTCATGATTTACATAGGATGGAAATAGAACACAAGTTTTTGTCCTAAATAAATTAATCATTTTCACTCATATAAACATAATTGAATATTGCTAAATTTTGAAATTCTCTTTCTTTTTATTTTAATGAATCACACAAAATTCATTCAATAAAAGCTCACGTAACAATTGGATTTGGATCCTCTCAAGTCTCAAGTAATTAAGTAATCAATATCATGATGTCATGTTGAGTCATAAAACACAATATTAATTTATAATAAAAACCACCATAATTTTGTAGGCCCCATTAATTTGTTTTTGTGTTGGTGATGTCACGTTAGTCACTAAGTAAAGGGAGAAAGGTGAGCTGAAGATTTCTATATAAGGCTTGGATATTTGGTCATGTAATCACAACCCAAAGCTACTCAAATTCCCAAAGGCAAAAAAATACAAGATGAAGAGCAAGTTCCTTTTTGTTTTCCTATTTTTGGGAATTCTTAATTGTGAAGCACAATATTTCAATGCCAACCCATACGACTATTTACAACTAGCCTTAAGGTGGCCTAATTCCTATTGCTTGACACATGAAGGTGGTTGCAGGGAAATAGTGCCACAATATTTCACTATTAGCTACCTTCATCCCATGAGAAGAGAAGGCCCTGATCTGCAAAATTGTCCCTCACCATTTAATATGCCAAATAGCACTGTTAGTATCTCTTGCATTCCCATACATTTTTTGTGTTTTGTTTTCAAGTTTCCTTCACGGAGATTGTCCTTGAAATCTGATTTTATTTGGTTTAATTTTCCCCTAAGAAAAAATAAGAAAGTAAAATACATTAAATTCATTTCATAAATTAAATAAATTTATTATAAACTCGTTAAATGAAAGAGTTTTTAGTAAAACCTTAAATGGGTTAACTTAACGAAAGAATTTTAATTAATTTTATATTTTTACTTTCTTTTCATATATATATATATATATATATATATATATATATATATCAAGAAGTTTATCTAAACATGACTCTTTAAATTAGTTTGTGTAGCTGAAGAATTCAATAAATTGTATACATGCAGATGGAGACAAACAAGAATGACCTACTCAAATACTGGCCTGATCTGAGAACTGATAATTTTATTGAGAGCAAGTCATTATGGAGGAACCAATGGAGAAAGTTTGGTTCATGCTATAGTATGATGCCAGATGACTATATTGTTTATGCACTCAACAGTAGAAAGAGAAATGACCTCAAGAAAATCTTGACAAGTGCAGGTAAATAAGTAATTTAAATTCATGTTTCACACACAAAAAGTTAGGGGAAACAAAATAAAACGTGACGTTGTTTTGAGGTTGCATTATTTATCTTATAATTGCAAGAGTTTTTGGTATCCCATTGACAGTTAGGAATGAGTTACTATGTTAATACAATGTTCTTTCTTGAAATTTTCACTCCTAATTTAAGGAACATTAATATATATCCTAAATATAGGTATCTGATTTTGATCTCACTGTTAGGTATTGTTGCAAGTGGAAATCCATATCCAACACGCAGGATACTACAAGCTTTCAGGAAATCTTTAGGTGTGAATGTTGACATAGTTTGTGAGCCAGATAGAAGTGGAAATGTTTACCTTGCAGAGGTTCATCAATGTGTTGATGCTGCTGGAACAACACCTATAGACTGTGACAATAAGGCAAGAGGATGTGATGATGACCCCATCTTTCCATATATGGGATTCCAACCAGATAAAGATCCCAATTAAGTAATAACACCATACAGTCATGCAAAATCTCCTAATTGTATTACCCCTATAACAAATATGTATTCAAAATAAGGGGTTCTAAGTGTATGCTAAGGAAATAATTAATAAAATAGTTGGATAAAATTCAGAAAAGGTTTGACCAAAAACGTGCAAAACAAATTTTTTTACCACGTTTGACATAAAAAAAAGGGCACACACAATATGGGAGTTGAATTATTGGATTCTTAAAAACTTATTAGCGAAAGCTTGAATAAACAAATATAAGTTTAAAAGTTAATTAGTTTGTAATATGGAAACTAAGATACGTGAAGGATAAAGGAAGGCAATTTCACACATAACAATAAGTGGAAGATGTTTCTGAACATTTTTAAGTATTCTATTCAAGTACTAAGGGAATGGCGGGTGAGCACTAGAAAAAATCGTCAAATATATAAAATTAATTCATATCCAATTCAATCTAATCCACTTTATATACATTTAAATGGTTTGGTTTTATATCCAAATCCAATTTTTTGGATTTTAAATCCAATCCAATTAATTGGATATGAATAGGATATTTGTTTGAATTTTTGAATCGAATACAATTTTTTTGATAATGACGGCTAGATTATTTTAGCCAAATTCGGTATAGCTATTTTTTAGTCGATGTCTTTTAGAGTTATTTTGGTCAACATCAACTAATGATGTTTTTAAGTCGTCATCGATTGAGACTATTTTTTAGTTAATATAGGTAAGAGTTTTTTTTTGCCGATGTCGTCCAAAGTTTTTTTTGTCAGCATCAATTGAAGTTATTTTTTGGTCGACGTTAGCTAGGTTTTTTTCCCTTATGTCTGTCGAGATTATTTTTTGGTCGACATCAAGTAGATTTTTTGATTGACATCAGCTAAGGTTTTTCTGGTCTACATCAGACGAAACTATTTTTTTGTTGACATCAGTTAGAATTTTTTTTTGGCCGATATCAGCTGAAAAAACATCATCGATCGACATCGGCAAAAAAACCTAGCTAATGTCGGCCAAAATATTCCCCCAATTGACGTCTATCGAAAAAATCCTAGTTGATGTCAACAAAAAATATCTTTAGCCAACACTGGCCAAAAGAAGTAGTCATGGTTGATGTTGGCCAATAAACCCTAGCTTACGCCAACAAAAAAAAAAGTTTCAACTAGCGTTAGCAAAAAAATAGTCCAACTGATGTTGGCCCAAAAATATCAACGATCAACATCGACGAAAAAAAACCTTACCAATGTCCGCCACAAAAATCCTAAACAACGTCAACAAAAAACTAGTCACGGTCGATGCTGATCGAAAAATCCCTAGTCGATGTCCGCCACAATATATTACTGACCGACATTGACTAAAAACCTCTAGCCAACCTCAACCAAAAAATAACCCTGCCTAAGATTTATCAAAAACATCATTGACCGATGTCGACCAAAAATGTACTGATCAATGTCAGCCAAAAAATAGTATTAATTGATGTCGGTCTAAAAATGTCTGGACCTATGTCAACCAAGATTGCCCTAATTGAGGTAGGCCAAAAATACCCTAACCAAGATCAATAGAAAATAGTCTTGACCAATGTCAATTGAAAATAGCTCTTAAATAGAAATGTGCTAAGTTTTTACTTTTTAGCGTTTAATTACTAAAATTTGTAAAAAAATATTTATAACATTTAAGTGAATATAAATTGGATATGACCAAATTCATATCTATTTAAATAGGTTAAATCTTGAATCCAAATTATTTATAAAAAAATATGAATATAGATTTAAGATCTAATTCATTTAAGTAATTCATTTATGTAGATATGGATTAGATTCTTAAAAATTCAATTCATATCTATCCTTAGTCAAAATATTCTTATATTCATACTTATGTGACTTTGTGTGTCATGTAACTAGACTAAATGAGGTGTAAGGTGAGTCCAAGAGGGTAATCGAATTTTTCTATAATTAGGGATGTCAAAATAAATTAAAGCAGACTAGAAAAGGCTAAAATGAGTTTTGTTAGATTATATAATTCGATTTACATATTTTGCATCCAATAGATTTAGAGGCAGGTTGGATTTAGTCGATCAGTCACGTTGGAATTTTCCTTTAAGATATTTTTCTGGATTGTATGATTAACTATTATTTTATTAGCATAATGTTTTGTGGACTATTACGGATTTCATATTATTTTATTAATTTGCATAACATTTGTTTAACTCGTGATGATAACTTATATAGACCATTTATGCCAAGGCAATTTGTTACTAGGATAATATTCTTGTGATTTTGACATTATATTTAGATTATTTATATTTATTTGTTTATTTTATTTATTTAGTAACTTAACATGTGAGTCACTCATTTTTTAAGGGTGTTAATCGAATTAGATTGATTATATATGAACCCAACGATTTAAAACAAACCAATCAAATTGATTTGAGTTTTTTTAATCATATTTTAAGTAAAAAAAATTAATGAGATATATAAAGTGATAACTAGAGAAAAAATAAATATTGAATAAAAAAATATTTAATCATTAAAGAGTACTAAGTATTATTATTTTGCATTAATATGAAATTAAAAATTTATATAAAATAGATAACAATCAGAGACAAAAGCTTAAAAGTATGATAACTATTTTTATTATAACCAATAATTCAAATCAAATTAATCTTAATTGAACGGATTTGGTTTAGATTAAACAAAAAAAATTCTAAACCTAAACTGAACCAATCCAATTAACTTTAATTGATTCAAATTGACTCAATTATATTTTTAGTCCCTTACATTCGGATGTCTATTTTTTTGTCTTCCAAATAAAAATTTGCATCTTTCTATGTCTCTTAAATTCAAAAAAACATTCTTTTTTCCCCTTCTCTCAAAAAAAATCTGTATTTTTTTTAGTCCCTCATACTTGCAAAAGGACTAAAAAGAACATTTTTTTTTTTATTTTGAGAATAGAAATTGCAAATTTTTATTTGAGGATTATAAAAATCCTAATTTGAGTAACTAAACATAATTAAGCTGATTCAGTTAAATTTTGGCTGGTTAAATCTATCCGTTCTTAGCCTAATTTCACCGCCTAATAATTTGCAAAACATTTTTTTTTCAAATAAGCTAATAAAAAAATGGATTAGGGATATTCACAAGGGACTAAAAACAAACCCCCTAATTTGAGGGACTAACACCAAAGGCCACCAATGCCACAACCAAAGAAATTGCTTGCAAATTCACGAGTGGCTACAAGTGGAAACACTAGGTCGTCTACCACAATAGTGTAATAAGATTTGCTCAAAAATTGTCATCAACATTAGCATTTTCTTTATTTTATCACGATAACCAAATATGACATACGCTAGTTTCCACTATCATTAACTTTCTTTTACCACTGAACCATGGATTCCACAAGAGGTTGGTTGTTTTGTCATATTATAATCCAGATGACGCGTAGTAAAAATCTTCTCTATCATCATTTGGGAGCACAAAATGTATTGTGCAGCAAATATCCGATAATGCAAGGATACGGTAGGCCGTAGTGAAATGAAACTAAAGCCATAACATTAAAATAGGGAGAAAAATCTTGCACCCTGCAATACACTTCAGGGGCAGATGTGTATAATTCCATTTCTTGCAAACCCAAAGCTGTCAATAGTCAAAACGTTGGGGCAGCTATCTCTTCAAGCTCAAGAACTTGCATGGACATCTAATGACATGCTAATTCCCTCATCCATGCAGTTGCATTATAAAGTTTGTCTTTATATGGGGGACAACGACTGCAAAAATCTTTAGATTCTATGTTTTTGTGTAAAGTACACAAGAAAGTCAAATATATTTATCTGACCAAAGAAAGAGAAACCTTTGGTTTTGTAAAGATCATAGTCCATGGCAAAACTCACATTAAAATCTTCCTTGACCTAAACAAAAAAAATTTAATTACTGTACGACCTCTGAAAATATCACTCCTAATAGGTGCATATTGCCTGAACTGATCCAAATTTACAAAAGCTGGGGAATTATACATTTTCCTCAGCCTCTCTTTGCAACTCACGTCGTGCAACAGCCAACCTCTCTGCAGCCAATCGTTCTTCCAGTGCTCGAGCACCTCTCTCTCTGCATGAACAGCACCAGTTGGCATGGCAAATTATTTTATGCAGTACAATAATTACAAGAATGATGCAACAGTTGTTATTGCTGTCAATAAAATCTGAAAATAATGCTAAAAAATGAAGACAAGGAATTTTAAAAGAATCACCCCCCCCCCCCCCCTCCCCATCCCTCTTCCAAAAAAAAAGTTCTGCCATTTGGAATAGTATTATGATGTTTTACCAAAATAATAAATATCTCAATGGAATAATGCTCCACTATTAGTTAGATATGATTACTTTAGTTAGTGTTGCAATAGCACATGGAAAAGTTCATAGCATGCTTCTTGAGTTGATGAACACCTAACAAAATCAATTAAATATCCAGATTCATTTACAACTTTGAACTCACTAGTTTTTCAAACCAAAAGAAAAGGTCTGTGTTTAGCCACTATGATAAGGAGTTGAAGTATTAATAGACAGAAGCCAGGCTTTTGATTCTATTCCTTTCCTTCTATAAGATTATTTGCTTTTTTATGAATAGCAGAAAGATAACATGACAACTAGAAATTTGAGAATCAACATCAACATCAACAGCACCTTTAACCCAAATTAATTGGGGTTGGTGGTAGATGAACCCAATGATAGATACGAGGAGGTTGGGAAAAAAAAACTAGAAATTTGAGAATAAAAAACAATTTTACTTTTAGATAAAATGAAACAAGAAAAAGAAAGGCAAGACAAAATATGCACTCAGAATATGCAAAAAATTGATTGGACACTTGCACCTGTCTATTGTTTATTTATTTGATTTTCCTGCACGACATGCTCCACAGAAGCAATTTCTACTTGACAATAATAAGTGACCCAATTAAAGTTAACAACAGCTATGTAGAATTACCGTCTCCTGGATGCCTCAATTGAGTCCGAACCTGGTAAAGGCTCACTTTCCAGACTGTTGCCTTGACCATCATCAGAAGCATCATATCTTCCACAGAGCATTCGATGAAATATTGAAGCAATAGGGTCTATGACTGGTCTACAAGGCAGCAAAAACATAAAAAAGAGTTTCTTAAAATCTAGAAAGACAATACTACAACTAATCACTTATTTTTGCTGCAAACTAAAAGCTGAAATTACCTTAAAAATTCTGGGAAAAATGTGGAGAAAGCAAAATCTTCACTCAGATCACCTCTATGTTTAGTTTCTGGTTTCCTCTGCCAGTATCTAAGATAAATCCAGCTTATATACGTGCCAGATATAATGGTTGGAAGATATGCTGTAGCCTCTAGCGTCCAGAAGCTAATAGCAATGGAAAGCAATACAGTGATAGATGGCAACCACTGAAGAGGTGTAAGTGGCAACAAATTTAGGGCATTTGCATAAACCTATTATTGTCTCTGATAAGTGATAAATTAGAAGAGGATAAGAGTATCAAACCTTTGTTTTTATCTTAATAAAAGGAAGCTCTTGATCTGGTATAATTTGCTTGATGCCAACCAAGAAACCAGATACAACTCCATGAAATCCAGAAAGTGGCATGTAACTAGAACATTCCACAAGAGTATTAAGATAAAAAGAATATTTGTTCAACGTGCATTTAGATAACTGAATGTCTCTTAAGATTTAACAGATAGCGTAGAAAACAAGTAACTTGGAAGTCTGAGAGACCACCAAAACACAACTTCTATTCCAATGTTTTCTAAATGCCAAATCCAAAAGAGCACAAATAATAAAAGTTCAAATGGGCCTACATTTAGTTTTTAATTTTAAAATTTTAAAAACCGGGAGCCAAAATGTAGCACAAGGTGTGGGAAAGGGAGGAATATAATACTCTGAAAGAAAAATAAGACATCATCATGAGCAGCAGAAAGAAAATATCATCTCAGATTGTAATGGATTTTATATACTTACAGGTAAGTCTCCAGCCTTGTAATGTAGTATAAGGCAATAGCAGTGATGAATAAACATACTGAAGTTAGAAGATTAACCACAAAGATAAATTTAAAGAATTCCCTGGAGCCCCATATTGGTTCAAGCAGCTTCCCAATAAACAGGAGACTTAATGTGCTGATCACTACCTATAAAATTGTACAAACCATGTTAATTGTGAAGTTTTTCTTATAAGCAAGATTTATAACTCTGGTGATACAATGAAACATGAATAGTGGGTTCAAAAGGTAGCATGTGCATACCCCATATATAGATTGTTCAACATATCCAGCTGTAATGAGATTCCAGGCAAATGGGATAGTCCTGCAAAATGCACAGAACAGGAAAATAAGTTCTAAAAAAAATTGAAATATTGATGGTATAGTAACCTACATAATCACACTTATATGGAGAACCCAACAACCACAGTAGTAAAAAGAATGAGCTTTGTATTGATTCAGTTATATATAAACTAACATAAATACTTAATCTAGCAAAACCTGAATTTGATGTCTTTGTGGTCTGCAAAACAACTCTTTTCATAAAACCTAAGAAATCGTATTAGCAGGTAGATATTATAAGTTTTAAAACTTGACTTCTATCTTATATTCGTGAAAAACCTCCCCCAAGTAACTAAAGTATGGAAAAAGAAATAAAGTTCTTGATATTAATCAAGATGATACTTGTTGAGCTTCGAAAGATGAAAGCTAAGTTAAAATTGGTCAACACAAGATGTGACACATCAGAACACAAGACTTAGGCATAACCCTCCCAGAATTTCTTCTAGCCTCTTCTTCATCCACACGCAGCTCCTTGTCACTCCACTCCTTGCATGCTGCCTCTTTTCTTCCATTTACTTCTCCCAAGATCAAACCCCCTTCACCAAGAATTTCAATCTGGACTCCTTTCTTGCATGCATCATGAAAGACTCTCCAGATCAGGAGCTTTGATACTAGTCCAAAAATTAGAGAGAGAGGGAGAGAGAGAAAGAGAAAGATATGATAGGATTTTACTGATGAGATCTCCCATAGCGCTAGATCAGTGAACCAAAGTTGGGAAGAGAAAGAATGAATACAAGTTGCTTCCCTAAAGATTTCAATAGATTGGAATCTCTCCCCCAAAACCAATCTACAACCAGAGAGAATGCACCAATGATTTTTTGATACCTTGAAGAGAGTAGATAAAATGATTTTTAACAAATAGAACTCCTAAGGAGAGTAGATAAAATTGTTTTTAACCTCATTAAAAGGGATATAGAGGGAAACCACGAAGGACACTGGAAGAAACTGTAAAAGGGGATCTCATGGTGAATAATATCCTTGAGAATTTGGTTTTTAATCAAGCCCAATGATATCATGTGATCCATATAGCAAACCTCACTTAGAGAGATAAGGCTGTTGTAGCTGTTGTTGTCGCATTTCTCTTATATGTATTTTTCTGTTTTTTTTTTCTTTAATCTGTCCAACCTATTATCAAAAGGGGAAATGAAAATTCTTATCAAGACTAACTTCTAAAACTACGTTTTCAAAACTTTAGTTTCTACACGTTCAAAATTATAAATCTCAAAAAGTATTTCAAAACACACCGAATGAAAGTTCACAGTTTTTCTATCTGTTCATTATATTTGGCTAAGTTGAGAAAAGGTGATCAGCAAATCTTCTCAACTACATCCTGTATCAGATAACTCTTCTCAACTATATTATGTATTTATGGTTGTTGTGCTCTAATATCTTATGTTTAAAGCCATACCTATTGTTCAAACAACTTAAACAGGCTCAACCACGGGCTCACAAAACTTGAGCCCAAGCTACATACAATATCCTATCTGCATTTTATTTATCCTTAACCCTCCACTGAAATGCTCGATGTCCTCATCAAGCCCAGCTTACCCCTAGGATGCTTCCTAAGAAGATTTATAGAGAAACTTGAGTCAGTAATCAGTACACATGCAATTGAGAGTTGGCTGGACATCAATTCAAAAATGCCTATCATCACCAACAAACCATTTTGGAGGGAAAAAAAGTTAACAGCATGGTGACTTGGCTGGACACTTTCATTATATCTATAGACAAGAAATCACAAGCAAAATCCACCACAGTACTGTCATTAGACTCGTTATGTCATTATGTTACATAATAACTCCTATCAAAATTTACCCTAGAAAAGGTTATGTACTTGTTATCATTTACGACAAGTAAAGCAGCCACGATTTAAGGAATTTGATTCGGTGCACCCAAATCTTGGCACAAGTAATGCGACATATACCTTTAATACCTAATACCAAGGTTTTAAATTGCGGTAATGGTAACGATTACATCGCAATGCTTGACATTGAGGAAAATTGCAGACAAATGTAACTGCAATAGCAGTCAGGAAGCGGTTGCAAAGAGTCCAAAAACCTGACATTGTGGCCGAAACCTCAGTCACAAACCATTTTTTCAAACCTTGCCTAATACCGTACAATTGTCACATATAAGATACAACATACTTCCATTGACAGATAAGAGGTTCAAGTTTGATCTCTGCTGGGTGACATGGTGAGTGATTTGAGTTCGATTCCTCCTTTCTGCTGTTTTGCCATTGGGAAAATGTCAGCCACTACCTTCTTTTAATGTCTCAGTTTAATCTGTCCTCAAAAAACTTATGCAATTTGTAATAGGAGTCATTAACTTGTAACTCCAGCTTAAGTTATGATTGGACAATTATATGCAACCATCTCTTAGCGGTTTCAATTTAAGTTTACTTACACGTTAGTCGCAATTTTAAATACTATTCTCCTAATCAATGTCATTTTACATGCGTATACAAATCTGGAATTTAGGTAGGATCTCACAATCATCATTACAAATTACAATCATGCAGTTTTAAGTGTCTCCCCTCTTGATCCTCCACCATACAACTAGAAACTATGGACTATTGGAGTCAGAGATGATTAGTAAAGTAAATAAATAATAGATCAAATTATGGGTTATGATGTTGTGGTGCGATTTAAAACCATATACACACATTTTAATTATGCATAGTGTAACATGCAATTCACTATGTTAGAGCAGGGTACCTGGCGGGAATAAGAGCAAGGTAGTTAACAGCTGAAGGGATAAACTGAACCGCAATGTGACCGCAAACAAGCACCACCGCAAGGCCCTTGCATAAACGCGTGAATCCAGAGAAGAGGCCCGTGCCCTGCCACCACAATTAAAATAAAAAATAAAAAAAAATGAAATGAGGAAGTTTCGAAATTCGGAGAAATTTGTAGAAACGGAACGAAGAGTTACCCCTGAAAGCGCTGGCGTGCTCATAGACTCGGCGGTGATCCAAATCTGAAGAGGATCTGATCGGATCTGATCTGATGATGGGTTTTGTTAAACAAACGTTGTTTAAGCGGCAACACCTGGAATGGTGGTAGATGAGGATCTGATCTTGAGATTTACATAAACACTGATGATGCAAATAAAATAGAAACACGTTATTATTTTGTTATATAGTACTGTATTTTTTTAAAAATAAATTATTATATTTATAGCATCTGTATATATGTTGTATGATAAAACTAAATTTAAAGTAATTAAAGATGTGAAATATTTTAAATTAGAATTTATTTTAAAAGTCTAAAAGTGTTATTATAAAATAAATTTAATGAAATATAGTGTAAAACAAATTCTTGCTAATAAAAAAAATGTAAAACAAATTCTTATTAGAAAATGGTTTATATATAAATAGATTAAAAAATTGTGTTGGAAATAAAGTGTAGAAATATTATCAACTACAACACACAATTAGTAAATAAAAATATAATGATAAATGTTAGAAAAACAGTATTAGATCCACTCTTTTGAATATATATATTTTCTTATTAGTTAAAATTTACTAAAAATGATAAAATTTTATGAATTTCATGTTATATTTAGTTCAAAATTATATTCTAAAATAAATAAATAAATTATAATTTGTTTGAAATGATCATTTTGGGTGAAGTTGGATAAATTTATTTTAAAGAAAAACAAACACTTATTTTGACTAAAAAAACATTTATTGTAATTTTTTAGATGTTTGGATGAACTTTTAAAAATAAGCAAAAGCTAAAATTAAGTGGAAATATGCTTATTTTGATAAGCTACTTGAAGCTCCTTCTAAAATAAGTTGATGCGACATACCAAAACACGAATGAGTGGTTTAATGAAATTTTTGACAAAATTGTTCCTAACTAATATTTAGAATGACACCCAATACCCTTGAACTCGTCACACAAAGACACTGAGGTAACTCTTAACCTAATGTGTGCAATCTTTCATTTCTACAATCGCTTCTTCTCTGCATTTGCTTCATCTTTACAACCGCTTCGTCTTTGCAGCTCACTTCTATCCTGCAATGCTCTCTTTGTTTCAGGTTTGTTAATCTCTTCTTGTTGTTATTTGAGTTTAGGGTTCATCCTTTGTGAAGGGGGAAACCCTTGGAGGAGATTTTTCTCCTATTGTTCTATATTTTTTTCCTATTCAATTAAATTCTTCAAGTTTCTTTCTTTTCTTTGTCATTCCAAAATTCTGGGTTCATAACAATTGGTCTGACCTATCGGATCTTTGAGGAAGAGCCAATGTTCTTGATGAAGGAAGGGCAAATTTGGGCTATGAAGGTGGAGCTGCCAACATTCACGAGGACCAACCCAATTAGTTGGATTTCTAGGGCTAAAAAATTCTTTGAGATATAAGAAATTCATTCATTCCATAAGCTGCAATATGCATTCATGAGCATGGAGGGGCTGCGATGCGTTGGTTTTACATATGGAGCCAAAAGAACCCATATTTAGATTGGGAATCATTTTCCATAACTTTGATCAAAAGATTCAGAGATCAATATGATAATCTTGTCTTGGAAAGATTGAGTATCTTGAAGCAAGAGCTGACTAACATGGAAACCATTGAAGAAATGGAGACTTCCATAGTGTTCTTCAAAGAGAGGACAAACAATGAATCTGAGCTTAAGCAAATATTGCAGCAAATGGTGAAGAATCAAGAAATCAAGCAAGAAATCGATAGGTCATTAAAGCAGATAGTGAAGAATCAAGAAATCAAACAAGAACTCGATGGGTCATTGAAGAAAGTGTTTGTGAGAGAGACAGCCAATTTGCAGGAGTTGCAGCAACATTCTTGCAAGGCTAGCATTTTAGGCTTAAAGAAAAAATCACACAAGATATTGAAGAGTCAAGAAATCATTCTTGAAGAGAAAAAGGATTTTGTTTTCTTTGAAGAAGAGGCAGTCAATCCAGCTTCATCATGGGAACCACCAAACAGAAAATCATTAGGGGTAGATAATTCTATCAAAGACTGTGGAGATGCAGTGTTAATTGTTGAAAAGTCTCCCTTTAAAGACCACCCGATGTCTCAAGTTGGAAACCTCCCATGGGCTCGAATTGGATATTTGTTTCGAAGTCCAACATTATATCACATACAACATTGGGGTCCAGTTGACTGCAAGGGCCTTACATCTATGGCTGACAACTCAACCATGGAGTCAGGGCTGAAGGAAGGTACTGAACCAGTCATGCTCCCACCACCAAAGCCACCATACCTCAGTGGGTAATTCCTAGTTAAGTTGCAAGGGGTGAAGTTGTCTTCATGCAAGCAGAAAATTTCAATGTGAAATTCCTATTTTCAATTTTCAACCTTGAGGACAAGGTTATTTTTAGGAGTGGTGTATTGTTAGGATAGAAGGAGGGGGATCTAAGGAAGTGTATGTTAATATAGTGAAAATACTAAGGTTTACACAAGACTAGATTGAATCATCAAATTGAAGCATATTACTATTTTACACAAGACTAGATTCCAAGAGTGATTTCATTATGTCGCATTAAGAGAGAAACAAAGGTGCTTTGTCCATCTAATGTGTGATACCACTTTCTCTCTTCAACACCTGTAATGCAAGTACAACTGAAAGTTGGGTTGTTCCAATATAACACTCCTTAACTTAATACATTAGTAAAAAGTCAAATTTACCGTGTATTTCCACACATTCATCTACTGATACTGTCCCATGGTATTTATCAGTTGACAGAATTAATAGCTGTCATTTGCTGAAGAAGAATGGTCAATATCGAGTATCAAAGTTGATTGTTCAAATCCACACTAGTTGTTGCTTCAAACTAGCATAACAAAAATAACACTACCAGCCTTTTGACAAGAGTTGTATACAAGTCAAAAGGCAGACATCAATCAGTTTTTCTCCCTACCTTTCTGGTTCTCATTCTTAGAGTGATAACCAAATTATTATAACTATTTTAAACCATCTCAGAAAGATTTGTGTGCGCGCGCTTGGCTCCTGAAGTGCACCACCAGTGAAGACTCATAATTTATTGGTTTTCAGCCATGGAGATTGTCTAAGTGTTCGGAATAATACTTCAAAGTGAGATTTTTTCTCATAGGATTCGGAGGGGAGCCACTTTTTGTGATTAATAATTTAATACACAATCTAAGACTGAGAAAACTATTCGAAGACTTTGGCCAACTCAAGAACGGGTTTGCAATGGACAAACATTGGTGATCTTAGAATAAAAATAATCTCTGGCAACTCACTGATCCTGTCTAAAGTCGAAGTTGATTTTGAATTTTTGATGGTGAAAGCAAAACTTTAGCTTGTAAAGAAATTCAAAGAAAGTGAAAAAAAAAACTCTTAACATGCTATATGATTTTAATTAATTTTTGAGAGCTTTCTTTCAATAATTACTCTACTATCTTTACTTTTAAAATCCATAGAAAGAGTTCATTGTTGCAGAATAAATAAATTTTTATTACATTATCATTCTTACATTTTTTTCAACTTTAATAAAATAAGAAATTACCTATTTCAATACAATTTCTTTCTATATCTTATCTAATCTTAAATAAATAAATAAGTGTACCAAAAAGTATTAAAAAATATAAAGATGTCATTTTTTACACGCACTTACTACAGGTTGTATTTATTCGGAAAAATTTTATTGAAAAAAATTTAAAAATGTAATACTGCTCTCCTTTGAATTTTTTAATGGAATTCTAATGATATATTTTTTTCATTTATTAATTCCTTAATTAATATTTTTTTTATCAACCTTAATCAATATCTCAGACATTATTATTGAATTATAATATTCATCTTACTTAATCACTTAAATTCTATTGTTTTTATATTTTTGTCAGATCACTTATCTATCTTTTCCTTTTTCTCTTTGTCTCTTTTTTATTCACGCCAACCAATTCACCCAAAATGAGGCATTACCATTTACTCTTAATTATTTGACTTTAAATCACCTATCCACCATTCACAAAAACAATACCAACAGGACAATCCTATTGATTTTTTGAAGATCTGACATGTAACCTCCACCACACACAAACCTCCCTTATATCCATCCACAAGTGGTTCCACCTCATCAATCAAAATTGGATGGACAAATATCAACGTGGACCAATAACAAGTCACAAGCTAACATCATCACCCAATGGCAATCCACTTTTGGATTTGCCTATATCCACACCACTCTCCTATATTCTTGTGTTGAGATTCTAAAACATTGCCATTGCCATTCCCTTCACACCATTCTCACAAAACAGCTCTTCAAACTCTGAGAAAGAATGGCTGCCAATACATTGATGAGTTCTGCTATCTCAGCCTTCCCATCTCTCCTTTCTTCCTCAAAATCCAGATTTTCCACCGCAGTTCCTCTTTCCAGCTTTGGTGTCACCAATGCCTCTTCTTCTCGCTTTTCCATGACTGCTGACTGGATGCCAGGGCAGCCTAGACCTCCTTACCTTGATGGTTCAGCACCTGGGTATGCTTCAATTTCCCTTTTTTTTATTTGTTTAGTACAATAATGTTTCAACATGTTTTCAGTTCTTGAAATTATGATTTGTTTATTTTTTCTAGAAAAAGAACTTAGCATGTAGTGTACATTGAAAGGAACTTATGTTTTCATACCCTAGTTTTTTAGGTAATCATGTTATTGGAACGACATATCCGACAATTTTACGAATTAATCTTTGTCAAAAAAGTTTAAACATATACATGACTAATCTAAACTATACAAACTAAAAGTACATTGTTTTTTTATTAAACGTAAAAATGAAAGTAAAAAATATAAATAAATAGAGATTGGAACTGAAAAGAAATCACTCTGTTGTGGCATATTTAAGTGATTTTGAATGGTTTGCTGGGTTTTGTTGTGATGTTGATTTGTGCATGCACGTTTTGCTCTTATGTTTCAGTGACTTTGGATTCGACCCTCTTCGTCTTGGTGAAGTACCAGAGAATCTTGAGAGGTTCAAAGAGTCAGAACTCATTCACTGCAGATGGGCCATGCTTGCTGTTGTAAGTGTCTTTTTTTTATAAAAAAAACCCAGCGGTTTTGTTTAGTCTTTGTAAAATTGTTAAGATGCTAGCAGAAACATGCATTTAGGATAGTAAACATTCCATGAATACTTTCATTTAATCACAAAGTATTATATATAATAAGTTTGTTCACTCTTTTTACTCAAAAAAAGGTTTGTTCACTCTTATTATTACTATATCTTACACAAGTAATATGAAGGATGTTTTATGATATGATTGATTGACAATATGAATTTTTTGACACTAATACTGCATACGCATACATGAACCTCGATTTGTTAAATAATACATTAGCCAACGTCATACATTGAGATCCAATTTTATTTCACTTGAAAAAGTATGTGGTATCAGACATTGTCCCCAATATTATAAAAAAAAACTTTTATATGCTGAAATTTCTTATATTTTGCAGCCAGGGATTTTGGTTCCAGAGGCATTGGGCTTAGGCAACTGGGTAAAGGCTCAGGAATGGGCAGCAGTTCCCGGGGGCCAAGCAACCTACCTAGGCAATCCAGTTCCATGGGGCACCCTACCCACCATTCTGGCCATTGAATTCCTTGCTATTTCCTTTGTGGAGCACCAAAGGAGCATGGAGAAGGACCCAGAGAAGAAGAAATACCCTGGTGGTGCTTTTGATCCATTGGGATACTCTAAGGACCCTAAAACATTCCATGAATACAAAGTCAAAGAACTTAAGAATGGTGAGAACATAAGATATCTATTTCTTTTATTTGTAGAAATTGATTACAGTTACTAGGGGATTTACAGCAATTCACACACTCTGTTCAATCAATTGAGCTAAAAAATTGATGTACTACTAACATTTTACATTTGTTTGTTGTATAGAAAATTGACAACATTTTGTTATTTGTTCAATGTTTAGGACGTCTTGCTTTGTTGGCTTTTGTGGGATTCTGTGTTCAACAATCAGCTTATCCTGGCACTGGACCTTTGGAGAACTTGGCTGCTCACTTGGCTGACCCATGGCACAACAACATTGGAAACATCATTATTCCACAATCGATTTTGCCTTGAAAAAAAAAATCAAATATTTGTTTCAATAGATAACTCCATGTAACATTTTGTAATGAATCAGATCGCTACGTTGGTATCCCTGTGTTGTAATTAAACTTTGAATTCAAACTCATACTCTGGCAACTCGTTGGTATCACAGAAAAGCTTGAAGCAAACTTTCAAGTCCAAGTTTAAAATTTGCATTACATGATTACATCCATATCTAATGATGAATAAAACATGTTTTGGACCAACTGCAGCCTGCAAAGTGCCAATTTCCTTTAATGCTTCCTAAAGTAATAGGCATCCGGTGTCTTCCAGCAAATTGTTTCACTTCAAATTGGTTCCTAATCATCTAACGACTTTTCAACAACATTTTGTTTTGTTAAAACTGCTTTTCCTGCTAAATAATTAGTCAGCTAAACTTATACATGTCTCAAATTCAGCATTCAGAACTAAGGGAGTCTAGCTTGAGTAGGGTGCATGAGTTTTTAAATCCCTTGGTACTTCAGTTTGATTCCTACAAATAAAAAAAAATCAGCACTAAGAAATGCATATTCTTTCCAGTCAATGAAAGTGAGTCATCAGTCAAGAGGTGAAAATTTGAGTATCAGGCTTTGGACTGCCAAGTGCAGTAGCTGCATTGTTGCTTCGAAAACATTTTGACACTAAAGTCAGGAGAAGTCTAACATGTATTTTCCTTTTATTCAAAATTAGGTTTAACTGTGCGCTGTACTCTTCTATATAGTGTGCAATATTATTAATGGAAGATATCGGTTTCAGATTAATGATTGATCACACTTCTACCTTTTTAGGAGATTTAGTTATTATGAATCTCACCTATCCATTCGCACTATGTGATTTCTTTCTGGCATGCCGAATGTGGTGGTTAGTTTCCATTAATAACACCTGCATCAATTGTGCTCGAGGGGTGAGGTCTCGGCTCAATCGAGCATGACCTTGGTTAGGAATGTACCCTCGCATAATTAAGTGTGTTTGGAAATGCTTTCGCAACATATCTATTAGTATTTTTTCACGTTCACTTGATGAATAAGCTAGTAATACATCAAGTGGATGCGCAACACTCCCCTCTTCTAAGCAAATACACGGTTAGATGCTAAGAATGGAGCTATGTTGAGGTTGCGATGTCCTAGTTATGAGCTTGGTCAGTGCAATATATAAAGGAAATTTAATTATTTTAACTTTTATTTAAAAGAATAACTTAGATAGGTAGTGTAAATAACTCAAAGGGTTGGTGCAATGATTGAAAGTTTTGTTGATTCACATAAGTGAAAATAATCTATTTAACAAGAAAATCTGTATTCGATTTTCACGCTAAGCAAAAATTCCTTGGACCAGCTATAATCACATATTGCAAATAAGATTAATCTCTAATCCATTCCGTTAGAGACATCAATGGTCTCTGGACTAGAAAAAAAAAAAGTAATGTAAATAAGCAAATAGAAGTATCAACTATCACACCCTTTGAAAAATGGGATTGTGTAGATTATACGATTCCGAGTTCTCATGCCTGATGTGTTAAGTGTCCGTAGTAGTTAATGAAATGTAATGTTTAAGGTAGATCTGTTGATTAACTAATTTAATATAATTTTTATGCATTATAGCCATGATGGCACTCAATGCGCCATATCAGACACTCCGCAATTATATATGACCAATGATTTCTAATTTTAAGAACTAAAATTTCTTTTTCATTTTGGAAATATTGAAAAACCCTAAAAAAGACAGTAGCATATACGACCGAGTAATCCTACAAGTAAACCCACAATTGACAACATTGATTTATTAACTTAATAAGCTTACCTTAAACTTATAAACCAACCCATACCACAGTCTGATTCATCCCACTTGGCTTGGATTGCATCTTTGGATGCCCGTGAAGAAAAAAGTGAATCAATTAAAAAATTTAACCATAATATATTTTGAGAATTAATTATTCTGTATGGGATGAGATTGATTGAGAATTATTTTCATGGGTTTCACAATTCATACTACTTTGAATTCAAGCTTCAAAGCTGAGTGGCAAGAATAATTCCCAATTTCCCATGATTTGTCCTCCAACATAGACTGCCTGTAGCAAAGACAGAGTTAATTAGTAATTGGTAAGACAAATAGTTAATTGGTAAGCGTGATACAACACAAGGCAAAGGAAAAAGCTCACTCACAACAACACAACAATTCCACCCTAGAAGCACAATGGCTAAAACGACACTAACAAACACCCTCCAAAGCCTTCATCCCCCACAATATTGCAAATACAATTAATTTTCCTGATGATTTACTGCATCAGAAATGTAACATCTTTTAATTACAACCAATAAAACCCTTTGCAAGACTATTAATTTCACGTTCAGTGGCTATGTATGCCTTTTCTCTGTGGTCAAACTGCTATTCGATTTGATTCCCCAACCCTGGCTGCCAAAGCAAGAACTTCAGGGGACATTTCCCAGCTTCCACTTTTTCTTCCCCAGCTGGATCTCCTGGGATGTATTCCGGCACGGTCACTCGTTCCGTCTACTGTTGTCCTAATTTCTGGAGACAACTCACCGAATTCCCCATCCTTTACAGCCACGCGCTCATTTAATTGACCTTCAGAAGGATCAAGAGCAGTACCCATGTCGGCCCAGACAGTTTTCCTGCCCATTTCTATGCCATCAACAGCTTTTCCCATACTCGGGCTCATAAAGCCTCCACCCACCGAGCGAGCAGATAATACTGGTTCCATTGGCACCTGTTGAAATTATAGGATTTTAGGTATAAAGGGAAGAAAGGAGATAGAATGTAACACTGAATTAATATTAACTGAAATGTAGCACTGATGTTGTCATAAAACCTATGACACTAATACTAATCATAACCCTAACTAATTAGATAAGCATAAGCAAACATAAAAGATTAGAAAATATGGTAATCAATCGGAAGGATAATAATGAGTAACAAGGAAACTAAACCAAGAAAATTATCCTTTATAGGCATTCTTCTTTATTGGAAAAAATAAGTGGACAAACTAGAACTCTATTTGTGTGGGGTGGGGGTGGCAGAGAGAGGGTCTTGGCAATGGAATAGTGACCGGATAAGTCACGGAGGATGGTATTGCTCTAATACCATGTTTGAATTTATGGAGATTTTAGACGGAGCAAGGAAGATAGATAAAAGATGAAACACTAAACTGATATTAACTGAAATATATTACAATGAATTAATGTTATCACAACTTAAAAACTAGCTTATTTATACTAATCATAATCCCAACAAAGTAGAGATACAAATTAAAAGAAAATATGGTAACCAATCGTAAGATATAAGGAAACTAAATTTAGAGGATAACCTAAGATATTCTAGGATAAGATATTTGCATAAATTCTAACAGCACCTTTGCCCTGAAATTGTTCTTTGATTGGGGAATGCTGGTGCAGAATATCTCTAAGAAATTATTGAACACTCCCTTGTTATACGGGTTGGCCCGTCGATCATATCGGTATCTGAAGTTCTCATATGTAGTCTGTAACAGTAATGAGCACAAATATAAAGTTGCAAGTCCAGTTAGGATGGATAGCTTAACTTTAAATTATACTACTATATAAAGATTTTAAAAAGGAGTGATTACCTGATTTGTACTTATAAGATATAAATGAAAGGCAGTCAGGCCACCAACAAACCACATTGATATGAAGGTGTATATTATTAACCCTATGGAGACTGGGGTTTTGATCATTGCCTTCCAAATTGTTGTCTCCTCTGCCTCCATAATTCTTCTAATATAGACCCAACAAAATGCGAAAACATATATACAAAGTAGTGTAGTTGAGAAGACAAACATGAAGAAGAAGCGATAATTACGCTGCATAACAATTGTGCACCCATTCAGATACATAACATTCAAGAATGACATGTATCAAATAATAACTGAAAAGTCACCAAACCAGAAATATATATACAATTGAAAGGAGGATAAAAAGCACATTAAGAATCCTCAAATGGAAAAAATAAAAAAAAATAGTTCAGTTCAACTGTATATTAAGACAGACATCTCTTATACTAACTCTAAATTCAACCCAACCTAAAATTTTCCCATGAAAGTAAAAAGAGTTCCAGTACAAAGCATTTTGAGAGTGGAAGCTAAGAATAATTGGAAGGAGCATTTCTATTGACCATCATTAATAAATGAAAGCCACCCAACAAGAATCGAACCTAGATTTCCAATATGAAACTCAATGCTCCTAAATTAACTATAAAGCATTATCGTATTATGTATGAAAGCACAGAAACTCTTAGGGATACATCTGAAAGGAAAATTTCCATGACAAAGTTCACCTTAAGGACAATATATACCCCATCAACCATTATGTCTCAATTTATGAACGGGACTGTTCTACAACTTCACATTATTATTATGTATTGCCAAATATAATAAACTGGAAAGTAATATCATATTAATATAACCATATAATCTTCTAAGTTCTAATGATGAATTTTACGTTCAAATTTTGACTCAAGAAGCCTAAACTAAATTTTGGAAATACAAGTGTTGATGATTAACATATTACTAGAACATTCAAGATTTTCCAGTAAAGCCGATGTACAAAATATGAACTATCTCAATAAGTAACAAAAGATCACCCATCTCTTTAAATTTTTTTTCACAACTATTAGATTCTACTGACCCCAGATACCGTGCCAGTCTTTCTGCCTAGCATTGGAAATTCTGCAGAGCAGATTCACAATTAAAATCAATTTTGTCCAACAAAAGGTCTAACTTACCAGCCCAATGCACTGCCCAACCCAGGGACAATGGTGATCAAACTGTTCCACACAGTTATTACAAATTGAGCAGTGAGAACATCGAGGAGGCCTGTAAAGCATGCAAGTATCACAATACTTGACCTTAACAGTAATTCCATTGACCTCAACCTCCTTAATTCGAGGCAACCGCAATTGAGGAGTTTGACCAGCCCCAACATCTAGACTACCTTCAAAACCTTCTGGTTCTGGAGGATGTGCATTGCGTGGAATTATGCCAGGGTCTCGGCCAGATGTTAACAAGAGAAGAACTAACACCTAAAAAAGATTATAGCATCAGCATACAGTAGGAAATAATACACTTCATTGCTCATAGTACAGCAAGTATGCAATGCCATCCAAAAAAAATTGTTGTGCCAGTTCTTCCACCTTATCACAAAATATCCCAAATGATAATTAACCAGCACATAAAAGTCAATGGTTGTGAAAAACCCTACCATGTTTGTGGCTAGTAATACATGACCAAAAGAAAGAATTTACATATAAAGAAAAAAATTCTCCTTTCAAACTAATTTGTAAGAGATGTATTATTAATTTAGTCTGCAGGCATACTCACCAAGGCCTTGTCCAGATATTGATTTTGTGAATTACAAGGCAAACTCACAAGTGGTTAATCAATTTGTATTGACATGACCACCCTGAATTCGAGGGGAAAATGTTAGTGCTTATTAGATCATCACTGAACTAAATCTTATCTCAGCTTTGAAGTTCTAACTAATAGATGTACCATAATCTTAGATGGTTCAGACAATTACAGTTAGAGAATACTGCAGAAATTACAGTGTTCCCGTTCTCTCTCTCTATCTACTCTTCTATCTCTCAGTCTTTCTATCATTTGCTCTTGTTTTCTCTCTGATCCTAGTAACTTCAGTTAAATTTTCATGACACTCAAGTATATCGCATATTCATGTAGACCTATTAATATTATGGCATCATCAATATTGTCCAAGTTAAACTCAAGATTTTTCACTGGTAATGGTCAGCTATCATCTAAACCAGATATGACTGGAATTTTTCGGTCCTAAACATGAATTTGACACATAGATGAGATTGACTAAACAAGTTATCCACAGGTCATCTCCTGTTTTCCTTTCAGGAAACATATCTAAGTCATATATCTTGAATAGCCAAGCAAGATGCACTCCTTAGGTTCATTCTCAGGTAAAATTAAAAATGCAAAACAATGTGCGAACCAGATCAGACATACACTTAGGCTCCCTGATGACACTTTCTCTTGACAAGGAGGTTTGATTTTCAATATGCTATGAACACAACAAAACTATATTATTCATATTCTTTTGCTTAATTAAGTCAAAGTCATACTTCAACAAAAAGACATGCATCGCCCAAATTTATTAACTATTTATAATTTGACTTAATATGATATCTGCCACTCAACTGAAAATAATATACTCCTACAAACTATATGCAATCTGAGTTGAAAAAGAAAAATACAGAAAAAAATAACCTAATAACTAGTAAAGTAATATAGAAGTTGCCCCTAGCAACTATTAAATTATCAATTGCTTGTCAGATACTTTACACAAGTTAGATTGAAGAATTGCAGACAATGGAGCTAAGAAAGTAGTCTCCTAACGGGTGACAGGGTGTGTGATGTGCTGTTCTAACTTCTATTTCAGAAACAACAGCAAATTTACAATGCATAGTAGATCATATGGAGAAGGATTTTGTGTTTGGTGAGCATGGAACCTGATGGATAGCTAAAGTACTGCCTTCTTGAATTTCCACATAGAATTTTTTACTGGAATTGATGTTAGATTATATCAGTCCAGGAAAAAGATGGCATTAACAATGTTTACTCCAGTCATGCATTCTGTTAAGTTTGAACCCAAGAAAAGATACAGCAAGTGCTTCACAGGACCTGCAGACCCTCCACACTTTTCCACTCAATTTCTTCCAAACTCACACTTTTACCCTTTCCTCCTAAATTTTATTTCTCACAATCAAATTCCCTTCTCCCACTATCAGTGCCAGCTCAAAATGCAGTTATGTCCCAGATTATCAACAAGAAAATTCCTCAGTTTCCTATTCTTCCCTCCTCACCCACACGTAATGATCATGCACTTCCCAACCCCTCCCTTGTAGAATACACCTTACTTACAGGGATCTTTCAGAACCCCATTGCTTGGGAGCAATTAATCTCAATTCAGTTAAAAGGCTTTCACAAAAACAAGGACAATTACAGTTCTATAGCAGAGTGCTATTTATCCTAACATTTGGTGTCTGTAGTTAGAACTAAACACTTGGATACTTAACGGGAAATCACAATGATTGATAATGCAATAAATTGTATTCACCACGCCCAGTTTTCAGAGTGTTATTTATGCAGTAAAGTGCTTGCAGTAGGCTTGCAATTTTATTTGGATTATTGGTTTAAGGAGGAGAATGTCAGCTCAAACTTCTCTTTGCAATCTCTATTTTCGGATTCAAATCCATGACCAACAAGTCACCAAGACACAACTTTACCGTTGTGTTAAGGCTCGCCCTCTTCTACTTATAATAAAATATTATCTTTAATTTAAACAAAATGACACGATGCACAATACTTGGCTGCCCATGGATTCCATTTCTTTGTCAGGAGCAAAATTATGTTAGTTGCACTAGTTTGATCATATTAGTTTCATCATGGCCATGGCTAGTTTTGTTGTAGTTATCATTCCAATAAGCAGACGGAAAAAGGGGCATTAGCCAAGTTGTATTTCATTCAGAAATCAGAAGTTAACCAAATCCCAGCTTCTAGCTTACTTAAAACAAGTGTGTCTGAGTTGTAACATAGAGAAATGTTTCTCAAGTCAAGATTATAAACAAAGTTCCCAATCAATACAGTTGAACAATGTAGGCTCAAAGAATGAAATTGAATGCATGGTGTGTGTTTGTACGTATATGAAAGAGAGAAAGTGTCTCACATAAATTGTGAATATAACAGCAATGGCCATTATGGTTATCCCCAAGTGATCAGAAAAATCATCTATTAGTTTTCTGGCAACAAAGACACAGAAAACTGCAACAGGAGCAGCAATAAGAAGAATCGTCAGGGCCAACGATCTTGCATCTGGTCCAAATATGAACCTGCCCTGAAGAAAAAATTTCTGCAGGAAATGGATGAAAACAGTGAATAAGCATTTTCACAGTGACAAAACCACTAGAACAGCAGCACATTTCAAATAAATTTGCAGCATCAGCCACTAACATAATAATATTCTTTTTAAGTTCTGTGGAAAAGACAATTTAGGACAAGCAAATACAAGACATAAACCATTAATACTTCAACATCACAATATAGATAATTTGTCATAAAAATAATGTATATATTAGTCAGTACTCAGTACTGTCCAAATTCAGTGACAAGGGTTCAACCTAAATTCAATATACCTATCATCTTCGAAAATAACCAGCAACTACTATCTACTTCACATCACAAAAATGTATGGCCAATCAACCCTCTATTCTTGTCTTAACCTCACTTCATTATTCAACTTACCCAAAATGTCTAGGGCCCTATTTGGATAAACCTCTCTATAAACACTTATCAGAGAAAAAATAATAATAAAAAGGTAATAAATTGAGCTTTCCAAATGAGCTAAAATCAACTAATGCACTTAACTTTTATAAAAGCTCTTTGCATTTAACATCTTTTAACAAAAGTTAAGGTGCATGAGTTGATTTTAGCTCATGAAAAAGCTCAACGCATTTTACCATCTTAGTTTCTTCACGACTTCACCTATAAGTGCTTATAGTCAAGTTTTTCCAAACAGGTCCTTAGATTCAAACACCAAAGCCTCCTTGGGCCAGATTCATTCTCCCATGTTAGTAACTTTTCTCCTCAACACAAAAACCGATTTCCACCAAAAGAAAAAACACTAAACAACGATCACAGTAAAAAAAAAAAAAAAAAAACCCTCAAAAAATTAAAAATAAAATAGAAAATAAGCAATAACAGAATGGCGGGTGGGTGACAACAATAATTTTAAAATAAACAAAAATAAAGTAAATAAATAAAAATGGGGAAGGAGAACTCACATTGCTCCCCTTCCAGGCTTGGTAGACCCGCAAATCACCGGATCCCGAACCCGGATCCGAACGCTGGGGTGGAGGCACAACGTACATATCGTATCGTTTTATTTTAAATAAAAAAAAATCACACACACTCTCTCTCTTTTTCTGTTGAAAGAAGGGAAAAAGGTGAGAGAGGTTGACGGCAATCTAAGGTTGCTCGGAATTGGAGGACATGGGGGAAATAATGGATGTGTCGCCGGCGAGCTGAAGAATGTGAATGTGAATGCAATGGAAGTAAAGTAAAGTAAAGTGAGGGTTCTTTCTTTTCTTCTTCTTCTGTTGGCTTAGGGAAGCAACAAGGGGATTCGCTTTACATTTGACTACTGTCAGAGTTTATGTGTCTGTGCTTTACAGAGTGTATAGCGTGACGTGGCTGCCATATGTAATGTAAGGTTTGCATTTTTTTTAGGGTCCGTTCCTTTGCTAGGAAAGATAACAGAAGAGAAAAACAATTAACAGTAAGATAGGATGTAACTCATATTTTTTCATTCTATTTAATTTAAAAAATTTATTTCTTTTCATTTTACCAAATGATACTTTTTTTTTTTTACAGTTGCATAACGATACCTTGGTATGTATGATCAGGGCATGTACTTTACTGTTTTAGGATTATTTATGCTTAATCCTTCTGGTAACATTAGTGCTAGCTGAATATGTGTGTGTTATATGATTTGATTTTCTTGAGGGACATGTTAGATCCATTACCGAATAGTGTTTCCGATGTTTAGGTTATTGTTAGAACTTAGAAGATTTTGTGTTTTTAGATGACTAAATGTTTGTTTTGTTTTTTGGATTTGTGAAATGTTGTTATAGTAGTTTTTTAAAATTTAAATAAGGAGTAAATAAATTCTTGAATTTTGATTTCATTAAATAAGTTAATTCTTGTCGTTACAGTTTTAATAACAATGTCAATTCAAATGTGTTAAACAGACAGGTGTGTTATTCCATTCAAATGCTTACTCTCTTTTATTTTTTATGTAAGATAAACCAAATTGAAAGAATTTAGGTGCCAATTTAACACAAAATTATAGTATCGATTACTTTTTGTTTTATACATTGTCAGATGTTTAAGACCTTATATAAATATTGTGTTTAAGTCCTATAATAGCATACATCTTTGTAAGATGGAACAACACTTGTTTATGTAATGTAGGATGTATGCCCTCCTTGTTGTTTCATCTTGTCAAAAAATAAATAAATTTATATGCTATAATGTATAAATCATAATTATTTACTTGTGTTTTATATTATTTTATTTGATATAATAAAAGTATCAATATTATCAATATAAAATGCAAATTAAATGAAACAATATTTGAGATTTAACTTTTCCCGTGCATTACATAGGTGAGTAACTAGTTGATAAACATGCATGGAAATTAAGACCTAGAACTGGAAGCCTTGCCCAATAGCATTCCAAACCACGTGCAGGTGTGTAGCAAGATTAAATCCCTTACGTAGCAATGACAATTGACAACAAGTGCCTTGAATTGAAAGTCACAAATGGTGACATGTTCTCAGAGGTCTTTGCTCATGACGAGATTCGGGATGTTCTCCCTGGCCCTGAATGGAAATTTGAATCCAAGTTCATTTTGATAGTGATAGGTATAAGTTTCACTTCATAAAAAAACAAACAACAGCCAAGTTTTAAACAATAAACCGCATATATTTTTGAAGATGAGTTAAAATTATATTTCAAGTCATAGATTTTTTTGTTTTTTGTTTTTGCTGAATTTAGTTGTAAGTCGTAGATTTAATATCTTATATTTTAAAAAAGTATAATCTTTTAAAATAATTGTGTCAATAATAACTTCTGATTTAATAAATAATATTGTATATAACATAAAATTATTTTTTATAATATATCTTAAATTATATACTTTTATTAATGGATCATATTCATATTCAAATACATAAATGACATCAAATTTCAGACCAAATAAAAACAGATAAATTTAACTCAACCCACCCCTTGCAACTTCAACAAGGTCTCCCACCCTCCCCCCCAAAAAAAAACTCCATGAAAAAAAAATGTCCAGTAAGCATAATGTAGAAACTCATGTGCAAGACTGTTTACACTGCTAAAGTAAACAAAACATACATTGGGGTGGGAAAATTTTAACTCAGTTGTAGTGATTAGTCCTATTATAATTATAATTATAATAAATAATATATCAAGCATGACACTTGAAGTCAACATGTAAGACAATGTACAAACACATAATTATCTCCTCTTTTTTCCACCCTTCCCAGATTTGGTGGAAGGTCCAGCAGTTGATGTTGATGAAGTCTCCTGCTTCTTGGTCCTTCCATGATGCCTAGGTACCATCTCTGCAACCTTTACCATTAGTTGCTTTCCTGCAAAACAATCACAGCAAAAATGAAAGCATTAGATATTTCAGATTAATTGTATCTACACAGTTACAAGAGGATAATTTTCTCATCAATTTTGATAAGTGATATTTACAATGAAAAAAGTAAACAGAGAAATTGCTTTTATATTGTCAGAGACATCAAGGCTGTATTTCGTTCAACTTTTGAGTGATTTGCATTTTATATCACATCAAATCTATATAATACCAATTTCTGATTATTTATTATAATAGGACTGATTACTTTCATCTCTTGTATTCTATATCACAGCAAACCTTTATCAGTATTAACTACGGTGCTAGTTTCAAACCTTCATCTCGTAAATTAAGTAATAAATATGTACTGAAAATGTATCTTCCTATTAATAACATCTACAATCAATTTAAATTCAATTAAACAAGGCAAACTCTGCCCTATTTATAATAAGGTTTATCTCTCTGTTTGTATGTAAATTTCCATGAATTTCAATTAACTAAACCAAATAAAGACAATCTAAGTTTTTTCCTTTTGGGGAGGGTTGAATGGTCCAGGTAGCAATCCAATCCATCCCAATCTGCAGCTAACAAAAATAAGACTTTGAAGTAGAAGGATTGGTTTGCTAACAGTTAAAAAAAGGATTAAACTGAATTTTGATAGATTTATAAAATACACTACTGTCTTTGAAGGATTTAAAAAGAGAGCCAAGCAAACTAATCAAGTAATGGATAAATTAGAATTTTATCTACAAGTGTAGGGGGAGGAGGGGGCCGGACTATAGAAAAATTTGTCAAAGAACATGTAAAAATTGTTAACTTTAAGTAAAAGCAATAGTCCAGTATACTCTTATCAGACCTAGATACTATAGACAAGTATTCATGCCTCCATTTCTAACTGTACACTACACTGTACATCTTAATTAAATTTTTCAACTTTAAAAACTGAAAGGATATCTAACAGCTATTAAATCTAAAGAAGCTACAAAAATTAAATAAAATATATATATATATATATATATATATATATAACATTGTAACTGTTACAACTAAATCATTCATATATAAACCAGTGCATATTAACACAGTTTCTTAGTATCAATTTAATCTTCCAACCTTCTAAACCAGTGCATTTGAGCGTGGTGCTACCCATATGAAACATTTTCATCCTCTCCTACTCTTGTGATTTTACCCACAATTCCACATAAATCCTTGATTCCTTTTTTTTCTTTTTATTCTTGACAGCATTCCAGAAACAAACTACTTCAATTGAAAAAGAAATCACTTTTACCATAATCATATTATGTTCTTAATGGTACTGGCCCTACCTTAAAAAGTTCACAAAATAGAGATTACCACAAATATGAGAAGGCAGAACAAGACGCCGTCAATCAAGTTGCCCAAGTTATAGATACAGTGCATGTTAATATCTTTCATTCCTTGGGTTCAAGTCAAGAGTAGCCACTTCTCATTCAAAATTTAATTTCTACAAGAAAAGCATATATTTTTAAATTTATCAATTTAATGATTAGCTCTACATATGAGTACATGACTTTTTTTTTATCAATCTTGCATTCCCAAATCTAATTTCATAATACCAATAGTACACTAAGTCCAAGCCACACTTCATAGTGACCAGTCCCAATCTAGTGTCTCTTGAGTCATACAAGTGGAATACAATAAGACTGCCGGAAGAGAGGATTGCTCAACTCAACACCATGTGCCATACATATAGACAGACAGCCAGACTTGATGATCTAACTGACTGCTACAAAGTATCTTCACTTGAAGCCAGAGTGTTTTATCGCATTCAAAGTAACCATAAGCTATAAGGGCCAATCCAATTGCCAAGTGAGTCCCAACATCACAGTTGGGAAAAAGACATCAAAATTTTGTAACCATGACACTGACAATTGTACATTACAGAAACCTTCTAGCTAGGCCTTTGACAATGTTTAAAAACAATTCTATCCTCAGCAAGACACACATAAATACAGTATGTAGTTCAGCCATTGGATGAATGAAAATAATAGCCAAAAGCAACATATTGATTCAGATTCATACTCATATATTAAATAAATAAAAAACATAAAAAGGGTAGAAAGATCAAATCTTACTCGATGAGATGGTTGAATTAAAGAGAGTCCCATCCTCCTTCTTCAGCAACACCCTCACGCGCCCTCTCTGCATGAAATCGCGAGGGTACGCTTTGTCTATCTGTAAAGTTATCCATCAATGATCAAAATTCGCAGTAGAAATGAAAACAAATCCAAAATCAACACAGCAGAAACAAAGAACGAACCTCAATTGCAAAAGGAAGCTTCAGATAGCTGCAGCAATCACCGATTTCAGCGCAAGTAGGGTTTTCGCAGGCTTTGGCGAGGCCAATGCGTCTTCCTTCGGCCATCGTTTTTTTGGAGTTTATGTAAACGGGATACATCACAATCCATTTCTTTATGTTGGACAATTCGGCACCGTCCATGTTCCCTCACTCATGCGCTGCAAATTGAGAGCGAATGGCAAAAATCCCGAACTGAATCTTCAGTTCTACGATGGCCCACACCGAAACGGAAAGAAGGAGGAATGAAGAAGAAGACAGTCTTCGATACTGGTCGGCCCAGTCAACCTACCCATTCTCCATCTAGAGCACGGCCCAAAATCAATGAATAATAAAATCTAAATTGGCTATTGCTATTTGAATACCCCCAAAATTACTAGTACACTCTCCTTTCCAGAAAAACTAAATGTCATTTTTTATTCATTATGTTTTAAAATTTTCATTTTGATTTTTTGTTTCCAAAATTTTCATTTTGGTACATTATGTTTTAAAAGTTTCATTTTAGTCTTTTATGTTTTTAAAAGTTTTATTTTAGTCTTTTATGTCGTTTTCTATTAAAAGCGTCAATGCTTCATCAATGTTTTAAATTTTGAAATATAAATTATTTTAGCCGTCACTATTTAAAATTAATTAACTCTTAAAATTACACTTGAAGTAACTCGATAAAATTTTTGCCACATTCACATCCTTGTTATATTTTAAGCCAAAGAATTGACAGTGGTTTAAGATTTTGTTGCATTTATATGAATGTGAACGATCTATTTAGCAGGAGAACCTGTAGGGGTGTTCACAGTGCAGTTTTGTCTTGAAATTAGTCTGAACCAAACAAGAGAAATCAAATGTGGTGTAGTTTGGTTCAATTTAAATTATTTATGAAATTCAACAACAAAACACTCAACATCAACATCAACAGTACCTTTAACCCAAGTTAATTGGGGTCGATGGTAGATGAACCCAATGATAGATACGAAGAAGTTAAAAAAAAGCTAAGAAAAAGAGAAATATGACAAAAGAAAAGAAAAATAAAAGAAAAGAAAAGAAGGGTGAAAGAATGAGGGGAAAAATTAAGAGGAAAAGAACTAAAAAAGGATGATCTGGAACTTAGAGATAATAACGAGTCTAATCCTCCACTTCTGTCTTAAGACACACCTTTCGTTAATCTATATCTCAATCCCTTAAGTCTTGTTTAATTATCTTTTTCCATGTAAGTGTCGGTCTACCTCTACCTCTCTTTGTGATTAGTTCTTAGTAACAAACTCTTATTCTTATAGGAGAATCCAGGGGTCATCTCATTACGTGCCCAAATCACCTCAATCTATGCTCCCTCATCTTTTAACTCACCGGTACTATTATTATCTTTCGTTGAATATATTCATTTCTTTTCTTATCCATTTTTGTATAATCACAAATCCATCATAACATTCTCATTTCTGCTACTCCTATTTTATGCTAATGTTACCTATATGCTGGCTAACACTCAGCTTCATATAACATTGCAGGTTTTACAGTTGTTCTATAGAATTTTCCTTTTAGCTTGAGGGAAATTTTGCGATCACACAAAAACCTAGATGCACTCTGTCATTTCATCCACACTGCTCTGATTTTATGATTTACTTCCTCATCAATCTATTCACTTTTTTGCAAAATTAATCTCAAGTATCTAAAAATATCTTTCTTGAATATCTCTTGACTAAGTAGATGCACAAGGTCAACAGAAACTCACACTTCAACAATAAAACACTAATTGCAACAATAATTTCTAGGAATATTCACAATTTGGTTTGATTTGATTTTTTCATGTCAAAATGCGAATCAAACCCTGTGGTTTGAAAAAAAAAATCAAAACAATGACCATTATTTTTTCTACAGTTTTTAATTTTTTTTTGGTAGTCTTTTCAATTTTATGCTCAATTTAGTTCAATTTTGAACACTCCTAAGAACTCGTGCTCGATTTCCACCATGTTTAAAATTTATTTAGCAACAATCACACACCACACGCCGCAATCAAGATTAATCTTTGACTATGTAGATTGAAAAATATCCATGATCTCTGAGCTAATACAAAAAAAAACCTTATTATATTTCCATTATAATATTTTGGGGTGAAAAACTTCAAGTTAACAATTAAAAGATGACGAAAGCTAAATCCAAACAATTAGAACAAGGGACCCAAGACAGAATTAATCTTACTAATTGTTATGGCTATACAACTAAGAATACAGAGAAATGTGACTTCCAAACACTACAATTTGAATGTAATGGTTCGTACAACATTTTTCTTTTTCTTACAGTGTTTTTTAAGGGAATCTTCATCAACAGTGCCAAGAGCAGATAATTTGATGCCATAGGAAGCCAGACGATTAATTGTTGGATAATTCCGTCATCAATGCTGGCCCAAATCCCCATGTG
>CM023948.1:38516450-38661158 GCA_013407115.1 Glycine latifolia
GCCGAGTTGGTGGAGAAGGTGACGCGCACCACCGAGTTCTCCCAACATTAATATCCCTTGGAATTGGAGACTGCCAAAGACCGTCCCACCAAGCAGAAGGGAGAACTGGTGTGAAGGCACATTGATTGCCCTGGTTGCGACAACTCAATGGACCAGCATATCTGTTCCACACATGGCCCCAACCACCCTGATTCTTTAGGCCATCAGTCAACAAATTACTCTGGAAACTGCTAAGGAATGTAAACCTTGAACCAGACTTGTCCCCTGAAGAGTAAAAAAAATTCATGTCTCAGGGAAATTTGTGCTACCATGATTGGATGAATGTTGCCAAAATTAGATTTTGAAGAAAACTATTTTGCAAAATTGATTTTGAAGTAAAGTGATTTATGTTTGTGTAAAAAAAAAATGTTATTTATGTTTGGATATTTTCATTCAAAAAGTAATTTAGTAGCAAAACTCAATATAAATTTTTAATTCAATGCAAAACCTATTTCAAGTTGAATCAGGATTCATAATCAATTCATCAACATGAAAACAAACATGTGAACATATATTTAAAATCACATTAGCTGAGGCCTGATATTTCAACGTGATCTAGGAAAATTCAATGTAAAACCAAACACAGACTTGGTGTATGTTTCGGTAAGCATTGACAAAATTGATTTTGAAATTAAATTAATTTTATAAAATTGATTTTGGTTTATATTGATATGATTTATGTTTGGACCTTTTTATTCTAAAAACAAGTTAATAACAAATCTCAAGCATGATTTTTTTTGTATCCAACACAAAAGTTATTTAAAGTTATTTAAACTCGGAATCAATTTTGGACCCCTAAAATCAATTCTCAACATGTAGCTAAACATGTGAATATTTACCTCAAATCACGTTAACTTACAGATGTGATCTTAGAAAATCCAACATGAAACTAAACATGCACTGACAAGAATAAGTAGAGTGAATAACAGAAATACCCAGATTGTATGCTGCAGCCAGAGCAGCGATTAATTGAGCATACGTAGTCCCAACACGGTGGTGAGCTCCAGAAATGGCAGCGTATTTTGCACGAGAAGCAAGAAAAAAATCGACGAAAGCAACCCATCTAGGTGCCGTACCCCAATCCCTCCTTCTAGAATCTGTAATGCGCAAACCTTTAAACATACTTCCTCTGAATTTGTCATAGTCAAAATGAAGAACCTGGGAGCAAGAAGATATGAAAAAGAATCAAAGACCCACAAATTTTATAGCATATATAGGTTAGTTGCATCATGCATCACTGCTTGGACCGTAAATTGAACAACAGATTGGATAATAAAGCAATGAAGCATTTAATACAGAAAAGTGGCAATATTGAGAATAACATTTGCCAGTTCTTGATATCAGGCAATAATTTCATTGTTAACTAATAATATTTTTTTGGTATTAAGTATTAAAACTGGTATATGTTTTCATCTACACATGAATAAATTTGCATGCAGTTTAGCAATCAGGAGCTGAATAATTTACCTCTGCAAATTCACTTATGTTAGACATATACATTATACTTTTAACAACAGCAGGTGTATCTGACACCACAACCACCTTTGGTCTTGATGACATTAGATGTTGACTTCGTATGGCTTTTTTCAGGCAATGCAAAATTGCCTGCACAGCTCTTCCAGACCTGAAAAAGGGGATGCCAAAAACAGAATTGGTCATTTAAACCCATATTCTATACGAAGGTTGACCATTGCCACCCCAAAAAAAATATATTTTGATGCTAAATACATTTTTTTTTTTGCCTACATACTACATGGATATTTTGCATCAACAATCCTCATAAGAAAAATGGCATAAAAACACTCTTTGGCTCCTCAAAGAGTTCTGTCTAAGATATATTAATTTAACTTTCCAAAAGTAGTAAAAGTAAAACTATTTTAAGATTTTATCAGAAATCTCTTCAATTAACTCATCAATCAAGCATGATGATTTCCACTCGATGAAATTAACGCATACTTCCACAGTTCCATTACCTATTCATAAGCATCCGCATATGCAATGAGATGTCAGGATTCTCCCCACCACCAATAACCCAATTGACAGCTGCCTCAACATCTTCTGAAGGGAATATGAGAACCCTCATGAGCTCCCCAAAAACATTCGGCCGCAAACCTAGAACTTGCGGGTCACTAAACAAATTGAGAGCAGCAGTCCTCATCTGAGAGTGTATATTCTTTAAGAAAAACTGTGCCGCCACAGAATCTACTGTTCCATGAAACCTAAAAGATAAAGTTTATGCTCATTTATGATGCTTGTGAGACTAATAATTAACAAAACTATTCTCACCTTACCATATGATCGGTTGCTTCCATTTCTTCCAATTGCTACAGATAACATTTGTTTCTACTGGTTTCATAAAATGATCAATCCTTATAACCAGTTTCCTCCCATATTTGCTTTCACAACCTTTGTGTCTCCACAAATGCTTGATTTCTTTAACCGTAAAAGTAAAGTTGGAATAAGAAATGTAGTCTCCAAAAGGATATTTTCCTCTGAAATGTAGCGACAAGGTATTAATAATGGAAGACAAGACCACACAACATGGGAATCACAACAGCAGAGTGCAAAAAAGATCTGGCACAAGTTATGCTTTAAAACTACCAAAGACATTCATATAAGGGCCAATAAACATGGATATACACTCTAAATTTCAGTTGAGAGAGTATGTAAAAGTTCTTAAAAGTGAAAAAGAAACTAAGGCTGGCTTGAGAAAGAACCAATATGCCTGGTTTGACCGATGATCAAGGAGCGGTTTAGCATTATACTAAGTGCTGCAGCAGTTAAGACCTTGTACATTTCATTCCCAAAACCTGCCTCACTTGCCTTCCCCAGAACAAAGCCATGTCTACAGAACTGCTCTGGGGGCAAATCCCTGACTCTTGAAGCACCTGAAACAAAAACAAAAAAAAGTCATCTTCTAATCTATAACACTATTCTCCACAGAAGCACGGGGAGTGTGTGTGTGTATATATATATATATATATCATAGTTTCATATATCTAATTAAACTCAGAAGACACAACGACAACTTTAGATATTTATTACATGTTTTCAGAAGATTAAAACTTGCAGTTTTTTTATCCACAAATATTAATTATTAATTTTGGTTAGTAGAGGGATCAAATATGCTACATTTCCCTCCTTTCCTTCTTTCTTATCCATCCTTAAAAGGTTGCACTTTAATTTTAGACAGTCTTTCTCACATCAAGTTAGTGTTCAGTGATATTATCGTATTTATTTAAACTTTTTTTTAATCATAAGAATCCAACTCAAGTACAAGAAGTTTATAACAACTACACACTATTCAACCAATGAGTCGAACTCGCTTGATATATTAATTCATTCAAACTTGATGACATTAACAAAATTAACACCGTTTGTATGATAAATTGTTGGAAAAAAAACTAATTTGGTCTGATACTACGTCCACCATTAGTATTTAGTAAGATTAATTTAGTCTAATATGTAAGGGACCCAATAAAAACAAATAAAATAATGCGAGTACAAAAATATATTTAGCCTAATAATAATAGTATGAGAATCATTAGAGCTATTTTTTTTTATCTAATTATTTATTTTCTTAAAATTTAATTATTAAGATTAGCTAGAAAATCAACAAAAGATAATTTTAAAAGAGTTATTCATAGAGTCTTGTGCTAATATTAATATAACATTTATTTAACATAGTAGGAAGTAGAAACCCAAGGCAGCAAGAAAGGCGAAAGTACCGTTGGCAAGAAAATGATTATGAATAATCCTTCTCACTATGAGGGACTCTTTGCCCACACCACTTCCGAAATCCTCCCCCATTTCTTCCACCGTCTTGCATGGCCTCTCTTCCACGTGCCGAACCACCACGATGCCTTCCACGCGCGAGCCATTGTTGGAAAAATTGTTGAACTCCGAAGAAGAAGTTCTTGAGAGAGGCACGGTGCTACTAGCGGGAGCATCCAAGGGCCTCAGCGAAAGCACCAACAGTCCCAAACCAGTCACCACTACACACAAAACAAATAATGGTTTCAGTGACACGCTCCTCCTCTTTCCTCCACCGTACCTCATTTTCCCTCTCTCTCTCTCTAAGACACTCAAGTTTTTCTGTTTCAACTGGATGCGAACAAAGCAAAGCAAAAGCAACCTTTCATTTTGCCGACGAGTGATTATTTAACCATCCTTTACGGGTTCGGGTCGGAACCCGAAGCCTTTTCTCGTTCCCATCGAAGACAACTGTCTAGACTCTGAGTTCAATAAATTATTAAGTCCATAAAGAAAACTTAGCAGTGTTCATAAATAACACGTGTTTTCTATTGGGTTTGGATTCTTCCTATCACGTTTCTGACCACTATATCTCTCCCAAGACAAAATCTCACTTGACAAGATTCATTATTTTTGGTAACATTAAGCCTGGTGTGGTTGTCAAGAAAATATCACTCATTTTTTTTAAAAAAATAGTATGAATCTTGCATCTTTATCACATTACTTTAATTAAATATTTTCTTAATTATGTTTTATTCTTTTTTCTTCTATCCAATTAAAGTACCAAATTCACCCTAATGCAAAATAAATATAGATTTTGTTGATAATTAATTTGTGTAAAAAAATATTCTATTTTTTTTTGTTACATACGAGATAAAGAAACAAAAGAAAAAAAGCGGTACTAAACTCGGGGAAACTTGATCCCCAAGACATCAGCCAATAGAACACTGTTCAACTCTCCAGGGGCACTAATCACCCCCATGTATTGTGTTTGCTCAGAGGAATGAAAATAAAAATATTTGAATTTAAGAAAAATATAAGAGATATAACTTTGTTAGATCCCTTTTGAATTTTTTCATTTATATATATATATATATATATATTAAGTTAATTACTATAAAGTTATATAAAATTAATTTTGTATGTTATTATTATAATAGTTAAAGTTTAATTATATAAAATTAGTTACATTTTTATTTTATTATAATTAATGATTAAAGTGCTAATTAGTATAAATTTATATAAAACTAGTTATGTGTTACTATTATCATTTAACATAAAAATTAATTTCAATTTCATGAGTAAAAATAGTAATTTAAAAAAAAATATTATCTATTAAAAGTTAATCATTTAAATAATTATAAATAAAAAATTCAGCCCCCCTTTAAAAGTTTTTGGATCTGCTTACCACCACTGTCACCACACAAATAAATCCTTAAAGTAAGTTTCACATGATAGAAAATTATATTTAATATTAAGACTTGTTTTATTTGATATCTTGTAGTGACTCAATTAATTTAATATTCAATATCATTGACCAAATTATTTAAATTTAAGAAAATTAATTCACAATAAGAGTAAAATTTTGATACTAGAGTCACTCATATGAAAATGTTACTAAACAATTGTACTACTTTCCAGCTCTAAATTAACAATTATTATAAAAATAGATACAAAATTTACTTTTCATATTGGTTAAAAAACAAAAACAAAAAAAGGGTAAATGAGACTCAACGGTCAACCGCACAAATTTGCCGCATTTGTGTAATTTTTGGTCTCGATGGAGCTTTCAATCCATTCGTTTTCTTCTCTCTCACGCGATCACCCATGAGGGCATGACCACTTCAACTCTCAACCCCTGAAATCTTTTAGAAAAAAAAAAAAAAAAAAGCCAAAAAAAAAACAGGTCAAAATCCATCAAAACCAAAAAAGAAGTAATTAAGGAAAATAAAAATTAAAAACAGAAAAAGAAAAAACACCCAAAGTGGGCAATTCTCCAATGTTGTATTGGCATTTATCATTCTGAAACACCTTATCCCCCTCTCGGTTTTTCTTTCGGAAACCAAATCTTCATCGCATCAATCACAATACAATGGAGAAGAACCTTGCCGAGAATTGTGGCAGTTTCGCTCACAAAGCCGAAGACATGAACACCGGCGACAACACTAATAATTCGCCGGCGGCGCAGGAGCTCGAAGATAATAAACTAGACGGCAAAACCGACGGAGAAGGCGAAAAAGCCGCGGATTCAGATCACGCCGAGGGAGACCAAGATCCCAAAGAGGAACAACAGAAGGAAGAAGAAGAAACCGCGGAGGCTCCACCGGATTCTCCCCCTCCAAACCTCGAGAAGGTTGCAGAAGACATTGACAAATTGCTCGCCACTCTGCAGCACAATGCAGATGCTGACAAGAAAGAAGTCACCACATTCGATATGCCTAATTTCATCCCCATTTTCTTGCAACTAGCGGAAGAGAAAATGAAGAGGTACGAAACAAATGAGGCAAAATTGGGTGAGAATGCGGAAGAGGCTTCGTCGTTTCTGGAATGCGTGAATCGCATCTCAAAGCTGATGACACATTTCACGGAGTACGCTCAATCTCATCAAGAAGAAGATCAAGAGGAAAACAAGGACAAGGTCAAGGGAAAAACGGACTTGATCATCAACTGCCTCGGCGCGCTTCAGCAGCGTGCGATGTCGTTTTTGGAGGACGAGTTTCGGTCTCTAATGGAAGAATCTAGAAACCAAGCCAAACCTGCAGACCAAAACATGAACCAGAAGGGGAAACAACAACACCCAGCGGAATCCTCTGATCCCGAGTCACCTGCAGAAATGGTTACGGATTTCCCGGGTTTACCGGAGGAAACGGTTACGAAACTGAGCAAAATAGCTAAAGAAATGATCGCAGGCGGTTACGGAAACGAGTGCTGCCATGTATACGCGCTTTCGCGAAGGCACGCGTTCGAAGACGGAATGCACAAGCTACTAGGTTACGAGAAGCTCAGCATCGATGAAGTTCAGAAAATGCATTGGGAGCCACTGGAGCGCGAGATCCCACTGTGGATCAACACGTGGAAGGAATGCACCTCCGTGTGGTTCCCTGGGGAGTGGAGGCTCGCGGAGTCAGTGTTCGCCGAAGAGAAGGAGCAAGATTCTTCCCCCTTGACGAAAAATATCGCGGCGAGCCTCTTTGGCAACCTCTCCCGCGGAATCATGATCCAGCTTCTCAATTTCGCGGAGAGTGTCGCCATGACGAAGCGCGCCAGCGAGAAGCTCTTCAAGTTCCTCGACATGTACGAGACCTTGAGGGACGTTATTCCCAAAATGGAGAGCCTCTTACCCGCCGACGACGGAGAGATCAAGGCCGAGACTACCTCGGCCAAGTGCCGCCTCGGTGAGGCGGCGGTGCTGATATTCTGTGACCTCGAGAACTCTATCAAATCGGAAACCGGAAAAACTCCGGTAGCCGGCGGTGCGGTGCATCCCCTCACGCGCTACATCATGAACTACTTAAGGCTAGCGTGTGAATACAAAGACACTTTAGAAGAAGTGTTCAAAGAACACTCCAAAATGGAGCGTGTGGATTCAACAAGCAGGCCACACTACGAAGATACCAAACCAAAGAACAACAACAGCAACAACAAACAGAAAGAAAACGTGTCACCTTTCGCGGCGCAGTTAATGAGGGTGATGGAGCTTCTGGACACAAATCTCGAAGGAAAAGCGAAGCTGTACAAAGAAGTAGCACTTAGCTGCATATTCATGATGAACAACGGAAGGTACATAGTTCAGAAGATAAAAGGCTCTACGGAGATCTACGAAGTGATGGGAGAAACGTGGTGTCGCAAGAGATCCACGGAGCTGAGAACTTACCACAAGAACTACCAGGTTGAAACGTGGAGCAAGATTCTGAGTTCTCTTAGCCCTAAGGGTTTAAACGAGAACGGGAAGGTGCACAAGCCGGTGCTGAAGGAGCGGTTCAAGAGCTTCAACGCGGCGTTTGAGGAGATTCACAAGACGCAGAGCGCGTGGGTGGTGTACGACGAACAGCTTCAATCGGAGCTTAGGGTTTCTATTTCCGCGCTCGTGATTCCGGCGTACAGGTCCTTCTTGGGAAGGTTTTCGCAATACTTAGATCCGGGTAGGCAAACTCTAAAATATATTAAGTATCAAGCTGAAGATCTTGAGACTTACATTGATGAGTTGTTTGATGGGAACCCTCATGGGCGTCGCTAGAAAGATAAAAAACAAACATCACCAATTACCACCATCCATGCATGACAAACACATGCACACACGTGGATTTGATTAAGAAATTAAGATGAACGACAGTGAGCAAATTGAGGAAGATTGGCACGTGCATACTTCCATGCATACACACCACTGGGGCGAATTGGGTCGTTTTAATGTAATCAATATGATATGTTATGACCTTTTTCTTTTGTATACAAGATGATGATTAATTTGGTTAGTGTTTAATTAGGGTGAGTTCCTCTCTCCTCTGTTGTGTTCAGATTTTCAAGTCACCCAACCCTCACGTTTTTTTTTTCTTCCTTGATTTGAATTCTCAATTAGAGTGTTATCAAAATTTGTTTGAATACTAATCTTAAATTCTTTTTATTAGTTGTGCTTTGTATATAAGTGTTCTGTTGATGCAAGACTTGTTCCTTCATATATGGAGCCATTGTAGTTTCGCGGATTCATTTAGCATGGGAGGAGAATGGGCAATGGTTATCGTCCACCCCAAAAATGGAGTCAATCGGGGTGGATAAAGGAAAGTTATAGGAAAAAATGATTTCGAGTAAATGTTAACGGTGATAAATGATGTGACGGGAGAAAAGGCATATAGAGAAAAAAAATAAGTGGAAATGAGATAGAAAAGAAAGTAGATGAATTATCATAATTTTCTGACGAGCATATAGGTAAGGGTATGGATGAAAATAAGTTAAGTCGTTCCACAATACTCTATACCTAATTATATCAGATCAAAGCTTTTATATATTGAAGTCTATTTAATTAAAAAATACAAATTATTAATCATTCAAATAAAATTAAATCTAATATATTATCTATTTAATTAAATAAACATATAAATATTTTTTTTCTTTTTGTTCTTGATGTTGTTATTTTCTTTTAAAATGTTAAGTATGTTAACTTATATGGAGTGTTTAACTTAGGTTTATAACTTTATGAAAAAGATAAAATTTTATGTGGTATATAGAAGTCTTATTACAAAATATGTTTTTAAATAATTATTATAAAATATTAGATCTTAAAAATATGTTTGTGATATAAACAAATTAATTACACTTGATTCTTATAAAATTTAATGTACCTGTTTATATCTTTATCTTAGTATTGATAAATTATTGTAAAGTAAACTCTTAAATAGATTTTTAGGTCAAATCGGACTTTTATAGGTGAAATTAAACATTTTAAGAAAAATCTTTGATAAATAAACAATTACTTATTACGATATGTTTTTTAAACCACGTTAAGTATGACTTATCCTATTTCTACTAGGCCTGATAACAGGGTAGGGCCAATATGAGTATAACATTATTGGTCCCCCCCTCGACTACCTAACACTATTTTTATCCCCATCTTTGATTCCTAACAAAGCTAATTTTTTATATTTATCCTCGTTTCCAATCGAGTTGGAGTATAACCGTTCCTAAACAGGAACGAGGATGGACATTAAAAAAATTACATATTGTTTTTAAATTATAAATATACTTGATTAGAAAAAATAATATAAACTTTAAAACTAATGCAAAGTAAACTGGAAAAAAAAATACACGACTACCCTTCAAATATGTGTGTCGGACTCATGGAAAGCAAGGGAAAGGGAAGTTGAGAAAGTATAAATGAAATGAGTCGTTCGGAAGCAATGATACTCAGGTGATGTCGATGTTAGACAATTACAATGAGAAAGAGAGAATTATTGATATAAGAATTGAGATAGAAAAAAAATGTGTTCACAAGGTGTGTTTCATATCTTTTTACGAGTAAATAGCGAAGTTGCTCCCTGAAATTGTCATTCATTATCATTTTAGTCCTTGGAATATATTAAGATTTCTAAAAAAAATCCTAAAATTGTAATTTCTCCTTCATTTTAGTCCTTGCTAGTTTCAATGGTAGTAAGTTATAAAATTTTAAAACTATAATGAGAGTAAGTTGTATTGTATATGTCAGGGACAAAATGATCTCACGTTGACTATAGAGATAATTATATTAGACAATGATGTATTTAAGATGAATTAGAATATCTATAATAAATGATTGTTTAAATGGATTGTTTTATCTTAAAATTCTAGACCTATTATATCATGTTGATTTAAGAATTTTAAACTAAAGTTTACTCCAATTCTAAGTTTTTAATTAAGTATAAAAGGTACTTGTCATTACATAACAATGAAAGTTATCTAAAAATAAATTTCATCATGCACCTAATTTTAGAGTTGTGCATCAAAAGCACATGCTCAAAAAAAGAAGAAAAGAAAAACATGATTTTTTTTATATTACTAATTAATAAAAAAACTATGTGAGTCATGACTTTAAAAAAGATATCATAAAAATAAATAAAAATTATAACAGATGACAATAAAAAATATTAGTTTATTTAAATTAATATATATAATTATACATAGAGAGAATCATATGAAAACATTTAATTATTGTTAACAAATGATAACTATAAATTTAGAAAATACAGATTTATTTTTTGTCATGCAAAATTATTTATGATTAGTATCCATCTAGACACCTTTGTCATTCAAGAACACAAGATTTTCTTTTAATAATTTGTTGAGTCCAAATTATTGGAAATGTTATGGTTTTAAATAATCTATTAATATCTTTTTTTTTCCATCATACCATATTATATCCACAAATATTTTTCGTAATTTATTTTAGACTGTAGGCATGAGAAAGTTAAGATTTATGGAAAGTGGATAGCACACGGTAAGGCTCCGCTGTGTGAAGACGTGGCGAATGATTACTAGCCAGACCGAACCAACTAGCAATCAAGAACCGGGTCCCATGATTGGCTTTCAATTAATATTTTCCCACTTTCCATCTACTATTTGAGCTCTTCCCTCTCACCAATTCACACACAGAGAAAACAAGTCCAATGAGCAATTTCCAGAGAATATCACACGAATCCTACCCTCCCCCAGGTACTACTGCTAGTCTCACTAACCTATATGATTCTTTCATTTCAATTTTTCTAATTTTTTCATCCTTTCCACTAGATTGACGAATTAATAATTTTTTTTTTTAAAATAATTTGAATTCTGAATAGGGTACGGATCTCCTTACCCTCCACCCCAACCGGGTTACCCATCCGCACCGCCTCATGAAGGGTATCCTCCGCCGCCGCCTCCGGGATACGGTGGATACCCTCCGCCTCAGCCGCCGCAGCGTCCGCCGTATGACTCCTACCAAGGTTACTTCGATAATGGGCATCCACCGCCGCCTCCGCCGCCACACTACCACTACCAGCACGTGGATCACCATCACCACCATGAGGAGCCTGGGTGCTTTTCGTTCCTCCGAGGCTGGTACGTTTTTTTCCATTTATTTATTAGGATCAATCTTAGTCCCTATATTTTAAAATTAATTATTGTAGTCCTTTTTTTTTTTTTTTATAGAATTTATGATTCTAGGTGAGGGTTAAATTATCTAATTATAAAGAAAAATGAGACATAAGGTGGGTTGGATGGTTAAGGAGAAGGGAAAGGGGAAAAGGTCATGAGTTCAATCTACTATGCTAACAAAGACTAACATTCCAAAAAACTAGCATTTGCCGATAATAAAAATCTAATTATAAATAAATATGAAAGTTTTTAAAATAATTGTTAGTTCGAGTGGAATTGGGTTCGGTCATTTGTGAATTGAAAAAAATGTGGTTAGAAGAAAAGACAGGGTCAGTCAGGTTTTTCAGCCAAAATTAGCGATCATTTAAGCTAGTGGATATTCCGCCCTGAAGTCATAGTGACTAAAAAAAGGTATAGGGATTAACAAGAATTGAGCAATCCAAAACATATCTTACCTTATTTATTTATTATTTTTGCAGCCTAGCTTTTTGTTTAGAGTGTGCTAGTCTAACCTTGTGGCTTTGTTATATCACTTTAGATCTACTTCTTTTGGTAGAGTGGGAATTATATTTTTGCTTGTGAGCATTTTCGTGTTAAATAGTTTGTGTTGATTTATGGCGTATTTGATGGTTGACAAAACATTCAAATGGAAGAGTGAATAAGAATTTGAGGTTAAACAATGTGGAAGGATTTGCTTATTCTATTATATGCAAGTGAGAAGAGTTGAGTTGAGTTGAGAAGTAGGAGGCTAAGGCTTTATTTATTATGGTTTATGTTGTCTTGGGCTTAGACAGCTCAAGCTAACATTTCACAACTCTGATGATGCATCAAGTTTAACCTCAGTTGCAGTGTCATGCCTAAAACAATAATCACTAAATTTGAATGTAAAACATTATTATAAGGTAGATATTACTTTGTGAAATGTTGACAGCTATAGAATCATACATATTAATATTGTTATATGTGCTAAACTGCTAATTACTTACTATCTTTCTACATTTTCCCTGATGACCCCAAGACATTATTAGTTGATTATTTAGTTCAAGTTATTCCTGAATTGGGGTTTTTCCTGTTATAAATTCTCAACCCAGAGTATAGGCAGAGATGTTTCATGCCCTTAATCCTTAGTATGCAGAATTCTTCAATTAGCTTTGCTGATGCATCATAAATGAAGTTCTATAGAATTGTTTTATTTCAGCTTGAGACATCAACTTCTTTTCATTAAAACAAAAGAATTGCATGAAATATTTTCTTAGTTTCTGTACTCTAATTTGTCTTCTGTTTTTTTTTTTATGGTGGTAATAAGAGTAAGAATCTTTCATTTACATTTGCAGCATTGCAGCGCTTTGCTGCTGTTGTGTGCTAGAGGAGTGTTGCTTCTGATAATCACATCACAAAAGTTGTTTCTTCAGTTTGCTGCACTTGGTTATGGCTCTATAGAGAAATGTGGCTACAATTCTAGATAATAAGTGAGAGGTGGTAAGTCTTGGTCATTCTTGTAACTCTTTGGTCTTTGCCCTCTAAATCCTGGTCTGTGCATAGCTTGTGTGATGTGATCTATATCATATATGAATTACTTTGTACGAACACTATATTGGAAAGTGTAAACCGTTTCTTATAAGGTGTAACAGACAATGATATGGTTAAAATTGTTTCATATTACTCGTCTTCGTTTCACATCAATATCATTTTCTTTTATGCTTAGCATGAGAATTTCAAGTAATTGTGAAGGTCTCTTCTATTAGAGGACTGGGAAGGACAATGGAATTAGAACAGAGAATAAAAGGGAGAATGGGTAATTTTTGCATGTGCCTTTTGCATATCCATATCCATTAACAGGTCATCTACTAATATCTTGTTCGCAATGACCTATTGAGATTTTTCTTTAATTTAATTTGATTATTCTCTTAACTTTGAGTCTTTGCAAGCTACAAAGTATATTTTTTGTTACAAGTCTTTAACAAGCGATAACGCGTAACTTGCTATCTTACATTACACATAAATCAAATGTTTAATGTTTGGATAGATATAAGATTAGTTGAATGATTAAGTAAGAAAGAGATAAGGAGAAAATTAAGGGTTTGGTTTTTTCTGTTAATAAAAACTAACAAATTAATAATTAATAATTGTCATTTAAAAAAATGTTTAATGTTTGAAAGTTGAAATATAACGAGTATTGAAATTATCAAGAGTATTTACTCAGTTTATATAGCTTATCGAACATCTTTAGAGTACAAAGTTTGTAGGTTATAGTAGAGTTGTTAAGTAGAGTACATGATTAGTGTAAACGTTTTTTTATCCAGGCAATTTCCTCCTCCTTTCGTTTTTCAACTTGACGTTCATATATATGCTCGGGAATGAATGAATGATTTGATTATTCGAACCATTTTAATACGCTAAGGATAGACTTTAGTGTTAGTCTTGAAGTGTCTGTTTATACATATACAATTTTTAACCTGTACTGTTTTGTCTTTTTCTCAAACATGCTTTCTCATAACTTCTCATATACAAATTCTAATACGCCAAGGATATACAATTTTTATTGTATAGCGTCTCAGAGCAAGTTTAATGCTGGCTCATACTTATCTCGGTTTTGCGAAAAACCATTGTTGTATGAAACTTTGGTTTTGCTGTGGATGTAGCTGACAAAATTGAACAATTTTGCATTTTTTGTTATTTTCAATAGAAAGTTAGAAACTAAATTATCTAAATGGTCTTACTAAAGTGGTAATAGAAGTATGTTACGTAATTTATCAAAAAAAAAGAGTATGTTCTATAAAGATTGGCGTTACCAAGTATTTGGATGAGAAGTTGAATAATGTGTTTTTTTGGTTATTGCAAATTCCCAAGCATGTAAATAGAAAGAAAAATACTAATTACTTGAAAAATATATGTTATGCTCTATTATAACAAAATAAAAAATAAAAACAGACCAAGGTATGCTTGATTTAGAAGAGAAAGTAAAAGAAAGAAAGTATTAAAAAATAGAAAGTGAAATTATTTGTAATTTATTGATAGGGGAGAAAATGAAAAAAAAAAAGTTAAAAAATTCCATTCGTCTTGTTTGTTTATGTAAAAAGTAAAAGGAAAGAAAAAATATATACCTTAAATGATAATATTCTTTCTAAAAAAAAAGTACACAAAAATGTTTAATTACTTCATGGGTTCTCATACTTATAATTTTTTTTAATTAGGTTCCTAAATATTTTTTAATTGAGTCTTCTGTCTAATTGTCCTTAAGTAAAACTAACCATAGACACCTAACTGAGGTGCAGACAACAAATTGATACTCCCAAAGTGTATTTTAAGCACGATTTAGTCAATGCTCAGACAACAAATTGATACTCCCAGAGTGTATTCTAAGCACAATTTAGTCAATTATGAGATATTTATGCAGAGATTCAACCCAAGTTTTATTTCATAAGCACAAATCTTATGCATTTCATAGACTAATTTAATTATTATTTTTTAAATTCTTTTTGTCCATCGTTGCAATGACAGGCTTGATTTGCGATTGTTTTGTATCTTCTTAATTACGATACTTTCAAGCTCCAAGATGTAGTAGCATGTGTACAATGTTGAAAAGTTTTGTGGTAATAAAACTTCTGAGACAAAAATAGAGAACTTTTAGCTGGTTAAATAAAGTCCTGAGTACTAAAGGTTGCTTCCCTGTAAGTTATATTTTCACACCATTGATTTTGGGTCTCAAATATAATGCTGCGGAAAATGACAATTCATGATACTTTCTTGTGCCTGCCACTAATCTATTGGTAGAAATTGGTAGCCAAACCACACATTAACTGAATACCAGATTAAATTTGAACAGTTGGTTGTTGAGTTGATTGGTTTATCACTGACCTTGACCAAAGTTCCATTAATCAGTAAGCCCGGTCTAGTGAAACAGCTTAATAACAAGAACTTAAATAGCTGAAATGCAAAACTACAGAGTCCATACATATTCTGGTGCATCTTTCCTTCTCCCAACCAGTGTTCTATACAAATACGTCTTCTCTACTTTCTGGCCATCGTCCACATCACGATCTACCTTTTCGTTTTCATTAAAGATCTCCACATTTAGTCCTGGCATCTTCTTGGCAAGTGCCTTGCAGGCTCCAATGGTGACATCGCAGGACGACATCCAAAGGGATCGCATTGTTTCATACTTCCCTACGTCCATGAGAAGCGCTGAGTCACCGAAAGGGCTATCTCTTATCTCAAGCTTGCGAAGTTTCTTGCATCCATTCAGCACATAGAGCATAGCCTTGTCACTTTCTCCAGCAAATGCAATAGACAGCATCTCAAGCTGCTCAGCATACACCCCAATGTAAAGGAAAACTTGATCAGTCAGCTGGCCGGAGAGTGACAACCGCCGAAGTTGCTTGCAAGACTGCACAATTGCGCCAAAACCTTCGTCGAGTGGCTGCACTGTATCAGGGTCAGGCTTTGTTGGGTCAAGGATACACAACCTAAAGCGGATGAAATTTGGGCAGTTTTTAGCCACAGTTATGAGGGCGGCATTTGTCATCTGCTGGCAGAAGTAGAGCAATGAGTGAAGCTTAGGGCAACCCATAGAGATTGCAACAAGTCCTTTCTCTGTGACTCCTGCAGGGTCATTTCCACCAACGAGAACAGACGGAAAAACCCTTAGTTCTTGCAAATCTTTACATGTGGAAGCCACAACACTTAGTCCAACGTCTCCAATGCAATCCATTATCTGCACAAGTATAGAAATTATTAATATTCAACAACATAAGAACATACATCAACATCAACAGCACCTTTTACCCAAGTTAATTGGGGTCGGTGGTAGATGAACCCAATGATAAATTAAAAATAAAACAAAAGAGAGAAAAAATAAGCTAAAATAAAATAAAAGAAGAGAAAAAAAAAAAGAGGAAAAGAACATAGATGAAAAGAAAAGACTTAGGCTGATATATTTACCCATAATCGCTCAAGTTTCCCACAGCAGCAAATTAGACTTATTAGCTCTTTGCTCTGAATCCCTGCTGCATAGCTCAGGTTCAAAGCTGTCAAGTTCATGCAAACAGGATATATAGCTGGAAGGCATCGAGGCGTAACCTCAAAAAACCCTGACAAACTGGTTATTGACTTGCACTCTATAATGGTGTTCCTTAGCTTAATGAAGACATTTGAATTTGGATTAGGGATAAATGACCCAATACCCAAGTCCACTATTTGAGGTGCTCGCCTCAATATCCTTTGGAGTGCATTGAGAGGCACGGTATGATTTAACCTTAAGCTTTTAAGGTTAGGAGATCTGGCCACAAGTCTCTCGAGAGCCCCCAGATTAATCTGTCCTTTAAGGCAAGCAAAATTAAGAGAAACAAGTGATGTACAGTAATCAGGAAAGCAGCTTAGCCACTGGCCTCTGTGATCGTCAACTACATTTTCCTGCAAATCCAGCTCCTTAAGGAACCTACATTTTATAACAGTGAACTGAGAAGTCAAGACAAGAAGCCTAACAACCTGTAGGCCAATCCAAATAATATATTTCTGAACATTTCCGAAATTGATCACAAAACAATTCACAAGTTGACAATTTAATGAACTCGAGTATGCATAGTACAATAAACTCAAGATAGTCTTAAACACCAACTTGTAAGCAAACCATCATGACATGTTGGTAAGTCATCAGCTATGCATAAACACAAATCAATAATCTTATATTGGATAGAAAATAACAGTCAAAACTGACTATACTCAAGCAATTGAACTCCTTTTCTTCAACCACTAGTCACATACAAAGCAAGCTGATAATTAACTAACAAATCCAAAATTGACGGACAAAACATTAAAATCAGCAACTAGTAGTGGTTGTTAGATTCCTTCAATTAGTGCTCTTCCAAAACCCAAACAGGCCTGAACGATCAACAAGTTGACAAGTCAAACTCCAATAAACACAACATCTCACCTACAATTTGCAGCTATAGCTGCAAGTCCATCGGTGGTGAACCCTTCACAACTAACAAGAACCAAAGACTTGAAATTCATGAAAGAACGCGAAAGTAGCTCCAGGCTCTCATCCGTGACCACCATCCTCTTCAGCCTCAGCTCCTCCAAATCAAGCCTGCTCTTCACCATTGCTTCAATCCAAGGAGACACAAAACCACCCCAACCATGAGGAACCAAATTAAAATCTGCAAAATGAGGCTTACCCTTTAAAGTTAAGGACTTTAGCTCGGGGAACCTCTCTATCACTCTCTCAGGACTTATGGAGTAACAGTTCCCTATGAACAAACTCTTCCTACTCCATCTCTCTAACCTGTGCCAGTTTTTGCACACCAGAGACAAGTCATTCCTGTCCCTTTGTGAAGTCACATAGTCAAATATGTGCTCAATTACCTCATCCGGAAAAAAATTCATCTCTCTCTAAGGCTAAGCTATCAAATTTCCCCAAACTTTACCGGAAAATCATCACCCTCTAATTACAAAAGGGTAACAGAGAAAAAACTTGCAGAAAACTTCACTGGTCGCAAATTTGAAGTTTCAATTTTCAATACATAACCATGATCTAAACCAATGAGATTCTTCCAGTTTCCACAGAAAACCTAACAAAAAAAGGGGGTCTTGCCCTAAACAAGACTCATATTAACAAAAAAAAAAAAAAACACTTCAAATCGAAAAAGCAGCGACTCAGAAAAGGAAAATGGTATTTACAATTATTATTTTTTTCAAAAAACAAATTACATGTCCCAGCAAGGATCAGAGGAAGGAGGTAAAAAATGCAGAAGCTTTGTCAGGGAAACAAAGAAAAAATGATGGGGAAGAAAATAAACAGCAAATTATGATATACAAATCAAACGATGATGATAACATAAGATTAAAAAAATAAGTTAAAAGGGAAAGAAAGATAGAAAAGTCCACAGATAGGAGAATCTGGAAACACTAATTGTAATTTTACGTGGTAGACCTAACACTAACAATAACAAGAGCTTAGATGGTTAAAACTTAAAAGTAGAAATGTAGAATAGAGTTAGCATGGTGAAACTCCATTGGTTGGGGTTGGGGCTGCACACAACCATGGTTACCGCCAAACCACCTTGATTCGTGTCAGAGAAATCAAAGAACTTTGAATCCAACGGCTGGCATCGGTTTTCACGATGGGATAAAGTCTGTGTATGGGTTTGACGAAATTATTATATCAAATATTTCTTTATTTTCTGAATTAATTTAATTGGCTCTTCTTAGTATCCCACTTAGCGAATTTGATTTTCTACTAATTCAGATTCTTTCTTACTATTGACGGTATAATAAAAACAATTTTACTTTATCATTTGATTATAAATCATTATATATAGTAAAGATTTTTATAATAATTACTTAAAAATTATATTAATTATAATTTTTAATTGATCAACAATATACAAAATTCTTCACAAACAATAAATACTTATTAATAAAAATAAAAATGTTAACATGATAGTAAGATGCTAATGTGACTTGGAGCATTCATATAAACATAATCATGTTTGATAGATACGAGAGAAATAAGATGAATGAAAAAAAATAAAAATTAAAAGCATTTGTTAAAAAGAAATAGAAAAATAAATAATTAAGTGATAGAAAATTAAGTATAAATAAATAAAAACTAATCATATAATAAGGCATTTGTCATGTAACACTCTTTGCTTGCTTTCTTTTCTATTTTCCCTGTAATTTACTTGAGTTCAGATAGGAATTCGGAAAATTTTGGAACAGATCTTTGTGCTCGAAATGATTAATACTAATGAATTATGATTTTAACCACTTGATTTTTCTAGATTGGAGTTGGGGATATAATAAAATAACTAAGACGTCTTTAAAAATCAATAATTAGAAACAAATTAATAAAATATCTAAGAATTATAAGAAGAAAAAAAAATTAATTATAAATCCGTAAGTTTTTTTATCTATAGAATTGAACATAATATTAAAGTTTAACCAAATGAGTTAGACCTAATATAAATAACCTGTAATTATTTTAATAATTGAAAATTTATTTGAAGTGGAAATAGATTTTAAAGTATACTTAATTAATAAAGAAATTGACCAAAAATGTCTCTAATTTGCCTGTAATAGGAGCTGAATATAGGTTCTTATGATATTCTAATTTATTCGTTCCTAATCTCTTTTATATCCATCTTATGAAATTCTTAATGTAGTTGCTACAGGGGATATAGGAGTATCGGACACTGGTCTAGTAATTTTGAGGTATCTGTGATAACCCGAGAAAATTCACATCAAGCCTGCCAATCGTTCAATTTCAAACCATCATCTTCATCTATACTGCATTATAACTTATATAAACTGGAAATACAACAGAACAGCCACTTGGATGGCTTTTCTAAAACAAGAGGCAACTGAGAATTTAAGCTTCCATCAGAGTAAGTTATTAAGACGTGGTCTCAATGCAATTCAAGTTCAATGATATAGCATATATATTCATATATATTCCTGCTCCTCATAAAGTTGATGGATTCTTACAATTTCAAGAACAAAAATGGTGATTCATTCTAAGTGTCACGGATAGGGCTACCTCTTATCGCAAGCTTAAGAAGTTTCTTGCATCCATTCAACACATAGAGCATAGCCTTGTCACTTTCTCCAACAAAATGCAGCATCTCAAGCTGCTCAGTATTTGATATATGAATCATGCATTTATAATTACTAATTTAACTCCAACTATTCTTATTTTAAAAAAGGTATTTATAATATTATTAGAATTTTAAAATTTTAAAAAGTCATTTGCAAATTTTTAAAAATAATTAACGTTAGCAAATATGAGTTTAATTATTTAGTCCCAACTACTATCAATTTTAAAAGCATTTATAATATTTTCAAAATTTTAAAAAAGTGCATTTGTAATTATTTTTAAATACTTAAATTAGTAAATTTGAAATTATTAATATACAATTACTAATGTAACACAAAAATAAATGTTTAGAAATTCAATAAAAAATTAATAGTTTTCAAATAATTAAAATTAATATGGGTCTTGTTAATTTAACCCAATTTGAAATATTTTTTTTTTGCTGAATAGAGTCTTGTTATTTAATGTCAACTAATCATAGTTTCAATAAAGTATTTATACTTTTTTTTTCAAAAGTTTGAATTTTTTTTTAAATAGATAAAGTTTTTACAACTATGAATTTTATGTTCTAAATTATTTAAATTCTCAATAAACCTAAATTAGCATGTATACAATTTTTACCGTCAAATTATATAAAAAATGCATAAAAAATATAAATAAAAAATAATTAAAATCTAAACAATACATTGTAATAGAAATTTGTTAAAAAAATATTATTTACATAAATGTTGAAATAATAATTATTATCTATAATAAAAGTATTGTATACTATAAAATTTATCAACAATGTCCATTTATAGATAATTATGGCCTAAGTATGTTTTTTTCCTACGTTTTCTTATTTTTTGTCACTGAAATTATTTTTGTCCTTGTAAGCTTGATTTTTTAATTTTGGTCCTTATGGTACTTATAAGTTTCTGATTTTCCAATGATTCCTAAGTTCAAATTTATGAGAATTATAAATTAAAAAGTTAGAATATTACCGAGACCAAAGTTAAAATCTTTTCAATGTTTAGTACATATTGATACACCACTATGTTTATGTTTCTCGAATCACACTCCATTGACAATCAAGTACAGCCAAATCACATTTGTATAAAGCATGTTTGTTCAGTGTGTCTCTTGAGAGGAAGATAGAGGTCAATCTTTGGATTGTTGTCTTATTTTATTATCATGCGTAAATTCTAACAGGATATTTAAACATTGCAAAATGAATCTCATATACATAGAGAGGTAACTTGCTTCCCTATGATATTTCAAACGTAAATATAATGCATTTTTCTAATGACATATAAAATGTAATTTTTAAACTTTATAATGATCAGAATGATTGAGTGTTCTTATTTATCGTGTATCTCAATAAGATGAAAAAATTGGAAGATGGATTTAGGGACATGGTTATTTCAATATTTCAATATTTTAAAATACTTTATAATATTATTTGTACTTCATTTTTTTTACATATTTTTCTTAAACCAAATAACTTAACCTTGTTCCTTAATAATGTAATTATATGTTTAATTATTAATATGCGAATATAAAAAATCATTTATTGAAAGAGATTTGTGTCTTGAATTTTAATATCTTATATATATATAATTAACTATTGATGATATTGATAAAAATATACATGATTAAAAAAATAATTTATTTTCCTCAAATCCCCCAACAGTGATAATAAATTTTTATTTTCAAAACTTCAAATCAAATCTTTCTAGTTTCTACCAAAGAAATATCCCAATCATGAGTCCCAAACCAAAAAAAAAAACTAGTCATAACCGGAGGGAGGGAACCCTGGTTTAGCCGCCAGGTGGACCTTTCTCTCTTTCTTCCATTCCATCACATTGTATGGTCCCCTTTTCATTGGTTCCTCCAACACAGCACAACACAACACAACACTTTCCATTTTCAAACATCCACCACCACCATCGCTTCTCTCTCTCGGGTTCGGATCTCCCATCGCCGCCGCACCGCGAAACGAGCTTCCAAACTCAAAATCCAGATCCCTACTTCCACAAACAAACATGATTGCGATTCCGTATTTAACCGCCTTAACCACCTACTTCAGCTACGGCTTGCTCTTCGCCTTCGGCCAGTTCAGGGATTTCTTCCGCAAAATCTTCGACTGGTGCAGCGCCAACAATCTTCAGGTTCCAACAAGATTTTACATTTTGCATATTATAATATTATATTTATAATAATAACAACGCGTTGGTTTGTTTCTTCAGGGTTACGCGCCGATCTGCTTAGGGCTCGAAGATTTCTATATTCGCCGCTTATACCTCCGAATTCAGGTTTCTATTTCACTTTTCGCTTCCTTAGTAGTAAAAATAAATACAAATTTCGAACATTGAACGTTCATTGGCTCGTTTAATTTTGCAGTGTAGGACATTTTAAACATTTTTGTGTGGCTAACGAATCGCATTATAATGTAATTAGCAATGCAGATATTTGATTGTGACTTATGAAGTTTTTTATAAATTTTTTTGTTTGGTTTTTCGCAGGACTGTTTTGGGAGACCAATTGCAAGTGCTCCTGATGCTTGGTTTGATGTAGTCGAACGCCACTCGAATGATAACAACAAGACACTGAAGTATAATCCTCTGTTTATTTTTCAGACCTATAATTATGTTTTATCATTTTATTTTGTTTTTTCTCAGAGATAGGTGGCTGGGAGGATTTGTTTTCTGAGATATCAATTTTTTATTGGTATACAGTGATGGCAATGATGTTTAAATTATATTTATGATTTCATGCAAACTATTCGAATCCCTCAACCATTGAAGCGACCCTAGTGGATTGAAATATATGTATTTGTTGTAAATTTTAATTAGAGCTTCAGCATGAGAAATATATCTGATGCCTATTTTTCATACTATTTCTGCTCCCAATGCAGACGGACTGATAATATAAGTAGATGCCTTAATTTGGGATCATACAACTATCTTGGTTTTGCGGCAGCAGATGAATACTGCACGCCTCGAGTAGTTGATACGTTGAAGAAGTATTCTCCAAGCACTTGCAGTACACGTGTGGATGGGGGTAGGTATTATTAGTTTGTATTTCAGCCATTAAAATGTGATTTTTGTTTGTTTACATTTGCATGTGTCTTATCATGTTTCCTTGAATGTGGCTTTTCCAATAGGAACGACTGTGCTTCACCTTGAACTGGAGGAGTGTGTTGCAAACTTTGTTGGGAAGCCAGCTGCTATAGTTTTTGGTATGGGCTATGTAACAAACTCTGCTATTCTTCCAGTCTTGATGGGGAAGGTTTGTGAAATTTAGTGGTTTTACCTTGTTGAGACACTAATGTTTGCATGATTAGTCGTTGATATAACTTTCTTTTACAGGGAAGTTTGATTATTAGTGATTCATTGAACCACAACTCCATTGTTAATGGTGCACGAGGATCAGGAGCAACAATTCGTGTTTTTCAGCATAACGGTGGGTATCTTTATTTGCTGTGTACTAGAATAAGTATTATGAGTTAGTCATTGAGTGGCCAGCTTTTCAATTTCCACATATTGTTATGAAAATTGAAAAGAAAGGTCTTCATTTTAGTTCATGGGTTTGAGATCATGGTGGCTGCTGTTTTTGCAACATACAATTATTTTCATGCTAAATGTGTATAGGATAGTTAAGTTTTACATGGTGACCTCATATCCGCTGACAGAATTGAATAGAAAGTGTAACTGAACTGGCTTTTGATTAGTTATGTTTGTATGTTATTGTTATTTGAACACTTGGTTACCTGTTGGGTTAGATTTTTTTTCCAATTTGTCTCTATTCATGTTAATATGATGTTGCTCATAGAGGTCGCAGTATTATTTATTTGCTTTCTTCTTGGCTATTTACCTACAGAGCCATCTCATCTAGAAGAAGTGTTGAGAGAACAAATTGCTGAGGGACAACCTAGGACACATCGGCCTTGGAAGAAGATAATGGTTATTGTGGAGGGGATATACAGCATGGAAGGAGAGCTTTGCAAACTTCCAGAGGTCATAGCTGTATGTAAAAAATACAAGGTAGGCGATTATGGTAGCTCTAATGTTATTATTATTATTATAATGTACAAATTGCAATTCTTTTATTTATACCCGTTTCCCATGTGCTTTTTTATTTTTATTTTTATGGGGGGTGGTATTTAATCTTGAGTTTAAAATCCAGTTTATGAAAGTCTATACAAATGAGGATACCTGCTAAATTTTTGAATGGACTGTTCTAAATGGTTTATGTCCTGAAAGACTATTCCATTTAAGATAAATTTTAGCTATTGAGAAAAATAAAGGGCATGGCATGAAAAAGAAATAAGATCCTACTTCCCTATCAACATCAACAATACATTTAATTCAAGTTAATCAATGTCGGTGGTAGATAAACCTAATGATAGATAACAGGAGGTTGAAAAAAAAAATGTAAAAGCAAAGAATGGGGAAAGGAGGGGGGGAGATGAAGAGGAAAAAGACTAAAAAGGGATCAGTTGGAACATAGAGATAACAACAGGTCTAACCCTCCACCAAACTTATAATTTTTCTCCATTCTGTCCTAAGACACACCACCGTCCGCTAATCTTTATCCCAATCCATTAAGTCTTGTTTAATCACTTTTTCCCAGGTAAATTTCGGTCTCTCTCTACCTTTCATTGTGTTGAGCTCTTGGTAGCAAACTTTTGTTCTTAGGGGAGCATTCAAGGGTTGTCTCATTATGTGCCCAAACCATCTCAATCTATGTTCCCTCATCTTTTTACTCATTGGTACTAATGCTACCTTTCGTCGAATATCTTCATTTCCTATCATATCTATCTTTGTATAACCACACATCCTTATTTCTGCTACCCCTATTTTATATTCATGTTGTCTATGTGCTGGCCAACATTCAGCTCCATATAACATTACAGGTCTTACAGTTGTTCTATAGAATCTTCCTTTTAGCTTAAGGAAAATTTTGCGGTTACACAACGCAGATGCACTCCTTCATTTCCTTCATTTTGCTTTGATTCTATGATTTACATCCTCATCAATCTCTCCACTTTTTTGTAAAATTGTTTCCAGGTATTTAAAAACATATTTTTTGGGTACCTCTTGACCAAGTAGATACACAAGATCTTAATCATCATCCCTATAAAAGTATTTTTTTTTGTTTTTTGGTTGGAATAGTTTTGGATAATCTCATGACAACTTTTCATGCTGCTACTTTTTCTTTAAAAGTCTAGTTCACAGAAGGGGAAAAAGAGGGCCACAGTATTGGAGGCTTTCCTTCATATAACACTCCTTTCCTTAGCAGACATTAAGGGAGATTTTTGATAAACTTTTCATTATAAAGTTTTATTTTCCATTTTACTTTGGTTCATTCTTGCTTTTTGTATTTTTTCATTGCTTTATAGGCTTATACATATTTGGACGAAGCACACAGCATTGGAGCTGTGGGCAAGTCAGGAAGAGGTGTTTGTGAGCTCTTGGGTGTGGATACTGCTGATGTTGACATTATGATGGGAACATTCACCAAATCTTTTGGATCCTGTGGAGGTTACATTGCGGGGTCTAAGGTACTTTTTGTTAAATGTTAGACTCCAAATTTACTGTTTAACGGAGGCAGTATGTTGCTAAAATCTGTTAGAGTAGGTGTTCAGATTTTCTTTCCAATTAAATATTTGAAATCAACCATGTTATAGGAATAGGTTAAAAAGTTTACTGTATATGAAGAATAGAATGGATGGAATAAATGGATGCACATGGCACTTCAATATAACTGGAGTATTTGTATCTAATACTAATGCTTGTGTAGTTGTATGATACATTTACATTTGTATTTGTTCAATACTGATACATGTATGATACTCAAAAAGTCTCCTCACCAATTACCTCCCCCCCAAAATAAAAAAATCTCAATCTTGCAATCCGCTGACTTGTATTTGTATCTTCCTTTGGTGAAATTCCCTTATTGCCCCTTCTATGTTGTCTTTCTTAAATCTACAGACTGGGCTTTACTTTCTTAACATAAACCTAAATTGGAGGCCTATCAGCTTCTTACGAGTACAGTTGAAGTTATGTAATATTGCTGTATTCATGTGCTGTTGGAGCTACTCATGGAATTCTTTTTGTTTTACATGTGAAAATTGACCTTTTCTGATTTGTGTTTCATATTGGTTCTACAGGTTCGGATCATGGATATTCTGTATCTCACTATTTGAATATTTTGAATTCTTAAGCTGAAATTTTGTATCTACTGTCAGGACCTTATCCAACACTTGAAGTACACTTGCCCTGCTCATCTTTATGCAACTTCAGTTTCTCCACCAGCTGCACAGCAAATAATATCATCCATAAGAGTTATTCTTGGAGAGGATGGTTCCAATAGAGGTTTGGCTGGCACTAGTTATGCTCTTTGCTTTGCATTTGTATAGTTTGATGGTTTTTTTATGTGCATCAATCCAAATAATATTCATCTACTTTGTTTACCGTGCATTGAAGTAAGTTGTTTCTATATAGGCGCCCAGAAACTTGCACAAATTCGAGAGAATAGCAACTTTTTCAGGTCAGAACTGCAGAAGATGGGATTTGAGGTTCTTGGGGATAATGATTCTCCAGTAATGCCAATCATGCTTTACAACCCGGCCAAAATCCCTGCCTTTTCAAGAGAGTGCCTCAAGCAGAATGTGAGAACATCAAACATCCAACTATCTATGCTCCTCGTCGATACCCTACCTCATATAAGAATGAATTTGTTAATTAATGTTTACAATTTTTGATTTCAGGTTGCTGTTGTGACAGTGGCATTTCCTGCAACCCCACTGCTACTGGCTAGAGCACGCATATGCATATCTGCAGCTCATTCAAGGGAAGACCTTATCAAAGCCTTGCAGGTATGTATGTTGAATTTCGTTAAATGGTTATCTTTAAAAAAAATACTCAAGTGGTTGTTAATTTTGAGGGAAACACTTGGTTCAACAGTGAGGTTACTGCCTTGTGACCTGGAGGCATGGGTTTAAAACTTTGAATCCCAAAAGCAGCCTCTGCTTGTGGGGGCAAGACAGAATAAATCCATCCTTCCCAAACTCCACTAGGCACTAATGTGCCCTTTTTATAATGTGTCAATTTTGTGTAGCAAGGTAGCTGATAAGGTTTTATGCAACATTATTTTGCAATTTTTTTTCCTTTGTTAAGAAAATGAATATTTTATATCCTACCTGCAACTCAATAGATCCCCCTTTTCTCTCCCCTGCTTGAATCAGATATCAAGGACCAATCTGTATGTCTAGTCATTTTGTTTGTTTTGATATGCTTCTACAGGGTTTTGTTTAAATTTGCTACTTCCAAGATATGTTTTGTGTGGTAATTTGCTATGATTGTTCTTCTTTCTTAGGTTATTAGCAGAGTGGGTGATCTTGTTGGCATAAAATACTTCCCTGCTGAACCAACAAAGCAGCAACAAGGGGCTAAAACTGTGAAGTTTGATTGAGAGAGAAGCTTTTCTTTAAGCAGTAAGGGGATTCAATTTGTTTAAACAAGGGATTGGTTTCAAACTGGCTGGTGTTGTTCTGTATATGAATTCGTTGCCATCTTCGAAAGTGTGGATTTTGCCCGGAGCCGCTGATCCATATAACTGTTCAGATTCAAGTGAACGTCTCTTGGAGGGAAGTCTGTTCTTATTTTACCCAGTCATTAGATAATATGTATAGGTGCAGTTTTGGTTATGCATTTGAAACTTACTTTTGCTTAATCAAGTAAAATTGATGATACATTGGGTTGTAATTTTGAATGTGAGCTGTCCTTTGGAAAGTGTATAGGCCACTTTAGCTATGTTTTTTTACATTCAAAGCAATTGATTGTCTGCTTGAATTGTCATCATGTGGACATGGGTTTCTAGTTTCTTCAAAAGCTGACGGTCAAAATCCAATTTTCTGACCCATATCTTATTCATGATATTTCATTGCCAATTTGATAAAAAAAAAAAAAATACGATGAGTCTGGCGTTGCTGATTTTTTTTCTTACATTTTTCAAGTGTGTATTATTCTTTCAGTGTTCACAAAAGCCCATCACAAAAATTCGGGAGAGCTAATAACTTGAAAAATGCCTTGATTCTGTCCGAGAGGAAATGAAGAGCAGTAGGTTTTGAAAGTGTAGTTTGAAGGAATGATGAATGGTATTTATCCATGAAATGCGTATGATGGGATTCTTCGGTAATGGACAAACCTTGAATTGATGCTTACCGAATGCATTGGATTGCACCTAGGAAATGCTTGGTTAAGTATCCCCAGCCAACTTTATCCTATGTCCTAATACATTTCACTAAGATGAGACTGCAAAGGATTTGACATGGTGCCTTTGTCATTCTCCTTGGGAAAATTGAAAAACCAGGGGAGGGGGATGACTAAAATTAAGGAAAATTAAAAACTTTTAAGTATGAATTACGGATCCTACTCGACTCGCATAGAGAATAAGTGTAGTGTATATATAAAAGATGACAATGAGCATTTGTTCAAGATTATAATCCAAAAACAAGACGGCATTTAGTTGTTAAAATTTATATTATATATTTTTTTCACATTTTTTTAAGTCCTGTCAAGTAATTTTCAACATCTTATTCTAATCTAATAACTCAAATGTTTCATATATGGATGGATATGGATATAGATTTCATAGTCTGTATCAACCCAGTTCGGATTGAGATTTGATGGTTTAATCGGATTGATATCGCTTTTAGATCGGTTACGTATTTGATCCGAGTTGACCAGTCAAATTTGGTCGGATTGGTCACTAGGTTCCGATTAGATCGGTTCGCATTGAGATTTGATGGTTTAATCGGACTGATATCGCTTTTGGATCGGTTACGTATTTGATCCGAGTTGACTAGTCAAATTCGGTCGGATTGGTCACTAGGTTCCGATTAGATCAGTTCGACCCAGCCAATTTTTTACAAAAATTGAATTTTTTAAAATTTGGATTTTGAAGTATAGATAGACTTTCTTACTCGAATAATGTTATTTATATATAATCGATCCATATATAATTTGGAATTTTTAATATATACAGAGTCAAATCAGGTCAATTACCGACCCACCGATTAGATCATTGACCCATTACCTCGACCGAGTCCATGATTAGATCGATTTTCACAACTATAACCTATGGAGACTTTATATATGTTTTTTGTAGTTACACTTTATATTTTATTATTCACCTCCATTTGAATTTAATATATTTCTATCTAAATTTTAAAGTGATAAATGAATACCAATTTTTAAATTAAATTAATTTATTCTTAAAAACTTGAAATGTATAAACAATAGACTTAAATAAATTTTTAATCTTTATAATTTAATATATTTTTAAAATTTTTGTCCTTATAATTTTTTTGTCTGTCAATAAAATTATATTTTTCCTCTGTCTTTATTAAAGGAAACCGATATTATCCTAATCAACAACTTATTTTTTTATAAAAAAACAAACAAGTGAATAAAATAATTTCCTTTTTATTTCTCTTCTACTTATATTAAGTCAAATAATTTTTTAAAAAAATTCTTCCTACTTCTCTCTGTTTATTACTGCTGTCGTTGTTTTCATTTTCATGATTTCATCCTTTTCTTTCTCCTCCAGACAAATCAGCAAAAAACTATTGCAAGCAAGATCCACTTCCAATTTCCATCACCACCACATCACAGACAAACACTGTCTCTCTCTGTCTCCACATTTCTAATTCCCCGCGTGATCGATCATTCAGAGTCACAGGTGTTATGGCGACGAGGTACTGGGTAGTGTCTCTCCCCGTTCAAAATTCCGCATCCACTCTCTGGAACAAATTGCAGTAACAAATCTCCAAACACTCCTTCGACACTCCTCTCTATAGAGTAAGTACTTTCTCTCTCTCTCTCTACACATCACATTTTTTTATAACAAACAATCTTACTTTTCCTCTTATTTTCCCTCCAAATTCGCAGTTCAACATCCCCAATCTCCGCGTCGGAACCCTAGACTCCCTCCTCTCCCTCAGCGATGATATCGTCAAGGTACGTCAAATTCCCAATCACACCAAAACATTCGACTATTTACAGTTGCGGTTTCGTTGCGATCCTTGATATTGTGGAAAATTACGGATAAATGTGGCTGCAATTTCATCATGCTTGATCTGTTTTGTGTGTGTGTGTGCGTGCAGTCGAACAGTTTCGTGGAGGGGGTGTCGCACAAGATCAGGCGGCAGATTGAGGAGCTGGAGAGAGTGTCCGGTGTGGTGAGCAGTGGTTTGACGGTGGATGGAGTCCCCGTTGATTCCTACTTGACGCGGTTTGTTCGATAGCAATCGAATTTGTGATCTGTTTCTTTCTGGTGATCTTGTTGTTGTGTTGTGTGATGAGGATTTAGTGTGCTTTTGTGGTGGATGCAGGTTTGTTTGGGATGAAGCTAGGTACCCGACTATGTCGCCTTTGAAGGAGATTATCGATGGAATTCACGGTCAGGTGGCAAAGATTGAGGATGATCTCAAGGTTATTCATGTTTCTTAGACATAATTTGATTAGCTTTTGTGAGTGCCAAATGCGTAAGCTATTTCTTTACAGAGATGAATATGTTGTGGTGATTTAGTGGTCTTGCTTACAATTGAGGAATGTTAAGTTCTTGCTTTTTTATGGGCATTTCGATTTTTCTTTTCTTCTTGATTGATACCCGAAGGTAATGGATTGATAATACTTTAATTTTATTGAAAATGAACAGGTGTAGGTGAAGCTTTCATAGGTTTGCTTTTCTTATGGCTTTAGCACTCTGACCATGTAGCTTATAATGACTACAGATTAAATGACAGTTACTTTCATGGTAGTAGTGCCTATTCTAAACTTGCATAAATTCAACAGAGTTGTTGCTAATGCCCTTCATGAAAATGAATGATATTGTTCTTTGCTGATGAACAAAGGAAAATACAGAATCCCCATTTTGCACAATGTAAATTGAATTTTCTATTTTTCCCTTAAATCTGTGTTTTATGTCAGGTTCGTGTTTCCGAGTATAACAATATCTGCAGTCAGCTTAATGCCATCAACCGAAAGCAAACTGGAAGGTGTGAATGTTATTTATTGAACAATCATGACTTTTTAATATAATACGTTTTTCTTAGCTGACTTAAATAACCTATTTGCCTGTTTTAGCTTAGCTGTCCGTGATCTTTCCAACTTGGTAAAACCTGAGGATATTATAACTTCAGAAAATTTAACTACCCTTCTTGCAATTGTTCCCAAGTATTCACAGAAGGATTGGCTCTCTAGCTATGAAACATTGACAAACTATGTGGTAAGAGTTACCTTCTTTGCCCATGTACTCAAATATCTGCTGCTACTTCCCAAAGATTATTATAAATGGGATTCACAATAGTTTTCTCTTGATTAATAAAAACAGTCTTTGCAATTTATAAATAGTACAATCATGTTTCTAACTGAAATATTTCTGAAAATGACTGTTTTCCTTGATTTATTTTTTATTCTGATTAAGATAAGTATTTTAGATTCCCAGGTCTTCCAAGAAATTGTACGAGGATAACGAATATGTTCTTTATACTGTAACACTCTTCAGTCGTGTTGCAGACAATTTTAGAACTAGTGCACGGGAAAAAGGGTTCCAAGTAAGTACTTTTCTTAAGTTGCATATACTGTCTTCAATTTGTTAGGATTGGCATAACTCATCCTTTTACAGATTTACATCCAGTAACTTGTTTATGGGAATATGTGGGAAAGCATGAGGCATGTTATGCCTACTGTGCAATATCAATTCATGAGTTGATGAGAAGTATTTTAATCGAATTTTATATCACATGCTCAGATTCGTGATTTCGAATACAGTCCCGAATCACACGACAGTAGGAAGCAAGAGTTAGAGAAATTGGTGGAAGATCAGGAAAGTTTGAGGAGTTCTCTATTGCAGTGGTGTTATACAAGTTATGGAGAGGTATTGTTCATTTATTTATCACTTCATTTAATTTGTAGAATATATGCCCAGAATATTACAATACAGAATTTACAGATAGCAGGAAGAAACCAAGCAGATGATGAAAAGAATTATGGTCAATTACTTGACTATCTGCATCCTGGATGTCTTATATGTTGATTTGTTTTCCTTGACTAACCACTGCTGGCATTTTTGAGCTGCCCTTAGTTTTTCAATTTAAATTTCTAGTGTTTGTTGACTATAAAATTTTGTCGTTTTCACTATCATAAAATGTTAATAAGTTCTGTGATCACTTCTGCTTGCCCTGTTATTGTAAAAGCTGTGACTCTTCTGATTTGTTATTTTTACTTCTTTTTATTTTCCTGAAGGTTTTCAGCTCCTGGATGCACTTTTGTGCAGTGCGTGTATTTACTGAGAGCATTCTGAGATATGGTCTTCCACCATCTTTCTTGGTAGATATACCCATTTGTACAATAGCTTTCACCTTCATTTTTTCCTTCAAATATTTTATCTCTGACCCTTGATTCTTGTGGTCATTCCAGGCATCTGTTTTAGCCCCATCAGTCAAAGCAGAGAAGAAAGTACGCTCTATCCTTGAAGGGTTGAGCGATAGCTCAAACAGGTGAGTGCCTTGTTGCTGTTTATGGTGTATGACTTAAAATAGATATACCTAAGTAATTTTTATACCCGGAAAGGCACAGACATGATTGTTGTCAAGATCCTTCTCTTTTTTTCTCTTCTTTTAGATATATAAAAAAAAACAATGCTTTTGACTTTTGAGAAAACTTCTACTTCTATAGTTTATGTTTGTCACTGGATGTGTTGTTGGGCAGTGTCTTATCTTATTTTACAGTTTCATGCATCTTCATAAAACTTGGTAAATGCATTAGAAACGCAAGAGGTGTCATGCTTTTTACACCAAAGAGAGTAGTATTACCAGTACCATATTTGGTGATTTCTTAATCAATCATCACAATCCTTGACTAATAACCAGATGAAAAGAGAGAAAGTAAACAAAAGAAATTTGTTGCCACTTTGGTTAATCTGTACTTCTATGTCACATTGTGCATGCATTGCTAACAATGCTGCTTGTAAAATTCTTGTGATTTCTCTCCAAAAATCTAATGCTCCTTTTTCAAGGAAGCATCAATCTAAAACACTGTCCACGTCGTTACGCTATACTGCTACATATGCTATCTTAATAATTGCCTTCAAATTTTTTAGGCATTGCCAACCCATTATTATTTGGAAACCCCAAAACTCAATTTTCTCACTTTGTCTGTTGCTTTTACTATTACTGTTGCTATCGTTTACTCATATGCCCAGATGAATTGATTTTAACTCTACTTTAATCCTACCCCTGTAATATGATGGCGGTATACTAGCATTATGGAATAACATGCTCAGAAACTCAATCAGCAATTCCTATGACACATTTCAGCAGAACTTGCTTCCCCCTAATATTTTGATGCACACAGGCCATATTTATAGTTCTATTATTTATCTATCATATATATATATATATATAGTTTTTTTTTTCCCTTGTTCTCAACTTTTTTTATAATTCTCTTTAATGCCACATGTGCTCATATTATTGTTATTGTTCCTTTCATATTTTCGCTGCAGTGCTTACTGGAAGACCGAGGACGAAGGAGTTGGGATGGCTGGCCTAGCAGGTGATGCTGATGCCCACCCTTATGTCTCCTTCACTATCAATCTTGTTTGAGTGCAGCACCCAGAACAAGCCCTGTCTCCATTCAGGATCAGCGAAGGATTCCTTTGTACATTAGGTCATGTTCAATTCTTTTCTTAATTTTTTTTATATAATTATATAATTTGAGCGTATTCAAGTTTCCAGAAGGATATGGTGAATTTAAGTGTAGTTTTGTGGTCCCAAGTTTTGATCATTAGCAACTTGTATGTTGAGTTGTCTCATTGTTTGATCGTTTGTGATTATGCGACTCGAGGAGTTAGAATCGTTGTATTTTCCTGTTAAATATCTACGATATATTATATAATATTTTTAGTTGTATCTTTAGTTTTTTAAAATTACATTTGAAGTAACTTGATACTTATTCGTCGGCATTGAGATTAACTTGTTTTTCTACTCATGCGATGTACGGAATTTTTATATTGTATGCAGATTATGATTTAAATAATTTTTATAAGTAACTAAATTATAATTTATATATTTTGTACTAAATTTTGTAATTAAATATAATTAATGGAATTTACTATCTTTTGAATATATTTTTTTCATTTAGTGGTACTAAATCTTTATAACTATATGATTTGAACTTCCAACATCACTTTGTTTGACCAACAATTATTATTAATAGGTATTTATGTATTTTAAAATACTTAAGCCTTGTTTGGTAAAAATAATAATATAACTAAAAATTTAAAAATTAGCTCAAAGTAGAAAAGTTTACTTTTAGCTTAAAGTTGTTGAAAACTATTAACTTACTGTATTAGAATAATTTGGTAAAATTAGCGATTAACTATTTGATTAAAGCAAAGATATGTTTATATTATTTACATAATAGTTTTTTATTTTATAGATAAATTGTTTTGGTAATTATTGTTTTGGGCTTTAGTCGATTTTGAACTTGCCAATTTTGGTTTAAATATTTTTGGTTTAAAGATATTAAAGGAGAAATTTTACTAAAATAAATAATGTAATATCAAACGACGCAATAAATGAGAGATTTTATTAAAATATTAAGGATAAGATGAAATAATAACAATAGTAGAATTTAAGTTATAAGTTCAAATATTTCTAATAAAATAAAAAATATTCAAGTTTGTACAATAATCTATGTACTAAATATTTCTATTTTAATTAAAAAAAAGGTTTATAAATAAGTTAAATAAACTATAAGTTAAATAAGATGACTTGCCAAATACAAATTTAGATAATTGCGATTTTTTTTTAAAATTATAGAACTTTTAGTCAAGAAGGTATTTTAAGAGTTGAACTGTACTAGTTTTTTTTTCCGTATTTGTTTTTAAACTGGAAAATCAATTTTTGTACTATCCAATAAAAACATAATTTCAACATAAAAATTATTCAAATAAATTTAGGCACATATTTCAATTACAATCACTGGTTTAAAATATATCCAAACATAAATAATTTTGCTCTGTTCTAAGAATCGTTGTTGACACTTATTAGCTGCTATTTATGTTCCATTTTGCTCCTGCTTAAACTATGAATAAATTAAGTCATTGAATTTAAAAAATATTTAGCTACTGAATTATGCATCTTTTATTGTTTTCTCAACCTATATTACCTATATATATACCGCTAATCTCACATGCATTCAAGTTTAAGGTAACTTATAATGCATTTTAAACAAATCCTACAGCAAAACAGCTCTCATCTTATAGAGCCATTTTTTGTACAAAAATATATATTAAGTCAGATACGTGAATTGTATCCTACAAGTATATTTATTTACAAAGCAGCACCCCGCCAATAAAAACAAAAAGCCATTTGCTAAATACATCAACATACTCTACAAGGTCGAATGCAGAGAGCTAGCAAGAGATTTCTTACTAACCATTTCTATACTAGAGATTTCTTTCATGTGGTTCAAGCCAAGGGAAGTCTAGGAAATCAAATATCTCCTTTTCAGTATTAAATTTCAAACTTGCACTACCTTTTGCACCCTGCAGTGGCAAAAGTATACGTGAGAATTCAAGCAAATCAGGACGAAACCGTTAACATTCTTTTAAGCCATACCCGTTTGCCGCCAGAACCCTGAGTAGCTGGAAATAGCCCTGTATCGTCAAGCCGGAATCCTTTAGATTCTGCTTGCAGCCTCAACCTGTGTCCATGCACCCAAAAAAAGAACAATCACAACTCTACAACTACGGATGGCTCAGAAATGACAACATAGACAATTAAGACACTGACCAAGTCCCATCATTGATAATAAAGTATGGTTATGAAAATATCCACTCTTTACACATGAAAACAATAGAGTTAGTTTGGAGAAGTTTTTCAATAAGCACTTGTATGAAAATAAAAAAAAAAAAAAGGAGATACAGCGAGTGAAACTTCTCTTGTAAGTTGAAATTATCTTATGTACCTCTATTTATAAATGAGTTAAATGAAAGTGCTTCAAAAAAAAGTTGAGTTGCATAAATTAATTTCAGCTCATGGGAGAAATTGGGTTGAAACTTGCTCAAAATGCAAAATTCATAAAGCTATGAAAAGATATTCCTGTGTTGGCCACAACACTGACATAAATTAAGATGCCACCTAGCTCAATGTTGAAAACCAACTTCTTAGATCCATTAGTTCAGCATTTAAAAAGGTATCTGAGAAATCTTGGTTCCCACATTCTATCTCTCTCCTTTTCATCAGGCATTCACTAAAGTAACGTGTACATACATGGAAGAAAGTAAATTAATCTAATATTCCCATACTCTATCAAAAGAATAATCCCGGAGATACAATTTGAACTTCCCGACTAGAGCTCAATGGCCAAAACTCTAAAAACAGAAAGTTCAGGGCACAGAGAAGCAAGTATACCTTCTATTCAAGACATCATTTCCAGTCCAAGCTACAAGTCCAAAAGCATATATGTCTCTTGGGTACACCTGCCAAAAAAATTAAAATCAACCACGTTATAAGTTGTCTAATTAAGAAATCTAAAATTCAGAGAATCTGAGAGATAAATTTGATGAACTGTGATTTTGCTATTCAGTTTTGATTCTCTAAACTCAGAGATCAGTGTTTATACGGCACAGTGACTTACAACAGAATATACAACAGCTTGTAACAGAAGCTACAGATAGCAGTGACTAGCACTACTGAGCTGGCAACAGCTAATACAATTACAACGTATTGTACAGAACAGAAAGGAAGAAAACCATAAAACTATATGTAGTCTATATATACTCTATCAGCTAAGCAAAAAAGTACAATTAGCAAACGAAGGAGAGGGGATTGCATTTACATTTTTACCAGTGTCCTATGGCTAAGTGCTAATTGTGTAAATGATTGGTAATCCCGGCACTTTCATACAGAAAAAAAAACATGGCAATACAACTACGTGAAAATATGTGCCCTGCAACATGTCTGAAGAAAGAGAAAGGGAAAAACTCAATTTGTTAACTCCCAAGAATTTTCATAAGATATTCTATTAAAAAAATTTCATTTGTCACCTTTAAATCAATACGATTGCGCAACTCCCGTCCAGGATAGGTGCAAAAACCAAAATAAGTGTCAACACCAGAATCAGTACCCTGTCTAGACAAAGAAAAATTAACAAAGAAAATAGAAATATTGCAGAAACATCTAGCAGATAGATATACAAAAATATCTTGTAGAGATTGATTCACCAAACAGTATATCTAAATATAATTATATACAAATTATAGAAAGATAAAGATATCTGAAATAGAAAATGAAATCATGAGCTCCTTATAGAATATGATGATGGTTTAATTGAAATTCCCAGTGTATGATATAATAAGATATAATTATTAGCTCCTGGTCATAAGATTAGCAAGTTTTAAGATGCTAACACATTCCTGTAGGATCCCAATCAAAGTTCCAAATAATCCAAAAACAGAAAAGTTAGAAAACATGGTCCACCTTCCTCATTTTCTCCAGAATGCTGGTCATTTCAAAATTCATGCACTACTCAAGGTAGCATATTCAATCCTTCAAGCAATTAAAATCTAGAATTTTAACCATATGAACTGTATAACACAGAAGTGTTTGCAAACGAACCCAACAATGTGTTGGAGCTGAACTTAAACTGCTATTTACAACACAACAAACTCTTTACGCTTTGCATCTTCATATGCAAGCACACATACACTCTTATTTGTGATGATATCAGCATACAGATGAAATAATGCTCTGTAGGAAAAATATTATCTCTCTTTTACGGGAAAGCTTAATAAGTCAAATAAAAATATCATTTGTAGACCACAAGAAAATGCTAAATTACCTCTTCACTGTGAGTACTGAAAATTAAGTCCTCCCTCAAGAAATTCATATCCTTTAAATGCTTTACGAACTTTGGCAAAAATCCTTTGTGGCTGCAAGCAATAAACAAATATATTGAACCTCTGAACATGAAAAAAGAAGTTTCCACAAGGCGCAACTTTACCCTGCACCAGGGCTTGCATTCCCTAACTAAAATCATGATTCTAAAAAATTGTTTTAAGAATTTTGTTTTACCAAGGGAAAATTTTGATACATGGTACCAGTAAAGTAATACTATTTACTATTCTATTAATATTTATAGCTAATTTTTGGGGTTGAGTTAGGCCCAAACCCACATTAAGACTTAGACATATACCATGTACAAAAGGAAATTTAGTTGCCAATTTTTATGTATTTTATTTTAGTTGCATACTTCTCTATTTTTATATTATATATCAAATACTACTTACTATATGTATATAGCGGATTATAGTAAATAAAAATCTTGTAATCCCCTCAACTCATTTATTACCACCCTACCGACCCCAGCTAAACGCATTTATCGATAAATAAACCACCACCAACTCATAATAAATAACTCATGAATTAAATGCATTGACACAGAAGAAAAAAACAAGGCGCTTTGTTTAAGCTTCATAATGTTCACCACTTAATTAAGAGGGAAGAAAATTCTTAATTACTCGGTGAACGTTATGAAGCTTAAACAATGTGCTTTGTTCTTTTCTTCTCCCGCGTCAATGCGTTTAATTTATGAGTTATTTATTATGAGTTGGTGGCAGTTAATTTATCCATCAATGCATTTAGTTGGGGCTGTAGAGTGGCATTAAACACCGCTTGGAACCTGTTTGAACTGAGGGGATTACAAGATTTTTATTGACTTTAATTCCTTACTTAAGAAAACCATATTAGAATTTGGGTTTATGCCTTGCTCAACACCATGAAACCAGATTTTAAGGTGAGGACTGCCCAAGCTTTATAAGCTTTATTTTAACCAAATATTTAGTCAATGTGAGACTAAACCACTACCCTTGAGGTTGCAGTTACGGCAGTCCCCAAGGAGGTTGCAATTACGGCAGCCCCCAAGGAGGCCGCAACTAAGGTGGACTAGGAGTGACCACAATCAAGGCGGCTTTCCAAGAACTAGAATGATTTAGAAAAGTCTCAATGTATTTAAATGCAAATTTTCTTAACCTGTTGAAAATCAGAATATAATATTTTGATTCTATTAATAATAGTAGTTTATAGGCACATAATCTTTGATTTAGAGAAAACAAAATATCCTCTATTTATATACAATTAATGTAATCAACCTATATAAACATGCATTCGGTGTATATTCAAACACACGGTTTTCACTCAATTATCCCTTCGTTTCCTCCTATTTTAACATGTTATCTAGAGTCTGACAGAACTATCATGAAATAGAGCCTCACTAGGGATCTACTATCCCCGATGGACCCTTCTGCTCATTGCCCTTCTTCCGGTGACCTGTTTTTGCATTCCAGCGAATTTTTCGGCTTCTTCTCTGGTCATCGCGCAACTTAAGTGATTTTCCTGGCGATCATCCACTTTTTTTGGCTCGTTTGAGCCGATCTACAGAACCCCAAAACAGTTTCCCCAGATTCCCTCTCACGCACCCTCATATGTGTCTCCTAGGCATGCCAAACAGCTTCGTGCAGAATGTGTTCCTGGTGTTTGAGATTGATGTTCAAGCCACGCTTCTGGCGTGGTGGTTGCCCATCTCAATGCACCTATCCCCAGAGTCTCATCTCAACCCGTGCACATTCACTGGTACTCGTTATCCAGATTTGATTTCTGTTGCTGATATCTAGTGATTTTTTGTCACTGTTTGCCTTCATTTTCTCTCTTGACATTGGCTTCCATTAGCCCTATCTTTGTCCCAATTGCACTAGCCCCATCTTTTTCCTAGATACATTGGCTCTTGTCTTTGTCAGATGCACTGACCCAGTCTATGTCCCAGGTGCAATAATTCCCCGACTATGTCCCAGATGCAGTGGTCTCGTTTCTACTCCAGAAGCAGTAGACTTAGTTTCAAGTTTAAATAATTAGGATCTCCTATATTATTGGTTTGAAGATTCTGAATGTGGTTTCAAGAAGAACGGACCTTGCTTTGCTTACCATGAATTTTCTCTCGCTGATGGTCATTCCAGCGATTTGGCAAAGATATTTTTTGTAGCAATTCTCTCCGGCTTCTTCAACATCCCTGAGTTGCTTTTCAAACTATTGTTTTTTTGGTGGAGTTCAATTTTTTTTTTATGTTTTCCAATTTGTTAGGAATAAATTATTTTCTTGTAACAAGTTGAGAGCTTAGTAAGCTTTAGATTGAGGGGGGAGTGTTGAAAATCAGAATAAAATATTCTGATTCTATTAATAATGTTGGTTTATAGGCACATAATCTTTGATTTAGAGGAAACATGATATCCTCTATTAATGTATAATTAATGTAATCAACCTATATAAGCACGCATTAGCATGTATGCAAACACACGGTCTTCATTCAATTATCCCTTTGTTTTTTCCTATTTAAACACCAATGAATAAAGGTTATAAGAAATCAAGCAGTACCTTTTTCCATCAGGATGTGTTATAATGATATCAATGTCTCCGCAAGTAGCTTTCCCACGTCGATATGATCCCCCACAAATGATAAAAACCTAAATGACACAACACCATAACCGAAATTTCAATATCATGTTTCAAATCAAACTATGGGAGCAACAAAAAATTATATGTTGATTATGTCAATAATATTAAGAATTATCTGCAATCTCTAAGTGAAAGCATGAATTGAAATACAAGGGGGAAAAGGTTTGAGAAACAAGGGATCCCTAGGTGTTATATGAAGTAAATTGCAACAATTTTGAAAAATATGAGGTAATAATTTGGACCTATCCATAAGAAAAAGATAAAAAAAAAGGGCCTTGAGACTGAAGAAACACAAGCCTAGGTTGGCCATTGGCCAAAAAAAAAAACAAAAACAGTGATGCTCTGTTTCACCTTGAGCAGCTAGGAGAAATATCTATTTTGAAATACACACAAGAACAGACAAACAAAGAGAGAGAGATATTTCATGTGACAGATTCTTACGAAACATTTTTTACAAGATAGAAAGCTCATATTAATCTCAGTTGAGCAAGGATTTGTAGTGCTTACCCCAGGCAAAACATCCTCCCCAACTTTCTGTAAAATGTGTTCCATCTCCTGAACCTATCAAATAAAAAAGGGCATCGGTGTTTTAACAAATTTTTTTTATTTTTTTTTTTGGGGGGGGGGGGGGGGGGGGGGGGGGGGGGGGGGGGATATCATCTTTTTAACAATAGTACCACAGACCTCGTGGCGTGGAATCCGTTTCCCGATATCATCAAAGTATTTTAACCCTAACTTTTGTGCATTTGTAAGTGAGTCATCATTCCTAAGATCATCTAATGAACGATGTCCCTTCTCATACAATTTCAGTGCTGTGGATGGACCTATGCCCCATACTTCTCCAAATAAGGATATTGTCCGCACCTATAGTTAAATAAGGGGAAAAAGAGAAGGCAGCAAGATTGCAATAAATGTCGACAATATACAAGCTGTTAATATCCTAAATAAAACTTGGCATTTCCTACTACACATTGATAAACTAAACAATAAATGATAAAAAATACTAATTCAGAGGTAGTTTTTACATATAGTAGACTAGTAGACCAACTATTCACTATCCATGCAAATAATAGATTAAACATTAAGCCAACCTTAAAAATTGAGTTCAAACATCACTCTCAAGATATTACGACAAAACATAATTACTAGCTCCGGCATTAAGGCAGTAAGTTTTCAAGCACTATATTACATGGGTTCTTATGAGCATGTTCATGTAATCTAAATGCAAAAGTATTATAGAATGTGATCACACAAGGATCATTCATGGATAAAAATAAAATATGAATCATTAAAGCTAAAAAATTAAATTATTCATAGAATTTTTTTCCTGGATCTCAAACTAACCAGGGTTAACACTTGTAATACCTTCTCATCAGTTTCAAAGTGTTCCAATTTGGATAACTTCCCAGTAGTCATTATCTCCTGAACCTGCAAATAGTAAAAGCAATTGCTTGTCTTGTTATTTGACCAAAAGATAAAGTGTAAATCCTTACATAAGAAATGGCAGCAATGTCTTCTTAAGATCCAAATTCATATTGCCGTGCCATAAATGTAGATTCAATGCCTTTAAAATGAATAAAATAAAACTTCAGATGGCCAAAAAAGGTAAATAGGAAGCATCACTAAATATTAGAGGCAAACAACTATGTTATAATAACAATCATAATTTGATGGCCCAATAACAAACTTTCTTAAAGAAACATAGTAGAAATATTAACACACTAAAACTCAATTGTCCTCTTAGATGGATCCCCAATATAACTAGACTGACAACACTATGCACCTTTATTCCCAGTAATAAAATATAACTAGGAGGGTATCATAGAAGACAGCTGAAATTTTAGGAGAAAAATCTAATAGGGCAGAAGAGCAATGAATCTATTAGCAACTAATATTAAGAAACTAAATATATTGTCAATCAAACTAAACAAAGTGTAGTGCAGGATAGAAGCTCAAGATAGAATGTCTAGTGACATAGTTCACTTACATGATCTTTCATTGATTTGCCAATAGATGGCAGATTGTTTATCTGGTCGGCACTTTCAATTTTGAATGGCAACTTCTCAATTACGGCAATAGCTTTGTGATAGCTAAAGGACCTCCGATCATCACCCAATGCTTTCAAAAAGCATTAGCCAAATAATTAAGAGCAACAGAACTATAAAAAGACTACAATATGTAGGAGACTAGGAGTTAAAGTGTCTTACCTCTATATATGTTCACAAGTTTCCCAAATATCTCTGTTATGTTCTTGTTTAGATCAGGTGGGTGGTATGATAAGGATGACTGCAAAGTGCACCACATGTTAGTGGAGTTTCAACTTTCAACAAGAAGGAATAAACCTGAGTAATAGGCTTATATATGAGCGATAACTGATAAGCATGTGTGTGTGTGTGAATGCATGAATGAAAACTATACACGGTTATATGGACTGGAAGATAAGAAAAATATTAAATGTATTTCTGCAGAAGCTTATTATTAAATCTTAATAGAGGTGCCAGAGGAAAGTGCTTGTTTTGAAAGAAAAATATTGTCACAAAAGCAAAATAATGTTCAGCCTTTGGCACATAGATCTTAGTACATACGGCCTCATTTTCAGCATCAAGGTGTTGTTTTCTTGTGTTTCCATAATTTAAACTGTCAACTTCACCATTACTGCTTACTGTGCCTGTTGATGAAAATACCGCTTTTTCTTTTCCATCATCATCGTTGCTTTCATTTTTTACAATATTTGGATCCTCGGTAGATAATTTGCTCTTTTTATTAAGCAATTGTTGAGGATCGCCTGAAGTCCTTTGATTAGTCAGTCCAGGGTCCAAAGACTTCTCAGGTATATGTTCACCTTGAGAATCCAACTTCAGTAAATACATATCCTCGGATAGTATCTCCCCTGATTTCAAGCAGTCCTCCAACCATTGATAAAGGAGAACTCTCTGCACAATGCATCGTTAAGCCAAAAATAATTAAACAAAAGGCATGTAAATCACATTCCAAACACAAACAAAAACCCACATTATGCACTTCAAAGGTGATTGCCTTATAAACAAAATAATCAGGTACCAAATTCAGTCCTCACATAAGTCAAAGTACAACATAACGATTCTTTTTTTTATAAATAAAAAGCAGCTCAAAACATGATCAAGACCCTTCAAATACCATTAGAGCATCTCCAATGGTATACTTAAAGTGAAGGTTTTTTTAACTCCATTTTAGCAGGTCATATCATACCATGTAAGATTTAACAACTTTCTACTTCAATGGTGCAATAATCTAAGAACTTAAAATGGGTCTCACATCATCTCACAAAATGGTTTTTTAATCGTAAGAACGAGTTGCTTACATAAGAAACCGTTCTTACAGCTGAAAGCCATGTCGGTGTCCTCCAATGGTAATCTTAAATAAGAAGTGCATCTTAAACTTAAGAACCTCACAAGAACTGATGTTGAAGATGCTCTTGGAAGACATCTACTTTGGTCCCTGTAAGATATACAGGACCTGATATAACATTGACCCTATATCAATAAATGCATCTCTTTAGCTCTCTAAAGGTATATAAGGTCCTTAAGAAACTGCTATTTTGTTTTGGTAAGAAAAATTATACATTATTAATTGTAGACCAAACAAAGCACAAGATGTGCCAGAGTTTGGAATCCGGAGGCAAAAATAAAAGTGTTACAGATTCAGCTCAGCCCCTAAAAAAAGAAAAAGAAAAATCAAAGACAAAGGCGCCCCAAACAAAAAACTAAAAAGACTGTGCACGACATCTTTGGAAATCAGGTGGAAAATGACTTTTGAGACAAAAGTACTTTTGCAAAAGGATCAGAACCATTGCTTTTACTTTCATTTTTCTTTTATCAGTTGGATCTTCATTGGAACGCGCATCATAGCAATTTCAACTGCAAACCAAACATGCGCATAATAACACACACATCAGCAAGGTTACAATAGCATCATTTGACCCTTCCACCTATAACCGGATTGTACCACTTATCAATATTGTTGATGAATGGAAGGCCAAAATGGGTGTTTTATGGATACTATCATCATCTTTTCATCCCCATGGAAACATAATTACACTTAAGCACACATAAAATACACCAAGTTAAAAATAGCTAACCCCTTTAAAACGTGACAAACGCTCCCTATCCAGTTGCTGAAGAAGGGCATCTGCGTGCATAGCAAAAACATGAGTGACCCGTTTGGAGAAGCGCTCCTCAATCACAGCCCCCATTTGCACCAACCTTTCCTTCCAAATCTGACACGAATTGAAAGTGAAGACACTTGAAAAAAGATGCATTGGAAGTTCAAATGGAAATAAAAAAGTGGGTTCTGAATGCACAATGATACTTGTACCTGGAATCGACGGGCTTGGACTCCTTTGGAGACCAAAAACACGACCATGCCACTGAACATTCCATGAGGATCAGACTCGGGTTTCTTCTTTGGCGCCATTTCGCGGCGTTTTACTTTCTTCGTTAATTAATGGCTTCTACAGTGTCTGTTAGTCGGTATACAGCTTGAGTACGTGCAGTCCATCAATGTAAAACTTACGGGGATGTTGGACACGTATGTAAATGTAAATAAACAGCTTTTTGTTGTTTGAGATATTCAACTGTGAAAAGAAAAATCAAAGATGAGACAAAATTTTAGGTTCGATTTCACTTGTGGTACTATGATTTTATGATTGGGTGAAACCATCATAAGTGATATTTTTTTTCCTTCAAATTATCAAATGGGAATATAATTTAAATTAATATAAAAAAGTAAATTATAGAATATTATATGACTTCTAAATACAAAATTATAAATTGTATTACGATTTTAGTTTTTATTTTTTCTTTTTCATTGAAATCATAATTTTTTTTACATATTTCAATTGTTTTTAATATGATTTTAAAGTTGCTATTATTTTTAATTTTTTTAAGAAATTGTAAACTATAGTAGCAAATAATTTTTTGTTTTAATAATTAACATATTTATATTTATGTTTGTTTTCTTTTTTGGTTTTATTTAATATTTTTATATATTTTTTATATTTTTTATTTAATATCTTCTATAATTTTATTTAATATTTAATTTAAATAAAAAATATTAAAATGTATTACCACTAGTTTATACATAATTAGATGAATAAATCAATTTTAAATAGACCTAAGAAATGTTTATTGTAGAGAACTAAAGAATATAATTCATAATAACTATCCATACAAAGAAATTAACGATTAATATTATTTTTGCTTTTAATTTTATGTTTGTTTTTAATTTGTATTGTTCATTTTTTTAATAACATATTATGTTATTTTTATTTTAACAATTACTTTTATTATTAAATTATTTTTTGTTGTTAATATTAAAATAATTTATAAAATAAAATTAATTAATACTACTATAATGACCATGTGACAAATCTGGGTTAGAGTTGACTGGGTTGTCACGTAAGGGGGGTTGTATTTTGAAACTCGGATAAGGAGAGGGGTGTAGATAACATCTTTCCAAATCCAGGATAGTGTTGTATATGTTTGATTTGATAGGAGATCAGGTTATCGCCATGTAAGTGGTGTATATATATATATATATATATATATATATATATATATATAGCACTGTTGAGGAAAAACGCTAATATATGGAACCCGGATAAGGAAGGAAAGAGCGACCAGGTAGCGATCTCGGTTGAGCTTGTACATTCCTTTCTTTAAGTAACCGGATAGAGATCTCAGATATGTTACCGAGTTGTTATCTCGGTAGACCTCGGATGAGTTCAGAGGAGCTCGTTTTTGGTTGACTTGTAAGAGTTACCAGGTAGAGAGACCGGAAGAGCTCGAAATCCCTTTTGATAGAGTTATTGGGTTAGTGATTTCGAAAGAGGTCGAAAGGAACTTTGGACTTGTGAAGTACCAAGGTAGGAACCCGGACGAGGACGGAAGAATTCGGGAGGAAACTTGGGCGTTATGTAGTACCAAGGACGGGTTCTTATGCAATTGATTACATAAGCATTTGAAATCGATTAAATCGAGTAGTACTTGCTTGATACTATCTATATGTATATATAAACCCAACTTGGTAGCGTTAGTACTATGAAGAGAACCCAGCAGCGTCAGTAGGTGTTAGAGAACCGGTAGTTACACGTAACATGTATGAGGTATAACATATTGGCTTGCCTAACAGTAAACCCAACCCGACAGCCAAATATCTCTACTTATTCACTTTATATGAGTGACACGTGTTGACTCCCTGATTGTTGATTTGACGCGAGAAGACCCTTATATTAAGATACGACGCGTGTCAACTTTCAGGCTATTTAAGATATGCACGAGTGGGATATTCCAGTAGCAATCTAATTTCCACCGCCTTTGATAAAACATTTTCTCTCTCTCTTATTCCATTTTTCCTCCATTGTTAAGTGAGAAAAGCTTCATAGATACTCAATCCTTGACCTAAACACATTCACATCCAACGTAGGGATTGAAGAGAATCACCATACAAACTAGTTTCCAACCTTTGTTCGTTGGGAAAACCATTAGACAAGGAGATCATTTCTCCAAAGGAAGTTTAAAGTTTCAACATTTAAGAATTAGAAGGTACTTTAAGGACATCAAAGCTTTGAGAAGTTGTCCACAAGCCTTCCTTGACGTTTTTAAGGTAAGACACGTAAGTTTTACCGTTTCCTTTAAGTTTGGATTTAAGAGGAAAAATGACCCATATGAGTTACGATTCGTTTTGGGTGATATTTCTTTGGAAAAATATGTTTAGGTGGTTGTTGTAATGATGATTCAACCTTGAAAGCTAATTTTTTTGGGTTTTGGGAATTTTGTTTTGCCCAGATAGATCTTTGTGGGGTTTACAAGTCACTGGTTGGTTATATATGGTTGAGATCTAGAAAAGAATTGAGTTCTTTTCATGAAACGGTTGAGAATTGTTCTTAATATCTTGCTTGCATGATGTAGAGCATGATAAAGAAGATATCGATAATTGTGAACACAAGACTAAGAAAGCTGATGCAGTGATCAAAGAAGTTAATCTCTCTATTCATCAAAAAAAATTTCAGGTCAAAACGCTCAACTTTTTAAATTTCTAGTTCCACACAGTTTGAAAAGTATCTTGGAAAGATCAATAAACGTCCCCATTCCTTTTTGGTTCCCCATTCCTTTTTGGTTCCTTCAGTTTGACTTTTGTTTTGCTTGTGTGGAAAAGTATAAAAAAAAAAACTACTCTGAATTACCCTTAAAAAAAGTATTACTGAATACGTCCATCTGGTTAGTTCAGCTATCACTGCTGGAAGCCCCTGCGGTTGCTCGGCTGCGTACTCCCCTTCGAACTTAATGCAGAAATAGATGGAACAGCATCAAATAGCATCTTTCTACAAAAGTGAGTGACTGTTCATCGAAACTGTTATAGTCTGAATACTCATAAGTCCGATAGCATTGATGTCCCGCTTACCTGACCATAATTGTAATAGGGCCATTTTATCATTCTGAAATGGCGAGTCTGATCCCCTTTTGACAGGTGAGGGAATCGAGAAGGTCTCTAAGGTCTCACGGGGTCCATACGAGACAAGAAAAAGCCTTCTAGAGTTTAAGTCTTAGATAGCAAATATGTTAAATATTTGGAAGAATTTTGTTACGCCATAATAGTCCTATCTGTTTCGAACTTGAAATTATTCAATTTGAGTATGTTTAAAAATTAGGTGAAAATTACTTTTTAAAGCAAAAATACTTTTTTTCTAAAAGATCAAAACTCTTATTTTTGTTTTTATATATTGAATCTGCATTGGAACACACATCAGATTAAATTTTAACCTCAAACTAAACATACACTTTGACGTCCACGTTCAATTTCTGGAACGGTTTTCCTTGTATTGTTACAAATTTTGTATCACTTTTTTTGGATTTGGCTCCAAGCAAAGGTGAATGATTCAACTTTATTTATTTATTTATGGGTTAAACTATCGAAATCAATGATTCAGTTTTTTATTCATCTGAATGCTTCGTTTCATTTGAGAAAAAATAGAGAAAATAAAATAAAAAGAAGTAAAAAATGGATAAATATTAGACTCTTTGAAATAACTTCAGTTTGATCTAATTTATCAAATCCTCGCAATGTGCTCCATCTCTTTCCTATTCTCTTATTCTATTTTTCTTGTAAGGCCTGCTATGAGCCTCCCGTTCAACATCCAAAAACTTCTTCAAGTAATATTATTATTCAGATTTGGCTGAAGATGTTACTTTTAAAGGTTCAAATTGAAAGAAATGTGGAACAAAAATGATCACCATTGAGATTGCGAATACAAAAGACAATTCTTAAGGTATGGCATAATTTTTTATATGTTAACAGGCTAGTAATTGAAATATGGAGGAGAGAAATAGAATGAAAAACACTTAATTTGGTGGTAGAAAATGACATCTAAAGAAAGATATCATCTATGGTAATTGGTAAATGCTCAAACAACTATGCTATAGATATTAAGAAACTGAAGAGCAGGATACCAACAATGGTAGCTGCATAATCCAACCTAGATGAACTGGAAGACTTCTTCTCAACAAACTCGCTGTAACTTGGCGCCAGTGGTGGCGAGGATGCCACTTCCTCAGGAGGAGCTGCCCAATTCATAGGTCTATCAGCACTTGGAGTGGGAAAAAAAAGAGGTAATACCAGGTGCTGTCACATAAGGTTTTGGAGAAGCTGCAATTGTTGGCTCGGTACTTGATCTGAGAACTAGTGAATTGGCTAACGAGACAAACAAAAAGACAAAGGAAGATAACTTGGAGCTAATGGCCATGAAAGTCTGAGAACTTCAGCTAAACAGAAGGATGCAAATAGTGATGTAGTCAAAGAATTTTGGTGAACTTTACCAATGTGTATGTGTGACAATATATACTTGAATTTGGTAATACGTCACATGGGAAAGGTAGACGAGGTGCAATTATGGGTGTGCCAAAACTAGTTCGATAAAAAAAATCAAACCGAACTGATTCTGAATTATTTTAACCGGTTCATTTTTATATCCAAATAATTGAACTAGTTTGGAAATCGGTTTAGAACATAATAGGTTTCAAAAATTTGGTTTTGAATCGAAATGGTTTTTAATCAGTTTTAAACTGGTTATAAGAGTCAAACTGATTTTCAAACTGTTTTCCTTAAATAAATAAAATATGTTAAGGTGAAAACCAATTCGGTTAACCAAATTGGTTTTTTAGAAACAATTTGGTTAACCAAATTTGTTTTGTAAAGTAGTGCACTTTTTTTTCCTGAACTAGTTCATATAAAAACCAGTTCAATTACAATCCTGTTCGGTCTGAACTGGTTTTTTTTGCACACTCCTAGGTGTAATGTTTCTAACCTCTGTTGTCTCTTTGCACATGTATTTATGAATGTCTTTGGTTTCTCTTTTTGTTTGTTGTCACCAGTATAGAAAAGATGCCATTTTCCTAGGGGATAAGAAGGAATTGAACCAGTGCAGGAGACAGTGCACTTGTGCACAACATGTACTACTGTAACTAATGATAGGTTCTTTCACATGCTGAAGGTTTTGGAGTTTTGAATACACTGGTCCCATTTATTCCACCCTTTTGCTGCTGCTTTCCCTACCCCATGTGACCTGGCTTGCATAAGTCCACCAGCTATGATGAGCCCAATCAATTGCTAGTTATGAAAATTTTCGGTGAGTAAATTAAGTATACTCAAGTTAAAGAAAAACATCCAAAAATTTAAGAGAATAATAGGCATTTACTGATAATGTAAAAGTTTTTAATCAATAAAAAATTATAATCAATATAATTTTTAAAGTAATTATTATACAAGTCAATAAATTTTCCATGTCAGTTTTTGATGATGACAAAGTAAAACATTTTACAATGTCATTACATGTATTATTTATTCAAAACTTAAGTAAGTTCTACAGTTTAATTCCATGCCAAATAAAATGGGTCTAGAAGTGTTCATATATCTTGGAATCATATCTTGTACTTAGTTTTTAAAGATGGTTAAACTTGCACCGGTGCATCTTAGTTCAACAGGCTTAACATCACAAAGTCTTGAGTTTGAACTTGGGAACAAAGGGGAAAAAAGGATAATAGAAGCAAAAGTTTACCTCTTTAAATGAGTACCTGATCCAACTTACATTAGTTGAAATTCAAAGTAGCTTTCAGATAATAATGGTATGATTGGTATCATACCTAAAAAAAAGTAAAACAAATTTAAGATTCCGCATACCAAACTTTTCCAAAGGATTTAATTCACTGAAACCAAAATGTAAAATAGAGGGATACTGGCCACGGTTGAAGTTGCTGCACTAGTTAGATCCCAGATCCTTGAAGGATGAAAAAATACCATTCTACCATGTCAGATTCACATGACAGAAGGGTAGTAGCACGGTCCCTGCAGCATGCTACAGTAATGGTGACAAATTAAAGATAAGATCGGAGTACGGAATAAAATGAGAGGTCTTTTGCTGGTGACCCCACTCTGACTAACAAGAATCCCTCAGCTATAGACAGTGGTCCAATTCGTACATAAGAAAAGTTCCAAGTATAATTCTAGAACAAAATTTAACTGTCATATCACTAAGATTAAGATAAAATACTATCTTCAAAGCTATTGAATTCCAAAACAATTGTATTTTTTTAAGTACATGGAAATACATGGCATGTAGATGTATAACAACTTCAGTAACGCTACAAACCAAAAAGAATTAATACAACAATCCAACTCCTGCATCATTCCTCTTTTGGAATAGACCACTGCAGAAATAAATAAAGGTTACAATAAAAGGCCTCAAATCTTGTGAATCGGTGAATATCAACAACCAACTAAATTTGTATCCAAACCAATGCCAAAAATTCAGATTCTTAAGTACAACTAGAGAAGCCTAAGGTGTGCCGTATCATTCAGCCTTTTAATCTGCCAACCAGTTCTCAGAGAATGCTGCAACACAGTCACTGAAGAGTCTTCTATGCAAAACTTATGTGACATCAGAGGGCTACATCCAAGAAGGCCAGTCAGGAGACACTTTATTGGCACAGAATGAGTAAATAGTCCTATACAAGACACAGTTGGTGAAAAGCTGTTGAAACCAGAATTATGCAGAGAACTTTGGTGGTTTACGTTGCCAGAAGAAATTTCGTCTTCAATTTCGTCACCAGTGGTTGTCACAAATTGTAGCCTGCTCTTACCAGACTTTTTCCTTGAGAATGCAGGTCGGTGCCTGTTGAGCAAATCCCATTGGCTTGGAGGGAGTGAAGGTCCATCTTGGTCGTGAATTGAGTTAGTGAGAAGAGCATGGGAGTTGTGCTGTGCAAATGCCTGGCTGTCATTTTGATGTGATGATAAGTCTAATCTCAATTTTTCATGTAATGCAAGGATAGTTCCATTTAAGAAGTGAATCATCCGGAATTCTACTTGTCTAAGTGATTCACCAGAAGGTGCAGTAAAATCTGGCTGGAACCTGTCAATTAAGCCTTGAATTTCAGGAGTATATATTTCTGATCGAAGGCAGCCTTCCCAATTCCCTTGACTAATCTCTGCAAGAGCATCTGAGGATTGAATTTGTTCCTCTGAAAAATTGACTTCCTGCCCATAGGAACTTTAAAGAATAAGATTTCAAGCACAAGATTCTGGAATGTAGTTAGTCCTTTTCCCATTGGCAGTTATGCAACCATGAACCATCAGAAGTGAAATAGCTGAAGACACAAAGTTCATTGTAAAATAATCATGCTGCTACTACAGGGTCATGTAAACTAATTTCTGGAGTTTATTTTGTTCATGCTTTCCAACTAGTGAATACCCTCAGGCCTCAACCAAATCTTTCTGAACAAGATTATTTAGTGTCTAGCATCAAAATCATAGTTGTCATCGGAGTTTTTACCGTTTCCACCTTTTTCATTTGGCATTGATCAAATGGAGCATTAACATCTATTACTTTTATTCATACGAATCAGCATCCAATTTCATAGATATGTTATTTAATCTTGCGTTTACCCACCTATTTAGAACAATCACTTCATGAATATTGAGTAAAAACACATTCTGGTCCTTTAAAGTTATACACATCACATTGGTCTTCCATTTATCATCAACACCCTCAATGATAATTAATGCCATTAATTTTATTCTTTGAGGACAAATTTGATGGCAAGAAAATGACATTACAGGACCAATTTAATGTGACATATACCTTGGAAGACTAATTTGATGCATGTATGAATAGAGGACCAATATGATGTCACATATATCCTTGGAGGTTCAAAACAGATATTTACTCATTTAAAAGTGAACTAGCGGGAGTGTGGAATCTTTAAAAAGCCTTATATCTTAGAATGAGGCGGCTGGATTTTAATAAAAAGGTGTTTGGCTAGTATTTTTTATCTCAATCAATAAGGCAATATGTGAATTTCATAAGCATCTAGCATCATATGCAGCTAATTGTTCCTTTAAGCATTACATGCTCATCTATCATTATTGTTACTGATACAGTCAGCTAACATCTGGAAGATAATATATGCTAGCTACCCTACTTTCTTCCATGTGTTTTTATCTCTGGTTTACCCTATGACGTCATCCACTAGTTTCAAATTGAACAAAAAATTAGATCAACAAACTTTGTAAACAAAGATAATTGGAAAGAAATTGAGTAAGAGAAAATGCCAAACTTCTCTTAACTTTTTTCAATTTTAGTTTTGTTTACTGTTCCATGTGTAGTTAAGTTACAGAAAATCCAAAATGGCAACAGACATGAGTTTTATGCTAAATTTCATGTTACAAGGGAAATGATTTGAAGCCAATATCAATTCTCTAAATATTAGAGGAGAAAACCAACTAAGCTGTTATAAGAGGATACATCTGCTTCTCATAATCCTAAAAGTAGCAGACTTCCACAGAGCAAACTAGCCTTAACAACAATCCAAAAACACATAGTATGTTTAACATACAAAAGTTGTTCTAAGAAAGTAAAACATTTTATTATATTAAAATAACAAGGGAGTATACTCATTGTTGCTATCCACATTTATGATTAGTCAAGGAATCAGATCAACCATTTCCAATTTCATATACTCATATTTATAAATCCAACACCATGTCCCCATCTTCAACTTTAAACTCAGCCATTTAGAGCTCATGACCAAGCACAACCTGATTAAAGTTACTCAATCAAAGCCCAGACTTTGATTGCTAAAAATTCAAAGCATATAACAAACACACAAACGTAGATATAAGGTTGGTCTAGTAGTGAAGGGAGAAGTGAAGGGGAGAGAGATCATGCGTTTAAATTCCCGCTAACAAAAAACTAACAATACTAATAACTAACGTTTGCCGATAAAAAAATATATAACAAACACACAATCCAGAAATCAGACACAACACGACACATTATGGTACACAACTCAGCCAATGTACAAACAAACAACAAACCCTTATCTCACTAGGTGAGGTCAGCTACATGGATCACACCATGCCAGTCGGATCGGTTACAATACAATGTACATAATAAGTTCAAAATTAACATAAAACACAAATCTCATCAAGAGAAACAATCAACGATATAAAAGCAAACATAAGTTACTATTGCCTAATTTTTAAGATATTCTCATTTATCTTTATACAAAAGCTTAAAAAACATAAAATGCAGCTAGAAGCATTCAAAACACATGGCAAGAACACACACACACAAACACTACTGTTTCAAAATGTAAGTGATCCTTGCACGCAATTGAGCACATTCAAACTGAGAAAACTACCTTGCACACCGACACCGCCGTGGACCGCGCCCGATCCAGCGGCGACGAATACACGGCGCTGAACCGAATCCCCTGTGACTTGAGAAACACGGCCAGAGCCCTGGCCTGGCGCTTCCCGTTGGCGGTCAGCACCGCGGCGGGGCAGCGTCCGCCGATCAAGTCCGGAGCCAGATTCAGCTCGCACTCGCCGTGGCTGATCAGGAAAACCTCCGTCACCGCCTCGTCGTCCGGCACGGCGACTATCCCGTTCCCCGAAAAGCTCCGGGACAGTGCGGGCGGCGACGGCGGGCCGAGGACGTTGTAGGGATCCCAGACCTTGATCGAGGGGCCAAGCCGTGGCGTCCCGAGCGACGAGAGCTGCGGCGAGAGCGGAGACGCGGAGGCGTGACACGGCAGCATCTCGGGCTCCTGCTCCAGAACCTTCTTCACCATGTGGTTGCCCAATTGGGCCCGGCCCATCAAGGCCCCGTTGAGGTTCCTCTCATCATGTTCTTCTTCCTCCTCTTGTTCCTCTTCCTCTTCTTCGCTGTCTGCCACACTTTGCACTGATTGGCTCGAACCCATTTTAACGCGAAACGGCGTCGGATCGTGCAAGATTGGGGAGTTTATCGCTCTGATTTGAAACACATCGCGTGGTGGGGTTCGGGTTTGGGATCTGAATAGGGTTGGGGGAGTTAAGTGGGTGAGTGAAAATGAAGAGGAGTGGATCTCTTGGTGGCGTTTTCGATCTTCATTTCAACGTTCTTCTGAGCTAAACTGTATAATCTACCGTATTCATTCAGATGAATGAATCTGTGTTTGTATATAAAAATATAGTGTGAACTGTGAAAGTGTGAAACTATGAAGACGAAGCCGAAGGGAGCCACCTCTCGCCCACGGACTACGCATTAAATCTCGTCTTACCACGTTAATTATTTTTCTTTTTTATTAAAAAAGAAAAGAAAATGTTACTATGATTATATTTCACAAAATTAATTATTGAAATAATTAAAAATAAAAAAATAACAAATCATGAATTATTTAAAAAGATAATAAATAAATATGTTAAAGATATTAAAAACTTATAAAAAATTGTTTATTAAATAGTTAAATGAATTTTTTAATTAATAAAAAATAAAAATCAATTAAAATATTTTGTAAATATAACCTATAAACTATAAGTACTATTTTACGTTAATAATCTGAAAAAAATCCAAATATAAGCTACCCTTTATTTGCTTCACATGTTCATTTTGAAAGATTTTTATTTATGTATCATTTAACAGCCTAAGAAAAAAGTTAGTTAGATTGTTTTTAATTTATTCACCAAAAAAATGCTTTTAGTTAAATTTTTCTTTATTTGATTTTTAAGTATTTTATACATTTTAAAAAAATGATGTAAGTATTAATAGTGTAAATTTTTTATATGTTCATAACAAATTTGGGAAGATGGAACAGTGGATAAGGTGCCTTTGATAGTAAAATATCCCAGAATGTATCAGAATTCAAAACAGGAGCACCATTACATTCAGCAAATGGGAACAATAGTTCAGGATGGTTGGGAATGACAGTTTCGATGGCGTCTGCTGCTCATGGAGAGTGAAATAGAAGTGGCAATAAATTTTTTGGAGGATATACAGTCGGTGCTTGAGGTACAAGGGCAACTACCTGATTCTTGGTTATGGGAGGGAAATACAAGTGGGTTATCTATAGTGGAAAGCGCATATAAGTTACTCAACAGGGACGACCTATGCCAAAACCAGGATGAAGTTTTCAAGGAACTATAGAAATTAAAGGTTCCTTCTAAAGCCTCATACTTTGCTTGGAGATTGCTGTGAGACAGACTGCCCACTAAGTCTAATTTGAGAAGAAGAAAGGTGGAAATCAGTTATGTTAATTGTCCTTTTTGTAAATGGCATGTAGAGGATGCCTCTCACTTATTTTTCAGGTGTGAGAGGATTCTGCCACTGTAGTGGGAATCTATGTCCTGGGTGAACACTCGGTTGGGGCTTTCTCTATTGTCCCGAAAGATCATTTCTGCCAACATTCATTTTGTCATAAAAAAGGACTCAAGGCAGATTTTGTGGGTAGCTCAGACTTGGTGTATTTGGCATCATAGGAACAAAATTATCTTTCATAATGAAGCGTTCAACAGCCAGAAGTTGATGGAGGACGCTAATTTTTTTGGTTGGTCATGACTCAGAAATTTGGGACTAGGATTTGATCCCCCTTTTCATTACTAGTTTGAGGGAGTGTTTTGGTACCTAGGAGAGGGCTTAATCTGTACAGTTTTTTTTTTGGATGGTTTAGAATCTAGTATAAAGTCAAAACTTAGGTGTCTTTCTCATGCTTCTCTAGGCATTAAGCCACGTCTGTTCTGTTGTTCTTACTAGGTTGTAATCTTATCAGTACTACTTGTACTGCTTCTATTCAATATATATATATATATATATATATATATATATATATTTGCTGATAAAAAAAAGTTTGTAAATTTTTATAATATTTATCTTTAAAGACATGTTAAATACTCAACTTATTTTTAAAGATTTTTCATATAGAATAAAAATAACAATAAACAGGTTTCTTATTGAAATAATTCTACTAAATATTCTTATTCTCCATAAATACATTCTGGAAATTAGTTTGGAAATGCAAAATTACATTTTAAAAGCTAATTTATGGAAGACAAATAAAATCGACCTTATTTTGGCAATTATTGATATTTATACCTCTCTTCCTTAATGATGTACCTCCCTTCTGTTTTTTTTCTCTCAATCTTCATAATTTCCAGAAGCCAACATCAATGTACCCCTTCAACTATACGAAGAAACCAAGAACTCGAAGACCTGGAGCTTTTCCAGAAATACATTGGCTACCAATTCTTTGAACACTCGCTTCCATGTTGGAGAAGTCCTCCAGCGGCACACACCTCTTCATTGTGCAATTCTCCTCAGTGACTACCTAATAATCTTTTATTTTTCTCTTTTCAGTTTTAGATAGAAGAGAACGATGGCAGGAGGAGCTATCCTACGGGCTGAAACCACTATGTCAGACGCATCGCCGTCGCAGCCAGATTCTCAGCAACAGTAGCTGCCAAAGATGACAATGGCCATCGAGAATATTCTGACAACGCTGAGCCAGGATGATAGGTTAATCCAATACAGCATACAACATTTTCTGATACTGGTACATGTTAAATATTAAAAAAAAGTGTTATAATCCTATACAATATAGAGTGTACTATATGATACATTAATTTTGACTTCTGGATTTGTTTCCGAAATGTAACACTTTTGGGAAACTATTTTCGGAAAAGGATTTTTTTGAGAAAAAAAATATATAAACGGAAGGTAGACCATTGAAGAAAGGAGGTATAAACAGTAACTGCCCCTTATTTTTATGGTACACGGATGATTGTTTGTCTGCTTATAAAGAAAAAGGCTTAGCCCAATCAATATTCCAATTTGAGACTGCACTTGGATGACTCAGCCCTAGCTAGTTTCCTATGGTATTTATTTATAGCAATCCCATACACGATGTGGTCACCAATGTTAAGGATAAGCACAAGATATGCCTCTTCTCTGTTCATCACTCTCTTATGTTTCCCTTTTTTCTTCTCTGTTATGCCGCAAGCCTCCACTCTCTGTATCAGCCTCATCCTCCACCTCATTCGCTTCACTTAGTCAGGCATATGCGACTGCGTCCTATTCGATCAAATCTTTCACTTTAAAAATATTTATTTCAGGATCTCTTCCCTTGTGTCAACATTACAAGGTCTCTGTCTTAATGGTGATTTTAATGGTGTACGATTTGTGCATCAAGTTGCATCTTCAAAGGTCCTTCAAAAGCACCTACACTTTTGTGCTTGGGTGACTCTTGTTGGAGACAAAGCTCAACTTGTTCTGTTTTTCCTATGCTGAAGCACTACTAGTTCAAGCATCTCCGTTTTTGATCAATGGAGTATGTAAAATAGGAGAAACAAAGGCTGCCATGCAACTGAGCAAGATTGAAGAGCAATTAAATCAAAGCTAATGTAATAATGTACAACACTATTATTTGATAAGTTATGCAAATATAAACTTGTAATTGAGCGTGTGATTTATAAATCACACTTTGAAATAGCTGATTGTATAAGAAATCACACTTTGAAATAGTTGATTGTGTAGGAATTTTCTCTGATCTTGATACTTGTAACTTTTTCAATGACAAAATGAGAAAATTTTCATGACTTTTGTGGTCAAGCTAGCTTAAATTGTATTAGTTTTGTGAGTTAAGCTGCTGTTTCTTTATGTTTTGGATAGAAGCAGATAAGAAATTCATGATCCGAGCCTTTCACTTTCACACAAACACTTTAACTCTCGGTCTCGAAATGCTTCCAACGAGAGCTCTCGCTCTCACTCACCCTCTCGGCTTTCCCTGGACGGAGCCTGAAAACGACGTCGTTGCTGGGGACGCCGCTCTCTTACCTCCGTTCAAGTCAATGCTGGACAGTGACTGGTTCATGGACCAGCCTCACACTCACAGTGATTTTCTCCAAATCGACGCTGCGTTTTTGGAGCAGCCTTTGGGTTCTTCTTCTTCTTCTCCTTCTCCTTCTCCTTCTCTGCCTCAGCAGCAATACTTCGTGGTGCCGCCGAAACCGTGCTTCTTCGACGTGAACGGGAACGGTACTTTGGAACATGCTTCGAGGTGGGGTCTCAGAGCCACTGCCACTGCCACTGCCGTTGGTGGTGGAGGGGGTGGATGAGGAGGAATTGAATTATGAGTCTGATGAGTATATGAAGTTGGAGGAGAAAGGTGTTGATGCAAATAACAATGATAATGATGGTGATAATGAGAATGGGAATGCTGTTGGTGGTGGAGACCAGAAGGGAAAGAAGAAGAAGGAGATGTTGGCGAAGAGTCTTTTGGTGGAGGAAGAAGCTCAATGATAGGTTGTACATGTTTAGGTCTGTTGTACCTAATATTAGCAAGGTATGAAAATTTTGGATTCAAAGCTCTTTTTCTTTGTTGATAATTAATTTATTAATTAATTCTAATGTTAGTTCATGCTTTGTTGAGTTAGGAGTGGTTCGTTGTGTGTAGAGGTGGCAAAATGGGCCTGTCACATGAAATGTAAGGCTTGAGTTTTAAATTTTGAGTCTGAATTCAATCAAGCCTGATTCTGGGCATCAGCCGAAAAAATTGGGCTTGAGCATCATTTTAGAAGCTTGAATGGAGTCTCAAGTCTGGGATTGTTATGTCCTTGCCCACTATTATTGCTCACCAGGCTTGGCCTGCACTGAGCTTCGTAGTCTGCTTTGCCACCTCTAGTTATGTGGAATTATTATGATGTGTTTTAAATTTTAATCATGTTAGTTTATCTTGTGATGTGAGGTGATTTGTGATTGTTTATGTTTGAAGAATCTTGTGTGGTGGTTTTCATGAATCTGAAATTTAAGCTGTGTGTATTTGTTGATTTGGTTATTGACACCAATGATTTGCTCACTTGATGTGTTTGGGAGGATAGAAGCTAATTTTCTTTTGTTTTTTTCATAGATGGATAGGGCTTTGATATTGGGGATGCCATTGACTACTTAAGGGAGTTACAAGGGCAGATTGCTGATCTTACTAATGAACTAGATTCAGGCCCGCCTGGCTCATCCCTTCCACCTTCTGCAAGCTTTCACCCTGTGATACCCACTCTGCCTACCCTACCCTGCCGGGTGAAGGAAGAAATATGTCCTACCTCTCTGCCAAGTCCTAAAAACCAATCAGCAAAGGTATTTGTTTGTCACAGTGCGAACTTGTTATTCTTCCCAATCATTAAAAAGAAAAAATTGATGTGTCAGGCCCAAAATATCTTTCATAATGATTTGAATTATTTGGATCTTTGACAATTCATTTAGTTCATTAGTTGCCTATTAAGTATCTGAATTATTTACTGATTCTGTCACCCCCCCCCCCCCCCCCCCCCCCCAATTTTTTTTTTTATTCATTTAGGATGGTTAACTCATTTAGACTTTAAACTACAAGCTAAATCTTATTCTTCTGAATCCCCATGGTGGGTTCAGTTTTTATTTATTTATCTTGTAAGCTAGATAGACCAATCTGCCCTTATACCTCTAGTCATTTTAGTCACCTATTGCTTGCAAGACTTTGATAATCTTTCTCTGCTTTGATTTTGACTTCTCACATGACCAACAGGTTTACATGTATGAATGCTAATTTGGTGATGATAAAGAGCACTGAATTTGAATAACTATCTCTTCTTTTTTCTGTATGACTTGCATCATATAGTGTGCCTACCTGCCAAAAATATTGAACTTCAGAGTCTGATTATTTCATGCATGTGCACTGTTTATCACATTTAGTGTAGAACCAATATAGAAATTACATTTTACTTGTTGCTAATGTTGTGGTATATATTGGAAGCTCAAAGAAATCTCGTGAATTTCTTAACATGCCTTACCCCAAATAATGTGGTCCCATGTTTCTACTGTCATTGTTTTGATGGCTTCAATTTTTTTTTTACACCCATCATTATTTTTGTTTCTTTCTATCATTGTTTTGATGGCTTCAGTTTTTTTGACACCCAACATCATTTTTGTTTGTTTCTGTCATTGTTTATATGGCTTCAGTTTTTTTGAAACCCATCATCATTTTCGTTTCTTTCTGTCATTGTTTTGATGGCTTTGGTGTTTTTGACACCCATCATCATTTTCGTTTCATTCTGTCATTGTTTTGATGGCTTCGGTTTTTTTACACTTATTAAGTATGCGAAGTATCGAAGATTTGTGTGATCATGTGAGAACTGAGAAGTATTGGTTTTATAACTTAATTTTTAATGCCTAAAAGCTTGGAAATGACATTTGGCATGTGAATGTATAAACAATTAAACATAGTTGAAGTATGTTTGACTTACCCTTTTTTCCATTTTGTTTTACTGCTTTTTCACCTTCTAACAATAGTTTTTCAATAACCATTAATGCAAACCCCAAAAATGTGTTAAATATTATTGCAACCCAATGAGGAACAATTAGATTCAAGTGATACTTATTGGTTCTCACAGAACTTGATGGCAGTGCAACTGAGGAAATTGTTTTGCCTTGACTTGAATTTTTATGTAATTTATAGGTGGAGGTTAGGATAAGGGAAGGGGGAGCTGTCAATATCCATATGGTTTGTGCCGGCATACCAGGTCTTTTACTTTCTACCATGAGGGCATTGGATAACTTTGGATTGGATGTTCATCATGCTGTTATCAGCTGTTTCAATGATTTTGCTTTAGATGTGCTCAGAGCTGAGGTATGTAGCTTTCTTTATCCTGTGCCATGTTTTACATCAATGTTTCCCTTTTTATTTCCTTGCTTTATATTATTGATCTTGCCATTGGTTTTTGTTCGGGCAATAGCACATTGTACCATGGCTAGGATGAAATGAAAGACAGGTGCTTTGGTAGCAACAAGATGGTTAGTAGAGATATGCATGGTACCACAGTTTGGGTACTTTCATTTCGCACCAGAAATGATTCTGGGAGAAGTTCAAATCTGTTCCATTCGGATATTACTCCCACTTACATGAACTCAATTGTCACTAATTATCTTACAGAAATATAATTAGATGGCACACAGCTCTATCTTCCTCTCACTCTGTTTGGTTGAACTATGTACTATATGCACAAGGCTTTTCACCAGGTATGATAGGTGACCACTGCAAAAACTTGAACTGGAGACTGTAGGGTTCCATCTTTTGTCATTCAATTGGTGAAAATTTTAAGCATACTGCATATATTATATTCGTGAGTGGTTGTCACTAGGCCTTTTACTCCCTAGTCTTATGAGGCTCCCTCTCAAGCTGTTCTGTAACAAGTGTTTCATCTTTAAATTTTGACCTTCATTATTGCTTTGTTATTGCCGTCTTAGGTTTAGTTTGTGATATCTATTCTTTTATGTTTCTTGCCATCAATGCCAAGAAGGCCAGGATGTCCTTCCAGAGCAAATTAAAGTACTGTTGGACATAGCAAGTTTCCATGGAATGATGTGAGTGAAGTTCTTGACAAATGCTATCCCAATAGAGGCACTAACTGTAGTTGCTGTAGCATGCAGTTCGTAAAATCCATTGCTTATTCTTGTCCGTAAAGCTGTCTCCAGGCTACAAACAAGATCAAGAAGGGTTAGCCAATCTTTGCTTTGGGAGGAGTTAGCTCCTTTATTTTTCTGAATTTCAGCAAACTTATATTGTTAATTTTTATTATTCTTTTATAGGCAAATGTTAGTTTGTTAGTTTGTTAGAGTGTTAATTTTATTAGCAAAAGGGATCCAACCCGCTATCTTTTCCTTCTTTCCTTCTTTCTTAATCATCCAATCACCTTATGTCTCCTCTTATATTGTCATGGAATAAATTGTTTTGTTTGCTATTTTCCACTTAATATAGTTCTTTAATAAATTTCTTTCCTGCCTATTTAATTTTGAACAAAGTTTTAAATTATAATCATGCTTGCAGAGTTCTCAAAATCCTTAATGTGAAAAATTGTGGACAAGTGCAACTGGTAAAGCTGCGATTGCAGTTGTAACTCAGATTCGGAGACTCCAAAAACCATCATGATGCTACTGCAAATGTGGTTTCAGTCTGCAATTTTAAATCCTGATTTTTAATATGATGCATCATGCATTATTGCAATTCATGTTGGAAATAGTCTCTTCACCTATTTATAAAAATGATTCAAGTTTTTCTCCAAATTGATACACCTTTTTTTTGACCCGCCACAAACACCGAACTGAAGCAGTTGGAAACTTGAGAAACTCCTGAACTGGTCATAATAATATGAATTTTCAAATGGGTGAAGCTCCCTATTCTACGCCAAACTTTATGCTCAAATCTATAGTGAAAGAGTTTTGTACCGTAATATCTACAAGAATCGTTGTACCACAAACACGAAATTGTAGGAGTCCTACAGTACTAACAGGTAGGGATTCCATACAACTCAATTTCTCTGAGGAAAGGGACACATGATTGAAATAAGGCATATGAATCTTTAAGATGGTTAGATCAAAATTATGAATCAAGCTTGGAATGAGAATGGAGGGAGCAACCTTCTCTGTCAACTCATCCATCGTCTCATTATTGACATCTGTAATTGGCTCCTCCTATGGAAAAAGGAATACCATCAACATAATTAGAAGAGAAATGTACTCCAGACAGTAAAAATTTGAAATATACACTACTGATCATATATGAAGGCAGCATACACAAAAACTTTCGGAGGAGGAAGAAAAAGGCTGAATACAGAAAGGACTAATTTGTAAGGTTTCACCTTCACTATATACACAATTCTGAATTCCAAGACATGTAAGATTTGGCAGGAAAATCCCAGTAAAAAATTGATGTTACTTGGTAGAAAATGGAAATCATAACCTATTATTGGATATTCTATTAATTTCAAACTCTCAAGCTAGAATTCCATTTTACCCGACATAAGGAGAGCACTCGAAAGGAGTTAACTACCTCTGGATGTTCACATATATACACATTGAAGTACTAATGTTAATACTTAATACTATTTACCAACCTATGTTTGCTGTTTTGGAGGGTCCATTTTGTGTATCTGGGTTTCCAGAATATGTCGCAACAGACCTTGGAGGACGACTAAGCTTTCATACAGTTGACTTCTCAAAATCATGGTTTTGATTATTTTCATCTTAACTTGCTCTTTGGAAAAAGTGAAATTGATATAGTCAATGACAAAATATGCAAGTCTTAAACAATAGTAGAGACAAATTTGCAGGCACTGCCAATCTCATCATCTATAAAGATTATAAAGAGAACAGTAATAAGGATTAAAGTTTTAAACCCGTGATGGTAATAAAATGAAACATATACACAAAATAAGCCTCCAAAAGAACACGACAAAATAAGTTATTGTTCAGTGTGCAAGAATGATAATCCTGAATTTGAACAGGTTCACCCAGTTTGGATCTAGAAACTGCTGAGGAACATAGCAAAACTCACCAAAGGTAAGGAGGCCTGCTGCCTAGCAAGGTTTGCCTTTGCAATAATACATTAATACTCTTCAATATGTGCAAACCGTTGCATGAACAGATCATCCTCACTCTGCATTGTGCAACAAGATAACGTAAAATTACGGACTTGACTATAACCCAAGCATGGAACATTTATAAACAAACCATGTTCTACAGTTATTAGATGACATGCAAAATATAGACAATTAACCTTCAGTTGCTTCTCAGGAGTCAAAATTTTAAATTGTAGAAGAATCATGAACAAAAATTGATATTTAGAAGGAATTAAAGCTTTAATAGCACGGCAAATTAAACACGTGAGCTAGTTTTTCAATAATGGAAGCAGCTCTTGTTATGTTTAAGAATTTACATATAAAAAAAAAAATCCAACAGAACCATAATGCAACAATAAAAGATGTATACAAGGGATTCTGCAATGGTTATAAAATTAGATATCATGAAAACCATATTGGAAAAGCTGGCATGATTGGCTTTCAGTGATTGGGTGTGCTAAAAATGGAAATAAAAATTATGAGAAAAATTATCGCAATTGCATAACCTTATTAGACCGACTTGCTTCAGACACCCAACAATTGAAACAATTTATTTATACAATTCAGAGCCAGAATAAGAAGGGTGATGCCAACAATTATCAATGACTATATTGAGTATCATTGGCTATATACACGTGGGAGAACAGAATCATTGATGCTAAACTATTCAACCAAGGAATTAAGCAAGCTCTGTAGTCGGCAAGGACTACAGTCAAGCCTGTGAACATACTGAGATCTCAGACATCAGATTGACAAAATCTGGAATGCAAATTCAAAATAATAAGCTAAGTTTTGTGACAAGTGTAATTGACAGAACAATGTTCTCCACTAACTGAACGTAATGACTCAAAAACAGTGCAAGCTTGTATACCGTCTCAACAAACATGTCTGTTGCCCTCAAATTCACAATAACTTAATTTGTAAATAGAAAGCATCTTACCCAATTGTTACAACAATCGGCCTTTAGCAATCATTTCACGTAGAATTTCCTCAGCCTTATCATTCTCACCCTTTTCAGAAAGAGCACAAATAATTATTTCAAAAGTTACAGCATCAGGGCTGCAATCGTTATCTTCCATTTTGGACTTCATGGCCAAAGCTTCATCAAACAAGCCCTCTCTACAAAGCCTTTAGTAAAAGATCTTCCACCTTTACATAGTCCATCAATAAGTACTGTGTATGTGTGCATGTTTGCTTGAATTCCCTGTTCTTTTATTTTATTGAATAATGCAATTGCCTTATCAAGGTGTTGGTTTTTGAATAAAGCTTCCAGCAAAGATGTGTAGGTGATTACATTAGCTGGTTGATCTTTCTTTTGCATCTCACCAATAAGATCCCAAATATCTGATATTCTTCCTGATTTGCACAAACCAACAATAAGAGAATTATAAGTCGTTGTGGTAGGAACAATATTCGTTTGTAGCCACGTCGTCCTGTCGAGAACGTTTCCAGCGAGACTTTGTGGCTGCTGCAAATGCTTTTCAAAAAAATTGCCCAAATGTGCAATTATCGAATAGAAGAAAATTTAATTCCAGCGTTGGTTCATGTCCATTTGCATGTTGTAAGGGATCTTGAAGTATTTCTTATCAATTAATTCCCGTGTATTCTCAGGAACGTTGGATGTTGAATTGCAAGAAGTTCCCTTCATATTATTTGTTTATTATTTACCATGAGAGCGTGTTTTATATTTTGCTTCATGATGTAAGTGAATGATTCTTTCTCTCATTTTTTATAGGTAATATTTGGTTAGTATATTTAAACTTAAATAAAATAATTTTAAAATAAATATTCTTTTAATAAGTAAATAGAATTTATTTCTTAAAATAAAAAGATTCTTTTAAGTAAATATAATTTAGACAGGATATTACCAAAATTCAAAGTTGCTTATTTTATTAAAGTATTTTTTAATAAATAAGTTTAAACAAATTAGCTTAATTTTATTTGAGTTGCCTAAGATTAATATGAATAATAAGTTGTTTATATGAAAATTTAATGTAATTGTATGCTTAAAACTCAAAATTGATATTTCTAATTAACTCAAAACAATTATTTTTGAATGTCTTTAAATAAATGTTGTCTTAGATTATTTTATATATAAAAAAGTTAATGAATAGATGAAAGAAAGAAAAATAATTTTGAAATATCAATATTATATTGAAAAACAAAAATAATATTTATTAGAGGTATTAGTGAAAAGACAATTGTTAATATGGTTAATGAGAGATTTAGGTCAATTGATTGAGTATGATATATAAGTGTTGTAAACCTCCTTTTGTAAACAAGTTTTTTTAATAATGTCAAGTATTAGACGCTGCTTGAAATAGTTTTTTTTTTAAACATTAGTTTCTAACTTTTATATTTTCTTTCACTTTTATTTTTAACATATTTATTTATTTTTTTTTGTTATCTTTTTTAAATAAATCATGTTTTTTTTATCATTTTATACTTTTTAGCTACTTCAATAATTATTTTATCGAACACTTATAATTTAATAAGCTAGTTTTTGAGTTTCCAGTAGTTATAAGGTAGTTTTTCAACTTTAAGCTATTTTTTAGCTTTCAACCAAAGCTAATTTTACTAAACATGGTTTATATTAAAAAATTAATACAACATTTCTTTTAGGACTATTTTTTAATGTGACATTTATTTTGAGAGAGAGATGAAGCATGTACAAATTAATTGAGTGCCATCTCCATTAAGGGTTCTTACAAATAGATCTTAACCTCAAGATTTGATATTACTAAGATCCATTATTGGAACACTTTGTTGAATCTTCATGTGGAGATCCAGCTTTTACACAATAACTCTAAAGATTTGTAATAATTTTTTAAAAAAATTATTTTTTATTCTCTCTCTCCACAATATCCCAACAGTAAACAACTGCTAGTATCAGGAAAAAAAAAATGACGCTTTGAGGAAGAGGAGAACAACCAGATACACAACAATACCAACACCAACATAAATATCAAATCATGAACGATTTAAAACAAAAAAAAAATTTGAGAGGAAACATCATCATCTTCAAAGGAACGGAGAGTGACACCCTCTTAGGCTCATTTCCTCTCCTTATTCATCGACCCGGATACAAAATGATGCAGAGAGGTGAAGGGGTAGGGGTGGAGGGCGCACAAAGAGGGGAGGTGGGTGGCAAAAGAAGGAAAGGGTGGAGGAGGGGGAGGGGGAGAGGAAGGACTAGGAAAGAAAAAGGGCAAGAGGGTTAGGGTAGAGATGGAAAGGAAGAAAAATAAATGAAGAGAGGGTTAGAGCATTGAAAGGAAAAAAAAAAAAAGAAAGGTTAAAAGAGGAGACTTGAGGGGGACTAGTTAAAAAATATATAATTAATTATTTTAAATTATTTAAAACTAAATTGTAAATAAATATTAAAAGGTAAGTTCTTCTTGAAACCTAAAAAATAAGTAAAGATATTAAAATGAGATTTATTATTAAAATAAATAATTTAAATTTTTTAAAAGAAACATGATACTACATAATTTATCATAAAGATGATTATGATCTTAAAGTTAGATATTTTATTAGAGATGTTATTTATGGTCATTGGTGGTGAATCCAAGTCAATCAATGGTGGAAATGGAATATCTCTTGTCTTGTCTGACCCACTGAAATGGGATTCGGCGCACCGTCCCAAAAAACCAGTGGTCCCTGCCCTTGTTGGAATGAACCCCACTAATAATGAGTCCAATTCTTCATCTTTCAAACTTTAGATCCCATGTTGTAGCCCACTTCACCACGCATCTAAAGTACATAATGTAGCCAAAAAAGTATATATTATGTTTTATGATAAATAAATACAATAGCTCATGAATAATTTAAGGCAACTCTTTTATTATGGACGTAAATGTAACTCGAGTCTCACGTGAATGGAGCTGGGGTAAATATTTTAAGTGGACATTATAAATTTAAAGTTTGATTAAGATTCTTTACCAGATTAAATACATTTTCAGCAAAAGTAACTTTACAATTGTTTTTTGGCTGGATTTAGTAAATTTAAATAATTTTACAAAAAAATCATTATTTGTGGATATCTACTACTTCGTAAATATTTATTAAAATATAAAATTAAAAAAGAGAGTATAAAATACAAAAGCTTCACACCGTGTTCAAGATAATGAACCCAACGAAGCACGTTGATTGTCAATTGCCATTTATGTTGGTAATTGAATAGTGTATATGTAGATGTAGTGGAAATGTTTCTGGTGTAGTATTTCATGATTTTGGTGTCGACAGTCACACTGAGAGTGAGAATTGTGAATTGAAGCTATTCATTGCTTTGTAAGCAGAAATTTGAAAACCTTATTTGATTTGTTGAGAGTTCTCGTATTTCAAGTCGTGCTGTGTTATTGCTGGAAAAAATTGTCTAGTGCTTGAAAATGAAAAGTATTTAAGTATAAGCTTGAGCCTCATTCTGTCCTATGGTCAACCTCAGTTCAAACTTCTAAGTGCTGGATTAGTCTAAAGAGGTGTTAGCACCTTTTTTTTCTTCTCTGAGTAGAGGTGTTAGCACCTTAGTCTCTCGTATTTATTTAACACACTTTATAATGTTAGTTAAATTTATTAAAAATTATAAAATCATAAGTAAATTTTATTAAATAAGAAATAAGTCTCACAAAAATTGTAATTTTTAATAATTTCTAATTAATAATAGAAAAATATATTAAAAAACATGTTAAAAAAAGTATTGGTGACATTTATCTTAATCCAAATTATAAAGGCTTGATTGAGGTCAACACCTATTTCAAGTACAAGATTTCTAAAATACAACGGCAAATAATAAATCATACCTTGGTTTGGAATAAATTTACTATGTCACTGCAAATAATACACTTGCATTAACACACGGGTGAGAATATACACTAAATGCTTGTGTGGTGTTTACTGGAGTTGTGTGAATGTTTCGACCTAAGAAAAATGGTTGTCCGATATTATGTTTATAAACTTTTTGGCGAATTACAAGATTTTCACACATAGATACTAGCCTAAGATTGATTACTTAAGATTAATACACCTGCCTCGAGATTTATGTATCTTTAAACAATTGCCTTAAAACCCTTTTGCAAAGAAAGCATAGCCTTCCGCGTGATCTTCATCTGTCTTTATAGCCTTCGAGCATGTTTTACTTCAAACTTCTCTAAGGTTGTGTTTGTTAAAGATCTGAGAAATAGAAGAGATGAAAATAAATAAAGGGACAGTAAAATAAAGTGAGAAATAAAATGATAAGTAAAATTGTTAAGTTGAAGAAAAACCAAAAAGAGATGAAGAGAGAAATAAAGAGATGAGTGAAAATAGATAAAAAATAATATACGTGAGTTCTATCATTTTTAAATTTGGTTTCACCTTATTTTTCCTCCAACAAACCCCTAAAATTATTTATATTCTTCCAATATTAATTATGTCAGCTAAACCGAACAAAGCCTAAAGGACTCTTTTCAACCGCTTTTATTTTTCAATTCTTTGAACCATATCTTTCAATAAATTTGACACAGTAACTTTTTCTATTTGTGTTGAACCATCTTGCTTTATGTCATTTTCTTTAACTACATGTTTTCCATAACCTATACACCTTTGGAGAGATTCACCTTTTATTCCTCGAAAACTATATAGGTAAAAAATGCCTAGAAAATTTTCTAAAGTAGCACCACCACCAACTAACTTTTATACCCCCAATACCTTTTGCAAACTCAAGAGAAGGTGGAGGCCAAAAGAGGACCTTTATCGCTAAGTTCTTATTGAGTCCTTATAAATAAAATCATGTTTTTGTTGAGCTATTCAATTAGAGAGAAATGAGATATATGTTAGTCTAGAGAACATTTTTTTAATAAGAACTCCAAAAATCTCTGGCATCATAAAGACAAAATCTCTCTTTCTTGGACACAGTGCAGAGTTCATATTGATTTTATCATTAGAGTAAAAAATGGTTAGAATTCTTAAATCTTAAATGGCAATAAAAAGTTCACAAAAAGTATGCTAAAGAATCCAAAATGAATTCTACCAATAAAATTGTTCTAGTATCATCCACTTTTAAGATTGGATCTTAATAAGTAAGTCTAGTAATTGGCTAAAAAGCCTTAGTAAGTATTGAAAGAATGAAATGATTAAGAGTTTATTCATATCTAATTGTAAATGTACAAAATATATATATAGACTAATAAAATCAAAATTATCTATAACTTGAAATTAAATTATAATAACTTGTAATTAATTGTTCTATCATATTAAAAGTATATCAGTAAGTATGTTTGCAAATTGACCAAGAACATGAACATAGAGAACCTGAATATGCTTGTTTAGTGCCTTTTACCAAACAAAGAAAATATCATGTTCCATGTGTTTGGTGTAGGCATGCATAATAGTATCGTGATCTAGGGTAGCAGTTAGTGGAAAATCTATTCATTGATGAGAGTGGGTAAATACATCTCCTCATTTTAATAAAGTTATGTGTATTTATTTTAAAATTTTATATTTTATATCCTTAATTTTATATGTTTAAACCCTCTGACTATTTTTATACAAGGATAAACAAATGCATCATTTGTTTTAATAAAATTACAAATATTTATTATAAAATTTTATATTTTACATATCTAAATAAACGGTTTTCACTTACATCAGATCTTAGATTGGGCCACAATTTTCAAGTCATAATAGTATATACAAGAAAAGGAAAGAAAAAGTCTAAATCCTGGTGACTTCAATTGTTGTAAGAGACAACCTTTTGCATTCTTCTTTAGTTTTTGAACGAACAACTATGATATGCTTTTTGGACAACAATGAGAGAAGGTTTATGCTAAGAAAGACGCAAGTGCCTGAATTGGAGCGTCGTTCGTCAAGATCTTATGCTTAGTGTGCATCACATAATGTAGTGATGGAAAAGGAATTAGAGGTAGTACTAAATACTAATTGTGTAAAGATAAAGATCTCAAGGCAAAATGTCTTTAAGATAGTAAAAAATATGCTTAATTGTTATCTAATGATCTTGGAACACTTTTAGTCTCTTTTCACCACTGAAGATCACAACACTCAATAAAATGAAGTTACATCTAATAAATTAGTTTGATGAAGTTATCAATCAAATATCTCAATTTTTTTTATCAAATGAGCTTATAACTAGTCAAATAGATATAAATTGATTAAAATAATTTGCTAGTATGTGTCAATAGATATTTAATTTGAAAACATTCCTTACATTCTATTAAATGCTTTAATTTATTTTTAAAAAGAAGTATTGACTGATTTTTTTTGTATTTTTATATAATAAAAAATTTAAATCAAGATTTTCTATTTTTTATTTCTTAAAAAAATCTCCTTATAAAAAGGGTTACTATATCATGTTTGACTTATGTTATTATGTTTAGGTGAGTTAGATTTTGGGTTTAACATGATCAAGATAAACCTTAATAATTAAAAAATACCTATAAATTATTCACTAATAAAATATCCACATTTATAATAAAAATCAAAGTCACGTCTTTTTTATATATAAGTTCATTTTTTATTAACTAGACCAACTTTTATTGGTTGTGACTTATTCTCATAAACACACGATAATAAGACAAAATTTTATTAAAAATATTTATTGCTGTATAATAAAAATTTTAATAATTTTATTTCATACATCTATAAATCCATAATAAATTGTTTATAGAATATTATAAATATTAATAAGAATACAGTAATACTATAAAATTATACGTCCATCTTATGAATTGAAGAGATAAAAGTAAAAAAAAAAAAGAGAGAAGAAAATAGTGAAAATAGACTGTGAACGAGTGAGACAACAGTGAATGCTCAAAAGAAAATGTAATTAATCTTCTCAATTAATACTTTGACTGTCTAGTGTCTACCATTGGTTACATGAAATCCTTGGGTCAAAACTAACGACAAAAAGAACACTAAAAAAAGGTGCTAGTTGCCAAAATAGTACATATAAAGAAGAAAACTTAAAAGTTAAACAAGAATTTAAATTTATTTTAATAATGGGCGTAATAATAAATTGTATTGAAAAACAAATTACTAAAAGGATTTTATAACTAAAAGAGAAAGATTAGTAATATAATTTTGAATATTTTTAATTGTTAGTTAATTTTTTTAAAAAGTTTTTTTTTGTTTCTTTTAAGTGTCAATTTTTTTAGAGAATTTTAATTATATTTTTAAAGTTAAAAGTAATGAATAATTAAAATATTGTGTCATAATATAAATAAAAACTCTCTAAATAAAAACAATAAATTTATTTCTAACCTAAAATTATGAATAATTAAAAATCTTGTATCATAATATAAACAATTTATCACAAATCTTAAATATAATATATATATTTAAAAGTAGGCAAATGATTATTTTAGAATTAATGCATAAATTGGTAACAATTTAGTCTTTAGGAAAATACAAATTCTAATTTAATTATATTTTATCGTTAAGTTTTATAAAACCATTTAAACATTAATTTATAATATTAAAGAATAATTTAACATTAAATTATTCAACAAATACAATTATAATACTTTTTACATATTTATAACTAAATCAAAATTTTCCTTGTTTCACAAACTAATTTATCCTTTACAAATTCATGAATCAAAATAATCATTCATTTTTTATAGGTATTTTTTTATTATAGATTATAAATCTTAATTAATATAAAATAAGCACTTATTGTGTAGCATACAAAAGCTATAAATACTAGTGATAAAACAAGCACTTAAAAATTTGCACATAGATTTTGTCGCATATATGGAACACGTATATAAAACACATTTTCGACCTTTAATGTGTGAGAAGACATAAATAAAAGAGGAGTGCCGCCACGGTTGCCCCACAAACCTTCCCTTTGTTTCCATTTTCCATTTTCTCATTCTCACTACCAAAACTCCTCCATTCATTCCTCGCATTTCCATCTTCCAAAGCTCTTTGTCTCAAAGGTTTTTCTTTTTCTTTCTCCATTCACAATTATTTTTACACATTCTTGTCATGTTTCCTGGCTCCATAAAAACGAAAGAACACCAATAAAAATTGTTTTTTTAACCAATTGTTTTGTATAATTTACCATTTACTGTGATGCCGTGACGAAATGGAGTAAAGGGTGTCTTCATTTTATTGCAGATCGAGCTTTGGAAAACTTGAGGAAGCATTTGAGTAACAAGCCCTTTTTCAGATCCCTGAAGGGTTGTGTTCATTTGTCGAAATAATAACAATTTGCTTGGAACAAGCATAAGCCATGGCAAGCGCGTTGCAGCAGCTTCAAGGGGTTCAAGGGAAACTTGCTGTGAGTGTGTGTGTCAGTGTGAGGAGGAGCTTGCATCATTGCAAGCCTCAAATTGGGTTTGCAGCATTTGGTGCTCCTGTTTGTGCAAAGAGAGTTTGGGGCAATAGGGTGGCATTCAGTGTCACTACTTGCAAGGCCTCAACAAGTGATGTGATTGAGAAGAATGTGACTGAGAATGGGATGGTGAGTAGTGAGGGTGAAACCAGTTTCACTTGTGTCATGAAGTTTGGTGGCTCCTCTGTGGCTTCTGCTGATAGGATGAAAGAGGTGGCTACCCTTATATTGAGTTTTCCTGAGGAGAGGCCTATTGTTGTTCTCTCTGCTATGGGAAAAACAACAAACAAGCTTTTGCTGGTATTTTTTTTTTGCTCCACTTGTTATTGTTTTTTTCATGTTGGTTTTTGCACTACTTTCTGCTGGTTAAGGATTGTTGTTGAAGATAAAAGGGTTGCTTTCTGGTTTTGTTAGGCTGGAGAGAAAGCTGTGAGCTGTGGTGTTATCAATGTGTCAAGTATTGAGGAGCTTTGCTTTATAAAAGACCTGCATCTAAGGCAAGAGCAATGAGTTTTCTCTTTTTTGCTTTTAGTAGTGTAGCATAATAATATTTGAAGAAAGAAAAATAACTTTTATTTTTTCCCAAAAGGAATGTTATTTTCTGATTGGATGTTCTCACCTTCATCTCAGGACTGTGGATCAGCTTGGTGTGGACGGATCTGTTATTTCAAGTAAGTTGCTTTTATCTCATGATGGTTAAGTTGGAGTAGGAGCATTTGAATATTCATTAATTTATTTGTTCAGATAAAAAGTTCTTCTTTGATCATTTCACCAGACTAGTTCTGTGTATTCATTTGTGTGTAGCAATAGCACCAATAGGGCTTATTTATGGGGGACTTACATTTGGTTAATTCATTCTATTTGTGACACCTGTTTGCATATTTATTACTGTTTGACTATGTAATTTCATAATTTTGTCTTATGTTGAGAATTGTGATTTCAACATTCAAGTCTATTTTATACAAACATATCCTGAAGAAGTTTGTGAGTGAGTTTCTCTGGTCTTATATCATTGATTGTCTTGATGTCATAAATGCCAATCCAATCTGGATGTTTATTGTTCAGGAGTTAGAATTAACAATTATTTGGTGCAGTGGAAGAATGAAACATTTTCACATACAAATCAAGAAAAATTTTATGATAAATCAGAGAAATTTTACTCTGGTTACTGCTAAACAATTACAAATCAAAGGCTTCAAATAGAATGCATGAGAAAAAACACACTAGGAAAAATAACTTAGAAAAGGAAACTAAACAGGATAGAAACTAATTGTAGGAAATTAATTATCTCAGCAAAATAGAAAATAATTATCATGTGCTGCATCATTTTATATACAACCTGAAGCAGCAGCTATACATTGTATATGCATCAATGTCTGTGATGAAATAGACCTTGTATGAGTGAGATGAAATTGTACTCTATAATTGTGTTTTGATATGCTGTCACAGGAAAAAAAAATGGCATTTCATACTTTGACTTTGTCATGTCATGCACTTTCAAGATTGAATATCGGCTTATCAAACAATTCAGAGAAAAATAATGTCACTATATATCTCTCAAATCAAGAAAAAGCTAAGAGTCTGGCATGGATTTTGATTATAATTGTAACACTAACCATGTATTTTGTTTTACAAATTCATAGTCGCTGCAAGTTTTTCATTTCATTTTATCACCTTATGAACTTAACATATTCTATTATATGCCTTCTTTCTTGTCAGTATGGTTGTTTGGTAATTTTCATATGTTTGTACTCATTTTTGTGGCTGACTTCGTGTTGCATGTGGAATCATTTCCAGAGCATCTAGAAGAATTGGAGCAACTTCTGAAGGGGATAGCTATGATGAAAGAATTGACTAAAAGGACTCAGGACTATTTAGTCTCCTTCGGAGAATGCATGTCGACAAGGATCTTTGCTGCATATCTTAATAAAATAGGTGTCAAGGCTCGCCAAGTAAGTGTTGTCATTTGCCTATTTAATACATATTGTGACCAAGTCTTTTAGCATTTTTATTGCTTGCCCATGATAGCCCAACTCTGAGCAAGATTTCAGATTTTGATTTGTTGTCTGTCTCTGGTCAAAGGGATTTATTGCTAATTTAATTGTTTGACAGTACGATGCATTTGAGATTGGTTTTATAACAACTGACGACTTCACAAATGCGGACATTTTGGAAGCAACTTATCCAGCTGTTGCAAAGAGATTGCATGGTGATTGGCTCTCCGATCCTGCAATTGCAATTGTTACTGGCTTCCTTGGAAAGGTATTTGTGATGTCATGTTTTTCAATGCTTCTTTTCATTTCTTTTCTTCTCCAGGATTGTGTTACTAAAATGAGAATTCTCTAATTAGAAAAACTTTTGACTTGTTTTTCTTCTTGAAGGCCCGGAAATCATGTGCAGTGACAACACTGGGAAGAGGGGGCAGTGATTTGACAGCTACAACAATTGGGAAAGCACTAGGGTTGCCTGAGATCCAGGTTTGTGCAATTGTACATAAAAACACATTTATGCATGTCAAAATGGAGACAAGAAAACCATTAATTTCAATCTCTAAAACAGGTATGGAAGGATGTTGATGGTGTCCTAACCTGTGATCCAAATATATACCCAAAAGCAGAACCTGTTCCTTATTTGACATTTGATGAGGCTGCAGAACTAGCTTACTTTGGTGCTCAGGTACCATTATATAATTTCATTCACTAATCCAGTTATTTTGACAATACGCCATATGCTTTCTCTCTATGGTTTTAAAAAAATTGTAGATTCCTGATGGAATATCTCATAATAACAATATAATATGAGTATCGTAGAAATGAGCTCTTAGGATTAGTTTCTCTATTTTCTTAGTTTCTGTGTTTTCTAATACTTTATGTTTATTTTCCTTATATAGTTAGGATTATTAGTATAAATAAAATAGGAGTGACTGATTTGGGTTTGGATTGTATCATCCCAATACATCTTATTGTAATACATCACAATATAGAAGTAAATATTATTCTTTTATCTTTAATCCTCTCCCTTTATACCGAAAATCCCATAATTCCAACAATTCTAATTCTAGCTTGCTTTCTTAGTTCTGTTTGTGTTTTCAATCAAGCTTCCTTATCATTACTTTATAAATGTTGTGGTTTTATTGATTTTCTTGACAGAAAGAAAAAAATATTATAGAGAAAGAGAAAAGAAATATAACTGTACAACTATGCAATCCATCAAAATAGAGAAAGTTAAACAGAGCCTAAGAGGCTAAACAAATGCAACATCAATAAAAATTCAAAAAATGTTAAAACAGAACAGTCCTTGCAGATAATTCCTTCTGCTCACCCCACTAGAGAACCACAAAATATGGGGACAAATTCTAGGAATCCTTATTAATACAAAATCCATAAGTTGTATTGGAAGAGATTGCTCCGAGGTGAAAGTAGGCACCCAACTTTCACTGAACAAGTTGTTCCAAAAGTAAATTAGTTGCCAACAGTGTAAAAATAACTGCTACGGTTTTCAAGCTACACTTGCTCATAACACACATATTGAAGAAATAGCTATGGGGATGTGCAAATGTGCAACATGTCATTTGAATTAATCTGAATGAGTGTGCTTTAGAAAATTTGGGACCATTCAAGCTTCTAAAACTGGTTTTTCATGTTTTACTGTAAGCTGATTTAGTGTTCTAACAGCAAGGGATTATAGATGCCCCAATCCCAAAAAATTGTTGAATTAACATCTCTGTTCCTAATTTGATGCTTTTACATTCTTTACTGCTTATTTTGTATAGAATGGTTAACTAGAAGACCATTTTTTGGGCACTAACTAGGCTCTCCAAGTAATTTCAGATTTGTTCCATTAATAAGCTTACATACCAGTACTTGTGTTATTACCTAATTTATTACCGAGTCTAGTCAAAAGGATGTTATTGCTCATAACCTTACTTACTGCTGTTGTGATGAGCACAATGTGTATCCAAAGATAGACTTGTGCTTTGGGATATCAGAATAATCCCATCAAAGGTGGGTCTAAATCTTTCATTTCTCTGATTCTCAGGTTCTACATCCACAGTCTATGAGACCTGCCAGAGAAAGTGATATTCCTGTTAGGGTTAAAAATTCTTACAACCCTAAAGCTCCAGGTACTCTCATCACCAAGGCACGAGATATGAGCAAGGTTTGTAGATTTTAGTGTTGGAATAACTAGTAAATCCCATTATCTCAAGGAAGACTCAGACAATGCTTATAAGTTTTCCTTTTCCACCTGTAGGCAGTATTAACAAGCATTGTTTTGAAACGTAATGTGACCATGTTGGATATAGCGAGCACTCGCATGCTTGGTCAGTATGGTTTCCTTGCTAAGGTGAGAGATAATGCCTATCAGACGTGTTCTCCTAGTGGTTGAATCCCTTCCAGTTTTCATACTTCCACATGTATACAGGTGTTTTCAATCTTTGAAGAGTTAGGCATTTCAGTTGATGTTGTAGCTACAAGTGAAGTCAGTGTTTCCTTGACACTGGATCCATCAAAGCTATGGAGCAGAGAGCTAATTCAGCAGGCAAGTGTAAGCATTTGTATTCATTTGATTAGTTTGTTAATGAGTGATAATTGTGGTGTTTTAACTTCCTTTCTTCTAGTGTCAATGATGGTCCTGTTAATTGACCTCTATCTGGTTCGATATCACCTAGTTTCATACTTAAAAATAAACAAATGCTTGCTCAATGAGGACGAGTCTTGACACAACGGTAAAGTTGTTGTGTTTTGGTGACTTGTTGGTCGTAGTTTTTTTGCTCAATGAATTTGTAAGTCAGGATGTGCTAATTGGCTGTCATCCTTTATCTTTGAGCAGGAACTTGACCATGTTGTAGAAGAACTCGAGAAAATCGCTGTGGTGAATCTCCTACAGAATAGATCCATCATCTCTCTCATTGGAAATGTTCAGAGATCATCACTTATATTGGAGAAGGTTCTGTATTATGCTCCCTTTATTTAAATTAGTTCATATCCTAAGTTTCACTTTTGTATAAAGATTTACTCAATTTATCTGGGCCTTTTCTTCCCTCCCTTTTGCTCTGTGTGGGGACTGCCGGACTGGGGAATGTCATTTTATTTTCTATGAGAATCCTTGGGGTGCATTTCTGATATTGGAAAAAAAACTCACTGGTTTCATAATGTGTTTTTTAAATTTAGACACAAGTTAATTCATGTCAACATGCAGGATTATGTTCTGTAATTAGTCTATGTTTAGCTCTTTCTGTCGGCGACTTAAGGAAATGACTGATTGATTCTATTGCAGGCTTTTCGTGTTCTTCGAACCCTTGGCGTCACTGTGCAAATGATCTCTCAGGGTGCATCTAAGGTATCTTCCTAGTCCAATTTATATTATCATTCATTATATTAGCTATAAACAATAATAGCCTTTTTCATCCCCAGTTGCTTACATTGGTTGTTATTATGTGCACTTGGCATGTGCTAAACCATTCAAAAAGGCACTTAAGAATATATGATATTGAGTATTATATTCATGAGAAGCATGTTAAAAACAAACTTTTTTGGTAAAAAGGGAGGGGGTGATGATGAAGCATGTTTTGTATTATTTTCGTAGCATAAAATTTCCTCATCAACGTCCATGATCCCTGAAGTGGCTTTCTGAAGTAGAGCCATTTATTTTACATACAAGTTGAGACCCTGAAGTGGTTTCATTTTCACATATTTATATATTCTTATTTTGTTTTGTGGCAGGTGAACATCTCATTGGTTGTAAATGACAGCGAAGCAGAGCAGTGTGTGAGGGCTCTTCACTCAGCCTTCTTTGAGAGTGAGCTCTCAGAGTTAGAGATGGGTTGCGAAAATGGCAATGGTTATGTTGGTGAGTTATCTTAGGGGACACTTGAGTGTGTCAATTCTTTGTCCTAAAGAGTATGTATCCCAATTTTATATGCTAATGTCAAGCAAGCATTTTTGAGTTCCTCCTAGCCTTGTCACTGTGATGTACGAGAACAATATATTTTACTTGAAGATATATGCTGGTTGGGAGGAATGGCAAAGCATTGGTGTATAACTAGTCTTGGTAGTTCGTATTACTAGTGAGTAGTGAGTAAACCTTTGTATTCTTTTGTAGCTGCTTTCAAAGGGTTAATAACCAGCTGCAAATCAATTATTGTTGACTATATTATTGAAAATCATGCTTGTCTCATTTTTTGTATCGTTTAAGGTAATGCATGCATCTTAAGAAAATAAGTAATTACATCAATTTCCAATATAAAATAGTGTTTGATTAAAATACGCTTATTTATAGCACTATTTGTTATGTAGATAGTAAAAGGAATTAATGTAGTGCAGGTTGAAATATTGACGAATATAGATATATTGAAAAAGAAATACCTTTTTAATATTCTAAAGTGACAAATAAATTGAGACAAAAACATTAAAAAAATAACATGTAAAATGAGATGGAGTACCAGTTTACCATGCAAGCTCCAAAAGTTTGGGGTACCACTGAAGGAAACTCTACCAAAGTCCATCAGTGAGATTCTTTACGAAGATAAATTATTGAAAAAGTCAATGAATATTTTGCATTAATAACATGTTGACCAAAAAAAAATAGTTATTTTCTTACGGTTCAGATCTTAAGTCTTCAATACAAAGACCATAAATATACGTGTTAATTGCAATTCCAGGTTGCTTAGGAGTTCCACTATGTATTATTAATGACCTGCCTGATCAAGTTACTATTGTAAATTAGCATCATCAAGAGTTGCATCTGGCTCAGATGAGTCTACGCCATCGGATTGCATGATGTAATTTCAATCATAATAATTAACAAGGGTATACATTGAGCAAAAGATATGAACCTGTTTATTGCAAAAACTTAAGGTTAGCAGGGACATGAGGTATGACATTACGGGCAACCCAGTTGCCAAAGCATGTATTTGTCAGTTAGCATTGTAGAGTCTAATATGTTGGATACCTTTGAATGGTGACAATCCTTACCAATGTACAAGTTTTGATGTCTTACACAAGTCTTTTATTCGAGTTTCATTTTAATACAACTCAATATTTTTTATTCTATTCTTCTATTTGTGAATTATATTTGTTAACTAAAGTTTAACAATGAACCAATTTTAACATTTCATTCTTTAATAACTTATTTAATCACTATTTTATAACATAGTTTATCTCAAATTAAATCTTAAAAAATATTTTCAACAATCAATGACAATAATTACAATAAGTAATAATAATATTATTTGAACATTACATGCACAAAAAAGATTTTTTTTAACATAGTTTAATACTTTTATTAGGACATTAATTTATTTTGTTAGTAATTCTCTTACTAACTTTAATTTAGAAAAAAATGTATACACTACTAATATCAAATTGATACTCATTAAAACTTAAATTTATACACACATGCACGCATGCACACATATATAATTGGAAATTGTTAATTTTATAATATATTAGCATGCGTCATGAACAAGATAAATATTTATTTTATATATAAAAGATTATCATATAAAGTATTATATTATAATTAAAATTCTTATCAAACAAATATTTTGAACATATAATTATATTTTAATATTATGATAAGTTATTTATATTGTTATATAAATTTACTTTTAATTATTAATATTTTCTTTAAATATATTTGAATTTAAATTAAAAACAAAGATGAAAAAGATGGATTGTGCAAAACAAACATTATTAATTATTAATTATTGTTAACTTTTTTCTCTTTGAATTAATCTTTTACATTGTGCATCAATGAAAAAGATAGATTCGAAGAGGAAAAAATTAACCAAAAAATTCAAAAGTATATTTGTTAATTTTAAAAAAAATATATTCTTATGAAACAATAATTCTTAAAAATATTCTCATTTAATATAGCTATTCTATTGTATATCTAGAGAAATAAGAAATTTTCAAATTTTTTAATAACAAATTAAATACAAATAATATAATTTACAAATATTTTTAAAATATATAAAAATTTAGTAACTTAAAAGAGACATAGGCATTTGTCTTATTGGTTTTATGCTAACCACAACCCTTTTGACACCAATAAAAACATCTGCAGAGAAAAACACCCAACACATGGGCTTTCAGACAATTAAATCATCAAAGTATAAAAAACTTATATTTTGGGCCTTCCCTTTGCTTTAGAAGTAATAGGTTCCAATTTGTTTGAAAAAAGTACAAAATAATTAGAATCAATTTTAAATCGTTATGAAAAATTTCCTAATAATTAAAGAGGTCCAATAGATACTTAAAGTAATCTATGATGCTTTAGAAGAAGATGAGCAAAGTATTTCAAAAGTTTCTCATAATAAGATTTGTTTGGATGGTAAGGTGACATGTTACGATCTCGGCAAGTATACCGATCATTCCAAGTAATAAAATGATAAGTAAAATATTGTTCCCACGAAGATTGAGGCACCAATTTTATCATAACTATTATCTAGAAGTTGGATGAATAAATGTTTTGATGGAAAATGTGTATTGTGTTTCGAGTTAAGGAAAACTAAATGACAATATTCAAAAATCAATAGGAATGCAAGAACAAGAGTAATGGTTTTAGTAAAGTATAAGAGAATTAGTTGTCTGGGCACACACACTTGTTGATCTCCACCTTCTTAACTTGGATTGCTTACTACAGTCGATTATCTTAGTTACTCAGATAATACATCTTTACATGAAAAGTAGTTAAATCCTAATTCCTTAGTGACTTTAACCCTTTAACTCATTTAAGACCCTAATTCCTTAGTAGTCTCTCCTGGATTAAGCATTAAGTTGGATACATCGATTCATCTGCAGTCATACATCTCTATCCCTAGATAATGTAAAGATTGTTACTTTACCAATGTCAGAAATTAGAATCCCAACATTTCTATAGTGAACCCTAACCCTCACAACCTTATCGGAGTGATCAAATTCAATAAAGATATATACTTTCCATAACAAGGTAGAATAAAATAACTTAGCATAAAAGAATAATAGCAATCAATCCAAAATCAAAGGAGTTTACATCAAGTTTGTGGCCCTAACTACAATGAACAACTAGCCAGCCATATTCATGGTTGGTCTCAAAAGCACAAAATGAAACATACTCAGCTGAAGCAAATAAAAGAAGAAGGAGAGAAGCATCTCTTCACTTGATCTTCAATCTCCTTGCCCTAGCCAAGCTTTTTTCTCCAAGCTCCTTGTTTCTGCTATTTTCCAGTGTGTGGACGTGCTTCTCAGCTGTGGGCATTGCTATTTATACTTGGGAAGCGAATATCCCAAAATGCCCTTTGCAGAGTGCATAGTAATAGATGAATATGTGTCTCCGCGCTGATCGCGCCACTTGTATAATAGCCTTGGCGCTAGTTGCACCATCTCCCACGCTGATGGGGCCATATGGTAGAGGATAATACACTATAATTCCCTCTTTGGCGCCAGCCTTCACGCTGTTAACGCCACATGATAGTGAGTTTTACATTTAATTCTTCCTTTGGCGCGGATCGCGTCAATTATCGCGCGGATCGCGTGGGGACCTTGCTTGGCTTTCTTGATCTTGTTCTCTTTACTTCTTTTCTTGGGTTTCTGCTATGAAAAATCCTAAAGTGAGTGAGAGTATGGTTGAGAGGGAGTAATCAATGTTTATAGCAATTATGGACAATTATGAATCAATTGTGATTAATTCCTGGCTTCTTTTAGCTTGGAAAACGTTATATGCTAGACACATATCATGACACTACATGACTTGATAGAGGACATGAGTAAAGAAATTGTTCGAAAATAATCATCAAACGATCCTGTGAATTGTCGCAGGTTATATCTTTAACCTTGAATTATCTCTTTTATTATAATATATGCCCATGTCACAGTTTTTTTTTTTTTTTGCTTTATAATATGCATTTCTGTAAATAAGTATGTATATTGTGGTTGATTCATGATTTTTGTATTAAAAGGGAACTAGTCAGATTGAAATCATATTTATGTACTGCCCATTATTTGAAGAAGTAAAGTAGAATGAGATTGAGATGCGTTCAAGAAGATGAAAAATCTGACAACACTTATTATTAGGTCTTTTTTCCAAAGGTCCTAAACATCTTCCTAATACTTTAAGAGTATTGGAATGGTGGAGATATCCTTCACAGGATTTGCCATATGATTTTCATCCAAAGAAACTTGCCATATGCAAGTTATCTATAGTTGCTTTACATCACTCAGCTGGTTGCCTGTCTTTTTATTGAAAAAGGCTAGTGTATTGAATTCAATTTCCTTGATCTTGTATCTTAATAAGTTTATTTTAAGGTTACTCATTTCATTCATTTTTATGCTTTTATATTAATCAATTCAGTTTTAGTTGGTTGGTTTGTTTCTTTTTTCATTTCTCATGTTGCAGAAATTGGTGAATTTGACAAGTTTAAATTTTGACATGTGCCAAAATTTAACACGGATACCAGATGTAACTTGTCTCCCACAATTGGAAGAATTGTCAATTCAATTGTGTCAAATTTATTTACAATTCATCATTCCGTGGGATTCTTGGAAAAACTTAAAAATCTTGAGTGCTTTAAATAGATGCAAGCTTAAGAGTTTTCCACCCATCAAGTTAAGGTCTCTTAAACTACTCAAACTTTCATTTTCTGACAGTCTCTAGAGTTTACCAGAAATATTAGGAAAGATGGAAAATATAACACAAGTTTGTTTGGAAAGTAATCCCATAAAAAAATTCCACTTTCATTCCAAAATCTTACTAAGCTTCAAGAGTTATGTTTAGGTTACAAAAAAGAACTGAGAATATGTGGTTGTGATGCTGCCATTTTCATTTGTAACATTTCCATGATGACAGAATTGGCTAAGATTATAGCTTGTGGATGGCCAGCGGAAGGGTGGCCTAAAGAGAACAAGGGTGTAGAAAAAGTTAGCTCAATCTTGTCCTCAAACGTTCAACATCTTTGTCTCCGATACTGCAACCTGTCAGATGATTTTTTTTTCTGTGGTTCTCCAATGGTTTGCTAATGTGAAGGTGTTAGACCTATCAGGGAATAACTTCAGAGTTTTTCTCGAATGCATCTAAGAATGCCGCTTCTTAACTAGGCTCGATTTGGATTGTTGCTATCGTCTTCGAGAAATTAGAGGGGTTCCTCAAAACTTGGAATATTTCTCTGTAATAGAATTTTTGTTCTTGACTTCCTCACTCAGAAGCATGTTATTGAACAGGTATTATATTTATTATTATGTATTTGATGTTATTAGTACGAAATATACATATATTTTATAGATGATTAATTTTTACTTATTAATTAGTTAGTCATTTATAGTGGAGTCTTTATGCTAATCATGTTTTTTCTATTTACAAGTCTGAAATCCGAGAACGACATGTTATTCTTTTATTTATTTGATGTGGTCATTGATAGAGTGTTTAATGTTGCTAATGAATTATTATTGGTGAACTAACAGGAACTGCATGAGGATGGAAACACCATCTTTTATTTGCCAGTTACTAAGATTCCCGAGTGGTTTGAGTGCCAGAGCTGGGGACTGCCAATTTCTTTCTGGTTTCGTAACAAATTCCCAGCCATTGTTATTTGTCATGTTATGGAACCAGGACGAGTATTGCACCCTAGAAGATGAAAATCTGGTTGGCCCCATCGTTGTAGAAAAATAAAATTATATGATCTAAATAGTTCAGAATAGCAAAACCAAACGTTGATCTTTGGCTTATTAAAAAAAACAAAACCAATCATTGTGGAAAAAGAATAGATTAGTGGACATGGAAGTTGCTGAGACCCAACTTGTGTAACAACAGATGGTTTTTTTTCGCCCATATGTGGAACTGGGCATGCAGTGGTATTCATTTTTCTGCTCCAGCGACCAGCATTAATGAGGAAAATTTGCTTCTATCTTTATTGTACGTTAATTCTAGTTACAATTTGACAATAAACTTGTTTTCACAATTTGTTGTAATCAGGATCTTTCCTACTCGCTGTAATTAGGACAATGATTAGGTTTTTCTAGTTACAGTAATTAGGACAATGATTTAGGATTTCCCAGTTATCCTAATTAAATTAACAATTCTAATTTATTATCTCTTTCTTTACTCAAGCTCTACTTGTATAGAAATATGTACATAGACATGTGATTTATGTGAATATTAATATGAATTCCGGACTCTAAAATAAGAAGACAAAAAGAAACGTCGGTCAGAACAATAGAACGATATCGCAATGGAAAGGAATAAGTGCCCATTTGAATGGTTTGAAAAGGCGGGCTCAAAGGCTTCAGCAACGAGTAGTGGAAAATTCTAGTTGATCCAAAAAAAAAGGTATGCTAAACAATCAAAAGGGAAGCAATATGCTGATACAGGAGCATCTCATCACATGTTGGACTGGTTAAATAATTGATCGTGGAGGTAACACAAGGCAACAACACCTCATGCACATTCTTCACACACCTCTAAAAAATGCTGATCCTCGTAAAATTATATTTTTAAATGGTCCTTATAATTTATTTATTTGTGACTTTATTATTTTATTTTAGTACTTTTTAATATATTTATTGATTTTTTTTATTATTTTGAGTTAGTCCCTCTGAAAGAAAAATGATAGAGGCTAGAAATAAATTATTCACGTATTATAAGGACAAAAACGAAAAAAAGTATGTTTCAAGGATTAAAACAAATAATAAGGACAAAAATAAATAAAAAATTACAAGGACCATTTTAAGAAAAATAATTTCATAAGAACAAAAAAAATGATACTATATTACAAGATCAAAAATATATTTAATTTTTTTATTAGCATGTGGATTTCATTGCTGGTATTAGTTAATTAATGTATTCTGAATGAATTATTGATTAGTACAATTGTTGATTTTTAAAAAAAAATATTGTTTAACAAGTATACATAGATATATTTATGTGTACAACTAATGAGGGTAATTTAATTAATAACACACATTAAATTTGTGAAAAATAACTTAACTTTGATCTCCTTATAGTACAATCTTGGGAAGAGATGAGGTGATGAATTTTAAATGTGAATAAGTCTCACATAGAGGATTAATCTCATAATTGATCCAAACATCAACATTTGTAAAGATATTTTGGGATCTCACTAAAGTCAGAAATCCTAATTACTATGATTGAACCACAAAAAAAATCTAAATGTACATACAAGTATTGATAAAATTTATAATTAAGTATTGCTTAACACATACCCATACAAAGTATAATAGATTTTTCATATTTTTGGATCATTGTGACATTAGCACAAAACTAGTATTCATGAGCTTTATTGATGATTAAAAACTTAATTAACAGTAGAATCTCACATCCCAATTATGTTTTGTTCACTCACAAGATTCTAACCTAAAATATTATTTTAAGACAGGTGTTTGTTTCACATAATAATATTGAATTCCCAAAAATTATATTATGATAAATCATTATGACTAGAAATGTTATTTCTGGATAAATTTAAAAATGAGTTTGGCATTTTAATATTTCTAAGATTATTTTTTAAAATTCAAAATAATTTAAATAAAAAAATGAAAGTTACATAAATATTAAAAAATAACTTTCCACATTTTTATAAAAATATCACATTTTCATCTCTCTTTATGAGAATAAAGGCATGATAAAACATAATAAAAAATTTATAAAATTTTCAGAAATTAAAAATATCGAGAAATAACTTTAAACTTATAAGATGAAAATGTCACATGTCTATATATATATATATATATCTGAAAACAAACTTTTAATCCATAAAACAAATGCAAACAATCACAATTTCACTCATGTGAACATGTTGGTCTACTATCCATGTTTGCCGTGTATACGATTGCCATCCTTGACTAAAATTTGTTCTAGTCGTTAATTGGTATGCAATTAATATATTTGGTCTTTATGAAATTTTATTATGTAGTTATGTTTTAGATAGTACATTGTTGGTTTTAATATTTTATAATGAAACGCTGAACACTTCCGATCGAGGTGGTCATGATAACCTGTAACTTATATGCACAATACGTTGTATCTTTCTGGACAAATTATTTTGAAGCCTTAATTGGGTGATAAATCATTGAAATTAAAAATAATTAATGAACGTATTAAAACAAAAGATATTCAATTTCTTAATTAATATGCGGCCGGCAAATTTTTTCTCTTGGTAGAAGCACATATTTCAGATTATTGACGAGACAAGGGATCTACTATTAATGTCACATTTTGTAATGAAATGAAATAACATTATTAAAAAAAATTGAAGCTCTAAAAAGATAGTTTGAAGAGAAATAACATTCTTAAATTGGTACCTTAAAAAAACAGTCTTAAATTGGTGTCTCTATTTTATATAATAGATTTAATTTTTTATTTTTGAAAAAAAATGATTTTTATATTTATTATTACATATAATGAGCCTCTATTTTAAATTAATTAATATTTATTTTCTTCGATTAAATATTTAATGAAATTAATGTATTTTTAATTTCTTCATTTATTATAATTAATATGCAAAATTTTCATTCAACATCAAGAATAATGAATTACATATCTTTTTTAATATAATATTTTATTAATTAAATTTATTTCAAAATATTTTAAATTAAAAATTTAATTAAGTATTCACTTTAAAACATTATAAAATATTTTATATATATATATATATAGATAGATAGATAGATGCTAACTAAGGACGAAACAAAGACTATTAATGCCAGAAAGTAGAAGTATCCAGAAAACACTAAATGATCCAAATTCAATGTATATATGTTATATTGTACGGTTGTACCCCACACACCTCTTTCTGCGCTCTAAATAAGAAATAAGTAAATTATACAATATACAATCCTAACAAAATAGAATACCAAGAAAGTTAGTCGCAGCACAAATACGGTAACTGTGTTGTCCCCTATTGAAATATGCTACATCTCTTGTGCCCAAATATTATAAACTTAATTCACATTAAAGAATCCATTTCCTTTTCATATTTTTTGGGGCACCCCAAAAATCTCTAAGGGACAAACATGACTTTATATCACGGAGCAATGGGAAAACCTACAAGCAAGCCCATGTTATCTTGTTCTTTTCCTCCATTATGTTTTTTTTTTTTTGCAATTATCTTATTTAAAAGATGAAGCAAGCAAACAGAATCCCCTCTTTTGATCTTGGTTTCAATATTCATCATCAAATCACTGGTCCTCCTTTTATAGAAATCTTAGATCTGCTTTTAACACAAGGTTTTGGGGGAGAAGAAGCAAAGACGACGGTGTATAAATACAAGAGTAGAAGAAGAAGCAATTAGAGGGAGAGTTAGTGAGCAAGGTGGATCGAAGGCAAGGGAAGAGGTCTCTCCCTCCTCATGAGGAGAAAAAAGAAGCTTTCAACTTTCCTATTATTCATCCAACACCATCTCAAAATCGAAAGGAACAAGCTTCACCATCACCCTTTTCACTCCTCATGAGTACCAACAAAAACAACACCTTCTTCCCCACCCCACATGGCCAAATAAGCACTTCTGAATTTGTTTATAGCCAAAATCCACCCCAGGCTACAAATCAAGGTAAACTATATATTATTACCAGGTTAATGATATATCATATTATTCTTATAATTCATATATATTACCATCGATATTATTATATATATGGTCCTCTCAATTATATGAATCAGGATCCACATCTCATGAATTTAATTTTATTCATTTTAGAAATTCAAATATAGTCTACTTATTATATGAGGTGGTGGGATAAAGGTTAGCCCACTGAGTTAATTTCTAACATATTCAAAGATATTTTCAAAACACCAATAACCCGAGTGCAACTTACGTGATACTTCTTCTCTCTCAAAAGTAAAGGGAAAAAAAAGCAACAAAAAAGTTAGTTTCTGTCATACTTTGTTGTTTGCCTATAAAAAAAAAAAAAAATCTTCACCTGTTGGTGCATATATGTACAACCATCTCGAATTCTCGATCTGCCAATAACCCGAGAGATGAAATTGCACATTTCCATTATCTACCCTCAATATTATCATTAATGGCTCTCATGTACCATATCTCAGATTTTTTCTTTGGTCCACCTCTGACTATACATATACAGCAATAAATGTTTGGCAATCAATTTCACATTGCATTTTTCCACTTCCCTTGTATCTCTACACACTAGTTTTGAAAACCAACAAGTCTTACATATACAGTTCTTCAGGTGCTTTTAATGTTATTCTTCAATCAAAATTAAAATTTCAACTTAGTAATTCACGCAATAACAAATATTTGAATGCGAGATATTATTGAGATGAAATTTCAATTCTGATAAGAGAACAACTTACACCAAAAATACCTACCGTAAGTAATTGTATCTAAATCTTCTTGTTTGTGTTTACAATTAAGTTACACTAATTAATTAATTAAAAATGTTCTATACTAACTATAGAAATTAACATTAATATGTTTTTGAAATTGAAGGCATTGATGATATTAGGAAAAAGCACTATAGAGGAGTTAGGCAGAGACCATGGGGCAAATGGGCAGCAGAAATAAGAGACCCTAAGAAAGCAGCTAGAGTGTGGCTTGGCACCTTTGACACGGCAGAGGCTGCAGCTATGGCTTATGATGCTGCTGCATTGAGGTTCAAAGGAAACAAAGCCAAACTCAATTTTCCTGAACGTGTTGTTATGCCAATACCACCACAAACAAATAACAATAATTCCACTTCTTCATCACCTCCTACTACACAATCACATTCTCTTCCACCACCACAATCTCTACATAATAATAGTTCTCTTTCATCAGAAGGGTTTCCAAATCTTGAGGAGTATGCAAGGTTGCTGAGTAGTAGCGATGATGATGATTTTCAACGTGTTGCATTGGGGCTCTACCAGCATCACAATAATGAGGATTTTATTTATGGTTCATCACAACCACCGCCAGTGCCGTTTTTTGTGTCCTCCTCCTCCTCCTCTTCTTCTTCTTCTGCAATGACATCGTCATTTTCTGATTTTTTTGGTCAAGGAGGGAGTACTGGTTTTGATGAAGGGAACAAGAGGGGGTCGTAGTTTTTTGTCTCTCAATTCTGAGCACTGCATGCAGGTTGCTTCCACAATAATTAAGGAAGTTCAAATCTCTCATCTCTTATATGTTCTTTTGTTTTTATTATTCCAATTACAAAATAACACCTGAGGTATAAAATCTATAATACTCATCTTTCTTCTTTTATCTGTCTTTTTAATTTTTTTAGCGGAACTGGTTAATGTTTATTAATTTTATCAATGATTAATATTTGATTAATATTTATTGAAAAATTTAACTCATTATTTTAATTAGTTGAGTTTCTCTTCTCAATCCTATTTTGTTTTTATTTGTCCACTAATTTAACAGTAAATAGATTAGATAATGTATTTGATATTTTTAAAATTATTTTTAATTAAGCTTTATGTTATGCTACTTTTTTTTAATATATTTTACTCTTATTTCTCTTTAACGGTGTGATAGTAATTGATTATTACTTGAGATCGAGATATTACTGATATAAGAATATAATTGAAAAAAATGAACATAATTAATGTGATCTGACGTTTCTAAGTGAGCAGATTAGTAGGAATAATATTTTTGGGATAAAATTTAGGTGGAATACTGTAAGTAATTTTATGTTAATTATCTTCTAATTAAAGTGACAATTTCAATATAGTAATTAATCTTTATACCAATATTCAATGTCTGACTTTGATTAGATTAATTATTAATTGGAGCTAATTAAACTATAATTTTAATTAGAAAAACAACATGAAAAGTATATAGAATTTAATTAGCGAACATATATTTATACAATTTTCTTTACTAACTGGATGACAGGTATAAAAATCAATTGATATAATAATTGAAAGAAAATTTACTTTTTAATAATGTGATATGTTTTTATTAGGGAAAAATAAAAACGAAGCTGAGAAATAAAGACTAAGTGATTTTCGTCTGCAATTTGGACACCCTGATTTTGGGTTCATTGTGATTTTATTTTATTTTATCATTATTACTTCTAATGTGACAATTATATGTGTGATTGTTGTCTTTCTTTGGTCAATTCGTTTATTCATATAATATAATATCATTGCCCAGCTAGTCTGCCACATTGGCATGATGCATCGCTCGAGAATGAATTAATGGCTGAAAACACGTAAATTAATGAAGTGATCTTTAAAAGCATGCTCACCCTACAATATACTATACCTTGTTCAAGTTAACGTTTGAGGCTAAACGATACGACAACACATGCAACATCATATATTCCAAAAATATCATGTCATTACACATCCAAAATGTCATCGTTTTTCTTATGGAGAGAAAATTCATTATTAACAAAATTCGTCTGCACGTATAAAGTAAAAAAGATAGTACGTACATATATAACATTTAAAAAAAGGGTGGAAAAGAACTATTTACACTGCTTTTAAGATTTGAAGTTGTGTTCATTGTAACGAAATTTTAGTTGTAATGACTATACGTCTTTAACACAGATCAACGTGGAAAATGTTGTAATTTGAAGAGTAAGGTGTGACTAGTAGTTAGAATCCTAACTTGTATGAAAGAGTGATGGGAGTTTGATTACTACGTGAATAGATCGAGCAACATTGGCAAAGAGAGAAGTTGCTCTTTAAGTCTTAAACATTAATATAAAATTAGAGAAAAAAGATTGTACTAATAATACAAAAAAAATCCATAAAAAATCATGTAAAAAATTATAATGTCATCCAATCCTTGAATAAAGAAAATCAAAATCTCCCTGTTAAAGGGGACGACAAATATATAAGATTTTTTTTTAAAGAAACAAATATAAACAACCAAACTTAAGGTTTAACCAACACAAATAATTATTGATTAAAAAAATTAAAAGAAAAGAAAATAGGTGGACCAACCTTCAATATTAATCCCTACTCTTATACTTTAAGAAAGAAAAAAAAACTCAAAACGAGAAAGAGCATCAAAATTATTGATATATTAATATAACTACTCTTAGAACCTCCCTCAAGGTCTTAAGCTTAATTTCATTCCCAAAATTAGGGTTTATTTATTGCAGAATATATTATTATGACAAACAAATTATCATAGACCGATAATCGAGAGGATATGACCACCTAACAAATCTTTTTTCCACGATGAAGTATTTTTTGGCATGGCATAAAAAGGATCTTCAACTAGGTATGCACAAGAGTTATTCCGTTGTTATAATATATTGTTTATATAACTCACCTAATTTTATATAATTTTTCTTTATTTATTAAATCTTTAAGCTAATTATTAAAAAAATTTAAAATAAATATCAGAAATTATCTATACACAAATATGTCACTAGTATATATATTTTTTCTTTTCAAGACAAACTGATACAATTATACATGAGACATGTAATGTTTATACACGCATATATATGTATTTCATGTTCGTGTTTCGAATTCAAAAAATGGCTATACAGTGGATAAACTCATGAAACCAGTGATTTCATAATATTATGGGCATGTTTGAGTTCTCTTTCATTATGCGGTGGTAATGCGTTCCTAAATCAATCCAACGGATCAATACAAAAGACATTTTCTTGGTCTTTTTTGAAAATGTCATTTTGAGTTTCACAAATGGATACTAAACATACACTGTATCATTATGTCAATTACTCAAAAGTAAATTATAGAAAAAAATCAATTAAAAATACACTTGTGATAGTATAAATGTTCTTATATTATCATTTAATCATATATTATCATGTTTGTATAGTAATATTGTCTGTCCAAATAAATAAAATAATTAAAATTATTTTCTTTTTACTGAAAATTAGTTAAAGTTATGACAAGCTAAAAAATGTTACCTTTTGTCTCATATGTCAATAATTTAATTATTAATACTTTCTATCATATGATAAATTAATAACAACGTATTTTTAGTCAATTTTTTAAAATCATAGGAATTGAATTTGGGTATAAAAAATTTACAATAAATCATACACACTGTTCAACTAACTAAATTAAACTCTCTTAATTATTTGAATGTCAATTAATCCAGATTAACATTCTTTTTGGCTATATGAAACATGCACTCTTGACATTGGCACAAGACATTCAACAAAATTATTTAATTATATATTAGTTCTTACTATGATAAATGTACCATTTTAGCCTTTTAATGAATTTTACTTTAATTTAGTGGCCTATAGTATTTTAAGTTGATTTTCTTACAATCAACTATATCTATATCTTTCTCTCTACATAAAACCTTCATATCTTAATTTTCTATTCAAACAATTGAAGTTTAATATATATTTTGGTATAAAAACATTTTGAAGGTTCACAGATAGAGAATTTTGTTAATATTTGAATGACTTAATTTGTATAATATGTAAAGTTAGGGTTTTAAAGAGAAAATAAAATAATTTTGAGTTAATGTTATATTTCGATTATATTGGGTTTTAAATAGAGAATATTTGAAATAGTATGATTACATATACCCAAAACAATTAAAAAGATTTCATATACTTTGAAATATAAATAAATGTTAATTATTGAAGTATACTTTTCTTATTATTCAATTATGTTTTATAATATTTAACCAATAGGTAATAATAATTTAAAAGTTAAATTATTAAAAATTATAATTTATATAAATTTATAAATATAATAGTGTAAAGTCTTCCACGATTCTTCCTCGTTTTTTAATAATATTTATATTTATTTGTGTTAAAGACTAATTTATGACTGGGTCCAGGTTTATGCAAACAAAACGACATCATATATTAATGAAGAAACTCTGATAGTCAAATGCATTGAAAGTCAAGATTGACGTTCACCCAAACAAATTAAAAAAATGACAATAACCCTTTATTCTATATCCTTTTCAGTTTCAAGTTATCTTTTCCAAAAACAATATATATTAATCAATACACCTATCTAAATACTATGATTTTTTCGTTTTTTTTTTTTTGTTACAAGAGGTAAAAAAAAATTTAAAGGTTAAATACAGAATGAAAAATTTATAATTAGTTTTGAGATAATTAAAAAGATAATAAAACAAATTTACAATTTCAAAGATAAATAGTTTTTTATATTACATTGCTATATATATACAGTAGATGACTAGAACGACCTAGTAGAGTGGATAATGGTATAACATTTCCTCTGTATTGTTAATTATATAAGAGAAAATATATAAAAGAAGATCTGCACGTATGAATAAATTAATATAAAATTGTTTTAAATTAATCAATAATTTTCAGTTCAAGTCTTAAAGTATATATATAATTGTGTGTTAAATATTTGAAGAAAGAAAATACATATTTGAACAATATTATTTTCAACAAAGAATACATTGTTATAAGATAAAATAAAAACATAATACGAGAAGGAATTCAAATTTGTTTTGAAATAATGAAGATGAGTACAAACAAAAATAGGTGCCGACCAAGGAGAGATTGAAGGGGAGATTGAAGCTTCGTAGCATGTTGAAGCACTGAAAAAATTTGAAGCTTGTGCGTGCCTGGGATAAGATGCCATTAGGTGACATGAGATATGTCATACATAAAAAAATAAATAAATAACACAACACGATAGCCTATATATTGTGAATCACTTGAATGTTGAAAATGATAATTATTATATGCTTTCGGCTGCGTCATCCAATACGTCAACCTTTGCGGCTAGTATTGTCTGTGTCTCGTCCAGTTTCATGCACCTTTTCTCCAATATAAAGTTGTACCTCCATTTTCTTTTCTTCTTCTTTTCATTATTGCCTGTTAAATGTAATCATGATATAATATTAGTTGTTAACAAACTAACAATTAATTTAACAAAAATATACTTTTTTTTATCTAAATCATAATAAACATTTTTTTAAAAACAATTTTATTTAAATTAACTAGATAAAATTATTATAAATATAAAATTTCCTTTCAAATATTTATCACAATCATATACTTTTTAGTTTTTATTGATGTTGATGTTAAACGTACCAACTTCATATTTATGTACTGTTCTATTTTTTATTTAATTAAAATGAGGTGACTTTTGTAGCATGATACTCTTGCTTTATTCCAATTTATTTGATGTTTAAAGTTTTGATCACACACAAATTAAGAAATATAATTAATATTTTATATTTAATTTGTAAAAAATGTTATGTACTTTTTAAGATAATTCCATATTTAATTACTAATTAATTCATCTCTCCTAAAATAAGATTCCATAGTTAATGTTAAGAGTGACCCAGTTAAAATTTAAAGGTGTGTTTTTTTAGGATAAAAGAAAATAAAAAAGAAACCTATTATAATGGTTCCTAGAGAAAAATCTCTATAATTAATATCTAGGTTAAAATTTTGTTTTGAAAAAAACAGGTGAAATAGAAATACCTTTTATTTTTAAGCAAGAAAAAAACAAAAATGTATTATAGTGTTTATTTTCAGTACACCTCTTTTAAAATTGTTCTATTTTATTTAATACTTGTAGGGGAAAAACGTGAATATTAATAGTAGAATTTTTTTTATTGTTTTGCTATATATATTATCACCAAAAAAATGTTAAGATAAATGTAATAATAATAATAATAATAATAATAAATATTTTTTAGAATAATAATTAATAGTTAAGAAATGACTACTGAGCCATAATTAATAGTTGAAAAGAAGTTCCTTGAAACTGAATGAATTTAATATATCCTTTATTAGTTAAAAGCTTGGTAACTTAGATATCAGCCAAGAAACTCATTCGTGGAGGAAACCTGTTAGCTGATGCACGTGAATTCAACTGGTGAGTGGTGACCTCAAAGGGGTTTTTTAAGAATGTGAAAAATAAATACTTTTCCTCTAAGATTGTCAAAGGGGTTTAAGCTATTGTAGAGAAAATAAGTGTTTTAACCAAGTAAAAACTATGGGAAACCGTTTGCATAACCAACTCCTACATTTCAAAGATAAAACTCAGGGCTAAAGCATGTACTTACATTATTATCAATTAAAATTGAGATTTATATGTCAAATGTAGGTGAAGATCATATTTTTGAAAATAGGAACATACATGGACAGCTAAGGGATCGTAAACTAAAATCTTAGCAATCAAATGAAATTTTGATCACAAATCAATCGATCGATGTAACGTTATTATAATCTACACTATTGTTGTCCAGCACTTTGTTTATCAGCATAATATATATATATATATATATATATATATATATGTAAAGGTATAAAAACTGCACCAGTGGTGCTAAATACATAAAGTAATTGTCTGGGCCAACACCTGGAACCAAGACCCTCCAAATAACCGATATATGCATCTAATGCATCTTAATTAACCTATACAAATGAAAAGATACATTAGCTACCATAATGATATCAGTCATAGGGCTGACTTGCCATTGTTGGAAAGAATAATATATGGAAGTCTGCATGATAAGCTTTCAACCATGAGCAACACGAGAACACTGACGTGTGCCATATAGACTCCATAGCCAACTCTTTCCTTTAAAAAACAATAGCATTTCTCACCAACCACAAGTTCCACACGATAGCACACCACCCAACAGACCACCAATTACCTTCCAGACCATTAGAGCACTGCAAAAAATTCTTCACCGCTGTTTGGGGGAATGAGAGCAATGCCGAATAAATAATTCCACTTCTTCCAAATTTGTGATGCAACTTTACATGAAAAAAACAAATGATTTGTGTCTTCCTATGCCTCTTGACAGAACGTACATGATGTACCCTCACCTTCCATAATGATACCTCTTCTACCAAGATTAGCCTTATTCGGTATTCTATCATGAAAAACTCTCAAAACGAGAAAAGTCACCTTTTCCGGAATATTGATACGCCATAAACATTTGAAAGTATCAACCTCTTGAGATCCATTAGTCAAATCATGGAGTAGCTTATACGCCGATTTTACCGAGAACAAAGTGGAATCATCCTCCACCCACAACCAACAATCCTCCCCACCACTCCTCAATCTAACATTCTTTTGGAGTGATGATTCTACATTGTTGTCACTATATAAGAGAAGCAAAAAACCATAAATAGAGACTACCTTTGTGATCTTTTGGTACTGGAAATGATTTACCAACCGATTTAACAATTAATGCACTTGGTCCGAAAAAAATCCGTTGCTAAACATGTCGCTAAATGACATGTTTTTTAAAATCTTAATACTACGTACTATATATAAATACTATGTATATAGTGACATAATATCTTAAAATTTTTATTTATAAAAGAATACTAACAAATAAATATATTTAATATCTTAAAATTATAAATAAAAATTTATTTTAAAAATATTTATTATTTAATAAATGGAAAAATTAGTAAAGAAATAGCTATAAGAAATTTATTGTTGTAATAGACATAAAGAATTAATGGAAGTAAAATTGTTAAGAAAAATAAAATATAAATTAAAATAAATAAGGACATTGGTTAAGAATATTAGAAATAGAAGTAATGTGTATTGTATTTCTAATTGTTGATTATAAGTTTATTTGTTATTGAATTTTTTCAATGTTTATTTGTGGAGTACTCCCAATAGTTAATGTTTTGTTTACGCATTTTATTACTCCCTATGTACTTTGTCATATTCCAATTTTAGACCTATGTGTAGTATTCAACAGTGTACTTGGTGCTCCGTGTGCTAAGGGATGTACTTGCTTTGTGTGTATGTGTTATGTCAAACAAGCTATTTCAAATTATATATCATATCTATTTATAAGTTTAATTACTAATACAAGTTTTCGTTCAATTAGCCGAATGCAAGTTTTCAAGTCTTACATTATAGGAATTGTAATAACTTAAGTCAAAGAATTCCTAACACATTTTGCTTGCCATCAAGAATAATGTTTATGACACTTACATAATTATTATAAATTTTTTTCATAATTGATAAGTCTAATATAAATTTTAATATTTATATTTATATGGAAAATTAACATCTTGTATTCATGATCTATAAAATGTGTCATTATGTTACTCACATAATAGGTTTGATATATTATTATTGTCATAAATAACAATAATACTTGAATATAGATATTTTAAGAATAACATTTTATTATTCAATGAATCTCACGTCATCAAATAATTGATTTATTCTAGGGATATTATTATATCATACAACAATAATATAATAACTAAAATGTCTCATGTGTATATATAAAATATATAAATTAAATTTATAATATAAATATAGTCTAAAATGAATTGGTCACTTGGACTCACACTATGACATAAATATTATATATACATGACTTTAACACGTTACTATTAACACATTAGTTCAACCAATAATTTATCGGTCTAGTATCTCGATTGGATAATCAGTCCAATTTTTAGAATACTGATATTTAGTACAAAGCATGAAACTACAGGACACAGCTTCCCCAATTGAAATAATAACTCAAATGCACCAATCTTGTTTGTAGATTTCATTGGGCTTAATTAAGCACAATTCCATAAGTTCATAATTGTTCCAATTTATCATGTAAAGACCAATATCAATATCCACTATGTGGTTGGGGGAAAAATTATTGAATCAAGAAAGTCGTTGTGATGATTATTGTTTTTTCTTAAGTTTTATTTTTCATAGACATCCTCGCTCTGAAGCAATATATTTGAGATTCTATTGGACATTAAATGTGAATATTTTTATAGCAAGGATTTGAACATTGGTCCGCAACATTTTCAGAAATTAAACCCTTTCACCATACTCAATCCTCATTGGTTCTTAATTTGGAAATTTTGAAGATAACCTTAGACTAATTCCTAATAAAAACTAACCTTTTATTATAAATAGAAGTTTGAAGCTTATGATTAAAGATAATAATTAAGTTTGTAGCTATTTTTTTCATATCATTTTCAACCATTAAATATTTTAAATACAAAATTAATTACTACAAATGACTTCACAACTCTTTTTCTCTTTTTCACAATTTAATTATAAAAATTATTTTTAGATAATATAGATTTTAAAAGTACCTTTTTCTAACATCGATAGCTCTTTACAGATAATTTAAAAAATTAATTCTAAATATTGTTTAATACATTGTAATAAACTTTTTTTCTTAAAAAAATAAAGCTAAACATTCTATATATTTTTTAATACTCATTACTGAAATGTATTAACACTCTTGCAGAAATTTAATTCCGAAAAAAGTACTTGATGCATTCCAAAATGAAAATTTTGAAAGGAAAAAATATGATATAGTCATATTATTTAATTAAATATAACTTAAAATAATATTTCAAAATTTTTGGTGATACAAGTACAAAAAGCAACCACCTAATTCACATGTTTATGTGCGAGTTATTGATCATCTCCGGTGGCTTTTCACCCTTAAACGATACTACGCCATACACAACTAAGACAGATGCTATTTTCATGCTCATTTTTTACTTGTACACTCCCCTATGCTTCTTTTTTCCTAAACTACCCTCTTAAACACACTTCCCCTCTCCCCCCCTTCCTTACTACCAAAAACAATGCACTCTCTCTCTGAACCTTCAAATCAAGTCTAACAATGGGTCCTTCTATCAGGTGTAATGCACTCCCCCTAATTAATGCACTGTCATCGTGCCAAAATTAATACTTGGAACTCCACATCAATTCTAGATGTCATAAGGGGGGTTGTCGTCTCTGTCGATCTTAACAACATAATTGTGACCATCATGTTGTGGAGGTGAGTTTTTGGGTCAAGGATGATTAGGAGATGCTCGTGGTCAAAATTGGGGATTTCCATTGCTAGAAAACCTTTCAAATTTTTGTTGTATTAACCATAAGATTTGAAGCTTTTTTGATAAATTGTATCAGCGTGTTGACTTATGTAATGCAGATCAGATCGACGCAGAAGATTCATATGATGATATTGATAAGATTAATAATGTCTTTTAAATTGACTGTAAAGAGTTTATGTTAGTGTTTCTGTTGGTGTGTGTTGTTAGATCAAGGCTTGAAGTCCTTTTAGTTTTTGGTTTTGGTTTGATAATTTTGCAATGTCTAACATGTTTAATAGATGAGGCATTTGATTTGATGTTTTAGACTAGGCATGCATGTGATATAGTCTAAGTTTGTTTCATTCTTAGTGATTGATCAAATATAAAGTGAATGAATTATTCTAGTTCTCTAAGTTTCTTAAGAAGTTACTTCTACTTAAAATTTGGCTTGAAGCATCGAATTAACCGATTGTCTAACCTGATAATCGAATGTCCAAGCTAGTTTTGAAAGAAAGAAAGATTTGTAGCTTAGGATAATCAATTACCTCATTTGATAATTGATTATCTAGCACCTGGAAACAAACAGAAGTTCTCTGATAGCACAGAAGAAACATAAATACTCAGACTAAAACCAATTAGTCGATTACTCTATTTGATAATCGATTAACTAGTTTCTGGAAATGCATATCAAAGGGGATTTTGATGAATTGATCGATTGTCTAGTTTTATAATAGATTAAATATGTTTTAATAGTCAAAATTTATAAATACACCTATGTATTTTATTTATAAAAGACTCTTGATTAGTCTAAAAGAAAAACATTTCAAGAGAAACTTCTAAAAGAATAACATTGTCTTTAGTCTAAAGATTGAAGTTGATAAAAAAATCATTCATTCTACCATCATGAATTGATTATCTTATGAAGAAAATTTGGAAATTAAATATCTACACATTTTAGGTGTAATCAATCATTTATCTTTCATTTTTTTTAGATTATGTTTCTTGGTTAAAGTTACCAAGAATGTTAGAAAATTGATAGAGTTTCAATTCTTGATCTTTTTTTTGTAGCGTTCAAGAGAAAGATTTGATTTCTATTAGAGAATTGTGTGTGCATAGTATTTGTACTTGTTTTCTCCATATAGTGAAAGTTCTAAGAGAACTTAGGACAACTAAATATAGGTCCGGATTGGACTGAACCAATATAAACTCTTGTGTGATTATCTGATTCTCTAACCTTTGAGTCTTGACTTCATCTTGATAGTGGAATTGATCTCAAGAGTCATCATAATAAATTCTATTTTTTTACACATTTATAATCACTGAAGTTTATGGTTTATTATGATATTTTGAAGAAATTTTGATTGATTTAAAGGAGTGTTTTTAATCTATGTTAAGAACAAATTTGTAAAGAATTTGAAAGAATCTATTCAATCTCTCCTTTTAGATTACAGCGTGATCCAACATGTGTTGCTGCTAATGGAACACTGATGTTGAGACGCTGTGAATGTAGCCATGTGGGAAATGTGGGGAGTGTATTCGTGAGGGTAGTTTTGGGAGAAAAAGGGGAAAGGAGGAGTGTACAAGTAGGATGAGAGTGTAAGTAGCAACTGCCCACAATGTTGCCCAGGTTTAGTCCCAAAAACAAATGATACCCATTTTGCTGGCCCATGCATCAACAAACCTGTGAAAATTAGAGACAGCGCCTCTCTCTCTCTCCAGAAGAAGCATCATTTACAATTCCCTGTTTGTTAACCTCACTTCGTTTTTTTCTCTCTAATAAAAAAGAGGAAGAAAGAAGAAGATGTTGAGGGTTGCAGCTAGAAGGCTCTATTCTCTCTCCTCCTCCTCTCCGTGGTGGCACAACCACGCCGCTTCGGCTTATGTCTCTCGAAACGCCGTCGTTGATGACCGCAGATCCGCTCCTTCCTCCCACCCCCTTGTTCCCTTCAGAGGTTACTCTTTTACCATTTTCCCCCTCCTTTGAAATCGAATTATTGGTAGCTTGATTGCTTAAATTGTAGATCGGTTATGGACTAGTCTAGGGTTGAAGTTTCTAGTTATGAAATTTGGTTTCAGGCTATGTCTTGTGTAGTGTATGCGGTTTCTGTGTGTTGTGTCTAATAAATAAAAAATAATGAAAGAGAAGAGGTACAAAAAGCTGTGATTATGTAAAATAAAAATAATAAATAAATGGCAGGGAACGGCGTCGTTCAACTTCGAATCAGAGTGATGAATAGCGTTCTTTTTTCTGTGATTTGAATACGCTGTGAATCAAGTTGTTCTTCTCGTTCTTCTTTTTTCTATTTGATGGGACTCAATAAGAGTAGTGTTTGAGACTGCTGAATGTGTGGTTTTTAATGCTACTATCAGTAACAATGGTGAAACAACTCATTTGTTGAATTAGGATAACTCCAGTCCAACGCATATTGTTATCTATAGTGTGCTAATGAAAAAAAAGTTCTTGGCTATGCCTAGTCTTTGTAAAAAAGAAATGCTAGATAAGGTTGTTATGAGTTGTTATCTTCTGTTGGTTATGTGTAGTTTTATTTCAAATTTATAGATAGGTTGTTTTTATTGTATTTTCAAAATGTGTAATAATAAAGGTCAAAATTTTAAGTAAGCGTTGAATGGTGAAGCTCCAATTTTGATCAGAAAACAACAGCTAAAGCTCTTGAAGAACCACACTAAGTTTTGGACTTGGGTGGAGATCCTCTCAATTTCTCATAAGAATGGACATCTCAATTTCATGGGTTGTGTGTATAAAGTAAATATGCCACTTCAAACAATTAGGCATGATAATACTTCAAACCATAGAAATGGATATGTTCATTTCCTATGAGAAATGGAGAGGATCTCTACTCCTTAAGTTTTGCTGCTTTATTAAAAAAAAAACTACTAAAACTACGTATCTCATTTCCCGGAAGCTCCACGCTATGCGCCGATAAGGAAGGATATTGTACGCAGTCTTACCCTTAATGAGTTTCTTATGATTTTGTAGTTGTCAGCAAAGTTTAATTGATACAATAGATAATGTACTTTTCTTAGGGAAATGGGTTCTTTAATTAGGTTGAAGCATGCTTTTTCTCTAGCAATTGATTTATTACTATTTTGTCTAGGTTTTGCTACTGAATCTCTGATCCACCCAATAGAAAACAGCATTATTCCTGAGATTCCGCCAACTGTTACTGCTGTTAAGAACCCTACTTCTAAGATTGTCTATGATGATCACAACCATGAGAGATTTCCCCCAGGTGACCCAAGCAAGAGGGCATTTGCCTACTTCGTCCTTACAGGTGGTAGGTTTGCTTATGCCTCTCTGGTCCGTCTCCTTGTACTCAAGTTTGTGCTTAGCATGTCTGCCAGTAAGGATGTTCTTGCTCTGGCTTCACTTGAGGTTGACCTCTCCAGCATTGAGCCTGGCACTACAGTGACTGTTAAGTGGCGTGGAAAGCCCGTGTTCATCAGGCGTCGAACCGAGGACGATATCAAGCTTGCAAATAGTGTTGATGTTGGATCTCTTCGCGATCCCCAGCCAGATGCAGATAGAGTCAAGGACCCAGAATGGCTCATTGTTATTGGGGTTTGCACACATTTGGGTTGCATTCCATTGCCAAATGCTGGTGACTTTGGGGGATGGTTTTGCCCATGCCATGGATCACATTATGATATTTCTGGCAGAATTAGGAAGGGGCCAGCACCATACAATCTGGAGGTTCCTACTTACACCTTCTTGGAAGAAAACAAGTTGATGATTGGTTGAAAATAAAAATGGTTCTGCATTCAAGTGGGATGACTTTAAAATTTATTTTTTTTAAATTTATTTGGATAATGTTACAATGCGGTTTTTGGACGTCTTTTGCCTTCAAGTTCTTGTTGGGCATGTTTAGCAAGTGGTTTATGTAACTTGGAAATTGTAACTGTTACCCTTTGGCGAGACTTAGATCAATAATCGCCTGGATTTTACTAAGCATATTGGTGATGACGAATATTGAATTTTGTGTCATGTATGACATTTTCAAATTTGCATTACAAATACGTAACATTTTTTGCCAAATCTCCAGACTCTATCTAATGAGCCAGGATCTGAGAAAGACTGAGCTTCATTAGTTCATTCACTAAAGACACATTGAAGGACAAAATCAAAGATTCACTTACATTCCCTCCCACATGAACCAGTTGTCTATCCTTCTCATAATCTAAACAACCAAACTAGGAAACTCAATAATTGGATACCCAAATGGCAAATACAGAAAATGGGGATGTATGTATGAAATCTAAAACCCCTTCAGAACCCTTGAAGCTCAAGCATTGGTACCAAGAAGACAAGGGTTGAGTCATGATTGCTTGTGTGTCCAAATGATCATGATTCTTTCTACCTCAAAGTTGACGACCGCGACACTAAGGCATGATTTTGGTTACAAAATTTATTAGAATAAATTAAAAACAATTATTTTGATGAATCAATTCTTCTTAATGTAAATTAGAACCCTCAACTTGAATAGTAATAAGAATCTCACATTGATCACTCTCTTCGCTCTCACAAGTAGACATTCTAAAATCTCTTTCAAGCATTTCAAACACATTCTCAGTTATTAGCCGAGACTTGTAAGAATTAGAAATCACAATTTTATTACTCTTACTTCTTATGAACGTTACTTATAATTTTATAATCTTCAATAAAATTTAACTAATAATAAAAAATATGTCTAAAGAAATATGTTAAAGTGTTTATATACTAGCATTTTTCTTGTCTTAATTCGTATATGTTATTTTCTTAATCGTGTATTCGTTTCAATTTAAAAACAACCTTATATATCATAATTTAAATCATTTATTATAAATCTAAAATATAATTTTCATAGATAAAAAATAGATTTCCATCATTAATTTTAATTATATAAAAAGTAAAATATCCATTTTGTATAAAGCATATGCTAAAATATTAAATTTATTTTAAAAAAGTATTGAAATAACTAAAAAAATACTGGATTTCAATTTGGAAGTAAAGGGTGTGCGTGTACTGCACAAATTTCAAAAGGGGGTATACTTCTAAAGGTTACTTTTTTTTGTGAATGAATATTATTAGAGAGAATTTTGTTGGAAAAGAAGTATGAGCTAAATTAACTCTAAGGGAATATATTTCTAAAGGGTACTTATGTATATTTTAAAATATAAAAAAAAAAGGTAAATGACGCATATTGAATAAGTAAGGGAAGTGTAAATAATAAATCCCTAAAAAATAACCAAAAGCTAAATTCATAAAACTAAAGCTTAGTCTATTTTTCTTTTAACAAAGAGGGTTGTTATTAGCACCCTTAATATTGCTATTGGCACCCCACACCAGGAAATTACCTTCTTCCCCCACCCTTTTTCCTTCCCAATACTTGTTCCCCTCCTCTTAAACACACCTCATATTTCTTCCCCCAACCCTCTCCCTCCCAACCTCTCCTTTTTCGTGAAGGTCTCCCCAAGTTTTGTAAGGTCCACTAAGCTTCCTCTTTCTCTCTTTCAGCGTCAACAAAGTGAGATATTATCCTTTTTTTTCATTCGAGTACACAATGAAAACTTGTTTCCTTTTATGTTTCTAGTTGTATGTGGACAACAAAAACTTGTTTTCGCTATATATATTTTTTTGAATAATTTTGTTTACTTTTTTTTGGACACACACTAAATAGGTAGATCATGTGGATGAGTTACCCTAAGGGGGGCGACGTGGGTCTGTCACATGCCATTGAATAAGCGTCGTCAATAATTCTACTTGCAGGTAGAAAGCTTCAGCAACAGTGAAGGAGCGAGTATCTGCATTATGATAAGTAACTTCTTATTGACCCTGTTATTGTTGTTGTTTCTTAGAGTCGACCCAAGGAGGCATTTTTGGCTAAAGATGAGGGCACACATGTTCATATGAGTTTGTTGTGAGAATTGTACCACCGAAGTGTGGCAAAAGGTAAGACAGTGCTCGTAGCTCAAGCTTATCTCGATTTTTTTGACAATACGATATTTGCTAAGAAAAGCTCTTAGTGTAAGCCATTAATATACCTAACACTATTCCAGGATCTAGGGAGATGCAATCGATATGTATAAGGTGTGGTGCCTTATGCTTTCTAAATGACCTCCTTAGTGATGTTAGTTTCATAGTTGTCGAACACTTTCCTATTATCGATCACAAGTCGATGTTGTCATACATTGAGACAAGAACCTTGTGCTTGTAGATGGAAATCTCTAAAGGGAAGGAGTAAGGTTAGGCCCACAAGGATGATCTTTGATGCACTTCACTCAATTTAAAGTAGGTCATCTAGACATCCTACAATGATCAAAGAGAGGTCCAACTGCTTCATAAGTGGGTCTTACACCAGTTCATCCACATCCAAGGCATTCCTCGTGCACCTCATCAGGTTACATGCCCTGTTCCCCTCTTACACTGATGCAGAGCAATATTATCGAGAATGAGTTGATGATGCCTTTTCTATTGAGTTTCAGGGACCATGTGCGGCTTTTGATACCTGTGGATGTGCATGGGTGACTATCTTAAGACTCGTTTCACATTTTCTTTCATGCATACATGAAGCTCAAATTCTCTCCAACAAACTCAACAAATGTTACCAACTAGTACATGTGTTCATTGTTTTACGGATTGTTCTAAAAAAAGGTTTCTTGCTATAACAAAAGAAAAAGGTATTCGACAAGTGTTTGACGAAGAGAAACAAAGATAAAGATAATATGAAAAAAAATGTAGCGCAAAAATAATAAATTTAACACGAATAAAATGTTAAAAAAATTAAAATAAAAAATAGAAAAAGACGTCATACCTTTTGAAGAGTGATAAGTGCTGTAGGGATTAGTCACAAAAACTATAGAAATCTTTAAATTAAATAAAAAAATTGTATTTTTAAAAGTGTGTGAGAGGAAGCTATACTCATTAGATACATATAATCATCTTATTCAATTAAATATAACTTAAAAATAAAAATTTTAAAAAAATGGGTGATACAATCACAATAATTAGTAATACAAAATGCAACGACCTAATTTACATGATTTATATGTGTGAGTAATTCATGTTCCCTTGTCACTTTTCACCCAGGTTTAGGCCCAAAAAGGAATCATATACTGCCCATTTTGGTGGCCCATGTGTCAAAATTAGAGACGCAAATGAGAAGCCGACGTTGATGACTGAGTAGAATGGTTATGTTTATGGTTATGGTAGTAACTTTTCCTTTTCCATTTCCCCTTTTAATTGGAAGAAGAGCCACGCTGAGGCCTAAGATCTCCGAATTCCAAGCGCTAGGGTCTCCTTCCCTACCCAAGCCAGATCCCATTTTCAATTCCTTCTCAGTTTCCTTTTCTCTGCAATAATAAAAAAAAGATGTTGAGGGTTGCAGCTAGGAGGCTCTCTTCTCTCTCCTCTTCTTCTCCGTTGCGGCCCAATCACGCCGCTTCCGCTTTTCTCTCTCGAAACGACGTCGTCGTCGATGACCGCATATTTGCTCCTTCCTCCCATCCCCTTCTTCCCTTCAGAGGTTATACTTTTACCATTTTGCTCCTCCTTTTAAATCCAGTTATTGGTAGCTTGACTGCTGAAATAAGAAATTGTAGATCGGTTATGGACCGGGGGGCTTCAACTTTCATGCTACGAAATTTGGTTTCATGATATATCTTGTCATTGTTTTTTTTTTTTTATCGGCAAAGGTTAGTTGTTAGTTAATTTTTTTCTGAAGTTAAATTAGTTGTTGGTTTTTGTTATTGAGAGGATTCGAACCTATGACATTTTCCCTTAAACTACCAAGCCAACCTTATAACTCCTGCTATGTGTCGTGTTGTGTATGCAGTTTCTGTGTGTAATAAAAAAAATGAAAGAAAAGAGGTGCAAAAAGCTTTGATTATGTAGAGTTTGCTGATGTAATAAAAAAATATATATGGCAAGGAACGGTGTCGTTCAACTTCGAATCATAATGATGAATGAACTACTTCATTCTGTCAATGGGTGCTGTGATTTCAATACGCTGTGAGTGAATCAAGTTTTTTTTCTATTTAAATAAGTTTATTTGGAGGAAAGCTAAACATTAAATGGCTTAATATGAGTAGCATTGGAGACACAGCTTAACGTGTGATATCTTTTTCTGCTTCTATCTTAAGATGCCTCTCGTCACTAGTCAGTAGCAACGGAGAAACACTTCATTTGTTGAATGAATAATTATGTTATCTATAGTATGCTAACAACAAATAATAAAATAGCATTTGCATGTTATTTTACTCTCAGGGTTTTACATTTGTAGTTTTTAATTGTGCCTGTGCCTAATCTTTGTAAAAGATTAATGCTAGCAGCGCAATCTTTAATGAGCTCTTTTATAGTCACTTTTATTAAGATAATACTTAGGTGCAGTTCCTTTGTTTTTGGTACTGATATTCAACTTGTCTGTAGTGTACAACAAAAATCTATGAGATAATAGTTTCTTGTTGTTTAGTTTTGTAGCTTAAGAATTGTGCCTATTAGTCTTTGGAAAAGAGAAATGCAAGTGATATTAAATCCTTAATACACTCTTTTTTATTAGGACCATTTAGATGCACTTCTTTAGGTGTCAAAATTGAAGTTTGTTTTCCAATTAGAGTTTCACCTTGCTAACTCGCACAATAAAGGTTAACATTTAAATTTGGTGTTGAAATAGTACGATGAATCCCCAATTTTTATTGGAAAACAACACCAAAAGCATCTAAAGAACTACACCTAAGTTTTGTCTTTTCTATTATTTTCTTGAAATTTATTGGAAATCACCCAATTGTATATAGTGGAACTCACACAAATGTGTTTAAATTGCAATCACAGTCATGGTTTCGTTACATTCCTTGATATTTTAGAAAATTGCAAACTGGCCAATGCGATCATGATTGCGGTCATAGACACACCAAAAACCTTGATGTTGCGGCTAAAATTGCAGTCGCAAACCGATTTTTGAAACCTTGGTTCCAATACTTATTTATTTAATTCACAATTTTGTAGCTTTCAATAAATTTTAACTAATATTAGAGAATGTATTGCTAGCACTTCTCTTTTGGAAAATGGCTTCTTCAATTAGGTTGAAGCATGCTTTTTTCTCTAGTAATTGATTTTTTATTATTTTTTCAACCAAAGGAACTCTAGTAATTTATGTAACTTGATTTTGTCTAGGTTTTGCTAGTGAATCCTTGATCCACGCAAAAGAAAACAGTATTATTCCTGAGATTCCGCCAACTGTTACTGCTGTTAAGAACCCTACTTCTAAGATTGTCTATGATGATCACAACCATGAAAGATTTCCCCCAGGTGACCCAAGCAAGAGGGCATTTGCCTACTTCGTCCTTACAGGTGGTAGGTTTGCTTATGCCTCTCTGGTCCGTCTCCTTGTACTCAAGTTTGTGCTTAGCATGTCTGCCAGTAAGGATGTTCTTGCTCTGGCTTCACTTGAGGTTGACCTCTCCAGCATTGAGCCTGGCACTACAGTGACTGTTAAGTGGCGTGGAAAGCCCGTGTTCATCAGGCGTCGAACCGAGGACGATATCAAGCTTGCAAATAGTGTTGATGTTGGATCTCTTCGCGATCCCCAGCCGGATGCAGATAGAGTCAAGGACCCAGAATGGCTCATTGTTATTGGGGTTTGCACACATTTGGGTTGCATTCCATTGCCAAATGCTGGTGACTTTGGGGGATGGTTTTGCCCATGCCATGGATCACATTATGATATTTCTGGCAGAATTAGGAAGGGGCCAGCACCATACAATCTGGAGGTTCCTACTTACACCTTCTTGGAAGAAAACAAGTTGATGATTGGTTGAAAATAAAAATGGTTCTGCATTCAAGTGGGATGACTTTAAATTTTATTTTTTAAAAAAATTATTTGGATAATGTTACAATGCACCTTTTGGACGTCTTTTGCCCTCAAGTTCTTGTTGGGTATGTTTAGCAAGTGGTTTATGTAACTTGGAAATTGTAACTGTTACCCTTCGGCGAGACTTATTACCAATAATCGCCTGACGTTTACTTAGCATATTGGTGACGGCTTCAAGATTATTGAAGTGTGCATCATGTATAAACATTTTCAAATTTTGCTTATCAAGTTCGTATCTTGGAGTTGCCATTTACGGGTTCTTTCAACTCTTCTTCAAAGGGAACCAGAATCAGTGTAGTTGAATTTTTTACACATCCGTGACTTGGATTTTGAATGCGTGTACTTTGAAATTTTGAGAAATAAGTTAGTCCTATCTTCACATAATTTCATTTCAATGATTATGTGAATGTGTGAAAAATCCAGCTGCAGGGAATTTGGATCCTCCTGTGGAAAAGAGGAGGGGAATTTGGTGGAATGAAAATTTTGATTTCCTTTTTTCTCTAAAATATATTTGGTTACAAGTATTTCCAAGCGCATAATAAAGTAAACTCATCTATTTTTTTTATATGATTTTGGTCATTATCATTTCTCAATCACAAAAATAGATTTGATCTCAATATTCTTTAGCATTCTGACTCTACCTCCTGAAGAAAATAGCCAATAGATCATCTTTCAAAGACGCCTTTAACATACACCATGCCTTTTTAACTTAACTTGAGTTCCTTCCTCATTTGCTCGACCTGTTGATCATCACCTTGGACAATGATCTCTGATAAGTTTCCATCCTTTCCAACAATCATTTTCACTTTAATCTGCTCCTTTCTCGATGCTCGAGTCCAATAATAAAGGCCCCTGCGTTAACCCCCAATGTATTTTAGTATCAGCATAACAAGACAACAAATAGTAACTCTCAAAACAAAAACACAATAACCATATTGAAAAGGAAAATAAAGTGTGGTGTAATGTTAATTTTCAGTGTGATCACTTACGCCAATGGACTCGAGATGGTGATCCAAAACCAGTTGTTGCCAACATCTGGGAAGGTCATGGTAAGCACATGTTGGGATATCGAGGGAGGTAAATATCGAGAAAATTTATACCTGAGTAACCATATAAGTGAATTAGACACCACACCTTAACCCAAAACCTTAAGGCTCAGGTTTATGGGTCTTCTCCTCACTTATATGGTGTTCAACTTTTCTATTTCTATCCGATGTGGGACTTTAACTTACACTTGTATTCCAACAATCTCCCCCTCAAGTGTGAGTCTCTTCCACATGGTAACCTCTACTTGGAACCATCATTCCTTCAAACCTGAAAGGGAAAATAGCTATTAGCTTCAACTAAATAGGTGATGAAAATATAAAAAGGGTAAGAGAGGTTTAACATTTTAACTTGCTCACAAGGAAGCATTTGTTAGGAAGACATGTACTTGGCACCCCGAGTGAGTATTCTCAATTCCTCATTAAATAAAAAAATGTTGGGAAATCTCAAAAATAAAAAAAGAGAAAAAATGTATCTCCACATTTGTCTTAACAGAGATTTGATAACATAAACCATGGTCCTTCAAAATGACAAAATTTCACCATAGTTTCTAAGTACCACAATTGTCAGTTTCTTTTTTCAACAACTTATATATGTTAAGATGATTAAACTATTACTAATTTGAATTATATTAAAATGTGCTGAGACTGTCTCAATTACATTTGTCACAACTAATATGAAAAATTTGTTGATTTTGTACGTAAAAATCTGTACCGTGCAAGAAATTAAACTCTTTCTATGATTAGGAACTAACATGGCTGCTTAAGTTTCTCTAATACACATTTGAGGCTTCACTTAAAAATTACAATGATAAGCATACTCACAATTCACGTGAGAAGCTTTGATAAAAAAAAAAGTTACTGCAATTTCCAAATGTGGTTTGGTTTTGGTTCACAAAGTCCATCTCCCCCCTTCTTTTCATGAACTGTTAAACGATACGTTTTGCTTCCTAACTATGGATTGAAAGAAAGGTACCAAGAAAAATCTAAAGCAAGCAAGAACAATAACAATTCAAGAATGAGACAGTAACATACGTGATTGTCTCTCCTCTGTCAGTCACTGCAAAATTGTTACGAGTGAAGAACGATAGAATCTCCCCAGCAGCCTGATTCGGTGCCTTCTTTTCACCTTCACCTATAAATGTCTTCTGCACAATCTATTTCCCCATCCACCAAAATAGTCAACAACAAAACAAAAACCCAGCCACAAAAGGAGAACAACCAACACCATTTCTAACACATTCTTCACTATTAGTTAAAACATAATTGGGTGTGCCGTTTGGTTCTGTGTTAGCACCACAAAATCAATTTTTCAAAATTATTTTATTTCTAATAATTTCAATTAATAATAAAAGAGCATGTGTCCAAAGAATGTATTTGGAAAGACTCAAGTCCCTAGAGATAGTGCAAGATAAAGTATATAAGTGGAAGACAATTCTTACCCTATAAGCCAGTTTTTTGGGTTGAGTTAGGTCCAAACTCACATTCTAATTGGAAAAGATCCAAGTTCTACAATGGGCAGAGATAATGCCAAGATAAAGTAGCATTTCTCAAACAAAAACTAGCAAAACAGAAAAAACTCACCATGAAAACAAAAACAAAAACAAGTAGTGCTAGCAATACAATCTCTATCACACTTATTATTAGTTAAAGTTACAAAATATCGAGCAGAAAACATGAAATATAAAGTGGGGCCAAAGAGTGCTGCATTTCTCAAACAAAAACAAAAAAAATCAACATGAGAATCACCTTGGATTTGACAGAACGTTTGATGAGAGACCAGAGTCCCGGCACAGAGATGACAAAGAGACCCAAAGAAGTGTAATAACTGGCCAGAGTAACCCGCACTCTCTGCCAGCAAGACCAGGTGATAGGGGTTTTGTTGGATGATGTATGAAACCAAAGGGTCATCATGAAGTGACACATGAGCCACATGTTTCTTTGCTTTTCTTCTGTGTTGTTGCTCCAATTTGAATCCCAACAATGGGTCTACTTGGTAAAAGGTAAAGGCTCTGGTTTTGGTGGGAATTGGAAGGGAGCAGAGGGGGTGTGGATGAGGAGGAGGGGGTAACAATGCCTTAGTTACTACCATTGTGGGGGTGGGTTTAGCAGATACGATGTGGTTAACGGTTTGAATTGGTTATGTTGTGTTGCTCTAACGGCTAAGGTCCGATGATGTTGTTTGCTGGCTTGGTGAGAGAGGGAAGGGGGCAGAGTATTGAAACCGAAGCCAAAATGGTGCCACGTTTCGGCAAAATCCATAAATGATGATGATCGCACATTTTTGTGGATAATCTCGGGTCAACTGTCAGGGGTTGGTTAAACTGTTGATTTTATTCAATACTTGCTCTAAATCAAATATATAATTTTAAAAAAATATATAAGTGAAGTTACAAATTTATAAAAGTTACACGTTAAATGCCACAAACTAATAAAAGATTAGGCGTAAGGTTGAATTAACATGCAAGTCTTGAACTATTTAACATTTTTTAATTGATCTTTAAATTATTATTATTTCAATTAATTCCTGGAATTGTATTTGTAATTTTGTAAGTTTATAATAAAAATTATCAAACAATTCAACAAATTATTTTTTGTCGGTGAAAATAATTACATACATAATATCGAACATGTCGTAAGCAGTTAAGCATAAGACGTGACTTACAAACCTCGGATACAATACCTGATTCTGGAACAGAGCTAGATTTCAGACATTATGCAACAACCAAACTGAATCTTAATGCGTTACATTTGTGGTTAGGGGTTGACTCAATGAGTCAATTATTCACGTACATGACTTGGTTTATAATAAAAAATTATAAATAATTTTAACCTGTAAACGTTTATATTATAAATAATACATATATTACTGTATATCCATTAGTATAATTTTATTATTATTTTTTATTATTATATTAATATTGATACATATCATAATAAATATAGTATATTATTGTGTCTCCATTCTTTTAATGTATACTGAAATATTTATTATAATAATATTAGTATATTCGTAATCTATACTCTATACAATAAATATATATTTAATATTGGATCATTGGGAGTCTGGAACTTTATTAAAAATTTAAATCTGGATATGGGGCAGTGTGCCCGTGCAGGGGCACTGTGCCTCTTGAACATAGTTATTGGATCCACCCGGGAATCGGGCATCGATCGAAATATTTTTTGGATGGATTACGCATGTGATTTGCTTCGACTTGATGTGATTCAGTCTCTAACCAGTAATTAATTATGAATTTTTTAGTTCTTTTTTATTTTTGAATAACATTATTAGTGTTAAAAAAATTTATTTTTATCTTGTATTATATATATATATATATATATATATATATTCAAACATAAATATATATTAAAAATTTGAATTGATAAAGTTATTATTCTTTTTTATTCTTTTTGTCTAATTTTTATGTGTATTAAATTATGTCTATATTGTAAATAATGATATATTATAAATTTTAACTTAAAGATTATTTATGCTGAATTTTGATGGAAAAAATGTTATATGTTCAAAAATTTAAATGAATTTATAATTATATTTTTAAATATATTAAATTTTATTAAACTTTAAGTCTTAAATATATAATACTACATGTTATAAAATCATTTATATTTTTTAAATATAAATTAAGTCATACAATTAAATAATAACTCACTTAATCAACTTTTAATCTAATAACTCAATATCCTGATCCAATTGATATCCAGTACAAGTTTGATAATATTACTTTTGCAATTTAAACGTCAAAACTAAAACAATAGATGAGAGAGAATTATGTTTAACTTTGTTTCTTCTTCCCTCATATGTTATTGTCTTCATAACATTCACTTTTCTCACACCTTATTATATTCTTACCTTCTCTTGAACTTTCATTTTTTTCTTTTCGTTGCCAAATCTCAAAACGTGTCGGGATTCCAAGGAGGCAGCCAAAGGCGTTGCGATTTCAACACCACAAGTGTGTGTGACCGGATGGTTTTCAAGAACTAGCATTGGCACAGCCAATGACGAAGGTTGCTCCGGTGAAGGAGGTTATCGTGGTGAGGTGAGGGTTTAAGGTTCGTTTTGGAAAACTTATGATTTTGACTTTTTTTTTAAATATTCATGACCTAGTTGGGTCAAACAATTAAATCACCAAATTCACTAAGTTAGACCAATTTTACCCGATCATATGCATGTCTGATCCAAAAGGGGATTTAGACTGGTTAGGTGCCCGATTATGGATTAATGGGTCAACCCAATCAATTTAATTTGAGTTTGATAACACTACTAAAGAGGCTTAATAACTATACTTTTAGTCCATTTAGAGCAACTCTAATGCTAAGTGTTTTACAAATGAGAACGATAAATGAAACTTAAATAAATGTCACCACATCAGATTAGAGAGCTTTTATGTGGGGCCTATTTTAATTAAGGTCGCTTTTATTAATGTTTTAAAATTGATCCGTTATTGACTTCAATGAGGTTTTGGCAATGATAAATTTAGAAATTTTTAGTTGTGGGGGAAATATTCCATACACATAAATCAGTATTTCAACTTTGAATTTCATATAATAAATTTTTGTTTTTATATAATTAAAATATAAATAATAAATATTTTTTAGCATATAAGTTACATTATAATTAAAATTCATAGTAAATAAATATATTTTATATTTTGAATTTACTATAAAAATTAAATTATGATTTAAGATTATATTTAATTATTAATAAAAAGTTAAAAATCATTGAAATTTAATTGAAGGGTGAAACATAAAAGAAAGGAAGTTGAAAATGATAAAAAATTATAAAAATTAAAATATTATATATGTGTGTAAAGATATAAAAGAAAGATAATTTAAAATACATGAGAGAATTTTTTATATATTAAGAATATGTAAAATACACATCTAAAAATAAAAATAAAAAATAATATAAATGTTTAATTGAGAGAACAAAAAAGAGAGATTATAAATTAATTTTGTGGTGACCATATTTATAGTATGAATAAACTTATGTTGCTATATTTTAAATTATTATAACAATTAAAAATTAAACATATCCATTACATTATATAAATAAATAAATAAATAACTAAAAAAGTTAGTAGGGGCAATTGCCCCCACAATGATAAATATGTATTCCTCCCTAGGTACTAAGTTAATAGGTCACAGGTTAAACTAGTGAATTTGTAGATAACTACACAGATCAATGTAAGTAACATAAAATATAAGTATATGAATTAATTGTGTCATACATTTAATAATCAATCATAGTTGTTTGGTCCTAAGTTGATCCAATAAACAATTTGTAGGTCCTGGGTTCAATTCTTAAGTGTGCATATTTATTAAAAAAACACTTTTTTTTAGGTGAAGATAACTTGTTTCATTTCATTAAGAAGGATAAAATAAATACATATGAGAATATGCTCAAAGTCATGGTGACTAGCAAAAAAACCTTTTGCTAAAAGAGCTTGAAATTTTAAGAAATACGTAATATTTGTACAATCAAACTAATTTGTTGGTTCTACTCAGGGGCATATCATTTTGTATTAATTGGGTGGCCTTGGCTATCCAAAAATAAAAATAGACATTATAAATTTTGTATACTTTTATTTTGCCTTCAATGACTACCCCAATAAATATAAACACACACACACACACACACACATATATATTCTTACAATGTAAAATTTCATTTTTTTTAACTTGTTTTTATTCATATTTTAATGAGTAAAAGTCATAATAAATCTATTCAACATGTTCATCATTAAACTGTCATCCCTATACATGTGTATTTCCTTCTAAGCCCTCTTCTTCCAAAGTAACTCACATGTATGGATTGACTAACTTGTGTTTATGATGGAGTGGGTTTTCTTGGAGAAGATTTTGGTGTCGATGGACTTTCTAAGTAAGTGGTGCTCTCTCATCCTCAAGCTTGTTTCAACTATTTCAAGGAGTTAAAAGCCCAATGTGGATTTAGACAGAGGGATCCCCTCTCCCCTTATTTGTTTATCCTATGCACATAATATTTTCTTGTCCTTCTAAGGCAATTGGTGGGGAACCATTTGTTACATGGAATGAAAATTAGCCCAAGAGCCCCCAAGATCTCTCACTTGTTTTTTGCAAAAGGCATCTCACTTGTCAAAATTGTTGAAATCTTATGAATCGGCTTCCGACCAGAGGGTTAATATCAATAAAACCAAAGTCTCATTTAGTCGAAATGTGCTTAGTTCCAGAGTAAATGAGTTAGAAATGCTAATGGAGTTAAGGTAGTCGGAGACCACGATAGATATTTGGACTTACCAACTCTTATTGGGAGACCAAATATGGAATATTTCCAATTTGTGAGAAACTGAGTGTGGAAGAAACTAAAATGTTGGAAGGAGAAAGCCCTCTCAAAGGCAGGGAGAGAAGTCTTTATCAAGTTTGTTGTCCAGTCAAATCCCCACTTGCATCATGAGTTGCTACCAACTGCCTTCCTCTCTATGTAATCAAATTGAGAGGATGACAATGAGATTCTATTGTGGTGGAGAGCTTGATATGAGGAGATTACACTGGCCGAGTTTGGAGAAGATCAGATGGAAAAAATGATGGGGGACTAGGGTTTAGGTGTGCGTAGACCTTCAATAAAGTTCTTATTACAAAACAATTATGGATATTGGTAAATAATGAGGATTCGTTGGTGGCTTGGTTTCTTAAACCGCGATATTATCCTTGGTCTAGCTCTTTGGATGCGCAGAAAGCATATAGACCTAATTATTCATGTGCCAACATCTTGTCATCGAAAGATATTGTTGAGAAATATGCTTTTGCGGATAGTTGATGATGAAAGGTCTATTAGGATTTGGAAGGACAAGTGGATCCTTGACTCTGGGGATAATTTGATAGATTCGAGTCCACCGAATAATTTTGATGAGGCTATGTTGGTGTCAAAATTAATTGATACTTAAAAGTGCACATGGGAAGTATCGAAGGTTAGAACTCTTTTCCATAAAGATGTAGGTAACTTTATTTTACCCTTGCCACTGAGTTCCGAAAGCTTGAAGGATTGCCTGATGTGGAAGTTTTGTGACAATGGAGTTTATAGAGTGAAGTCAGTCTATAACCAAGCCTTTGAATGTAATCCTTATGGGCATGCATCCTCTAGCTCAACCCCTAAAGACTTGTGTAAGAAATTATGGAAGGTGAAGGCTTATCCAAAATGCCATTTAGTATAAATGATAAAAACCAAATAGGGTGACCAAATCTCCACAATGTAGGTTAAGGAAGAAAAATTGAAATAATGAAAAAAGTATCTCCATGATATGGCCTAATCTTCACAATGACCTATTATGCTCTTGAGTAAAATAATATCCTTGTTTAGGATGGTGAATGAACCACATGTTTTTTTCTTTATTCTCACTTTCATGGTTATTAAAAAATATCATGAGTCTCAATTTTATAAATGAAATTTTTCTTAAAAAATAATTGAAAGAAATAATGAGTATATATGGATTGGTTCAATGACTCGACAAACACATATTTCCAAGCAAAATTATAAGAAAAATGATATGCTACTTGACTGCTATGTACATGAATTAGCCAATTCACAAAATAACATAGTTTGGTTAAGTACAATTTGGAGACTTTTGTGAATTCGAATCACAAATTTAACAGAAGAGAATCTATGAGCACTTTCATCATTTTGTGAATGTTGGTTCAACATTTTTTTAAAGCAAGAAACCAAGAGCTCATTGACCATCCACAAAACTTGACATTCAAAACAAATTAAGAGACTAGTCACTTCAAGTCTTACATCACATAACATGCATAAAATAAACAATTACATAGATTGACAATTTATACTTACGAAATTACAAATGTTTTAAAGAATAATTCCTTCATAATCGCATCCTTGGTGTGAAAAAGAAGAATAATTCATTTACCTCCCCTAGCTCCAATTTCTCATCAGAAAGGAGAGCATGTTTGATGGATATTACATAATCAAATTTAATATATTTTTTTAATTACAATTAGTTTAAATTATGAATGCTTAAATGATTTAATTTCTTATTTGGTTTTTATTATAGTTATAAAAAAATTTCCCTTTTAATATCTTATTTAAAAACACTCATTTTATTTCCAACACATCATCTTAATATTTTTTAGTTCTTATGACAAGAACTAAAAATAATTAAAAATAAAATGTGTAAGGAATAAAATTGAATATTTTTATGCATAAGGATTAAAAGGGGATTTTTTGTAATTATAACCATAAAAAAATGTTAATATTTTTAAATCAAGTAACTAAAACTATTTAAATTAAGGTAAAACCTAATTTTATGGAAAATAATACTTTGTTAATATCAATGTTAATTCATTGTATTCATAAATTATTTTGAGTTTACATTTTAAATGTTAATTATTTCTCTCCTATCAATATTTAATACTAGTATTTATCATAAGCAATTTTAATTTCACAATAAAATTTATACCGAAAACATTTATGAACAAAATATTTGTAATTTATTTCTTCTTAAGGAAGGATATTTTTTTCCTCCTTTTAACAAAACTAAGTTTTGAGTAATCTATAATTATTATAAACTATTACAACATTTATTACAACATTGTAACTTTGAAGAGCAATTTCATCTTTAAAAAATATGTTATATCAAATTACATATGTAAATAACTTTCAATTTAGTCTTTTTTGTATTAGTCTCTTTTAATTAGGATTCTGTATTTTCAAGTTGGCATAATTTTAAGCAAAAAAAGATCTCAACTTATCTTAGACCACAATTTACATTTTTCAAATATTTCAGTTATTAATCAAGTGATATATCAAATTCAAATATTTAAATCCACTTCCATTGAAAGACTACTTCAAAAATTTCACTAAACTAATTTATTTGGTAACTCATCATTACATAATAACTGAACAATATTAAAAATATTTCCCCCACCTTTTTGCCACTTTAGCAAAAATTTAATCACGCCACAACCACAAAGACCAAAAATACAATTGGATGCGTCCGTCAACTTATCCTATCCCAAAATATATAAAATTTATTTCAATTATATATATCTACACCTACCATCCTAGATTCGGTTCCGTTGACATCAAAGTCAACGTCCCATAATTTTTTTAATTTTAATGATTGTAGTCACCACCCAATAGAATTGCCGTATTAAATTCACCCATATAAACAAATAAATAAAATAAAATAAAAAATACTACTAAAAGAAAGAAATAAAAAAACAACTCACGCCCTCTTTCTTCATATTTTGTCGTTGACATATCCCAAAACACAAACAACACGGACCGCATCTCTATCTATCTATCTATCTACACCATTCTCGCACGTGCGGGAGCCGGTTAGCCGAGCCGAGCTGGCACACGCGCGAAGCCGTATTAGGATTCGATGCGGAAAATAACGGTTTCTCTCTCTCTCTCTCTGCCAATTGTGGTGTGTGCTCTTTTCCTTCGATGCTCTCTCTTAATAATACGAAACCTTCTATTACTCTCTTTCTCTCTCTCTAACTCTTCGTCTCTCTCTCTCTCTCTCTCACTTTCTCTCTTCCCTCGCTCTTAGGTTATCGTGACTTCTATCCCTCTCTCTCTCTCTCGATTTTTTACTAACCCTGTTTTTTTTAATTAACTTTAATTAATTGCGCAGCTTCAAGTTCTTCTTCTTCAGCTGGAACAGCCGCAGATAATTTATTTACTGGTAAATTCTTTTACGACTGTTATTATTTTCTTCTTTCTTTCGGTTTTTAGGGTTTCTATGCTTTGGATGCGACTTGAATGCGATTTCGATGTGGGTTTTGAAATTCGATGTGGAATTCGCTGTTTTGCTTGTTTCTTTAATTGTCAATTTTCTTACTGTGTTTTTTTCGTGGTTGAGTTATTGCGGTTTTGATTTTTTGTTTTTAATATTATTGTTGGTGTTGCGAGTGTGAAGGACTGGGGTTTACTAATTTTGGCGAATTGAATGTTTGAATAGCACTGTTTTGAGTTTTGAGTTGCATTGTGGATTTTAATTCTGTTGAAATTAGTCGGTGGTTTTTTTTCTTATCTGAATATAGTTGTACTTGCGCTCAACAAGTCTAAGACATGTGAAAATTATTTTTTGTAAAAGGAATGTTTGTTTATATTTTGCCTGATTCTTAATCGAGCAATAGATATGGAATATTTTTTTTAATCAGTGTGCATGATTTTTTTTCTGCTGGTAGTTTTGGATTTTATCATATAGATTTGTGAGTTGTTGGAAAGAAATGAAAACAGTGTTGTGGTTTTTATCATTTAGTTAAATAGTAGTTAGTCTTGTGGAAATATGTGAAAACTAAAGTCTTTTGTAAAAGGAATATTTATTTAATATTTGTTTGATTCTCCATTGAGCAATAGATATGCAATCTTTTATTCTTTTTTCATGAGTATGCATGTAATTTTTATTCTGTTGGTAGTTTTGGATTTTATCATTTAGACTTGTGAGTTGTTGAACAGTATTGTTATTGCTTCTATCATGACGAGATACTTGCATGTCAAGCTCCCTTTTGGTGCCACTTTGATTGAACTAGTCAAAGATGCACTGCTGGTTTTGTCTATTTGTTGTGGTTTACCATTATCTGATATCATCTTTACTCTTTCTAGATTTGGAGTGGACTTCACTTTATGTATTGTAATGTTTTGTAATATGGAATTATTATGATATCTGATAGTGGCGTTATTGATATTCCAAATTCTAACTGGCAATGTGCATTCATTCTTTGTGGAGACTAGAAATCCTATGAAAAGCCATTATAAATATTTGTTCATGGGAAATTCATCCCAGTAAGAAGTGGAAGTGAGTGTTTGGAAGGACTTTTTAAAAAGGAAACTATCACTTTTCTTCAGAACCTCTTTCAGGAAGCTGCAAAAAAAAGTGAACATCTTCTAAACTAATCTCATCTAAACATGCATCAATTATGGCACATATTTGTATAACTATGAACAAGTGTATAAGCTTATATTATGGTAGATTGTATTGGTATGCTTCTCATAGACATTCATTATGAATAACCTCTTCTCCCTCTGTATGGTATCTTGACTATCTTCGAAGGGCATGGTTGATGCATGGATTTGGTTTTGCATAATTAGAATGGGAGAGGAATGGCTGTTCCTGTTCTATTACTAGGTTTGCTCAGGAATGGAATGACATTTTTATGTTTCATTCTGCTTTTATCATTTTATGTTTGGTAAAGAAAATCAATATAAAATTGAATCATAAGTCTGACTAAATGAAAATTAATAAGGGGTGATGAAATAAAACAAACACTAATTTGGTCTAGCCAGGGCAAAAATGGGCATTGATGAGGAATTAAGGTTCTGTTTGTTTGAACTCAGAAAATTATTTTGAACTTTCAAATGAAAAACACATTAATTTAGACACACTTTGCGATCATATATAATGATTCAAAATCAATTTTAACCAAACTTTAAACTAAACAGGCACTAAAACAAACATTAATTTGTTCTAGCCAACAAAATATGGCCATTTACCTCTCTTGACTGGAATGGAAATTGCTGCCTATAATTTTGAAGCATGGAAACAAATATTTATTTCCTTCTGAACTTAGCAATACTTTTTCTTATGGAATAGTGGTAATAACGGCATGATTGTGTTACATACTAAAAATGATCAAAATTTATATGTTAAGGGCAGTGATTGGCTTGATTGAACCTTTAAGTGAAGCAGTTTTACATTTTGCATAGAGAAAATAATGTTTAACTTGTCTGGATATTGAACTTGAACTCAGAAAGTTATGATATAGTTGACATTGTTTTCAAATGGTTCTTGGCAGGTCACTTATGGATGCAAGATGTTCATTAGAAGTCAACAAGGTGGTGTTTTGCTATAAATTGGTATAGTGTTTTTTTGAAGAATTATTCTCTTGTGTCCATGGCTGCTGATCAGAGGAGAAAACGAGTAAATGGTGCAAACATTGCTGGTTATGGTTCTAGAGAGCAACACAGGATCAAAAGAAAGAATTTGGGATTAGTTCAAAATGATTTGAACATGAGGCCTCACGTCTCTGTTGAGTGGGATGGTAATCACAAAAAGGTTGTTGCTAAGCGGGAACAGATTGGCATCAGTTGGAGACAAATGAAACCATTTATCAATTTGGTTTCTAATGATCACAAAATCTTGGCAGATGTGTTCGCAGTGCCTCAAGAAACTTTTGAATTGGATAATTTAAGTGAAGTTCTTTCGTATGAGGTAAGTATCATGTTGTGGTATGTTTCTATTGTTTTCAGTTGAAAACAGATTTTTTGTCTAGGAAGTTGTGCCTAGGTGACTGGACGGTTATGGGTTTGAATCCAGAAACAACCTCTTTGCATATGCAAGGATAAGGTTGCGTACAAATGACCCTCGCCCATACCTTTGCATAGTGAGGAGCCTCCAGGCACTACTGGGGTATGTTAGTTTTTAGGATTATGTCTAAATAATCTTCTGTTGAACTTTTGTCAATTGGCAGGTTTGGAAGACCCATCTTTCAGAAAATGAGAGAAACCTTCTTATGAATTTTCTTCCTAGTGGCTTTGAGCCACATCAAGTTGTGGAAGAACTACTTGCTGGGATTAACTTTAACTTTGGAAATCCTTTCTCAAAATGGTAAGATCTCTTTATTTGTATTTTTTTCTCTGTAGATAAATTATCTGCTCACTCTGCTGTATTTTGCAGTTTATATATATTCATGCTCATAAGTACATGCTGCATGTGACAATTTCTTCCTTTTAAATTTCAGTGAATGTGTGGATTAGTTATTGATGTAATGTTGTGTAATTGGTTTTATTATTGGCCTTTGAGTTGAGTTTACCAGCATTACCAATTGCATATTTCAGCTATAAATTCTGTGTGGTGCTTATTTTGAAATTCAATCTAGATTTTATCATATCTTACATCATATTGACCAGTTTTCTATGGTCTTCCTTTTGCTGCAAACAATTTTCTCAATTTTGTAACTTGGAGGGATTTTGTTTGGTTGAAGTTCTGTTTTGTTCTTCATTGTTCCTATGCTTACTTTTTTCCGTTTATGTTCATTTGACAACCATCTATATGCTCATTTGGTAGTGATTGTTTATCAATATTGTTTGTTATGGCAATATCATATTGCAATCTCATTAAGATCCTTCTGTTTTGCCTATTTTATGAGCAAAATATCATTAAGACATGTAAAGGTATTTGTTTAGTTTGCTAATCATTCATGAAAATCTTCTTTTTCAGAGTCACAAATGTCTTAAAATATATATTTGCAGGGGTGCTTCGCTTTGTTTAGGTGGTCTTCATCCAGATATGATTGTTGACCGGGAACAGCATCTTAAGACTGAGAGGAGAGAATACTACTCACAAATTCATAATTATCACAATGAGTAAGCATTGTACATACTCAACATGTATCTTTTTGGCATAGTATTTATTGCAATATTGTAATTCTTCTACTTGGCAGTATGATAGGATTTCTATCAAAGTTGAAGAAGAGCTGGCAAAGCTGTAAAGATCCAGAAAAGGAGATTGTGCAAAAGATATGGAGGTTGTCATTTACTTTCTGTGTATTGCTTTCTATATACAATATACACCTGACCAAATTCAAAATTAGGACAGGACATATTCCATAGTTCCTATTATTAAAAGGATACATTCTTTGCTCTGTGTTTTCAATAGCTCACTGTTGCACAAACTGGGTGAATGCATCTGGCATGCATATTATCTTTCATATGATTATTTTTTAATAGTTGAAGATGTTGTGTTACTTCAAATCAGAGATGGTAAAATCCTGAAAATCTTCTCTGATGTATCTGATCAAATGGGACTTTCCTTCATATTATCTGCTTCACTACTGTCTTCATCAGTTGATGATGAGTCTGTTAATGTGCATTTATCTGTTTTGTATGTCTACTGAGAAAGTCTTATTATTTTAGCATCACTATTTTTGTTTCAATTTTGATATTAAACTTTTATTTGGTACTCAAAATGAAATTCTTTGATAACTGTTGGTGAAACAGATTGGACCGATTTTATTTTTGGATGCCAAATGGACGATAGTTGACTTATTAAATACCAACTTGTAGTTAATATTGATTCACTTCTCTTGTTGATGTGTAATCTGTTTTAAATATTAATTTATGGTTGAGATAGTGATTATGATGAGTGCTACTTTGTAGTTTTGTTGACGTGTAAGTACTTCTGTTACAGCAATGCAAGCTACATGTGATCTTTTGTTGGGTACTCAGTGATTATTGAACTTGGATTTTATGAGTTTCTGCTCCTTTTGTTTTGCAATTTCTACTTTCTAGTTATAATCATTATATAGTTGTTGGATTATGCAGGTCAAAGCATATAGAGAAAAGAATGCCCTCCAAAGTGATTGAATCTAGAGGCTATGATCATGATGGGAATGTTACAGGGACATCTGAGTCATGCTCCTGGGATGCAGAGGAGAAAGCATGTAGTAGCGACAACCAAATTTCCTCATTGAGAAAAGACGATAAACTTCAAAGAAGGTAACTAATTAATTTGTAATCAGCAATATTTAGTACTTGCAAGGTCTCTTAAGTCTGCAATATCTGTCAAAATTGAATTACTAACTTAGTGAATTTGAAATATTTTATGGTTTTAGTGATATTGGTTTATCAATGCTTCCATTTGCCATCTCTTTAGCAGAGTATAAGATCTTTCTGGTAAAGCTGTGAAATAGAAATTTAAGATATCTGTACATGGTCAAGATTGCTTAATAGGATTAATAGAATTTCTTCTTGAATTATTGAACTTCCTAGGGAATATATTTTCCACATTTTAAAATTGATAACTTATGCCATCCAAACAGAAGAGAACTTTTTCACATTTTACTGTTTAATGCCATCTGTATAATTAATTCAATATCATCACCATTAATCAGTTATTTATTGCTCATGGTCATTGTTATTACTATTGTTTTGTCATTGACGTATTCTCTTTTTTTTTACCTGCTTTTTGTTCCCCTCCATAATTGATATTATGTTGTACTGTACCTAAAGATGTGGATTTTTTTTATTCTTTTGTGTTGTTAGTTATACGTAGGTTCTTACCATATCTGCAGTTGTAACAAAAAACATCCTAGTCTTGTCTCATTAGGTTGGGTTAAACAAAATAACCATGAACAATTCATGGATCTTATTCTTGAATCAATCTTAATCTATATACTCAAGCCTTCGATTTAGCTTGAAGGAATTTGATGCAAAAAAGACATTTTGGATACAAAATCCATTGGCATGCTTGTCTTGAAATTTGGGGACTGGTTTTGTTATTTTGGAACATCAGCCAACAGCGCTAAAGTTCCTAGTCCAGTTTTACTTCTTTTTTGATGTTTCTTGGGCTGATGAATGATGATAATATTGAAAAAAGCATCTCACTTTGTACTTAAGTTCACTACTTTAGATCACCCTAGATTTTTTAGAAAATTAATAAGGAATTATTAGTATAATATTTCCATTGTAAAATGATCTACTATGCAATCGATAATTCATTCAACTTCTTGCATCGAAATTTTAGTACCTGTTTTGTTGTTATCACATAACTGAGAGTACCTGACAGGTAACTGTAATATGAAACCAGGTCATTTGGGGGCTAATTTCTTTCTCTGGTTTTGTGTTTGTTTTCCTTTTAATTGTATCCTTTATTTGGCATTATTTTGATTTATATATCCTGCTGTATGTTTACACGTGTTTTAAGCTTTCTTTATTTCTCAATTCAAATATTCCTTTACTTTTTTAATACTTAATGTAAGCGTTTATGAAATAATGTTTGGCAGGGTGCTTGACAAATGCATTGTTAAAGGTAAATCCAGAAATTTGATGGATTCTTTGGACAATATGCCTAATATGGGAGAAAAGCCCAAGACAGGAGACAAACTGCCCAAGCATAGCATTCATTCTAGCGATAGTGATAGATACATGTCATGTATCAAGGTTAGGCTCTCCACTTTTTATTTATTTTATTTATTTGAGCGATACTGAATTGGCAGAGAAACAATGTTGTAGCTGGATCAGTTATCTCTTTAGTGTCTATAATTAGCGGGATAATAATAGTTGCTCAATTATGTGAAATTAATTATCGCATTTAAACTTGTAAATATTTAGACTCTAAATATTTAAACTTCAGCTGATTTATTTGTGCCTTCGAAGTCAAACTGCTATTTTTTTTAGTTTCCTTTAAATTTGTTGTGGTTAGAGCTTTTAGTGTGGTTTTACTAATTCTATTGAATATAGTTATATGGATTTAATAATAATGTAAGAGGTATTTTTAAAGATATTTTTTCCTTTAAGGTGAAGAAACCCAGCATCTTTACGATGAATATTTTATTTAGGGCATTTGCTAATTGTTTCCTTTATGCATTTCAGATTAGTAAGCAGCAGCATGAACTTGTTAAGAATATGAAGCAGTCTGGTAAAAGTATCCAATCTAGGTCCCTTAACCGTGTTTTGGGTAACCTTGAAAAAATTCATGTGCAACCATACAATATATTTGTCAAAGAAGAACAGAAGAAGTTGCAGGAGCATTGGTTAGTGAGATGTTCACAGTGCTATCTTTTATGCCAATATGTCATTGAACAGATACATTTTGAGAAATTTGTTCATTATTTCTCACTTGAATATTTCATTTGCATAGGTTGCTATTAGTAAACAAAGACCTCCCTGCGGCATATGTAAATTGGACAGAGAGACAGATACAGAGACATGCAGTGAGAAATTCTTTGGTTGCAGAGATGAAGGATAAGTCAAATCTATTAATGGAGGTTTGTAGTTGTGTTTCTTTGTTAGGGTTTTCTATAATTTCCTAGTATTGAGTTGCATATCTTGATTCAGTTTCTCAAATTCCTAGAAGACCCTTGATCAGTTGGTCCTGTATCATGGGCATTTTTTCATAATACTCTGTTACTTAAGATATGTCCAATTATAATTTGTCCTTCAGGAAGAGGATGGTGTGAACACAGGGAGTGAACTTAAGGATCAGGATGATGTGAACTCAGGGAGTGAACTTGAGGATCAGGATGATGTGAACTCGGGGAGTGAACTTAAGGATCAGGATGAGGAAAACATTAACTCAGGGAGTGAACTTCAGGATCAGGATGAGGACAACATTAACTCAGGGAGTGAACTTCAGGATCAGGATGAGGATAACATGAGTTCAGAAGGTGAGCCTCAGGATCAGAATGAGAATAATGTGATCTCAGGGAGCGAACTTCAGGATCAGGGTGAGGATAATGTCAACTCGGGTGATGAGCTTCAGGATCAGGTGAATGATGGAGGTCTGAATGATTTGAAAGATGATGAGGATTCTATTTCTAGGTCCCCCGAGAACCACTCCCAGCACAATTCTTATGTTAGTGGTGATGATGAGTTCAACCGAATGACTGTGGATTCAGAAAGGAATCTTCTTTTATCAAAATCAAATAATACTTCATCGAGTAGTGGTGATCATGAGTTCAACCAAATGAGTGTGGATTCAGAAAATAATCTTCTTTTATCAAAATCAAATAATACTTCATTGAATAAAGATGAGTATTCAAAGAATATGAACACTCGGGATGTTTCTATTGATGAAGAAGCACCTTTCACTTCCAGTGGTGATGTCTGGCAAGGAGTTGAAATGCCACATTCATACTATGATTCTGCTGTGACCCACGAGTATGCAGCCAGTGGGTTATCACTGGCTAATCCTCAAGTCAGTCAAGAGCAGCCAACTCGTATGATTGATCTTGAAGCTGATTTGCGTCGAGAAGAGACAGGCAAAGAGTTGTTGAGTAGGCAATTAGATAATGGGACCTTCAGTTCATACCAAAGCCAGGATCGAAGTGTCTTACTTCAATCACTCTTCAAAGGAGAGGGGTTGTTACCTTATCATCATGATCAGAAAGTAGCTGAGTTAGATTTCCAAACTTCAAACAATGTTATGATGGGGGGTGGCCAATTTTCCAGTGATTTCAAGGAGCCATTGCAAACTTCACTGACACTGGATCAGGGGCGAAGGAGAGCTACTGAGGTTTACATGCCAGAAAACATGTCAGAGAATATTTATTCAGATGGAGGAAGGTATTTGATCCCCAGGCAAGATCCTTTGGCTGCGGTAAATATGACTGATTGGGATGCTAATAATGCTCGCATAGCAGGGCCTTCCCAATCTCACTTAAATACTGGAGATTTTATTGGTCATCATTGGTTCCCTGCTGATCATCAAGTTCGTGGTGGTGGCTGGAATGGATCTGACGGTGGTGGTCTTTCAAGTCAAAGTCTTGGCACTGGAGCAAGCTCTGATCAGAGTTTATTTAGTATTCTGTCAGAGTGTGACCAATTGCATTCAGGTAGCACTTATGATTCAGTTAGAAATAGTAACCAGTTTCTTGCACAGAGAACTTATGGATTAGTAGATGCAGGTACACCAAGGGGGAACACGGTTGCACCACCGGCTTCTCATCCATTAGATTACTTCACCGGACGTGAAGCACCTAGTGGCCTGGTGCCTGATGATACGGTATTTATGAGCTTCCCACATCAGAATTCTTCATTACATGATCAAATGGGAAAGCCATACTTAAGGTCATGGAACCGGTAATGAACGTTCTACCCAATATTAGCGAGGTAATCTTGACTGCAAGACAGTGAGAAGAAATGCACATTTGTCCATGTGATAGAATTTTGTCTTAAACAAGATCCACAGAAGCTGGGGTATACATATCCTGAGACGAGAGATAGGTTTCTGTACATATCTATACCGAGGCCAACTCAACACCATGTACATATCTAGATATTAGATGGCAGGAAAGAAACCAAGTGGTTAAGATAAGCTTCAAGAATTTCAGGTTATTAGGCTACATATTTATTATTTTTTTTCCTTTGCTTCTAGAGAGACATTCTTTAATAATTTTGGAAGATAAGAAATGCTGGGGGCTGGTGCCACTTTTTGAATTTTGAGTTACCTTTATTCTGGGTTCTTTTTCATAGTTTTGGTCAATGTATCAAATGCTAAAAATTGTTTTTCTCGTTGGTTATAGTAGCAACCAAATAAGGTTATAGTACACGAGCATAAAACCTTTTATTGTTAACATCTAGAGATAGGTTTCCTGGGTCAATAGGACTCCGAAGTCTCTAATCAGAATGACTATTAGGTTGCTTTTAGTGATGATAGGTCTTTTTTAAAAAATAAATAATAATGAGTTATTATGTTATTGGTGTAAAGTAATAACTGAGTTTCGTACTTCATTACAGTCAATCTTTCGATGAGTAAAGCTTAGTGTTAGGTAGTTACAGATGGGCACTTTAACTCGTTAATTAAGAAATAGTTCCACTAAATTAAAAAAAATCTCTCGAGGTAGAAGTAAATATATTTAGGCCTTAACAACAATTAAATTAGGTTTGTTCTTGTTAAGTATGATTTTGAGTTCATTGTGATAAAAAAATGTAGTTGAAATGAGAGATCATATTAAAGGTAGTTAACTAAATTTTTTTGATTTGTTATTGGGTTCATCTATCATCTATCTCAATTAATTTAGGTTAAATGTGTCATTGATGTTGGTGTTGATTTTGTATTAATAGCATGATGATAAAAAAAATATATATCTAGGAATTGATTTAAAAGTTATACATTTGTTTTATGTATTAACTTTTCACATCATCATCTATTTTTTTTTAAAATAAAATTGTACATTTTGTTGTGGGAGCTGGAACCATGCAAGGCAATAATTGGGTGTGATATTCAAATAGGTTGTTTTACCACAAAAAAAATGTTATTATTGCCAATCTTAAAACAACTTAATTAAAAATGTAAATTAAATTAAATTGACAATATTAACATCGTCTCAGAAAGTTTGTTAAATTTGTCTAGCGGTTAGTAACGGATTCAAATGGTAAATGCCATTGTGTTGTCGTCTTGGGTCACATAAAAAATCAAAGAAAGGAATGGCACATGACTTTTGCTTATATATTTATCCTTGTAGTCGTTTGAGAGAATTCGTAAAATGTTGGGTTATTACATAAAAAAAGGTTTTAGAAGGTTAAATAATATATGTTGATTTCCAATTTTTATGAAAACGTGTTTTGGAGTGAGAAATATGTGAAACAAATTAGTGAACCTGATTTATCGTCTGTCAAATAAATGATCTATTTCTTTTGTCTTGCTTGACATTGACGGGAGTCCTCTTCTTGGCATACTCCAATAAAACAGATAGCGTTTATGTGAATGATATTTAACTTTAGTAACAAAGAATGGGTTAACTATCGTTGTTTTATATCTCTTTTTTTACTATAATGTTGTCATAACAAATTACGAGTCTAACATATTTTTCTACATTTACACATATTTAATTAATTCAATTCGACTTCCTTACTACTTATAATTTTTCATAATGAATATGTGATTCTTTAGCTAATTTCCTAACAAAAGAATATAAATCTACAATTTTTAGCGCTAATCTATATTCTTTTAATGAGCATAACTTTTTAATATGAGTACACTCTCTCTCTAAGAAAAAAAAATGTATAATTTATTTTAAAAATTATTACCCAGAAAAAGTAATTTTACGGGAGAAATTTAATAAGAAAATTTACACGTATACTTTTTCACTTTTCAACAATTTATCGATTTAGAGAGAAATTTAATGAGAAACAAACACGGATACTTTTTTCTTTTTCACCTTTTTCACTTGATATAATGCTCTGCCTCTATTGTGCTTTTCACATAATGAACATTTAAATAAATAAAAAATATGGACAACGGAAAAATACTATGAAAAACATCCATGAATCTATTTTGAGTATATAAAAGAAAGTTTGAATGAATCAATTTCACACGAACGCACCATAATAATTTCTCTTTTCTGAACGATGAACAATCGCTTGGCCATGCACGTGAATTCCCCTTCCAAAGAAACCGAACATCTGTATGTGTTTCTAAACAACGTTAGCTATGTGACCGACCAACACGCCTGTGGTAGTTAATTAGTTTCATCACTTAAACAAGAACTTGCATTTTTTTTTTCTATTTCTATTTATTTTATTTTTAAATGGTTTTCTTTTTAATTTTTGGTTTATGTGGTTGTTGCAGCACCGTACGTGAAGCATCTTATGCCTAGTTTGCGAAGCATGAATTTTCCATAATGTGTTGCCAAGAAACACTTTGTTTCGTCTTTCACAGATCCTTTTGAACGTGTCACATACAAGTTAAGGTTCCTTTGAGCACCCTTTGGTTCGTATTTCTATCTTTGGGACTAGTTTGGTGGGTTGAATGGCACATTCGGGTTTCGAAGAAATGGGCAACCAGAAGAAGAAGGAAGTGATTCTGGTAGAGCGTGAATCAGTTATTCCAGTTTTGAAGCCTCAGCTCATCATGACATTGACCAACCTTATTAGTATGTTTTTCTTCTGAAACTTTTTTTTTCTCTCATGTACACATGTTGTTAGAAAGTTTCATATCACCTGTCTCTATTCTTGAGCGCAAGTTATATATTTATTGGATGACTTTACTTAATGTTAACTGGTTTTAAGATGAAATCTAACATGATATCAGAACCGATTATCTTATTAAATAAGTTATTCTAGTAGGCTTGTTTGTTCTACCGGGCACATGTGGAGGAAGGTGTTAAGAAAGTCCCACATCTCCTCTATAAAAATTATATTTTAATTGAAATTGGTACAATCTGTTAGACACCTTCGATTAATATTTAAGATAAAATCTAATACACTTTATATACAATTCTGTATCAAAAGTTAACAACTATATCAAAGATGACAATCCATGATTGGATAACAATATAAATCTTTAGGTGCAATCTAATTAAATTCTTATTAGTGATTCGGTGCAGTTATGGTGATAGAGTTTTGCAGTTTTGATTTAGATGATATAACATAGAAACAGCTTTCTCCCCACTTCCTCTTCCAAAGCTACTATTTTCTTTGTAGACTTGAGTCGTTTGGGTACTATGTGCAGAACATAGTGCTGACCGAGTTGAATTTTTGAAGCTCTGCAAGAGAATAGAGTATACAATTCGAGCTTGGTACCTTCTACAGTTTGAGGACATGATGGTATTCTTTTTTCCTCACCATTTTGTGATACAAATAGCTTAGTGATATGGTTGGAGCCTGATTTTTTCTTTTCTTTTTTGTGCGTTAAGCAACTCTATTCCCTCTTTGATCCTGTATCCGGGATGCAGAAGTTGGAACACCAGAAGTTACCTCCTGAAGAAATTGATGTTCTTGAACAGAATTTCTTGGCTTACCTATTTGAGGTATTTTGGAGACTTCATGAATTTACATTGTCTACAGTTATATTGGGACATTTCATTTATTTATTATAGACTTTAATTAACCAACAATGATGATTTAATCGAGAAATTAAATCAACTTTATATAATTTATCTTGATAATGATTGTTGTTTATAAAATGTGTAATCAAAAGATTTACAACTTTATTCTGAATATAGTGATATGACAGTCAAATGGAAGATACCAAAACCAAACTTTTGTTTTAATTTAATAATTTTTAAAATGATTCATTTCTCGTCTCTGCCTCAAAGAATTAAACTTCCTTTAAATAGAAGACTAATTGAATAATAAATTAGCCTTGTCTAAGAATTGAAGGTTGAGGAAGTATAGGGGTTGTGACTACGGCTTCATTGAGTTTCAGTGTTCCGTTATTAGAATGAAAAGGTTAATTAGCTACCCTTTTATGTGACATAAGTGAAGTGATTAAACGCTTTAGTTTGTGGAGTAAACATAAAATTTATAAGAAACGACATGACTATGATAAAATATATAAAGTTAATAAAAAAAGTTTAATTTAAATAAAAATTTTAAATTACAAGAAAGAATTCATGTTTCAAGTACAAGTATAAGTTGTAATAAATATACTAAAATACAAAAAAAAACTAATTATTGTTATTACTTTGGGACCTGATGACGTTTCTCTTGAAGTGTTGAGAGGCATGAAAGATGTGGCAATAAAATGGTTGACCAATCTTTTCAATAAGATTTTTCAAACAAATAAGATGTCTGATGCTTGGAGGAAAAATATGTTTGTGTCTATTTACAAAAATAATAGAGATATTCAGAATTGTTCTAACTATAGAGGTATCAAGTTCATGAGTCATACTATGAAGTTATGAGAGAGAGTTATTGAACATCACCTAAGGAGGGAGACCAAGGTTTCCGTAAATCAATTTGGATTTATGGCAGGAAGATGTACCATGAAAACTATTTTTTTTATGCGACAATTAATTGAAAGGTTTCGGGAAAAGAATAAAGACTTACATATGGTATTCATAGATCTTGAGAAAGCATACTCTATAGTCCCAAGAAAAGTCTTATGGTGGACTCTTGAGAAGAAAAAGGTAACATTAAAGTATGTTAATGCAATCAAAGATATGTATGATAGGGCTACCACATATGTGAAAACTAGTAATGGAATATCAAGGTATTTCCCTATTACGGTAGGTGTTCACCAAGGTTCGGCTCTTAGTTTTTATCTCTTTGCCTTAGTGTTGGATGAATTAACGAAACATATTCAAGAGGAAGTATCGTGGTGTATGTTTTTTGTAGATGATATCGTGCTTATTAATGAGACCAAAGATGGTGTGAATAGGAAATTGAAATTGTGGAGAAACATTTTGGAGTCTAAAGGATTCACGATAAGCAAGAGCATGACGGAGTATATGAAGTGTGAGTTTTCATTAGTAAGAGATGGTGATCAAGACACAGTGTATCTACTTGGTCAAGAGTTACCCAAGAAATATGTTTTTAGATACTTGGGATCAATTTTGCAAAATGATGGTGAGATTGATGAAGATGTAAATCATAGAATCAGAGCATGGTGGATGAAATGGCGGAGTGCATGTGGGTTTTTGTGTGACCGCAAAATTTTCCTTAAATTAAAAGGAAAATTCTATAGAACAGTTGTAAGACTGACAATGTTATATGGAGAGGAATGCTGATCAGCACATTGACAATATGAGTATAAAATAGGGGTAGCAAAAATGAGGATGTTAAGGTGGATGTGTGATTATACAAAGATGAATAAGATAAGAAATGAGAATATTTGACGAAAGGTAGCAGTAGTATCAGTGTGTGAAAAGATGAGGGAGCATAGATTGAGGTGGGTTGGGCACATTATGAGACAACCACTGGATGCTTCCTTAAGAACAAGAGTTTGTTACCAAGAATTCGACACAAAGAGAGGTAGAGGTCGACCGAAACTTACCTGAGGAAAGGTAGTTAAACAAGACCTAATGGAGTAACATATAGATTAGTGGACGGTGTGTCTTAGGACGGAGTGGAGAAAAGCTATAAGATTGGTGGAGGGTTAAACCCATTAGTATTTCAATGTTCTAGTTGTTCCCTTCTTTTAGTTCTTTTCCTCTTCATTTCTCCTCTCCTCCTTTCACCCTTCTTTTATTTTAACTTTCTTTTATCTTATTTCTCATTTTTTCTTCACCTCTCCCTTTCTCTTTCTTTGTTTTATTTCCGATCTATCATTGAGTTTATCTACCACCAACCCCAATTAACTTAGATTAAAGGTCCTGTTGATATTGATGCTATTGATTGTAATTACTATTGGTACAAAAGTTAAAAAATTAAAAGTATAAAAATTGTAAAAATACAATTAAAAACATTTGAAGCGTCCATGCAGTATTCGACATGGATACATATCTCATATCTGACATGGTTATGACACGATACAGCCTCTATTTAGAAGTGTCCATGTTTCTTAGCCTAGATGTAAATGGTGAATAAGATTTAGAATAACATATTCAGGGACTGATTGAAAGAAGCAGCACTATAGCACTACAACAGTTTAAATATCTGTTGTTGTGTTTTTTATGGTATCTGAAGATGATTTGATTCTTTATACAGGTCATGAAAAAAAGCAACTTCAAGATTGCTACTCAAGAAGAGATTGATATTGCACTTTCTGGACAGTATCTTCTAAATCTTCCTATTACAGTAAATGAATCTAAGGTTAGCAACCATGTTTCTGTCTTGTAACTCATTATGTACATGCATAATATATGTGCCTTTAATGGCACAGGTCACTTTGGATGCTTGATTGTGCTGTTATCAGTTGCTGATCTCTGTGTTTTACCAAATGTAGCTTGACAAGGTTCTTTTGAAAAAATATTTTGAAGCACATCCTCAAGATAACCTGCCAGATTTCTATGATAAGGTACCTTTAAATTTAAGTACTAAGGGTACTTATCCACCAAGGAACTTATGATGCTGTAGTGTTCATTATTTTGTTGTGTTAGGAAGTTCTTGTGTTTGTTTGGCATTGGAGGTTGAATGAGATGTGTTAAACCAAACACACATGCATGCATACACACTAGAGACTTGTGCATTTTTATTTTGTTGGACCAGAACAACTTTAAATTAACTGAAACAAGCAGGATGGACCTGCATAGATTGGGAAAACAATCAGAATGTTTTTTTTAAAAAACTCGATTTTAATCTGTTTGTGAAGTGGTAATCTAACACATCCTGTTATTTTAGTATATTATTTTTCGGCGTGGCATTGGAATTGATCGAACGACCGATTACTTTGTCGTGGAGAAAGTGGACATGCTCATAGCACGTTTTTGGTCATATATATTAAGAATAACCAGGTAAGGAACACTCATCCTGGGAATTGAATTTCTTTTAATTGATGTTAATGAAGAATCCGTAATGACAAGTCATGATTTCTGTAAATGTTGGAACTTTTGACTCCCTTAAACTACCAATCTAAAATGTTTGAATGATATATTCAGTATCATCATTCCTGTCTTCACAGTGAAAGGCCTTATCAAAGAATCTATATAATGGCTACTTACTTACCTGTGAATGTGCCATAACATGTTTCATAGGCTTTTCTGCAGAAAACTTTAACACATGGTGCTTGCAGGTTGGAAAAGTTTTTATCCAGGAGGGCCAAAAGGCATCATAGGAAGGGTCCCAAGAAGGACGATGAAATTAACTCAGAGTTGGAAGATTTTCAGGATGATGTATATGAACGGATACGCCTTGAGAAGATGCCAATAAGGTCTTGCCGAATAGTGTGTGTTTGTGTGTTGTGTTGTTGACTTGTTGTAGCTTCAGCTGCGGTTGTTATTTTCTTTTCTTTCTGGAGTGATACTTTTCATACTTCATTTACATAAATATTCTTCCTTGTATGCTTATGGCTGCGTCTTCTTGAAATAGCATTCACCACTCACTTTGACACATTCTGCTAATACCTGTCTAATGTAAATCCTGAATGCAGCAGATTCCCTTAAATCAAATATTTAAATTATCACCATTTGACTAATGTGAAATAAAGATTAATTACTCTGGAATCATCACAATTACAGGAGTATGGCCTTGGAAATTTTTTACAAATGAACATTCTCAAACTAGTAGTCCACCTGTAGAAAGTTTGAATAGATTTTTGCAAAGATTCAGAAAATGATTCTTATTTATTAAAGCCCAATGATCCATCTATAAATCCAACTGATCATTTGTCTAATAAATGCATGCTGTTTTATCTCATCAAAACTGCTGAGCTCATGCATGTAAACTGTATAAATCTTGAATGTTTGATTATCTTGTCACTCATGATAATTGTTTGCTAATTTGCAGTTTCGGTAGTTTGCTGAACAAGAACACAATCCAAGAACCTACATTTGATAGGATAATTGTTGTGTACAGGTAGTGCTCCATTGTATGGCTAATATCTACCATGCTAGTTTGTTAGAATAAAATTCTTTCATTAAAGAATAGCCTGATAATTATAAACCTGTTTGTTTATCTTCTAAAGAAATACTAAAAAGGTTGTTCTGAAAAATCTCTTGGTATATAATTATCAACCTTTTCTTGTATTTGATCTCTATGCATGCTAGTTTGTTAGAATAAAATTCTTCCATCTAAGAAAAGACTGATAATTATAAACTTGTTTATCTTCCAAAGAAATACTAAAAGGCTATTCTGAAAGATCTCATATAAGTCATACAAAATACGGAATTTGAGCTATCTTCAGAGGGTTTTGGTTCATGTAAGTATGCTTTAGAAAATCCATGAGTAATTTTATTCTACTGAAGTCTATGTTGGAAATTGTTTCTTCAGGCCAGCTAGTTCCAATTCAAAAAAAGAAAGAGGAATTTTTGTGAAGCATTTCAAGAACATTCCAATGGCTGATATGGAAATAGTTCTTGTGAGTTACCTCATTTAGGAAACATTCCAATGTCCGTGTTATTACCTAATTTCCCTTTTCCCCAATGACCATAAGTGATGACCTGGTCACAACTTTTTACTTGACAGCCAGAAAAGAGAAATCCTGGATTGACTCCAATGGATTGGGTCAAGTTTCTTGCATCTGCTATAGTTGGGCTGGTTAGTTTCTCAATTACAAGTTGAGTTTTTCTACCATGTTATTGTTCTTTGCCATGTTGTATTAATGCATTGAATATGTTTTACTTCACAGGTTGCTGTAGCTAGTTCTCTTGATGTGGATACAGCTGATTTGAGGGTCATTGGTGCCGTTGTCTCCACAGTACTTGGATACTTGGCCAAGACATACTTCACGTAAGCATGTTAACTGCCTCTTTTCCTTGGAAATAAGGTGCAAAATGACTTTTGAGGCAAAAGTAATTCTGTCAAAGGATCAGGACCCTTTGCTTTTGCTTTTACCAGTTGGATCTGCATTGGAACGTGCATCGCAACAATTTCAATTGTAAACATGCACACTTTGCATTTATCAGTTTGAGTTTTTCACCTGCATTGCATTAGCTAACTCTACAATTTGATCCTCTTTGTAATGGCATTCAAACAGGGTGGTTAACATTGAAAGTTCGTCAGATCATGTATTTTTGGAACTTGAAAGATTCTTGGTCAGATCAGATGTCAAATTTGATAAAATAACACCTTTAATTACCTTTTACAGAATTTAAATTTTATCAGTCAACCTTTTGAATCATGTTATATTATCCTAATGGTCATGCATACTGAATTTTATATATATTTTGAGTTTGGCCCTGGTATCAACAATAGAAATAGTCCCTATATATAAGTTTAAACGTTCCACAAGTTTGTGTTTAATGAATCTATGTATCCAATGTGGATACTAATATTTAACTTCTCATAGGTTCCAACAAAACTTGGTCCAATACCAAAACTTGATTACACGGTCAATGTATGACAAACAACTGGACAGTGGAAAGGGTACACTTCTCCATTTATGTGATGATGTCATTCAACAGGAAGTAAGTGCTAGCATGATGTGCTTTGTGTCATTACATTAGTTTTGTTTTTAATTTTTTTTCCAATAAATCAATAGTGATAATTTCTGTTAACTTGTTTTGCCATTATATGAAAACAAGATAGGGCTAGCCGGTTCTAATGGAATGAACTGTAAATTTATTTGTATTTTACAAAATGTATTTGAAAACTTAATATATGTATCAACATTTTTTTATGCTATTCATATGCAATGATCTATTGTATTAGCAAGGATATGGCCTCCAAGATTGAAAAGTATGTGAATATATTGTTGGAAGATCAGCTGTCACCCTTTTTAAGTTTTAGGCCAGATTTTGCTGTATGTAGCTATGCACCAGCCAAGCATCTAAAAGTTACACTAACCAAACTCTTACTGTGCAGGTTAAAGAGGTAATAATATCATTTTTCATTCTGATGGAGCAGGGAAAAGCCAATAGACAAGTATGTACATCAATATCAATTGAGCAATATTGTTTCCTTTATAATTTTGCAATTCTAACTTACTGTTAGGAAAAGTTTGTCACATCTACTCATTCATATAAGCTATATATGGTAATGTGAATCAGGAGCTCGATCAATGGTGTGAGGAGTTAATCAGAGAAGAGTTTGGGGAGAGCTGTAATTTTGACGTGGATGATGCAGTTCAGAAATTAGAGAAGTTCGGAATTGTCACGAAGGTAAGATTCCCTTCTAAAGTGACCATGTTTCGTTAAAAATATATAATGTCTCAACACTTCCATGACTTGTTTAATACTTTATGTTGTCATTAAGTTCGGTAACTTTGATTGTAAAGCAGTTGAGGATATATTGTTGATTTTTGAAGGCCCTGTTTTTACCAATTGGACAAATCATTTTATTTCCTCTGGTGCATCAGTTATGCCCATTTTATATATTTAAGTGCAAAATTTAATTAGAATGCACTGTCACTGTCATCCACATATTAGCCTGAATAATGAATTTGTTAACTTTCATAATAACTATTTTAAAAGTCACCTAAATGATTTTTAATTACTACTAATAATAAAAGTACATAAAAATTAAACTCTTTATATTTGCATGGGTATATTAAATGATAATCAGAACTTTAGACATCTTTTTTCATTGCTATGAGGTTCTATCTTGAGTAAATATGCTGATACAACAAGTAGGAAATAACTTTCGTTGTTGTTAGCTAAGACAAGTTGCTCTGAAGATTAAGGATGTCTAGTTGACTGGAAGCTTTCCTTGGAATTCAGGATATCATTGGGCGGTATCAATGCGTTGGGCTCAAACGGGCTAATGAGATAATAGGCACCACCACTGAAGAACTTGTCCTTAAGGCAAGACAGGGGGGAAGCATCACTCCTTGATGGTGTTTTGAAATATTCTGTCTCATAATTTTATCCTCATAATTTTAGACTTACACTGTCTCATTTTTTATTCTTTTTTTTATTTAAATATTTGCAATGTTTGTACAACCTTCACTTGAAACTCTAGGCCAATTTCATTCATTATTTTCATCAATATAATGTATTGACATTATCAGTAGGTAAATAAGATTTACCCCAAACCCCAATTGCTTTTAAATACAATATATATAAAACCAAGAATGCAGGCTGTAATGTACATTTGAAACACGGTTCGATTTGGATATTCAAAACATTATTGGTACAAGATGAGCCTTATTATCATAAAAACTGTAACCCTAACATTAAATTGCATCATGACTGGAATCTACACCTTTCCAAAGATCATTGGACAGAACAAACTCTGAAATGAGAAAACGACAAAAGAAAGTGCATAATATCATGATTCATGACTATAATCACTCAGAGGAACTCATAAAAAGCTACCATGGTAGACATAAATTTTAAGCAAAACAAAGTAAATAAAAATTGATAAAATCACAAGTCTACATTAACATTAGGAAGTACATCATGATTCCACAATAATTAATGGTTAGACCAGCAAACATTAGTCATATAATAGAGCCCTAATTTCTGTCTCAGACATCAACACCTGAACAACCAAATTTACAAAATTCCATGGCAAGTAAATGGCTCCTAGATAGCAAGGTGCTTTCTACTATGAATGAATTGAACAGTGAACATAAGGTGACAATGCCCAAATATTGGTCAAGATCTTATATCCTTTAACAGTAAGGAAGCTAGCTAGTCTCAATAGATAGCACCACCATGAACTAGCAGTGATTATTATTAGCTGTACCGATTGAAACCGAGGACTAAGTGTGTCATGATCGCCAAGGTTTTAAATTACATTTACAGTCACAGTGCAAAAACCTCAGAAACCTTTATATAGTGGACAAATGCGGCCACAATTGCAGCTGTTGATTGCAATTTAAACCCTGCAAACCAAGTTTTAAAAACTGGCCTGTGAGTCTCTGCAACTGCAATTTGTGGGATCAATCACATTTATCCATAGATTAGCGGTTATACGAAGATGGATAAGAAAGGAAATGATGACATTCGATGAAAGATAACAGTGGTACCGGTGTGTGAAAAGATGATGAAATATAGATTGAAGTGGTTTAGGCACGTTATGAGACAACCACTGGATGTTCCCGTAAGAATAAGAGTTTGTTACCAAAAGCTCAACACAAAGAAAGGTAGAGGTCGACTGAAACTTACCTAGGGAAAGGTAGTTAAACAAGATCTAATGGAGTGGGTGGGATATAGATTGGCGGACGGTGTATCTTAAGACGAAGTGGAAAAAAGCTATAAACTTGGTGGAGGAGTAAACCCATTAGTAGTTCTATGTTCCAATCGTTCTCTTTTTTTAGTTCTTTTCCTCTTCATTTCTCCCCTCCTCATTTCACCTCTCTTTTATTTTAACTTCTTTTTTTTCTCTCTTTTGTCCTATTTCCACTTTTTCTTCCTTTCTCTTTTTTTGTCTTATTTCCGATCTATCATTGGGTTCATCTACCACCGCCCCCAATAAACTTGGGTTAAAGGTACTGTTGATGTTGATGTTGAATCACATTTATCCATACTTTTCTGCAATATCAAAAGATCACAACAGAACAGCAACTGTGGCTGCAACCGCAATGTAAAACCTCAATGCAGACTTCATTGGCCATGACAACTGCCAATGCTGATGCAACTGTAATCGCAATTTAAAACCTTGACTAGTTGTCAGTAACAAGAACTAAGCCGGATTACTGGTAATCTCTTGAAGGACTAAAAATTTAGCCTTGTTGATATTATAAAAGCAGAGGAATATATGCTCCTCAAGATCCTCAACCTGTTCCAAAAACCCCTTATGACTCTTCCACAGCTGCTTGATAACTTCCTCCACAAGGTACCTCTCATTCCCCCGCTCCAGCCCAAGCCTCACCAGCACCTTATCTCCCTCCACCGCGGCACGCAGACGTGACACCAGCGCCTCGATCGTCGCGAGATTGTTGCTCAACCCATAGGCACATGTGGCAGCAGCATCAAGCTGCCTCAGTGCCGCAAGTTCCTTCTTCTCAAAGGCATAGATTGGCACGGCACCAGCGGCAGCAGCTAGAGCCGCCACAGCGTGCACGGTGACCACGACGGTGGCTGCCACCACGGAAATTACGACGGCGAAGAGGGATATGGCAGAGCCGCGGACGACGCGCCGGGAGAGGCGGAGTCGTGACAGCGATTTCTCGATGCGGCGATCGAGCTGCGTTTTGAGGTCGGAGAGGTTGGAGCGGACGACGGAGAAGGTGTGGGAGTCGGGGATGGGGTTCTGGAGGGCGTGGAAGGGGTGGAAGAGGGGCAGGGCGCGAACGCAGTCGTTTTGGGTGGGGTTGGTAGGGTTTAGGGTTTGGAAGAAGTCGAGGAGGGGAGCGTGGAGGTCACGCGCGCGGAGCAGGCAGTGGTGGAGGTGGAGGTGGAGGCAGAGGTCGGAGGCGGTTTCGGTGTGGTCGAAGAACGTTGAAATTAGGCGCATGAGGCGCGCGGGGGTTAGGGTTAGGGCTTATTGGACACGGTCGCGGGTGGGGTTAAGGTAGTGGAGTGTTAACGGCGAGCTTGTACTCGCGAGAGATGCTGGGAGTGACATCTGTGAAACGCAGCGTTTTTGTTAGCGACGGAAAGAGTGAAAAAAAAGAAGAGAAAGAATGGTTACCTTGGGAGGGGTTTGGGATTGTTGAGGAAGAGGTGGATGATTTGAAGGAGAAGCATTTCAGCATTATGGTTTTACAGTTTTACTACTTTGCCCAGAAATTTGGTCTTGATTGTTTGCGAGGTAATGTGTTAGTGTTGCTCACCAATTTTAGAGACTGATGGCTTGTTTTCTTCTTCTTCTGCAAGAAAGAGTAGAGAGACTATATGTAGGAAGGAGGTAGAAGTGAGGGCTTTGTAAGCTAAGAGGAACTAATGAACAATGGAATTTCTGGGATACACATATACTTCATGCTAAGTAGTCTTCTATGTATTGCTGGTCTGCTAATGTAGTAACTTTTGACTTGGTTAAAGTTAATTTGCATCCTGTTCTATCCTTCTTTATGACTGTTCTTTCCTTTCTATCTCACACACACCTCTCTCTTTCTCCTATCATCATTTAAAATTTACTTTATTTTAAATTTTAATTTTGAAGCAACTTTAAAAAATATGTTAAAAATCTAGATAATATTTATTGAATTTTATTTACATGTATTTTCATTAAAATATATTTTTACATGGACATTTAATAAAAGTTCACCTAATCATTATACCATTTTATGTATTGATACGATATGTATGATAGTAAAGTGATTTTTTTATTAGATGTATGTAAAAAAATTGTAGTTATGTATGTATCATTTATCCTCTTATATCTATTTAGACAAGTTTTTTTTTTTCTTCTTTTGAAAACAACTTATATCTAGATATCATATTAGACAGTTGTCTAAGAGTGTGTTTAAACATGCTTTTTCAACATTTATTTATTGATATGGTACGTATGATAGTAAAGTGAATTTTTTATTAAATGTTTGTATGAAAATTTGTACTTATTTATGCATGATTTATACTTTTATATCTTCTTAGACAAACTTATTTTTCTTTTGAAGAAACTTATAGCTAGATATCATATTAGACAGTTGTCTAAGTGTGTTTAAATATGTGTTTTTAATATTAATTTTCGTTCATTTTCATGTCAAATGGAAGAAAAGTATATTCCTCTTAGTTACTATTGACTTGACGCTATCATAGACCTACTTAATGTCCACATGAAAATGCCCC